>OX336354.1:18027866-18671366 GCA_946902875.1 Nematopogon swammerdamellus | reverse complement strand
GTCGATGCAGGTGCATGAGTTTGTACAAACGGGACGATTGGACGATTCTCTTAAACTCTCCACGTCTCGCACTGCATGTGTGAAATGGGTTTATGTGGAATATCTTTCGCTACTTCTGCAATTCAGACATCTCCCTTTGCCCCTTACTAAGTGGTAGGCTCAAATTGTAGCCGAATGGGTTGGTTACCACAGTACTGGATGTAAGATGGCCGCATAGCAGCCTCGGTTGTTTTCTCCTCTAGTCCAGTATAGCCAGCAATCCAGGGATGTCTCCGGTATGGCATCTACCTTCTCGGAGGCGATATTGGCTGGTCGGAGCATGCGCTTTGGCCCCTCCGACACAGCCACCCATACCGGATTACATAAAAAAAAATATTCAAATCGCAGATGAATTACCTTTCCCAAGATACATTATTCCACCTACAAACCGGACTGGCACTTCCTCTGGAGTGAAATCGACAGTGCCCGAGAATCTGACCTCCTCGAGCACATCCAGTTGGTATTGTGATGTAACAAGTGAAAATGAAGGTTCCCTTCAGGATAAGACAAAGCGATCGGTTCTGCAGTAATTGGCTTCCGTACGGGATACGAAAACCTAAAAAAGTTGTGTTGTCTACTGGGGTTGGTCGACTGAGATGAAAGGATAAGAAGCAGTACGCACCGAGCAAAATCTCGACGAATTCGAACTTCTTCCGCTCCTGCACCTCCTGCAGCAGGAACACATACTCGAGCGACGCCTGGCAGAAGTCGCGCTCCGCCATGTCCATCAGCGCGTCCGCCTGACAGCACACACACACACACTAATGTCAATACACATTCTTCCGCTCCTGCACCCCCTGCAGCAGGAACACATACTCGAGCGACGCCTGGCAGAAGTCGCGCTCCGCCATGTCCATCAGCGCGTCTGCCTGACAGCACACACACACACACACACTAATATCAATACACATTCTTCCGCTCCTGCACCCCCTGCAGCAGGAACACATACTCGAGCGACGCCTGGCAGAAGTCGCGCTCCGCCATGTCCATCAGCGCGTCCGCCTGACAGCACACACACACACACACACACACTAATTACAATACACATTCTTCCGCTCCTGCACCCCCTGCAGCAGGAACACATACTCGAGCGACGCCTGGCAGAAGTCGCGCTCCGCCATGTCCATCAGCGCGTCTGCCTGACAGCACACACACACACACACACTAATGTCAATACACATTCTTCCGCTCCTGCACCCCCTGCAGCAGGAACACATACTCGAGCGACGCCTGGCAGAAGTCGCACTCCGCCATGTCCATCAGCGCGTCCGCCTGACAGCACGCACACACACACACACACTCATGTCAATATACACATTTATATTAGATATAACTAGATTTTGCCGGCGGTCGCGCTCGCGTGAAATTCGTTTTTAACATGAAGAAAGTAAGAAAGAATGCCGAGCTGCGTTCCTGCGTTACTTTTATTTCGGCGCACGAAAACAATTCGGTTTGTATGAGAGCCACATCTTAGCGTAACCGGAACTGGGAGGGAGGGCCGCCTCAGAAAAATTAACTGTACCAGATCGGGCATGTGAAGAAAAAGGATCAAGTGCGAAGTACTTTTTTGTATGAAACCAGCAATGTGTAGTTGTGCCGAGAGAACAAGGTGTAGTCCAGTGCTACTTAATGTTTATTATGTCAGGAATCAGGAACCGGCATTTAAAATGTTTTTTTTTTGTGTTCCAGCCACCTAGTGTCTCTTTGGGAACTTGTGGTGTATCAATAATATACAAGTATATATACAAGCGATGTTTAAGTGTTATTGTTTTATTAAAATTAAAGAAAAACACTTCTCATCTCATCTCGATCTTTTCTCAATGATATGAGAAATAATGATTTGATAGATATGTTTTTTAATATTTTCTTCTTTTTTTATTATTTATTATTTATTTATTAATAAATAATAAAAAAAGAAGAAAATATTAAAAAACATATCTATCAAATCATTATTTCTCACTTGACTGAAGACGCCACCGACATCGGGGCGAAATATTTCATCAATAAATGTGCTTTTTTATTATTATTAATAAAATATGTGTTTTACATAAAAAATAAAGCAACAAAAAGTTGTTAGTATTTAATTAAAAAATATATATATTTATAAAGTGAAAGTCTCAATGATATGAATAACTTAGGTATTCACGTAAAAAATCATTTCAAAATAGGTATCAATTAATGATTGACGAGCACAAGAATGTTTCATGGTTTCTTGCTCTGAAAAAAAAAATGCCTTTCACTTTTGTCCTTCCCTCGTCGCGGACCGGGCAGGTAGCGGGACGCGGACCGCCACACCGGTCCTCGGACCACCATTTGAGTAGAACTGGTGTTCGATAGGGCTTTCTACTGCTGAAATGCGCTTAAAATACGATTTTTTTTCCAGTTTTCCTTAAATTTATCAAAGGAAAAATGGTTCATCGAAAAAGAACAAGTTTAAATTTCTTGTAGATTAATATATCTTTCCAATGATAGCAAAACATATAATAGTTCTCACTCAAAATTCTGAGGTATTCGAAAAAAAAAGATTTTCGGCTACAGCAATTTTTATTCTGTATTTCTAGAAGATTTTTTGAAAATTCTGTTAGATAAAGCATTTGTAATATACCCTTCTCTATACAGTGGATTTATTTAATGCTTCGCATATTTCCGGTTACTTCAACTTTCGCGAAGAAAAATTGGTCCATTTTGGTTTCAACTGACAAAAAAAATAGCTGTCTACGGAGGCTTAACCCCTCCTCGCGAAACCACGCTCAGTTAGGTGTCATCTGTCATGCGAGCAGATAATAATACTGTTTATTTTTCACCAATTAACGTGCTCATTAAAATAATTTACTGCTTCGGTCACACCGTCACACGTGGTATTTCGAAGCGAAAGTAAAATATTACGACGCAGCCAGTTTATACAGGAAGGTGAATATTTTTTGACCAGAAAATTAATGCAAATTGAATCACATTTCGGCGGCGGCGGGGGTTATCGCGCTGACCGACATTCGTCGAGTTACACAACACACTCGATATTTATAATTACTAGCTTTTGCCCGCGGCTTCGCTCGCGTGAAATTCGTATTTTAAAAGAAGAAAGTAAGTAAGCCCGCTACCGTACCTTTATTTCGGCGCGCGGAACAATTCGGTTTGTATGAGAGCCATGCACATATTAACGTAGCGTAGAATTTTATTTAGCCTATATCCTGTGTCCCGTATAGTTATAATGTCCTTCTAAGTTTAATCGAATTCGGATGATCGGTTTAAGAGTTATGGAGGACATACATACATACAGAAAAGATTTCTATAAATCGTGAATTTAGTTTTAGTATCATACATAGAGTCTACAAACGCAGTATCTCATACAAGGAGAATACCTACGGGAGACGCAACGCTACTGCGTTTGTATCGGAGCACGGCTAGCCAAAAATCCCTACTACTACGAAAATCGAAATCGCAATTTAATCTTTTATGACGTGACTTGTCTATCTCCGTTACCCATATCGCGCCCCGCGATATGGAGAGAGACAGAGCGAGCAAGGCGAGCGACAGGTTTGTTATCGCTGGCTTGGCTCGGGTATCTGGTAGTAAGAGCCGACCGTCCGACCAATCGGAAGCCTTGCTTGACGGCAACTTGACGGGATCACTACGAATGCCAGTCTGACGGACAATGATGGTGCGGTATATCTGTGAATTTTGAAATTGTTATTTGTAATATTATTTCAAATAGTTTTTAATGAACGAATATTATTGTTTGAATCCAAAAAAAATATTGAAAAATTAAACAAGACTGTTGTTTTAATATTTTTGAAAAGTTGTACTAATAATCAGTGATAGGAATAAGTAAGGCTTATTTACCTAAATTTCGAGGAACAGAGTAAAAGATTGGAGACTTCCTTAAGACAATATTTTTTTCCGGTTTAATAATATTCATGGTGTTTTAATTTCGCGATTTGAAAAAAGTGGCCACCATTTTGAACTTTTTAGTTACTGGACCGATTGCTTTCAAAATCGATATCTGGGTGTCAGTGTGGGCTCTGAATACGAATCTGTAGTAAAAATTTAAAAAAGTAGCCGCCATTTTGAAATTTTTAGTTACTGGACCGATTTCTTTCAAAATCGATATATGGGCGTCTGTGTGGACTCTGGATACGAATCTATAGTCAAAATTAAAAAAAAATAGCCGCCATTTTGAACTTTTTAGTTACTGGACCGATTGCTTTCAAAATCGATATCTAGGCGTCTGTGTGGACTCAGAATACGAATCTGTAGTCAAAATAAAAAAGAAGTGGCCGCCATTTTGAACTTTTTAGTTACTGGACCGATTTCTTTCAAAATCGATATCTGGGTGTCTATGTAGGCTCTGAATACGAATCCGTTGTCAAAATTTAAAAAGTGACCGCCATTTTGAACTTTTTAGTTACTGGACCGATTGCTTTCAAAATCGATATCTGGGTGTATGTGTGGGCTCTGAATACGAATCTGTAGTAAACATTTAAAAAAAGTGGCCGCCATTTTGAACTTTTTAGTTACTGGACCGATTGCTTTCAAAATCGATATCTGGGTGTCTGTGTGGGCTCTGAATACGAATCCGTTGTAAAATTTAAAAAAAGTGGCCGCCATTTTGAACTTTTTAGTTACTGGACCGATTGCTTTCAAAATCGATATCTGGGTGTATGTGTGGGCTCTGAATACTAATCTGTAGTCAAAATTTAAAAAAAGTGGCCGCCATTTTAAACTTTTTAGTTACTGGACCGATTGCTTTCAAAATCGATATCTGGGTGTCTGTGTGGGCTCTAAATACGAAGCCGTTGTCAAAATTTAAAAAAAGTGGCCGCCATTTTGAACTTTTTAGTTACTGGACCGATTGCTTTCAAAATCGATATCTAGGCGTCTGTGTGGACTCAGAATACGAATCTGTAGTCAAAATAAAAAAGAAGTGGCCGCCATTTTGAACTTTTTAGTTACTGGACCGATTTCTTTCAAAATCGATATCTGGGTGTCTATGTAGGCTCTGAATACGAATCCGTTGTCAAAATTTAAAAAGTGACCGCCATTTTGAACTTTTTAGTTACTGGACCGATTGCTTTCAAAATCGATATCTGGGTGTATGTGTGGGCTCTGAATACGAATCTGTAGTAAACATTTAAAAAAAGTGGCCGCCATTTTGAACTTTTTAGTTACTGGACCGATTGCTTTCAAAATCGATATCTGGGTGTCTGTGTGGGCTCTGAATACGAATCCGTTGTAAAATTTAAAAAAAGTGGCCGCCATTTTGAACTTTTTAGTTACTGGACCGATTGCTTTCAAAATCGATATCTGGGTGTATGTGTGGGCTCTGAATACGATATCTGGGTGTCTGTGTGGGCTCTGAATACGAATCCGTTGTCAAAATTTAAAAAAAGTGGCCGCCATTTTGAAGTTATTAGTTACTGGGCCGATTGCTTTCAAAATCGGTATCTGGGTGTCTGTGTGGGCTCTGAATACGAATCCGTTGTCAAAATTTAAAAAAAGTGACCGCCATTTTGAACTTTTTAGTTAATGGACCGATTGCTTTTAAAATTGATATTTGTTTGTCTGTGTGGGCTCTGAATACGAATCCGTTGTCAAAATCTTAAAAAAGTGGCCGCCATTTTGAACTTTTTAGTTACTGGACTGATTACTTTCAAAACCCATATCTACATGTCTGTGTGGGCTCTGAATAACAATATGTAGTTAACATAAAAAATATGATATCGATTTTGAAAGCAATCGGTCCAGTAAATAAAAAGTTCAAAATGGCGGCCACTTTTTTTAAATTTTGACAACGGCTTCGTATTTAGAGCCCACACAGACACCAAGATATCGATTTTGAAAGCAATCGGTCCAGTAACTAAAAAGTTTAAAATGGCGGCCACTTTTTTTAAATTTTGACTACAGATTAGTATTCAGAGCCCACACAGACACCCAGATATCGATTTTGAAAGCAATCGGTCCAGTAACTAAAAAGTTCAAAATGGCGGCCACTTTTTTAAATTTTGACAACGGATTCGTATTCAGAGCCTACATATACACCCAGGTATCGATTTTGAAAGCAATCGGTCCAGTAACTAAAAATTTCAAAATGGCGGCTACTTTTTTTAAATTTGACTACAGATTCGTATTCACTGACACCCAGATGTCGATTTTGAAAGCAATCGGTCCAGTTACTAAAAAGTTCAAAATGGTGGCCACTGTTTTTAAATCGCGAAATTATAACACCATGAATAGGTATTATTAAACCGGAAAAAAATATTGTCGTAAGGAAGTCTCCAATTTTTTACTCTGTTCCTCGAAGTTTAGGTAAATAAGTCCTACCTATTCCTATCACTGATAATAATAATACTTATTATAATAATACAAAATATACAATATATTAGTTTTGTATAGGTATATTTGTTTTATAATTATAAAAAATAGAAAACGTAATATTAAAGAAATAATAACAATACATATTATAAATTGAATTCATCCATGTCATTGCCATAAAAAAACTAACAACACCCATATACAATAATTGATTTCAAATTTCTTTCCAGTCTGTCAAATTTGCCTATCATGTGTACGCGCCCAGTATGGCGCGCAGTCGTGCTCCTAGCTCGCGGAATTTTTGTATTTTACACGCTTTAAGCATTGTATTATCATTAAAATGACCTAATTATGAAAGGTTACGCCATCTTTTGTCATTCCTGATGATCTTGAGCTCTTTCGACACGCACGAACTGCACAAATCGCCATTTTGCGTAGTGCACATATACGTGTTCTTCGTTCCCAAGTCGCGAGCGCACTGACGGTCGATCCCGCAGCAGCGCTATATATTAGTGCAAATGCTCTAACACGCGGCTAATTTTCCTATATATTAGCGCTCGACGGTTGCCACTCCCGTAGGTATGCTCGGTGATCTCATAAAACAAAGTAACTTACTCCATGACCATCCCTTACAGATTTTTTATTAGTATTGATAATAATTTTCGGTCACGAAGACTATTCACCTCAACGACCAGTGTGTCACGTTTGGTGAGCAACCCGTATTGTGAATGCTGAAGTGACCAAATCTCAGTTACATTTAAATTTGAATGGACAGACTAAGCGCGTCTTGCACCAACACGAGTTTAAAGTTAAGTAGCGAGTTATGGATTTAAACGCGGTTCACACATACAACGGGTGCTAGTTTAACGAGTTAAACTGGTTTATATATTAAATTTGTGTTGGTGCAAGTGGGCCTGAATAAAGAGACATAAATAGCCACATCCGAACATCTCCAATCGCCTCCTGAGAACCAAACGTTCATCCGTCCGTCAAACTTATCTTGGGATCTTCAAAAGGCGTTTTAATAAATTAGACAACGACCTTTTTGTCCGCCTTTTAGCTGGCATGGCAACTCTCTGAGCGTGGTTTCGCGAGGAGTGGCTGGTGATATTGGCTGTGTCTAATATTCTTTTGAACTTTTGGGCACTGCCGGTTGTCAATACACATCCCCCCTCCCCGAATACAGCCTCAGGTCCATCAAGAGGGACGTAAATGTCAAGCATGCCATTCACAACCCCCGCAACGACCCCCGAATGTCCGCGGGTGTTAGATAAGATACATAGATAAATAGAAATACTTTATGACGACTTACGACTTATACCTAACAGGGATTTCTCCCAGTCCATCTTTTGGGGTTTAAGAGTCATATGTTGTGAAATAAGTAGCAAAAGACTTGAGTGTGGGAATGTAAAATATAATATATAATATTATATTAAAATATAATATATAATATAATATATAATATTATATTTTACATTCATACATATGAATTAAGGTGTTTCAGGATAGGGTTTCGTAACTTCAGGGTTTGAGTTATTTGAAGACGAAAAGCTCTGAAACTTTTTCCCAGATTCAGTAATTTTATAGTACTTTTTGGTGAAAATCGTTTCAACGAGATTTTGTGGACGGTTAACGTCCGCCTTTAAAACAAAAATAAAATTATTAACTTACTCGTAGGTACATGCTTAATTAGTAGAATTGTACTGCATGTAGGTAAATTCCAAATACTTAACTTAGAATGATATCAAAAGAAAAAGGGGACTCGACTAGGATCACTGTCCATCGAGTTTTAATTCCAATTTTAAATTTTTGTATGACAAAAAAAAATACGGAATTTCCATTTGAGTGATAAGGATTTTTTTCTTCTAATAATGAGTACTTTCTATTCTTGAAGTTTCTCTCAAGCCCATCCTGAAACACCCGTATAATGTATAATACCTAAATATATACATAAATACTTGTGGCGTTGTTAGTCATGTTATAGGTGGCTCTGTCGGTGCCACTTCGCAAAAGCACATTCGCGCAATAATGACGTCTAAATCGTGGCCGAGAAATGTTTCTAAAAAAAAATCTAAGCCCGCGCGTCGTGATGTAAGCGCACGATCTGTCATCCATCAGATTTTTCTGCAATTAGTCGACTCGCTCTTACAGGCGTTTATGCAAATCGGAGACTATCTCGGGATGCTGCAGCCTGTATCTTCACACTCGTCGAGCTTGGAAAAACGACAACGAACGAGTCTCACACTCCGTGCTCGTGGTCAAATGCTTGTAAAAAAAATGATTATAAAAAAAGCCCTGCGAAGTTTCTTACCGGTTCTTCTTCGTGGGTGTAATCGAATCGGATAGAACAAATTGTAACAAATTCGAGTACAGTCATGTTGTCTAATGAATACTTAATAATAAACAATATACAACATACAATATACAAAGGGTAGGCTGGCGGAAAATGTCATAGGCATTAAGTGCTACCTTCTGTATGATTTTATGTGCAATAAACGTTTTTTGATTTGATTTGATTTTTAGGGTTCCGTATCCGTCGTACGAGACCCTATTACTAAGCCTACGCGCCGTCTGTCTGTCTGTCCGTCCGTCCGCCTGTCTTTCCGAGAGCTGTATCTCTTGAACCGTAATAGATAGCCCGTTGAAATTTTCACAGAATATGTGTTATTATGGCCGATAAAACAACAAATAATAAAAATAAGAAAAAGTAAAAAAATCAGGGGGGTCCCCATACAAGAAACTAAAAAGTGTATGCGCACCACCTACCGAAAAGTACGGGACCCCCGTACGATACGACGGATACGGAATCCTAAAAAGGGCCCCAAGTCGCGAACGCGAGCGAGCGGCGAATGTGGAAATGGCGGTATTCGCGCCGCCGTCATTAGTCGTTCGAATGCCGAGAGTGGAATGGTACAGTAGCGCTTGACGGAAGAGCTGGTGCCGGTGACGAATGGATTGTGCCGCTTCCATGTGCGAGAGCCGATCTCGAACGTCTGAATGGAGCGAAGATTTGAATATTCAACAGGTATGGGTGCGTTGGGGTCGTTCAACCGGAATAAGGGGGCGCCGAAGTTGCTTGCAATGCCCAGATTCTAAGGTTCCCCACCACCTATAACCTGGGAATCTTCAAAAGGCGTGTCAATAAATTAGACGACAACCTTTTTTCCGCCTCATAGCCGGCATGGCGCCTCTCAGCGTGGTTTCGCGAGGAATGATGTTATTGGCCGTGTCTGATCTTCCGTTTAAGTATTGGGCACAGACATCCCCGCCGGCTGTCTATAAAAAAAAGATCTAATATTTTCATAAAGGACGGATAGAGTGACTGAACTTAGAGATTCAAGGACAGTTTTTTTTTTAATTCTCCTGTAGTTTTCCTTCCCTCGTGCACCGATAGCCAATCATGAATACTACGATCGAGATACGGGTCTAAGAAGCCTCCGTGAAATTATATTTTCTATCTCCGCGGAGACAAAAAGCAACTCTCTGGCCAACTTTGGCCAGGACTCCTCCCCCGAGTTAGAAGACACAAAGAAGCACTGAAATTTTAGTACCGTCCGCCGCAGTGACGTGGGCCAATCGATCAGATGCATACGATGAAACCAAAGTCTGATAGGATCGTGGGGGTTATGGAATGGATACATTTGCTTTACGCAGTCCGGCGTGTATGGTTAAGTCATAGCTCATAGAGGCGAGAGCACATGCTACGGCCAGCCAAGCCAATATTAAATCCGAGAAATCGCCATACCAGAAACTTCAACTTTAGATTGATGTCTTTGAATTGATAAATACCTAAATTTGATAGCAAAGCCAGTAGTAGAATGGTTTTCAGGAAGGCGACAGTCGTCAATCCATCTTCAAGTAGAGCGTCAATAGTGAAGATGTTGATAGAATGCGACTAGATTATGGCAAAAGCACATTGAAGGAGACACAGTGGACGGCTAGGCGGCAATAGTAGATCTACTACACTACATCATACATGTGATGCGATGCGACGCGTGCACGCAGACGATAAGAAAGTGGTCCAGTCGGGCGAGCGCGGTGGGTTGTGTTGTTGTGACGCTGCTGCTGCGCAGATGAAAGTAAAAGTGCGCGCGCGCCGGACCGCTGATATTTTGCTGCCGAACCGGCGCGGCGAGACCGGTACGCGTGCGCGACACAACTGCTTCAAACTGTTTTCATTCTCCTACCTATACTATGTCAGCACCTTTTTTTTTTTTTTTATGGAAACTGACACGGTTGGCTACATCACCTACAACGTCCGTGATGTCAGCCCATAACACCGGGTGAACTAGGTGCCATGTCAGCGCTTCCCCCTTTGATCGTGCCGGCTACACTGAACTGGTCGGAAAACACAAACTATTTACATAGCCGCTTAGACCGACGTTTCATTCAGTGCGGTGGTATCAACCCGGGCGGGTTAAACCCTACCACCAAGTAAGATTAGGAGGGAAGGGACCTACAGTTTTACGAGGAATCCGAACCTCGGTCAGCCTCCAACGGTCAGCGGTCACCCATGCAAGTACTGACCGCACCCAGCGTTGCTTAACATTCAATAGCGACAGTTGACTGTCTGCACCACTACACTAAGCTATCGAGGCTGACAAAAGCTAAGCATCTATACTATGTCAGCGCCTAAGTATACGTCGACACGACCAAAGCAGTACCTATTAAGTATTCTGTGAACAAAGATAATCAATCACTGACATGGCGAAATGCAGTTGAAATCCAACAGAAACAAAGTTTAATGGGCTGATATAACCAACCATTTTCCAGGCAGGTTCGGTAAACAATACGCTTTGAAGACTCTTTCTACAAACACTCTACCATAGATATGGGTACTAGACTAATGAGTAAAAATGAATGACTAAAGCTAACCATGGACGATGTCATTCAATGACAAATCGTCCATGGTCCGCTTTCGCGGTCCTTTTCACCGAGCCGTTTAGGACTAGTGTATGCAATCCATTAAGGCAGCGGTCGGCAACCCGCGGCCCGCGGGCCGCATGCGGCCCGCGAGCGTCCTCCTTGCGGCCCGCGAATCTAACCAACGGGAAAAAAAATCCTGTTGGCCAGACTAGTCTGACCATCAGTCTGACCACTGGGAAAGTGTAAATAAAGGTCTTATCATTCGGAATTAAATATTTTAAAAGTCACCATAGTGCTGAGTAGTGCTGACATATCCGAATACGGCTAAAGCTCTAAACTTAAACTGGTGGTTTCCCCGCGTCCTAGTCAACGCAGACTAGCTGAAGAGGGCTTGAAGCGAGCCGAAACATGAAGCATGCGCGGGAAATTTAGAGTGGCCACTCGCTAGTCCCGGCCTCGATTAATACCCTCCTCTACTGCCGATGGGCCCGGATATGTTCGGTAAAGCCATCGCAAGCTTAGATCCACACCTTCCCCTTCCAAATTAAATATTTTTTTTTTAATTTCGCGCCTAAACTGAAATCTGTGACATTCACGAACGCGTTGGCTTCCAAAAAATAAGCATTGTTCCCGATTAACTGATGCACATTTACATGCGATACTGCGCGTTTCTACGTCTAAGATGCAAGCAGATATTCCAAAACTTGCAAGTGAAATGCAGCCGCAAAAATCGCATATTAAGATTTTTACAGTTTTTTTTAGTAATATTTCATTTAAATATATAACTTGAACTCAAATAAATATGATTAAAAATGCACCAATGCGTTTTATTAACCGACTTCAAAAAAGGAGGAGGTTCTCAATTCGACTGTATTTTATTTTTAATTTGTTGTTTGTTACCTCAGAACTTTCGACAGGGTGAACAGATTTTGATGATTCTTTTTTTATTTGAACGCTGGATTTTCCGGGTAGTCCCAATTCAATTTGGTCAAGATCGGATTGGAAAGCGAGGCGAAATCGCGAGGCCCTTCGGCCGAGCGATTCCGCCGACTACGTTAATAGCAAAAAATTACTAAAAAAACTGTGAAATAAAAAACTATTAAAAAATATATAAAAACCGCCCTCAAAAATGTATGAAATAAAAAAAATCTAATCGTAGTGTTGAAGGCGGTGCTAAAGCAAGCAAAAATGATGCATGAAAGAAAACATGAGTGGATGATATCCTTTGTGATTTGTGTAGCCTTCTTTAGCACCGACCGCCTTCAGTCTCTAGGGTTCGTTTTTTTTTTATTTCATACATTTTTGAAGGCGTCTTTTATATTTTTATAAAAAAAAAAATTTTTATTTTAAAATTGTATGTACTTATGAATTTGAGATGCGGCCCGCACTGATCCTCTGGTAACAATTATGGCCCTCCTATAGTAAAACGTTGCCGACCCCTGCATTAAGGGATTATCGCCAACTATGGCCGTAATCCCGAATTAATTCTGGTAGGGTAGTCCCTTCCGGGTAGTAAATTTCTCCGCTCTTTTCGAGTCAAGCAAAATCCAGCAATCGGATGCCGTGCCGCTGACGCAGACCATCACTCCAGCAGGTCAGTGGCGCCATCGTTCACTATTATCTTGGGGATGGCCGTTTACGTAGTAGTCTTTAAGCGGCGGGTGGCCGAGTGATTTGGTCATCGGCTTCTCATGCGAGAGGTCCGAGGTTCGAATCCGGTCGGCGTGTACCAATGAGTTTTTTCTTACGAAAAAAATTACGTGCATACCTACACCTACTGCTTCACCGTTCGGAACCGGTGTAACACTGTAGGTCCCTTCCCTTGCCCCTTACTAGGAGGTAGGCTCAAATTGTGGCCGACTGGGCTGGTACCACCGTACTGGATGTAAGATGGCCGCATAGCAGCCTCGGCTGTGTTCTCCTCTAGTCCAGTATAATAGCCAGCAATCCAGGGAAGTCTCCGGTATGGCATCTACCTTCTAGGAGGTGATATTGGCTGGTCGGAGCATGCGCTTTGGCCCCTCCGACTCAGCCACCCATACCGGATAACATAAAAAAAGCGCCTAATGGTTTGCGTTTCAACCACACTTGCGTCTTAGCTTTGGACATAGGTACATATTATCTCAATAGAGAATCGAGCGTGTGACCGAGTCGGCTTGCGTAAATCGACCTGATAACTCGAACCCTGCTGTGTGGGCATTTCAACTTTTACCGGCGGTGTGTGGCAATCCGCGACGCAACCCTCGCCGTATAATTGCTGGTTTCCGCCAGAAACCTCGACTGGTCGGTGAAAGGGCATTGGGGAAGCACATTGCGCACATTCGACACGATATTGCCGTCGCCTTCTAACCTACGCGCACTGAGCAAGGACTGCATTCCACTCTGCACAATATGATCTTCAAATCGACGATAAACAGCCTTTCATCAGAGGTTTTATGCTCCAACTCCAACCAGGACTGGCACATTCCACCGCAGATGCGCACTCATCGGTTCTGTGGGGCATTAATCCTTGACTGGAAGAAATCTCTGTAAAGGATTAGTCCGCCTTTGCACCACATGCAAATTTTATATTGTGCTTGTTTCTGGAAAATGTTTTTGGAGCAATAAAGTGTTTTCTACCTATAACTTGGGAAGTTCGTCCTACCTACCTATTATCTTGGGGATGGCATTTTACATCTAAATCCGTAAAGTTCATGTTCGTGAAAGGAACGTATATACGTATATCTTCTTGAGTCCAATGAAGACGCTTGTGGCGGAAATCTCAGCTGCACGCACCACGTTCCCACTTTACTTATATTTTGAATCCTCGACGAAAAAGTGGGGTGTTATAAGTTTTTTTTATGGATAGCGCGACATGTGGCATCATTTCACCTACAAGTAGGTGTCTAACGATGCCCATGGACATTCCGTGATGCATGGGGATCGCGAATGCCATGCCGGCCTGACAGGAGCCTTTTCACGCCCCTTTTGAAAAATCCCAGGCTGTACTTGGGAGGAAATAGATGGGCAGAGAGTGCGTTCCACATTTTCCCGGTTCTGTGAATAAGAAGTTTGAAGCTTTTTCCAGTGCACACCGGCCAGTGGCCTGAGCAGATTTGGAAGCTCGTCCTTTCAGTTTCGACAGAGCATGCAGTGGCACAGCGCAGGCACAACTGGTTTTGGTAGCCCGGAGCTATGCCCAGTCGCCTTGCCAATATCACAAATTACTGACCAAGCAAAGATCGCTCGTAGTGATTGAGTCGAGAGTCGAGAGACTGTTGCCGTAGCAGTACTTACGTACGCAGTGGCTGCTGTGTGCAAATCCGATCACACGAGATATCTTGAGGTCAACAACCTCCTAAATGCCGCTTCAAATTTACATTGTCATTGTCTTGAAAAATTTTGTCATCCTCGGTGGTGCGATTAATTACTGGTGGGTTAACTATTTACAAGTAGGTACTAACAAAACTGTTTTAAAAAAACATTGAAACGACTTCAACCCCTAAAAAGTATTAAATAATATTTTTATCTTGAGTAGAAGGTGGTACATCAGCACAAAAGGGTCCATCTATAAATTTTCAGTTGTGCTTTTGTACCGCCTTCTACTCAAGATAAAAGTATTACCTATGTAATACTTTTTATGGGTTGAAGTCGGTTCAATTTTTTTTTACAGTTTTTTTATTTCATTCTTTTTAGTTTTATCACATAATATTAAAATCGGTGACGGGAAGTGGGTGATTGAAAGTGTTTATCCCTTAATTTCCCACCCTTACGGTTGGTATTCTTTCATAAAATTTACGAAAGGACCACCCCTGATAATACTCTACTCATGAAAAAAATAAACATTAAAATCGGTTCAGAATTGGCGGAGAAATCGGGTAACATACACCCAAAAAAAAGCATACAGACGATTTGGGAACCTCCTCCTTTTTTGGAAGTCGGTTGAAAACATTGTGACTTGCGAAGTTTGTTGGTCAATTCTTCTTCGCATTAAAATGGATTCAGGTATAGAACCGGATAGAACAAATTGTGACAAGTTCGAGTGCAGTCTAACTCCCATATGAATGATTAATAAACAATACAACAATACAATACAATAGGTTACCTACCCATAGATAAAATTATACAATAAACAATAAACATAAACTTTTGTAGATATATGTGAACTAAAACGTGCAGGTGAACATAATTAATCAGCCACAACAAAGCTGACAGTGAATTGTTGAAATAAATCAGATTATAACACGCAGTACCAGAACAATCAACTGAACTGAACTAATAAAATGGTTAGAATACACAAACGATAATAAATTTATCAGATTAAATCGATATCACATCGCACGATTCGCGGCAGCGACTGCGAATGACGTAGTAATGCATTTCAATGTACCGTCTAATGGAGTCATTACCTGAGGAACTTTTTCTCACTCGTATCTTGTCTCCCGCTGTGTGCTACTCAAAGAGGGCGCGCAAAACGCCTGTGCAATGACAAAGTTGTACGTTTGCATCTCAACATATTGCAATCCAAACCAAGTACGACCCTCCGTAGTTTCATTCATACATAATTGAGCGAACGAGGGGTCCCCTGGCGACGCCGCGCGCCACTAACCTCCCGGACCCCCGCACAAGGACACGAAAAACCTCAGTATTACGCAACTAACACTAGATATTATTATAGAAACCTCCACAATGCAGGTAGCGCTTTATGCGTGACTGAGTATAATAATGAGAAAATATAACATACGTTTCTACATTTTGCGATCTTCTAGACCGCATTCTGCAGGCGAAACGCACGCCGCGTTATCCCGTGCGCGTTGACCGGGCGTAGGACTGGTAAATGTCGCAAAACGTCGGAGAAAACGAACGAAAATCCGCAAATTTCCCGCAGCGCCTTTCCCTCCGACGCGGCACGCGATATGACTGCGTGACTAGCGGCATGTTGGCTGCCCTGTCAACTCCCACCGCAAAAAGGAGGGAATGAGGGTTGCTAGGTTATAGGTCGCTACTTTTCCGGTGAGAATTTATCCTCGAGATTTTGAACTAACGGTTTCAGGGAACAGAATTATGTTCTATTTTACTTTGCCAAATTCCTGTTCACTTCATTTTGTGTTATG
The DNA here is from genome assembly GCA_946902875.1 of Nematopogon swammerdamellus. Lineage (NCBI taxonomy): Eukaryota > Metazoa > Arthropoda > Insecta > Lepidoptera > Adelidae > Nematopogon > Nematopogon swammerdamellus. Next base: position 18,655,059 of record OX336354.1, on the reverse strand, counting down.
TATGTTCCATTTGTTAAACTTATCAGTAAGAAGATCGAAGAACCAAAAGTAGTTTTGAGTATTGGATATGCAATTACCCTAATCCTGAATTTGATTCGCAAGTTAGTGATGATTATGTTAATTATCAAATTAGATATTGTGTATAACTCTAAAGATTCAATCAGGAACGCTAAACTTTAGTTTATGTCTGTTGGTCAACTAGACTGATGTCACAGCGTAATATAATTCTGAAATGAAAAGAAGGCATTTAATAAATATGCTTCATAAATTCATAGTCTGCGACTAGCAACACCGTAAGAACTGCGTTGCCATGGCAACCGGCGCCATCGACACAAACACCAAAACATCCCGCGCGAAACGGCCTTGCCGCGTTCCTAATTTGAAAACTACCTTCTCTTCTCATTTAATCTCGTTATTATATTTAATTTTGTTCACGAATAATGTTGCAGATTTGGAGATTGTTGATCCGCTGACCCGATTCTCACGTCATGAATGGTCCATTGCGAATGAGATAGCGATATGTGAAAAACGTGGAGAGGGAGAGGGAAAAGACTACTGTTAGAAGCGCATGCGTGAACTACCACGACAGCGGGGGCTTGAGTACGCACTGCATGTGAGAATTAAGGCGGAAACACATGATCGCGTCGTGGCGTGTCGTGGCGTGGCGTGTCATGACATGACACATTGTCGTGTCGGGAGTCCTTCTGGCACTACAGGCTCCCAGAATAGTATGAAATAATGGTAGTGCCTAAAATATATTCGAGTATTCTAATGATTCTGACAGCGATTTCAAAGACGATGTCAACATTTCACTATTGTGTGAATTTGTTAGACGACAAAGGAAGGAACGACGATTTTGGATTCACCCATAAACCGCAGGACAGAATTTGTTCATGAACTAGAGGACTATCAAGATCGATTTTTTATGTAAGTACTTCAGAATGTATAAAAACCAATTTGAAGAATTTCATTCAATGATTCAATCCGACATAAATAAAATAACACAATAAAGCCCCTCCTCCTACTCAATAAGTTCTTTCGACACAACGTGAAAAAGCGCGCGCATCGCGCACTGCTATCCTACCAGCGCGCAGCGGCCGCGCGGTAACGACGCGTGGCGCGGGGCGGGATTTAGATTTTTTTATGTAAACCAGCATGGGTGGCTGTGCCGAGAGACCAATGGTGCAGTCGACCGAGCCAAAATCACCTCTCCTCGCGAAACCACGCTCAGTTAGGTGCCATGCCAGCAGATTTTCAGACTGTTACTAGGCTGTCTAGCCCGTTAATACGACGCTTGAAGACACACCCAGGTTAAAGGATTCGGGAAATACATTCGCCGGAAGACAGTTCCACACTCTAGCGGTGCGACAAAGAAACGATTTAGAGAACCGATGGGTTCTCAAAAGCCCAATGTCAACAACACATCACATCATCATGTCGTGGCGTGACGCGCCAGCGGCCCGGTAGAGTGGGGTGTTGGCGCTCTGACGCCGGCGGCGGAGGCGGCGTGGCGTCACGGTGCCGCCGATCCGAATCGTCTGGTCTGCGACACGACACTCCACGACACAATAGTATGATTCTAGCTTAGAGGTTTCTATTCTAGTCATCATACAAAATATGTATACGGGTGGGTGATATGCGCCACGAACCGCTCCTCGGCTCCCCGGCACGCAACGACACGATTGTGTGTTTCTAGCTTTACGCGAATTCGGATTTCGGATAACTTGTGGAAAGTTATCAATGGCGTGGGTAATTTAATGTACAAAAGAATGGCGTATTCTCGGTCCCTGGATACTGGCAATAATAAGCGAGGTTCTTTCAGTTTGGTTGCGCGTAGGAAGACGAAGAATAAACCATTTTTAAGGCTCAATCAAAGGGAAACGAGATATTATTGTATCTAGCTTTAGGTTTATGGAATGTAAGGCCCGGCGCACACGGCCAACTTTTGGGTCCGGCGAGCATTGTTTTTATTAGGTTTCCGTATCCCGTACGGAAGCCTATTACTAAGCCTACGCCGCCTGTCTGTCCGTCCGTCCGTCTGTCCGTCCGTCGTCTGTCTGTCCGAGGGCTGTATCTCTTGAACCGTAAAAATTAGCCCGTTGAAATTTTCACAGAATATGAGTTATTATGGCCGATAAAACAACAAATAATAAAAATAAGAAAACGTAAAAAATTCAGGGGAGTTCCCATAGAAGAAACCAAAAAGTGGATGCGCGCGCACCATCTACCGAATAGATTATGAAGCATTTTAACTAATCATGACATTTAACTAATATGAAGCATTTCATAACACTCTATCTAGATGGCGTGAGTGGCGCTAGCCATGACATGGCGATACGGAAACCTCGGTGCGCGAGTTCGACTCGCACTTGGCTGGTTTTTTAGCTATTTTATATATTTTTATTTTATTATTTATTATATAGTCTAGTATCCTTTAGCAAGCAGCCACCCAGACTGTCGCCGCTGTGTACATAGTTAACCTATAGCTGTTAGTAAAATATAGCTTGATCTCTGTGACAGATGTCATCAAAAACACGCGCATGAAGTTCCGTATTTTTTTACAGTAAATACATAATGTCATACTGATGTGAATAGTGATGTTCGATCTTGAAAATATAATAAATCGAATCTTGTTCGATCGATCTTGATGATGATGATCGATGTTGCAAATATAATAAATGTAAAGTGGACTTTTGAACGAAAATTCCTCGACATTTGGGGTTGGCACAATAAAAATTCACAAAAAAAAAAAACTAATTTAAAAAATTCGACCAAAATCAAAATCATTCAGTTTTGTTCGCCAGCTGCTCAATTATGATCGATTTTCAACATCTCGTCCCGACTAGGTCCCAACCCTATTCTAGAATTTAACTCTGGCAGCTGTCAGCACAGTGATCGCAAGCTATGCTATATTTTGCGAACTATAACTAGGTACCTACTCCTGAACAAAAAAAAAAACGCACACACACACACACACAACCGATCGCTAACAATTTGGTTCAAGACGGCTAACTTTGTGTTCCCATAGCGGAGAAAATGCGCCAAATGAGATGGTACGCATTTAATTGCAGCTCATTAATGCAGCCGGCTCGTCTGCTGCAGCTTCTAATTGGGAGTGCTTGCTTTCTGCGCGACACGGCACGCTCATTCATTCATTACTATTACACATTTTATTGTAGCCGGCCTATGAGGAAATATTATATAGAGTTATTGCTCCGAAGAAATATGTACAGAGAAGCGGTGTCGCCATCGCACCTTCGCATCGACGAAGATGTGTAAATGTATTCGTTTATAGTAGGCGAGGCGCGATCGTAGCAGGCAGGCGACGACTGCGCGCTGCGGCCTCTCGCGCTCGACTAAGAGACTTGAGGATCGTGAACCGCAACTCGGTGGAACATGTTAGTTGGCCGCGTGAGTTATCTACTACGCTAGTACACATTTTATTGTAGCCGGCACGACCAGTGGGAGGCGCGACGCCCAGTTTCGACAGGAAGAATGATGTGATGTGATCGCCTGTACCACGGAGAGTGTTCCAAGGAGCCGCACGATGCGATCCCTCCATCATCCCCATTCTACCATCGTTCCACGCGCAACAGGTTGGGAATGCATCCACACTTTGTCGATATCCCCCCACTTAGTACAAATCGATCCTGTAAATCCTTTATTTACAGGGTTGCCAACATGCGGAATGCACTCCCACCTGCAACCTTTTCTATTATTTACAGTCTGGGGTCCTTCAAACATAATGTGATGGTGCACCTAGCCGGCCGACATGGTATTCGCAGCCGCCGTAAACATCCGAATGCCCGTGGGCGCCGTCGGACTACACCTCTGCGTTAGTCTGGCGGGCGCCATGTGTCGTGCTTCCCATAACAAAAATTCTTTTGTTAATTTTTTTATAAATTTTCAAAATCGGAAATTATCCGCTGAACACCTTGTAGGTAGATTCATTTTTATAGTTAACTAGCTTTTGCTTCGCTCGCCCATCCTGAAGGTTCATTCTAAATATTGGTTAATTTTTTTTTAATCGGATGAATATTTTCGTAGATTACCTCCTACATCCAAACTTACATACTTAAAAACCTTACCTTTTTATAATATTAGTGTAGATTTAATTTTTAGGTCTAGATTTAATTATTTTTAAGTAGGTATTTTATTTCAAATAAAGCGTGTTTTTATGATCGAATCATTACGTACTTACCTACATATAGTAATATAAAAAACTTGTTAGTATGGGTGAATACGTGAGGGTGTTAAGGATGTGTGTTTTTGTGAGAGAGGATGAGGTCGTGTGTGTGTGTTAGCTTTGCGAACCTCGAAATGTTAAATTGCAAATTTTAAAAACCTAATTATTTTTTGAATTTATGGAAATTATTTTTGACTAAGGGTCGGGCGTTTTTAAAGTTTGTAATAAATCGGTTCATCCGTTTGGGAGCTACGATGCCACAGAGACAGGCGCACCCATACACACATATACACAAACGTTAAACTTATATATAACACCCCTCTTTTGCGTCGGGGGTCAAAAAAGATGTACGAACCTCCTGGAAGACGTTGTCCTGCTTCTTGGTTGAGAGGTTCAGGTTGCGCTCCTGGCTCTGGCAGAACTTGGCAGTCTTCTTGTCGAACTTCTTCTTGCCCTCCTGTCGACAAACCGGAGACATTGTGTCATCTACTAGGTCAGTGGTATCCAACTGGTTTCGCCTTAAGAGCTACTTCCATATTTCTGTCAAGCCCAACGGGCAACTTCAAAAATAGGGACAATACCTATGTATGACGTTTACCTTTACATTTTAATATACCTGGCTATTTTGATTTTCAGACAAATTTATATAATCCTTCCTTCCTTACCTATAATAAAATCCAACGTCTGCTTTCTGTCTGAGTGTCTGTCTGTCCGCTTATAACTCGAGAACCACTGAACCGATTTTAATAAAACAAAATTCTACGGATAGCTTGATTCTTCCCATCAACTATAGGCTACTTACTATCACGCTAAATAGCTTATGAGGTTAGCAGTGAAGTGAAATATGAGAGCGGGCGGAGCCGCGGGCACAGCTTGTCTACTATATAATCCATATGACAGCACGACAGCATTAGGCTAGTTTTCAAATATGTTTGTGTCTTTTTTTTCAAATTGTCAGCGTCGATAGCTCAGTGGTGCAGACAGTCAACTGTCGCTATTGAATGTTAAGCAACGCTGGGTGCGGTCAGTACTTGGATGGGTGACCGCTGACCGTTGGAGGCTGACCGAGGTTCGGATTCCTCGTAAAACTGTAGGTCCCTTCCCTCCTAATCTTACTTGGTGGTAGGGTTTAACCCGCCCCGGTTGGTACCACCGCACTGAATGAAACGTCGGTCAAAACGACTATGTAAATAGTTTGTGTTTTCCGACCAGTTCAGTGTAGCCGGCACGATCAAATGGGGAAGCACTGACATGGCACCTAGTTCACCCGGTGTTATGGGCTGACATCACGGACGTTGTAGGTGATGTAGTCAACCGTGTCAGTTTCCATAAAAAAAATCGCGTGCGACCGGTTGAACACCGCTGTGTGTACTAGTTGGTAGGTTTGTCCCGCCCGTCCAGTTCAGTGTACCCGGCACGACTAAAGGGAAGCGCTGACACGGAACCTAGCTCGCAAAGGTGTTGTTATTATGGGCTGACATCACGGATGTAGTAGGTGATGTAGACCCGTTGTCAAGAGGACATGTTCGCTCCGGCATCAAACATTATTAGCTGCCGAAGCGAACATCAGCCTCTTGACTTCAACGGACCCCATAGATAGAGGATTCGAAACGTCATCGATCTGCAGCGGTGAGCTCGCTACAATCGCGCCGGTAAGCCGATGTCATAAATAAAAAATAAAACGTAATTAGGGTTCCGTACCTTAAAAAAAAAAACGGAACCATTCTAAGATCACTCCGATGTCCGTCCGTCTGTCAGAGGTTTTGCCCCCGTGCCCCCGTTTTTTCGACAATGTATTTTTTGCGAAAAAAGAAGATATTTTTGTTTTATTACGTAACCATAATTTGTGCGAGCCTGACTCGCTCTTGGCCGTTTTTATTATGTTAATTGGTACTTAAAAAGAATAGCCCCACTGCATCTCTCCCCGTGCATGTCGTAAGAGGCGACTAAGGGATAAGGACAAGATACTGCGCTAAAGGGCGACAGGTTAGCCACTTCTCACCTTGGCGCAGTCCTTCCACCTAGTCATGCAGCAGGTGGGTTCTTCGTGTCTTACTTGCTGCTTGATAGTTGTCTTGTCCGTATACTGTGCTAAACGTGGTGGTCAGTGTTGTGCTGTAATTTACCAGAGTCCTTATAGGACAACACCGATTACTCTGCTTACCCTGATTGTCGGGATACAGCGTGTGTTATGTATGTATGTAATAAAGTGGGGGGGTTACCTTGACGGCGCCAATGTGTTCCTTGCGGAACTTCTCCAGTGGCTGTATGATCTGGTCGTAGGCCCGCCCGAGCTGAAACAACATACAATTATTATATCACTAGCTTTCGCCCGCGGCTTCGCTCGCGTGGAATTCCTATTTAAAAAGAAGAAAGCAAGTAATAAGAAAGAAGGCCGAGCCGCGTTCCTGCGTTAACTTTATTTCGGCTCGCGGAACAAATTGTATTCGGTTTGTATCAGAGCCACATTTTAGCGTAACCGGAACTGCGTTTTATTTAGCCTACCCTGTGTCACGCATAGTTAAATGTGCTTTTAATAAGTTTCAACGAATTGGAATGATCGGTTTAAGAGTTATGCGAAGCACTTGCCATAGCGCCTAGTTAACTAATATCACAGGTGTAGCAGGTGTTGGGGTCGACCGTGACGGGTTCCAAAATTAATTCTGCCCTCACATTTTTCTGCATCTATATCGACGCGAAAGCAGTCACAGTAACTCGTCTCATCGATCCAGTAGATGGTCTACTAGTGCCTTGGACTTTCACCGTGCGTCTCCGCGGTGAGATGGCGCGTGCGATACCAATAAATCAATACCCAGAAACGCCATTCATTACATTGCACCATTTTTAGGTTTCCGTATCCCGTACGGAAGCCTATCACTAAGCCTCCGCCGTCCGTCCGTCTGTCCGAGGGCTGTATCTCTTGAACCGTAATAGGTAGCCCGTTGAAATTTTTGCAGAATATGTGTTAAGTACTATGGCGGATATAACAACAAATAAGAAAAATAAGAAAAAGTTAAAAATTAAGGGGGGCTCCCATACAACAAACGTCCGAAAAATCGATTAGTCACACTATTGAATAATAGATGGCGCCACAGGCTTTTATACATTGCATTGTTGAAAGACAAAAGATAGGCGGATAATAGCGGATAGATACGGAAACCTCCGTGCGCGAGTAAAACTCGCACTTAACAGATTTTTTCATGCTACTGAAGTTCTACGTGGAATCCTAACGACGAGCCGGTCAGCCTCAACAGTCCAACGATCACCAATCCAAGTCCTGGCCGCGTCCGGGTGTAATCAAGATTACGAACGACTGTGATGAAATTGTGTGATGACCTTTTCGTCCGCCTCATAGCTGGCGCGTCGCCTCACTGAGCGTGGTGGCTTCGCGACGAGAGGTGTTATTGGCTGTGTCTGTCTTCATTCACCTGACCGTTGTTGGGCACAGCCACCCATGCCGGTTATCTATATAAAAAAATTTGAGCAAACAATATAATTTCGCGTTTGTGCACTTTTCTTTCACCGCCTCGGCGAGCAGAAGCGACTTCTAGCTATCTGTGTCCCTCCCGGGGCGAGACGTTTCTCTGCGCGTACGCAGCAGCTCATTACCGCTACAGAGTATGGAGCGAAATCGTAAGCCGCAGAAATCAGTGCGCCCGATATCATCCATCACAGATAGATTGCCGGTATTTTTTTTTTGCTATGAGATTGAGGACGTACGTACGTAAAAACTTCAAAACGGAAGAACCGCACCAAGGTGAGAGGTGGCTAGCCTGCGGCCCTTTAGCACGGCATCTCGTCCTTATCCCTTAGTCGTGTTTTTTTTATTTTTAGAGCCAAAAGCACCTCTACTCCAGGGTTGCCAGATGGTCCAGATAAAAAAAGAGGACATTTTTCACCAAAGGGTTTGATTTTTCGGGTAAAACTTTTACGAAAAATCTATCCCCCCTTTGTTTTGTCCGCGGAAGTCTACCGTCTAGCGGACACCTGGCAACCCTGCTCTACTCGCGAAATCACGCTCAGTTAGTGCCATGCACATGCACATGCATTACGACATGCACGGGGAGAGATGCAGTGGGGCTATTCTTTTCGAGTGCCGGCCCCCGCAAGGTACGGTAAAAAAATATGAATATCCCACGATGCGCTCGCGCTCGTCCTCAATGGTCTTGATGAGCTGCGCGAACTGGACGAGTGAGCGCGAGATGACGACCTCGTCCTCGGTCATGCTGGAGCCGATGCACTCGAAGTCGAACTGCTCGAGCGACAACATGCACGGGGAGAGATGCAGTGGGGCTATTCTTCTCGAGTGCCGGCCCCCACAAGGTACGGTAAAAAAATATTAATATCCCACCATGCGCTCGCGCTCGTCCTCAATGGTCTTGATGAGCTGCGCGAACTGGACGAGGGAGCGCGAGATGACGACCTCGTCCTCCGTCATGCTGGAGCCGATGCACTCGAAGTCGAACTGCTCGAGCGACACCGCGAGCGTCATCTGAGCCGCCGACAGACCTGCCGCCGCAACAGACACAGAAAACGCACGCTTTTATATTGTTTTCAACTTTTAGATAAACAAACAGTTTACAATCATCAATCAATCAATACTAATAATGGGATGGTCATGGAATAAGTTACTTTAGTTAGTAGGAGGCCAACAGAAAGATTCAGCTAGGCTGGACGGCATTTGGGAAACTCCGCCACATCTTTTCATCCTCCATCCCACAGTCATTAAAGACTAAGGTTTTTAATCAGTGCGTTCTGCCAGTAACGACGTACGGAGAGGAAACGTGGACCCTGACGATGGGCCTGGTCCACAAATTTAAAGTCGCTCAGCGAGCTATGAAAAGAGCAATGCTCGGCATTTCTTTGACCGATAAAATCCGTAACGACGTGATACGTCAAAGAACTAAGGTAGTCGACATTGCTAAGAAAATAAGCAAGCTGAAGTGGCAGTGGGCTGGGCACATCTGTCGCATACCCGACAACCGATGGGGTAGACGGGTGCTCGAATGGAGGCCACGTACAAGCAAACGTAGCGTGGGACGTCCCCCGGTTAGGTGGACAGATGACCTAAAAAAGGTAGCCGTGAGTGGATGGATGAGAAGAGCGGAAGACCGCGTGTGGTGGCGTGCCTTGGGAGAGGCCTATGTCCAGCAGTGGACCGATACAGGCTGATGATGATGATGAAGTTACTTTGTTTCATGATGATATATTGCGTTTGTAGACTCTATGTATGACACTAAAACTAAATTGAGGATTTTTAGAGATTCAATGAAACTTTGTACAAGCACATATGTGGGACACAGGATAGGCTAATTAAAATTCAGTTCCGGTTACGCTAAGATGTGGCTCTCATACAAACCGAATTGTTCCGCGCGCCGAAATAAAGGTACGGTGGCGGGCTATATTCATCAGTGGATATAATTTTCACTAATGAGATTAATGGTCCCCTTTCTCTTTACTTATGATTGCAAAGCTATTCGTGGCGATTGAGTGCGCATTCTGTCGAGCCCGCGCCGCGTACCCCTGGGGGTACGCTTACCACTATTTGGGAAACTTATTCTTATAGCGTTTTGAATAACATACTACGACTATATGTATGAGTACTATAATAAGAAAGCGTATAGGTACTAAAAAATGAAATAAACTGTTTACTAATTATTATTCTTGTACAAGTGTACAAAAGTGTAAATATGAGATAGTGTTAAGACAGTGTATGTAAGTATGACTATTATAAAAATACAAATACCAGGAATCTTTGAACATAACAAAACAATAGCCCCGATGACAACACAGTGAACAAAGCTGCAATTAGTCAAACAGATATTTTAATAAAAACTTGACAGCCACCGCCTATCGCTCCTAGGCTTGACACATTTGAACGGCTCGACGCTGACGCATGATTCACTACATTAGGTTAGATTAGCGTGTCAAATATAAACTGCAACTCAAACAATATAGGCACATCTGGAGGTCGAGTCGTCCCACTGTTGCAGCAGAACTTACCTAAAGCCTTTAGCAAAACGACAGCCGCACCGCTTACAACACAGTAGAGGACATTATTGCAACGACCTTCGACGTTATTGTTGAGGATGTCATCCGATGTCAGACGCGTCTGACATATGACGAATGTTTGACATATGTCAGACGCGTCTGACATATGACGAATGTTTGACATATGTCAGAAAGAAGTGAAAGGCATATACGGTGTGGTGGTTTCGTCAAAGGAGATGCTAGCGAACTGTCATAGTGTTGGTTAAAAAGAGGCTAAAACATGAAACGAAGTAATGGCCAGATGTGGCATCCATCAGGCACAGCGCCACAAAACTGGCCGTGTAGCAGAGGATTTGTCATCTTTACGCGCTATCATTGGCTGTAGATCAAAGCCATCGTTGTGGGTGGCCGCGTGCATTGCTGTAAGTTGAAGTGGAAGGTATGTTGGCGAGGCATTATTCCCGTACGGGTCCATCTAGCTATTAATTGTCTGATCTGTCGGTTAAGTCATCTGCACAAGACACTTTCTTGATCAGTATTTATAATTGGAAAGCTGGACAGATGTTTTCTGATGATGGCGTGCTGATGATAGCGAATAGATAAATACCACATAGCTAACTGACAATTTCTATCGGATATTTACATACTCGTACGTGCGTAAATATAGAATGCGCTAATGCGCGTCTTTCAGTTGCCATGCACGCTCGAACTTGGCGGAGGCACCACCGCCACCGCGTCCTCAGATTTTGACAACGAAAAATGACAGATTGTCGTTGCAAGTCGGTTTCTAGTCGAACAGCCTCAAGATCACGACCTTTCACCCGCGCTATTTCTTATGATCCGACCTTTGTCAAGTGTTATTGTGGGTTTCATTACTCAGTTTCCTTCGGAGTTATAGTTCGGTTTTAATACTAGGACCTGGGCAACCGAGCTTCGCTCGGGGTCTACGCATACCTAGATAAACTTAAAAAAATTACATTATCTAAATACAAAATTTCATCCAAATCGTTAGGGCCGTTTCCGATAAACCAATTATATACATATTTTATAGTATACTACCGTTGGTCCATGGGGGAAAATGTCATAACATAAAGGACCGACAGACTTTACTAGGCACCCAGCGGTAATGCTGGAGGCGGGTTCGGGGTGGTCGCTCTCGCTCACTCACCGAAGACAAGCTGAGAACAGAAATTGCGTTTCAAGATGGCGCGTTTAGTAATGGATTTTTCGGGTGCCTATTAAAGTATGTAAGTCTGTAATAAATAACAGACTTCGTATTCCCAGATTCTAACCAAAAATTCTAGGAATAAACATTGAAATTTAAACGCCGCCGTATTGCCAGCGCGAGCTTCGCTTGGACTTTTGATTTCAGGGTTCGAGGTTCGATTCCGGCCGACACCCACCAATGACGTTTTTTGACGGAAAAATTTACGTGCACACCTGCTGCTTCACAGTTCGGAACCGGTGTAAAACTGTAGGTCTCATCCCTTGCGCCTTACTAGGTAATACCGAACCGGATACAAAAAAAGAAGAAACAATTGTTTTCGATTTACCGTTTCGAAAATCAAATTCAACAATTGCATTACTTTAAACATTTTGCAAGATAAGTAATCATCACTTCTCACTTTTTATCATCGCACCGATTTTATCAATAGATATCCATTTCAACGAAATGATACTATACCAAATAAAGAACCGATTACCTACTTATAAAAATTCCATTCATTCACAAACCTCGGCATTACAGGCAGCTGGGGCACAGATTACTTAATAGCTACTTCGTAACAGATAAATCACTCCATAGAAAATGTTCCTACCTTCGGGCTTTAATAGCCTACTGTTTAAATTCGCCAATCGCTGCGTGCGAAAATTTACCTTAACGATCGAGTGTAAAGTACTTATTGCTTTGCAGCTGCGCGCAGTTGCGTGGGCGAGCGTCTATGTATACTTCGCGCGGCTGACAAATTTCCACTGAAATAGACCGCCGGCGGCCCGTCGGGCGGTAGGTAGTTAGCGCGCGCAAGTACATAGAGTGCGTGAGGCCTGGCTGGGGTGCCTTACTCAGCAGCCTTAACCCTCCACGTAATAACTATTAAATAATGTAAATAGTTTGTGTTTTACCGTCCAATTCAGTGTAGCCGGCACGATCAAAGGGGGAAGCACTGACATGGCACCCAGTTCACCCGGCGTTATGGGCTGACATCACGGACGTTGCAGGTGATGTAGCCAACCGTGTCAGTTTCCATAAAAAAAAAATTATGCCTCCAATCCCTCCAAAAAACGTAAAACGATAGCTAACACGTTGTCCGGTGTTTCAATTCAACAGTTAGTAATTTATACCTGAACCCGGCAATTGTCTACCAGTTCAGACACCTGGATAGGAGCCGATGAACAATTAGGCTGCTCCAGACGCTGACAGCGATCAGCCAGACGTGGCGAGAGAGACACGCGCGACCCCGCACGAGGCAATACAACAATATGACAATTAACCTTGGACGATATCTGATATACTTACTCACAGTCACGCCGGAGACACCTGAGATAAACCAACGCGACATTGTGCTAACGGCCTAGGCACTCTTCATACTAATCATTCTATGTCGTTGAAATACTGGCAGTAAAAAGCGAAGTTCGTTCATTAGGTTGCCAAAATAAAAGAAATATGAAACCTTTCATAGACACGGTAAAGTGAAAATTATCCTCTGATTATCACGGTTCCACTTTTTTAAAATAAAAAAACCACTTATCTTAGGATAATCTCACGGTTACAGAAGAAGAGATTATACATTTGCACGAAACATTCTAAACATTAGCGGAATGAGAGGAGAATCGTCCTTACCGAAATCATCCATACCGAAACTATTTACGCTTACCGAAATTTGGGCCTTAATGTTTCGTGCACAGAAATGAATGGCTCGGATGGAGTAGTGAACGCATAGATCAGATTCAATTCAACCCAAAATATCGGGGATGCCGAACGTTATACTCCATTCGCTTTTAGATCCTTTCCAACTGCTCATTTCGCCGAAGGGTGCTGATCATCTAAAGTTGCAGATGCGTTTGATTCACACATTCCAAGGAAGGGACCAAACATCGTCCCACTAGGGTACCAGCTTGATACCGACTTAATCACGTTATGAATGTCACAGAAGTCGGCTGAGCTGGTGGGAAGAGTAGGAGAGACGCACTCAACATCCCGTTGTGGTAATGTCTTCACGTCAACCTATTTCCTGTCTCCGGCACGAATTGTCTCTCTGAAGCATTGCTGATCCGAAGTGGAGGTTTCTCGGCCTCTTCCTCTTAACGCAACCGATAACGAACCTAAGGGGTGTGTGGTGTGTACCCACCTATGTAACCTACCTACACTCGAGGACAACGATGCAATATCTACGAAGAAAACCACCGAAATAAAAAGTATCTGCCGTTGAAGAAAACCTGATTGTTTCGGCCTTCAATCACATAATGGTATCGGGGATCCACACTCCTTCTAGTCGACTTCTAGTCTGCGTATAAGGTGATTGCGTAGAAGGATTGAGAAAGGGATGCTTCGGTGGTTCGGTCATGCTGGAAGAATGGATGATAGGAGACTAACGAAAGAAATTTATGAAGCAAATGTGAGTGGAAGAGTCGGGAAGGGTCTGAATACCTGGACCAGATCGGGCATGTGCTCAAAAAGGGGCAAGTGCGTAGTACCCGTAACCGACGAGCATGCATGAAGAACATTATGGGAGTGGAAGAGGCGGCAGAGGTGTGTCAGTATCGTGGCACGTGGAGATCCGTTGTCTCTGCCTACCCCACCGGGAAACACGCGTGACGCTATGTATGTATGTATAAGGTGAAGGGAATAATATATAAGTCAATGGAAGGGAAGGGACATATGGTTTTCTATGCCTGCGGTCAACGGCAGGTGAGGTATGCGTTTACCTATAAGCTATACCTCACATCAATATTTCTACCACGGAAATCTCGCGTGCCATCATCTCCTCGCTGCCGGGGAAGGTCGCTATCGACCGCACGCGATCACCGGACATGCAATTACGCCGCGCCCACAAATCGCAGCCAGTCTCAACGATTTGGACGAACAATATTAGAGGCATTCATCGTAATTTGTGTGATTAGGATATTTTATACTCTGGAACTATGTACGTAATCGTATAGTGTGGAGACAAAACTCTCATATCGCTCAGTTGGACAGTTCTAAAACAAAAGCACCTTAGTTAAGCGTACTATTTAATACAAAACCGGTAAAGTCTGGAACGCTCTCCTTGCCCATATATTTTACTTTCCCCCAAATACTGTCTCGGGTCCAAAAAGAGGCGCAAATAGGCACCTGTCGGGCCGTCATGGCATTCGCAAACCCGGCAAACTGAATGTCCATGGTCTGGGCACCCCTGTGCTATGTCGCGAAAATTATAAAAATAAATTGGTGAAAGTGTGTGTGTACGAAAAACAGTCAGCGTCTCTGCGTTGGAAGGTCGAATGGGCTGGACGGGAAGAAATCGCGTCGAGCCAGCCAATGCCAATGACAACACGTTAAGGGGTAGCAATACCAGAAATCCTGGTTCCTCTATGTTGATTTTACTCGCAAATCACTGGAGTTTGGTGTTAGAAAAATATATGACTTTACAAAATAAACCGCATACAATGAAAAAGCTTAAAACGTAATTGCATTTATGTGACTCGATAAAAAAATCGCGAAATATGCCATCGAAAATTTGATTTTGAACATAGTCGTTCAGAATGCTATTAGTCGTGCAATTTTACATATTGGTTATAAATACACTGTTCTACCCAATAAACATTAAGTGCCAGTACTTGGTTAAATATTACGCTTTCAATTAAATATTTTATTGATTCGACACTTACGTCCTTTCATTATGAATTTATGACTGATCCTGTGATCGTAAAGTGATGTGGCCTCCGTGCACAACTTACATCTGTACGTTGCATCTCGTTCGCGGTCAGTTTGCGACTTGACCCTGTTTGTATGAAGTACTGCTGGCACTTAATGCCCAAAACAAAAGTGCACTTAGAACGCGCGAGCATCGTAGTAAAACGGAGTATGGAGCGGAACCGAGGTGCTATGTTAGCAGGGCTGTCCGTCTGAGCGGACGTGGCAGAAGGGATTACGACCGCCATAACAGTTTACGAGCTCGCAGTTACCCACTTGAAATAGCCAGGATTCTGCAAGATGTGTTGTGTTTCTTTGTAGTGTTGGCGAAGTTATTCCAACCGCCGCCGCCGCTGCCACGGATTTAAAATACGCCGCTCAGGGGCGTAAGCACCGGCGTTAACGCGTACTCGCAAATTTTCGCAGATTTGAACCGATCAGTACCCTTATCACGAGATTTAACATACACTACATTTTGTATGGAGAAACGGAGCAGCGCCTCTAGTGATTTGCGAACTTCGTTTCTCCATACAAAATGATGCGGAGAACACGGCGGCGTAGCATAGTACGCGGTGTAGGTTAAATCTCGTGATAAGGGTACACACCGCGTACTATATACGCTACGCCGTGTTCTCCGCATAATTTTGTATGGAGAAACGAAGTTCGCAAATCTATCACAAGAGGCGCTGCTCCGTTTCTCCATACAAAATGATGCGGAGAACACGGCGGCGTAGCGTAGTAGGTTAAATTTCGTGATAAGTGTACAGAAAGCGTTCGGTAATACACCCGACACGGCGTATTTGTGTGAGTTGGACGTAGAGCCCCTCTGAACTTAGCAGTTAAAGAATATTGGAGGTGAGGGGTTGGGCACTTCGAGTCACAACGCTACAATTCGTAAGGAGTTTCTTTGAACAAATCCGGTTTGGACCATACTGGATACTGGCTGTAAAAATCGGTCGTTGCTAGAAAATATGTATGCACAGAAAAACATACCATCTTTGTAAATTTTCCTTTCAGATTCACGTAAATTTGTAGCCTCCTCACCGTACTGGAATGTGGAGTACAACCACTGCGCTTATTCTCAATTTTGGTGTAAGAGATATATTACATTCTTTATTCTTTATTCATCATTCGTATGGTTCACTACGCTTGAATTTCTCCTGTTTAGTTTTTAACAATTCTTTTATCTATAAATTTTTTCCCCGTATTCCGGGCCCCAATCGATGTTGCAAGTAAATGTAATATACACATTATATGAAATTCTACACTTCTGCGAAAAACAGATATCAATTAATGTTTTTCTATGCTTTTTGCGATTTCATACTAAAAAAATGACTGACCGCACTATGTAAATAATTCGTGTTTTCCGTTCATTCCAGTGTCGCCGGCACAACCTAAGGGAGGGCACTAACATCACCGCCGTAGTGGGTGATGTGATGTAGCCAAACAATTTCATAAAATAAATATGCTCGGGAGCAAATGGATTTCCCTTTCGGGTATTAATTTCCATGCGGCCAAACTAAAATAAAACATCCCCCTATTTACGTCCACCCCACGAGACGAGAGAGAACTTGGCAATGCTCCAGGCGGTAGATACCAGCACTATTGACCGGGGTCAACATCACCTACTGCACCAGACTCGGAACATTACCTCCATTTTAACCCCAGACGAAAAAAGAGGGATGTTATAAGTTTAACGTGTGTGTGTGTATGTGTGTACGTGTGTATGGGTGTCTGCTGTGGCATCGTAGCTCCCAAACAGATGGACCGATTTAGATGCGGTTTTTTTTATTGGAAAGCTGGTTTAATCGGGATATTTGTTAGCTAGGTTTGTAATCAAATAATCAAGTAATTAATTAAGTAATAAAAAAAATATTATCTTAAAAAAAGTAGACCGATTTGCATCCGGTTTTTTTTAAAGCTTGAAATAAAAGTTATACTATACATTTTATTTACTTAGCGGTCCGCCGACTCCTTTAAGTAAGAAAACGGAAATTATTTTAGGCTTTTTAAGGGTCGGGGTTTTAAAATTTCTAATTCAACTTTTATCGTTTTAATTAAGGGCATACTCACTCTGCGCATCGGCTTCCCAAAATATGTTTTATGGAAACTGACATGGTTCGCTACATCACCTACTACATCCGTGATGTCAGCCCAAACACCTTGGTGAACTAGGTGCCATCTCAGTACCTACTTCTCTTCCGTCGTGCCAGCTACACTGTTTTTAAACAGCCGTTTCGACCGACCTTTCATTCAGTGCGGTGGTACCAACCGGTGGTGGTGGCGGTTAAAATATGACGCATCCGAGTGTAGTCTACTGTCTATGGATGATGAATAAAAAATAAAGAACTGTTACATTCTGTCACTTCTCAAAAAGCCACGCGAAGCGAAGCCGCGGGAAAAAGCTCGTTTGTTAAATAATATTTAGTTTTTTTTCTTATGGAAGTTGTTTGTTGTTGTTGTTGTTGTTTGTTGTTGTTGTTGTTGTTTGTTGTTGTTGTAGTTGTTGTTGTTTATGGATGTTGTTCGTTGTTGCTGTTGTTTGTTGTTGTTGTATAAAGGAGTTGGCCACATCATCGCCCATTACACCCCTTTAGAACTAGGTGCCATTTTCAGCGCTTCTCTTTTGGTCGTGTCAGAATTAGATTTGTAATAATGTGAAGGCGTGTCATTATATTTATATGTACAAATCATACATACATCATCATCACCATAGATCGGACATGTGCTCAAAAAGGGTCAAGTGCGTAGTACCCGTAACCGACGAGCATGCGTAAGTCAGGATCGTGGCACGTGGAGATCCGTTGTCTCTGCCTACCCCGCCGGGAAACAGGCGTGACGCTATGTATGTACGCATGTAAATCATACATCGCAGCAATCGGCGCGAGAATGGACAAAGCATAATAATAAAAAGACAGTGGAATTTCAAATACGATATTGCGTTAGAGCGGTGGTGGTGGTGGTCGGAAATAACAAACTGTATTGTGACTCGACGCGTCCTGGAGACTTGCGTCGTAGTCGCTGCGTCCAACATCCGCCCGTGCTGGGGGTAGGTACTGCCCAGATTTTGTAGCGCATCGGGTATGTTTGCGGATGACAGGGTGGAACAGTTTTGCTGCTGTAATTCGGAAGCGAGTGGCCGGCTTCCGAAACAAAATGTATATAACTGAGAACCATAGCATGTCCGTCACTATGGAAGGTAGACCTGGTCAAATTATTAAATTCTGGACCCAACTCCACCTCCCATTCGTCAATTATAGTGTAGGTACGGCGGGGTATGGTCAAATTGTGATTTTCTTTGTTTATTAGATAGTAATTAGTATTACTTGCATTATGGAATTAATTTATTCTGAAGTAAAGCTATATTATTAACTAGCTGTGCCCGCGGCTCCGCCCGCTCTCATATTTCAGTTCACTGCTAACCTCGTAAGCCATTTAGCGTGATAGTAAGTAGCCTATAGTTGATGGGAAGAATCAAGCTATCCGTAGATTTTTTTAAAATTAAAATCGGTTCAGTGGTTCTCGAGTTATAAGCGGACAGACAGACATACATACACTCAGACAGAAAGACAGAAAGCAGACGTTGGATTTTATTATAGGTAAAGAAAGCAATAGCTTCGTGTAACAATGCTGAGAGCGGACGATGAGGAACTACTGGAGTTTGATGAAAGTTGGGCCCTTCAAGAGGGGCGTGAATGGGCACCTGTTAGGCCGGCATGGCATTCGCAACCACCGCATACGATCGAATGCCCATGGGCGTCTTTATAGACACCATAAAGGTGGCTCGGCGCGACATGTGGCGCTTTCAATAAAAAAAGAAAGGGGTGGGACTACTAAGTT
Source organism: Nematopogon swammerdamellus (assembly GCA_946902875.1). Classification (NCBI taxonomy): domain Eukaryota; kingdom Metazoa; phylum Arthropoda; class Insecta; order Lepidoptera; family Adelidae; genus Nematopogon; species Nematopogon swammerdamellus. The sequence continues at coordinate 18,636,151 of OX336354.1, read as the reverse complement.
CCTTTCGCTATACAGGGTCCGTCACTCGAACTGTTACTAACTTCACACTGCTTCTCCTGTCAAAATAATAATGACAGCGCGCCAAATTTTGGTGAAACGTCAGTTTGTTTTATTGTTTTAAAGTGGGCGAAAAGAGCGGGTACAACATTTTAATTTGAAAGTAAGTTTTCGACATGGACATTAAACGTAACAATGTTATCGCCTTACATTTGGCCGGAAAATTACTACCAGCCATCGTTCGGGAGCTCCGACATTTACCTGTGAACAAAATGTTAGTGTATCGAACCATCAAGCGTTACAACCAAACCGGGAGCATTGCTAAACGGCATGGGGGCGGTCATCCGAAAACAGCAACATCACGGGATATGGTTCGAAAGGTGAAAGCTCGAATTCAAAGAAATGCGCGCCAAAGTGCTACAAAATTGGCCAAAAGTCTGAAAGTATCCGGCTCAAGTATTCGGCGCATACTGAAAAACGAATTGAAACTGAAGCCCTACAAGATACAAAAAGTACAATATCTTACTCCAGCGTAGAAGGCAGTCCGACTACAAAGAGCCCGAGCACTGAAAAACTTGCACGAATGTGGCGAGCTGGAAAATATAGTTTTTTCCGATGAAAAATTTTTTACTGTCCAACAGTATGTAAACAAACAAAATTATCGTGTTTGGCTGCGAGGTAAGTCTAACAAGAATTTGGACGATAGAGTTGCCTTTCGAAAGCAAGCGCCTGCTTCTGTTATGATCTGGGCTGCAGTGAGAGCAAATGGTCGCTCTCCACTCCTGTTTATCGAGCAGGGCGTTGTTGTTGTTTGCTGCCCAGCCTCTTGGGAAGGCCATTCTCCGCACTGAGACCTCAAGACGGTCCGTTGTACGTTGGCGCTCGGGTGGTGTTACTCCAGCCACCCGAGCTCTTTCATGAAGTGGAGCACTCTTCTTGGACGCTTCCACACTCCATGGGCAGTTCCCACGTTCCCAAGAAACTGCAGTCGTACTTCTGCCACCACCGGGCACTCCAGGAGCACGTGGGTGGCTGATTCGTCCTCCGCCATGCAGCCTCTGCACAGGGGACTGTCGGTGACACCTATTGTAAACAAGTGTCTGTTGAGTGGGCAATCGAGCAGGGCGTCAAAGTCAACCAGCAAGTGTACCAACAAAAGGTGTTAAATGATGCGCTTATACCGTGGGCAAGCAAGCAATCCGGTACGAACAGCTGGACGTTCCAACAAGACTCAGCACCGTCCCACAAAGCTCGCCTGACACAAATTTTTTTACAGAACCACGTTCCACGGTTCATTTCTTCACAACAGTGACCTCCCTACTCTCCAGACTTGAATCCAATGGACTTCTCGGTATGGTCCATTTTGGAGGCAGCCGTGTCAACAAAAAGATATGAAAGTGTGGATACGCTGAAGGCGGCCCTCCGCCGGGAATGGAACAGAATACCGCAAACCCATCTTCGTGCAGCCTGCGATGCATTTGTCGCTTGGTGCCATCATCCGTGCCAAAGGAGGCTATATCGAACAATAACCATGATTTTCTTTAAATTCTATGTTTTTTGTCATGTGGTCACAATTTAAATAAAATCGTACTTTAATTAACCAAATAACATCATTTTTAATTGGTAACAGTTCGAGTGACGGACCTGTATATTATGTATTAAATACCAGGCACAATGAAATAAATTAACAACGTTTGAGAGTGAAAAATTAAACAATAAATTACGTCTAGTGCAATAGGGTGTCCCGGGACTGGTGTTGTTCCTTTAAGGAGGCTATTCTACGCCTTGTAACAAAAGCACTGGTGAAAGAATTGTTTAAATTATGAAAGCACATTATTATGTGCTTTCATTAAAATTTTAGGATTTCCTAACAAACTAAATGCGTGCTACAATGTGTGGGCGCCTTTAACGGTGGGCGGTACGCGGGCGGAGCAGCCGACGGCGGCGTGGCGGGGCGCGGCCGGTACGCGGGCGGGGCGGGCTATCTGTTTGCGTTCACTCGCGTTGCGTCCGTCCGTATTCCCGCTGCCCGCTGTTCCGCGCCCCGCGCGCGCCCGATTAGAGCACTACAACATTACCCTACATTAATAACTTTAAAAATTTATATCTCCGCAACGGGTGTACCTAGAACCCTACCTCTTTTAGTAATTATGTTTGTTACAAAGCGTAGAATACCCTCCTTAAAGGAACTGCACCTGTCCGGGGACACTATAGACGTAATTTTTTTTTATAATATGTTTACCTATTCATAGACATACACTTGTAAACACACAAGCACACATAATATAGCTAACGTGTCGTGACGGTCGAAATCGAATTTTTTTTCAGCCTAGCTCTCATTCGCCAAGACGTCTCTGGAGTGTAACATACGATAAGGAACTTCGTTAAAAAAAAATTGGCTAATTTAGGAAAATATTAAAAGAAATTGCTACGAAAAATCGCACGATACGCTGCCCATCTCTGTCCATATTCTTCATATACCATCTGCCTGAAAAACTATTAAAAATGTTTTTACTGGACGAGATTACCTTGGACCAAACCACGGCGAAAATATGCAACGATCTTCCCGTGTGTGTGTTCCCCTACTACATGTAACCTTCAAAAGGCGTTCCAATAAAATTGACTACAACCTTTTTGTCCGCCTTGACGCTGGCATGGCACATCACTGAGCGTGGCTTCGGGAGGAGAAGTGTTATTGACTCTGTCTGATTATCAGATGAACTCCTGGGCACAGCCACGTTGCCTATCTCTATTTCTATCTTTAATTCATATAAAAGGGAACGTCTGTCTGTATGTATGTATGTTTGAGGTAAACTCCGGAACCACTAACTGGATTTTGATGCGGTTTGCACCGATGTAAAGAGTTCTTGATCGCATGGCATATGGACGAATATTTGCGCACGCAAGCCGCTGCCGCGTGGGCAGCTCACATGTAATTTGCATTTATTTGCGCAAACTTGCACAAGCAGTTTGCGCGTACAAGTCGTCGCGTTTAGACGGGCCTTTAGTAAAGTATTGCACCTACATTCCTCGAAGTGTCACCGGCCATTGCTCCTCCCTTGTCTCAGTCACGTACGACAACTCGCTCGTGCCTGCCTCAATGCCGAAGAACCAGTACAGCCAAACAATACAAAATTACATCCTATCCTACTAATATTATAAACGCGAAAGTTTGTGAGGATGGATAGATGTATCTATGGATGTATGGATCTTTGTTCCTCTTACACGCAAAAACTACTGAACGGATTTGGATGACACTTTACAGTACTATAGCTTATACATCAGAATAACATATAGGCTATAATTTATAAAGACATTGTGTAAATTGGCCCAAATTTGTCATGTTCAGTTATACACGCGGACGAAGTCGCGGGCAAAGGCTGGTTATCAATATAGAGTACTGACGTCTTAAGTTGCATACAATTTACTTCTATTTATCAGTATGTCACCCTCCATAGGGTGGCATACCTCACGTTCATAGTCAGCCTTGGTAAATCAGTGGTGCGGTCGGTCGACTTTTTTTTTTTTTTATGTGAACCAGCATGTGTGGCTGTGCCGAGGGACCAATGGTGCAGTCGACAGAGCCAAAATCACCTCTCCTCGCGAAACCACGCTCAGTTAGGTGCCATGCCAGCAGATTTGCGGACTGTTGCTAGGCTGTCCAGCCCGTTAATACGACGCTTGAAGACACCCAGGTTAAAGGATTCAGGAAATACACTCGCCGGAAGACAGTTCCACACTCTAGCGGTGCGACAAAGAAACGATTTAGACGGGAGACGGGTTCTCAAAAGCCCAATGTCAACAACAAAAGGGTGCTGAGTCTCTCTGCGACGAGTCATGCGGAGATAGGACGGGTGGCAGGGAATAAGGGATGCTAGTTCCACAGAGCGACTATTATTATTAAGCACACTGAGCGTGGTCAGTATATGGATGGGTTACTTGGTGACCCCTCGACCGTTGGAGGCTGAGCGTAGTTCGGATTCCACCGTTAAACTGCAGGTCCCTTAACTTCTTATTATCGTAGGGTTTATGCGGTACCACCGCACTGAATGAAACGTCAGTCGAAACGGCTATGTAAATAGTTCGTGTTTTACCGTCCAATTCAGTGTAGCCGACATGAAATGAAGGGAAGCACTGACATGGCACCTAGTTCACCCGGTGTTATGGGCTGACATCGCGGATGTTGTAGGTGATGTAGCCAACCGTGTTGTGACCAACCAAAAAAAAAAACGACTTCTAAGCTTATTTACAAATAATTTCAAGCATTAATTTATTTTTTTAATAAACATAATTATTTGCATTTCTTTATCTTTTTGTTGAAAGTTGACTTTTTGGGAATTGTCCTTTTGGGAAGTTGTCCTTTTGGGAAGTTGTCCTTATGGGAATTGTCCTTTTGAAAATTGTCCTTTTGGAAAGTTGTCCTTTTGGGAAGTTGTCCTTTTGGGCATTGTCCTTTTGGGAAGTTGTCCTTCTGGGAAGTTGTCCTTTTGGGAAGTTGTCCTTTTGGGCATTGTCCTTTTGGGAAGTTGTCCTTCTGGGAAGTTGTCCTTTTGGGAAGTTGTCCTTTTGGGAATTGTCCTCTTGGGAATTGTCCTTTTGGGAAGTTATCCTTTTGGGAATTTATCCTTTTGGGAAGTGCTCCTTATGAGCCGAAAGGCATATATATAACCAACAGACGGATTCCAGGCCAAAACAATGCAAGATGTATAGGCGTTTCAAACGGACGAACTCACCCCGCCCGCTTCAGTGAGTTAGTGACGCGAAATGAAGCTGAGACCTTCTAGATAGCCGGGACGCATATTTCCAAAGTCTAGTATGCGAGTTGCTCTGATTGGTGGAGAGACGAGTCTGGCTCCGCCTCCGGCACCCCCAGCGAAACTACTGAATCCGATATTCGTTTGGTCGCATATGTACTTTGGTGGCTCAGTGGTAGAGTGTAGGGTTTTTGTTTTTTCGATCTCGGCCATGGGTTTGTGTCCCTTTTGTCAAAATTGTTTTTGTTTTACTTTTTTTAAGCAATGTTAGGGTGTTAAAATTAGGCTATGGTTATTGTTTTTTTATAACCACCTAAGAAAACTTTATTTTCGGAAATACTTCCGAAATTTATATTTCCCGCCAATGTTGAGAACGACCAATCAGAGCAACTCGCATACTAGACTTTGGAAATATGCAACCGGGACTGGATTAAATCGTCCCTCAAGCCCGCAGTGACGTCACTGCCGAGGCGGCGGAGCCCGACCGGGCCGCGGCCAGACGTCTCCCTAATTGGATTTAGCCGCTAACTTCACAACTCACAACAATCGCTGTAATGGACCAACTTGATACTACAACTTGAATTTTCATCTGCTTGATACCTAACTAGAAATAACAATAAGCATTATTGAAACACTTGTTGTGACTGGCGTAGTCGCAAACCGGCTTAAGCAATTATGTATACTTATTCCATCGGGAGTGCTAGTAGGCGTCCCCTTTCCACCTCCGCACCGCGCTCACTAGGCAGGGATTGCATCCATAGCCCTACACGCTGGACTTACTGCGTATGCGTACGAATCGCTTATGCAGATCTTTCCTCTAAAACTCTGGAAAGCTCTCCCTGCCCATATATTTTCCCCCAAGTATAGTCTCGGTTCCTTCAAGAGGGGCGTAAATGGGCATCTGTCAAGACTTTTTTTTTTTATTTTTTTTTTTTTTTATGGAACCTGACACGGTTGGCTACATCACCTACAACATCCGTGATGTCAGCCCATAACACAGGGTGAACTAGGTGCCATGTCAGTGCTTCCCTTCATTTCATGTCGGCTACACTAAACTGGACGGAAAACACGAACTATTTACATAGCCGTTTCGACCGACGTTTCGTTCAGTGCGGTGGTACCAACCCGGCCGGGATAAACCCTACCACCTAGTAAGGTAAGAAGGGAAGGGACCTACAGTTTAACGTGGAATCCGAACCACGGTCAGCCTCCAACGGTCGAGCGGTCACCCATCCAATCACTGACCGCGCTCAGCGTTGCTTAATAACAGTTGACTAACCAACCGCGCCACTGAGCTACCGAGGCTGACGAATTTTCTTATCCCTTAGTCGACTTTTACGACATGCGACGGGGAAAGATGCAGTGGGGCTATTCTTTTTAAGTACCGACCCCACACGGGACTGCGGCGGCGTGGCATTAGCAAGTTGCAGCAACCCCCGAATACTATATATTCTACTTCAACTTCCCTAGAGACCCTTCTTACCTTACTGGGTGGTAGGGTTTATCCCGGCCGGGTTGGTACCACCGCACTGAGCGAAACGTCGGTCGAAACGGCTATGTAAATAGTTCGTGTTTTCCGTCCAGTTCAGAGTAGCCGGCGCGAAATGAAGGGAAGCACTGACATAGCACCTAGTTCACCCGGTGTTATGGGCTGACATCGCGGATGTTGTAGGTGATGTAGCCAACCGTGTCAGTTTCCATAAATAAAAAAAAAGAGACTTTATAGTCCGTCTTCAAGCCGGACTGGTACCTCCTCGAGGGTGAAATCGGCTGTGCCTGAGGCGCCGAACTCGAGCACACAGCAAGTAGCCACCCAGTTCCGATGCAATAAAAATAAATAAATAATTCTCACTGTTCCATCCAGCACTGTCGCCATTGAGTCATCAATACCAGCAAGTTTAATTTTTTGGGTCCAGCATGCGCAATTTTAACGGGCATCCTTTTTTTTTTTTGGTAACTGACACGGTTGGCTACATCACCTACTACAACCGTGATGTTAGCCCATAACACCTTGGTGAACTAGGTGCCATGTCAGTGCTCACCTTCGGTCGCGCCGGCTACACTGAACTGGACGGAAAACACGAACTATTGAAACCGTTTCAACCGACCTTTCATTCAGTGCGGTGGTACCAACCCGCGCGGGTTAAACCCTACCACCTAGTATGGTAATAAGGAAAGAGACCTACAGTTTGACGTGGAATCCGTATCGCGGTCAGCCTCCAACAATCGAGCGGTCACCCATTCATCCACACTGACTGTGCTTATCATCCGACCGTCAGTCGATCGATCGCACCACTGAGCCACCGAGGCTGACATCCTACTGCCCCTAAATGAGAGGTCGGTTCGGCGTCGCACGTAGGTGTCCCCGAAGGTCGCACACCGCAGGTTAATGAGGTCAGTCGTAAGGTCTTCGGGAGCATGCACTCTCTGAAGCGTTTGCAAAACTTCATTCCCACTGGCACAAAAATTACGCTCGCTCAATCTCTCTTATTGCCAATTCTAGATTATGCTGATGTGTGTTATCTTGACCTAAATGAGGATCTCCTCAACAAACTTGACCGTATTCTTAACTTGTGCATTCGCTATATTTTCGGATTGCGCAAGTATGACCATATATCTGAATATCGAGCTCGCCTTCAGTGGCTCGATGTTCGTGGTCGCAGGAACTCTCACGCCCTCTCTCTTCTCTTCCGCACACTTAATGATCCTGCTGCTCCCAAATACTTGAGTGAACGATTTGAATTTCTTTCTTCTCACGGCCTGGCTTTAAGATCTGCTGACAACTTACTCTTGGCAATACCGGCTCACTCAAGCTCGTTCTACACGGACTCTTTCACAGTACAAACAGCTCGCCTGTGCATTTACGCTCCTCTACGTCTATGAATGTATTTAAGATAAATTTAAACAAACTTCTCCTTTCCTTACCGAAGTAAATGCAATTTATATTACATAAGTACATATCTTTACTCCCCTTCTCTTACTCTCCTGTCATCCAGTTGATTGTGTTGCACAACGGTACCACCGATTAATGTACATAATATGTAAGTTTATTATATACATATATATGCTTATTAAAGTATCTATGTAGTATTCGTACGTAGTTTATCATACATATTTCTTTAATCTAACACATTGCCACAAACTATTCTTGTTCGCCTGCATGTACTTCTCCCACATCCCAAAGGTTAGTTAGAATAGAATGCCTCGCGGCATTAAGCTCGCCTGTTGTACCTAATTTTGATAAATTGGTGTTCAATAAAGAATATATACATACATATACATACAAGACGTGTTGTCCTCGTGACGTTACGTAGTAAGTGGAGTGAGACCGGGCCGGTCTGTGTTCCGCTCCAGCTTCTAAGCGCTCCGGGCATTGAAATATCATCGCACTTCAACCCGACAATCGGGGTGGAGCAGAGTAATCGGTGATGATATTTTAACGAAAATCTTCTTCGGGTATGGTTTTTAAATTACCGTGGTTGTTAGACATTATTTTTTATAACAAAACAGCTTTACTCACGGTTGTTCCGAGCTATGTTGCTCGACGTTTCGGGCCAAGCGTATGGCCCATCCTCATGAACTGAACTGAACATGAATCTACGGAAACTACCCGCACTGGCCACAGCTACAATCTTCGTCAACGACGGACGGAGATCTGACAGTTCTCTGCCAACCGTCGCACCAGGCAGAGTGCTCATGAGGATGGGCCATACGCTTGGCCCGAAACGTCGAGCAACATAGCTCGGAACAATCGTGAGTAAAGCTGTTTTGTTATAAAAAATAACTTCTTTGGGTAGCTCTGCTGAGAGACCAAAAGTGATCGACACAGCCAAAACTACCTCAACTCGCGAAACCACGCTCAGCAAGGCAGTAATACCAGCAGATTTACGGGCTACCGTGTGGTGCCGGTACTTAAAAAGAATAGCCCCACTGCATCTCTCCCCGTGCATGTCGTAAAAGGCGACTAAGGGATAAGGACAAGATATCGTGCTAAAGGGCGACGGGATCGCCACCTCTCACCTTGGCACGGTACTTCCACCGAGTCATGCAGCAGGTGGGTCTTCGTGCCTTACTTGCTGCTTGATCGATTTAATCTTGTTAGAATACTTTGCGAAACGTGGTGGTCGGTGTTGTGCTGTAATTTACTAGAGTACTTGCAGCACAACACCGATTACTCTGCTTACCCCGATTGTCGGGATTCAGCGTGTGTGATATGTAGGTATGTATTTACGGGCTATTGACGCGCTACCTATCTTGTTAATAAGACGTTTGAAGACCCTCTAGAAGTGCTGAAAGAACTCGGGTGACTTACAGCACTACATTGACCACCAAAGTGTTAGGATAGTATAACTTGGAAGCATCAAGCAAGGAGGAATTACGTATTGCATAACTAGGCCTTGGTGGACTTCGGCTAAAAAATCATTCCCCGTTGAATGAGCTTCAAAGAGAGCTCAGTAAAATTGTATTTCTAGAACTCGTATTTTTCGCGATAGTCTCCGTTAAAAGTTCAGACCCCGATGTTGGACATGGTTATGGTAACCTTTTCCTAACGCATAAAACTCGATTATCTTGAAAATCACGAGTACTAGGGAAAAATGCTACCGAGTTTTTTTTTAAAGATAAGGAATCATACATTCAGTCAGCGTGTAAGCGTCCACTGCTGGACATACGCCTCTCCAATTTTCTTCCAGTCCTCCCGGCCTTCAGCGATACGGAACCACTGCTTTCCGCCGACGTACTTGATGATGTCGTCTGTATATTCTCAAATGCAACGCTCCGAATTTAAAATTCAAGACCCCTAAGGGACGCTTTTTGCCCTTTTAAGTTCGGTTTAAAGAATCTTTATTACCTCAAAGAACGTGTGAACATTCGTTTGCAGTGATTACTATAAATTGTTACAAAGCAAATACTTAAAAGTTTTTTATTTATATGTGTTAAACATGTATGGCTTATATTTTACTATATGTATTGTTAATAAGTATTCTTATTATTATTTTATCTTCAATTGTCACGCTCAACTCTTTTGCTACTACCTACTTACATTCCACTATATTATCGAATCTCAAACATACAAAGGTTCACTGTAAGAAATCTCTGTAAGGGATAAGTCCGCCTTTGCACCTTATGTAAATTTTCCAATGTATTTGTTACTGTTTAATGTTTACTGGAGCAATAAAGCATTTTCTATCTATCTATCTTAAAAGTTAGAAGGTGGAAAGGGGGACTGCAGGATACCATCAAACCAAGCACTCTCTAACCTAACTCCAGCACATCTCAAAGGAGTTCTTTGTAAACCGTCGTCGTGCCGTCCTCGAAACGCACGAAACGAATTGGTTCTACGGACTTCCAACTTTCAACGATTTTATTAATAATAACTACCTTAAAATCTTAATGGCATATTGGTTAGGTTAGGTCTGGCTTTGACGAATCACAGATTCAACTGGAAAGCCCACGTTACAGCCGAATTAAATCATAACTTATGACAATACCGCCTAAACACGACATAGCGAGCGCAAATGGCTACAATGACAAACGAGGCACGGCCCACGAGGTGGGCGTTGGCGAAGATAGGTTCGACTAGCGAAGCGATGTAATAGATAATAATGAACGAACAATATCGCCAGAAGGTCGTGAGTAAGCGGCTGCGAATGCTTCGTGCGATATGGATGGAGTACAGTTTGACGCCCCCGCGACAATGAAATCTAAAAAAAATATTCTTTTTTAACAAAAGCGACATATGGTCACGTTTCACGCATCCATTAAGTGCTAACGGTGCCCATGGACATTCCGATGGTCGGGGTTGGGAAAGCCTGCCTGGTGCAGTATGCTAAAGAGTACATCCTCTTGAAGGACCTGAAACTGTACTTGGATGGGAGGAAATATGTGCATGGGCAGGAAGTGTTCCAAATTGGACCACGTTACACGTTGTTCGCCCATTTATCACTATCTATATGCTTTTTTTTTAAATTAAAATTAGCATAAGTGGCTGTGCCGAAGGACCAACTGTGCAGTCGACAGAGCGAAAAAAAACCCTCTCCTCCAGAAACCACGCTCAGTGAACGTCCATGCCAGCAGATTTGCGGACTGTTGCTAAGCTGCCTAGCCTGTTAATACGACGTTTAAAGACACCCCAGGTTAAAGGATTCGTGAAATATTCTCGTTGGAAGACAGTTGCACTCCAAGGCGCCCTACCGGTGCGACAAAGAAAAGATTTTGAGAAGTCAACAACAAAAGGTTGGAAGTCTCTCTGCTACGAGCGATGCGGAGATATGACGGGTGACAGAGAATAAGGGATGGGAGAATAAGGGTTAAACAGACTAAGGGAACCTACAAATCGTCTGATATTGCATACGCGTGAATACTGCATAAATCCATGTCCAAGCACCGTGTAAGGATGGAGCTTGGAATGCGGTCAGCGAGTGCTTGTGTGCTAATTGCGCCGCCCTAGATGGTGGTCGGTGTCCGCGCCTGCACTAGCTCTCGTGGACAATGCCAATGTCATGTGGCGTGGGTGGCAGGAAGGCTCTAGAACACACCTGTCGCCTGCATTCATATGACACGAGGAAGCTTTCGAATCAATCATCACATCACGGTCTTCCGGTGAGTGTGTTCCATTCATATAATAAGCTTCCCGCGGCTTCGCTCGTGGTAGACTCGGTTTAATATGAAATCCGATTTTTTTTGTTTTTTTTTTATTGATGCTGACACCGTTGGCTTCATCACATCCGTGATGTCAGCCCATAACACCGGATGAACTTGGTGCCACGTCAGTGATTCCCTTCGGTCGTGCCGGCTACACTGAACTGGACGGAAAACACAAACTATTTGCATAGCCGTTTCGATCGACCTTTCATTCAGTGCGGTGGTACCAACCCGGGCGGGTTGAACCCTACCACCTAGTAATATAAGAAGGGAGTCATATCCCTTAGTCGCCTTTTACGACATACACGGGGAGAGATGCAGTGGGGCTATTCTTTTAAAGTACCGGCCCACACGGTACAACAAGATTTAAACGCAAAACTCTCTCTCTCTCTCTCCCGTCCATACTATACTTTATTTGATACTGCTCAGCCCTAAGGCTATTTAGCGTGATGTTATTGAGACGAAAAAGGGAACTTAAATAATATAATACGGCTCAGAAATATAAATTTATCGTTTATTTCGTAAAACACAAATATACGATGTAAAAAGACAGGGTGTGAGTTATCAGAATCACTTGAGCATCGTAGAGGTGACGACCGAGCTAATCGATTAGAGCTATAATTCTGTCCGAGAACTTAGCTTCGGAAGGGGAGACGAAGGTCTTCGCAGGAAGGCCGACACGAAGTCTCCGACGCGTCGCTCGATCTCCACCCTCTTCACAAGGTTCTGCTTCGGAACAGCCGGACGAGGAGTAGGGCCCAGGTGGCTCGTACCGGCTATGCCGTCGCAGATGATGCAGGCGTCCTCGGACGGAGAACGTAGAACGGGGAAGTCTACGTGTAATCGTAGCAGGATCTACGTGCAGACGTAGAAGGATCTACGTGCAGACGTAGAAGGATCTACGTGCAGACGTAGAAGCCGTAACCCTGGCTGTGGGGACTCCTCTCTCAACGCTGAGATGAACGGCTGGAAGCGTCCGACGGCGGCGGCGGTACAGCGCCGCGGCTCGTTGACAGTGGCACGGTCGCGAGGGAAACTAGTGTAACTCACGGCGGCAGATCGAGCGCGTTATATTTTATCTTGTAGCGGAGAATTATTTAACAGAAGAAGTGAAGTCTGGTTTCACTGAGACCCGCTTTTATAGACGGCAGCGCGCGTTTGTGGTGTGGCTGCGGAATGAAGTCGGCTAGCACGCAATGACGCGCACTGTACGTGGTTACCTGAATCTAAGTGGCTGAAGGCCCGTAACTCCATTAGTTGATAATATTGGACCTCTACTAGGGGTCCTCCGATGATGTCTGAATTAAAATGTAAGATAAATACAACCGAGGTGAATGTGAATTCCCGTCTATTTGGGATATATTTTAACCGCCTGGCAACCCATTAATCAACACCGCGATGTGCGGTGTTGCCAAATACAGCAAACAGAATTCCATACCGACGCTCGCTATCTTTTTCGATACGTCAAACAATATATAATTTTAGTATGGGCTGACAGCGGAAAGAGATCGTGGAAATTCACGCTCGGTAAATGATGCAAAAATGTGTGCTCGGTTACGTAGTGAGAGTGTAGTACGCCGAGATATGTGTGATTGAGTTTTCAAAAATGTAGGTTGGCAGTAATAATCTTCAAAATAACGGACGTCTCACGTGTAGCGTAGCCTTAGTACGGAGTATTTTCCTCCGTACTGGCAATGTGTCTCTGACACTTCGGTAAACGGCATTTCGACAGTCCGCTATTAAAATTCACTACGTGACAGTACCCCCTCGGCCCGTTGAAAATTTTCTGGCATCAGAAAATTTTATCCGGTGAAGGCGCACTGCACACGTGCGAAAATAAAAAAAAAAATGTAAATATGTGTTGAGTGTGTGCATGAAAAAAATTACAAATGATTACTACGGCAATATAGGAGAAAAATAAAAAATTGAAAATAAAATGAATTTAACTAAAATGTTGTTTACCTACTTTTGTACCTGTGTTCCCTATGTCCTGCATTCTCATCTTTCATACATCATCTCTCTTTCCTCATCATTCCTGAACCCATCTACTCATTCATACTTCGCATACAAAGGTCGCATTCATACCATGGCATACCCCGCAATCGGTGCCTAGCACTCGCAGCTGAGTAGCCTCCTTACAACCCAGAGTGCGCTCCGAACATAAGTACAAGGCGCGCACTCACCACAGACAACCCAAATACTAAGAAGGAAACCGGTAGTTGGCTCGGCTTACGGTCTGGCATCGAGAGAACATAACTCCTTGGCTTATAGTTTTCAGTCTGTCGAGCTCCCGCAGACTAGGTGAAGGCATATTTAGAGTGTCACTAACCGCACTTGGTGTCTTAGGGCTTAATTTTACGAGTAACCAACCGCTCGCATGTGAGTCTGTCTTTGCCAAACCCCAACCGGCCAACACCTTGAGAAAATGAAATAAAAAAAAAACTTTGTGACAAAAAAAATTAAAAAAAATTCAAAGAACAAGCTGAGTTGACAACCCTAATTGCCGAGTAAGAAAAATAAAAAAAACAAATGAAAGAATGTTGCAGTTACATGTTTGTGCGACATGTAGGTACCATGTCGAACCATGACTGCGAACAAACAAAAAAAACAAAACTATATACACACTATGTATGTATGTATGTATGTGCACTGTGTGTGATTCAACAAAATATAAAAAAATCGATCAATGGTCACTTCATCTCGTAACACATTAATCTGTATCTCCCAAAAACATACACCGGTGGTCATAAAAAAATATGAAAAAGCCCGCAGGGAGATTCCAAACTATTTAAAGTTTCGAACAAACGTGACTACAGCAGCATTTATCTGAAGTGTAGCCTCGAGTTCACTCCTCGGGTAACCCAACCGGTAAGTATAAATGTACCAAGCATGAAGACTGACGTGTCCATCGTACTTGGTAACTTAGTGCCATGTACACCCCTACTAGAGGACCTGTACATGCAACACACACAAAATATGGAGATACAAAAAAAAACAAAATAAAATTATTGAATCGCACAAGTGTGTGTATAACTAAATGATGTTGTTTGTACAAGTTGCAGCTGTCAAGTTTAAATTAAAAGACTGGTGCTTTATCTTTTTTGTTATTAATCTAAATTTGCAACATAGACTTAATATTTCAAGTAATATCGTTAATATTAGATCAAATCTGTGTGTGGAAGTGTTATATTTGATATGCAGCGAGCCTAAGTCAAAAAATCCTACCAAGAAAAAAAGTGACCGTTAAAAAATGCGACACGTAGTATTCGTTCCAAGAAATTCATGTCACCGGTGAGCCAAGAGTGAAGAAAACACATCTCGTGAGACGCTCACGGCTACTGCAAGATACCTATGACAAGGAAGTAGCGGAATTCTGCAAGATTTGATGTTATCAGCTGGGACCTAACCTACAACGCGCGACATACATTTGGAGGGTTCTCTGGACAAAGGCGCTTGCAGAAGTAAATAAGCTGACCCGGAAGTGTCCTTCGCCGAAGGCGTGAGTAACGTGATATTTATTTACGATATAATGCGACATACATCTAATTTTTTGATATAAATAACCTAACTTTTATAGATATACCTATTGTACTACGGCACAGACTGGCTCGACCTTGCTCGGGGCATATCGCGGTACTTCCGGGCACCGTAGGCGATTAGCCCACGACGCGAGGGATAGGTAGCTAGATTTTAGAGTCCCTCACTCCTGTTGCAGGTACAGCTATATACCTGCCGGTAGATCTACGCGACAAAGAGCCAATCGCCAAGCCAAATAATATATGCATGATTAGCTAGTTAACTTAGTGTATACACTCTCACCGATTCGTACACTGTTAGGTATATTATGTTTTACTGTTAAAATTGTTGTATTATTATTACATTACATTAGAAAATTATAACATTGACTATAAGTATAGATATATAAGTACGTACTTAGTTGAATATTAACTGAGTGCACACATAGTGGTACATGTAACAGGATATTGTTGTTTATTATACCCTTATATACGCATACATATAGACACTTGTATTTGTACGTATTGACCATAGAATTATTTTTGTTTATTATATGTGACACTTGTATTTGTATGTGCTGAATATATAGAATTCTACAAGAATATTAATGTAGTACTACCACATAAATATTATATATTATATAAACATACTGACTACTACTGACATATTTGTCGTGTTACTTGCTCTGGTTCCTGCTAACCGAGTTGACCTTCTTTTTCATGCGCACACGGAGCGGCGCACGGGCCGCAATGGCCAGCGAGAGCGACGAGCGCCTGCAGAGCCTGCTACAGCAGACGGAGGAGCTGCGCGAGCTGAACGAGCGTCTCCTCACCGAGCAGGACGACAACTCGGCCGCGTTTGAGAACGTCTTGGCCGACAATGCTCGGCTCAAAGCGTTGCTCGCCAAGAAGGAGAGGTGCCTCGCCGAGCTCCAGGAGAGTGAGGAGAAGTGCATGGAAATGATCTACTGGTACGAGAATAACCAGAAGGAGTTTGAGAAGGTCCTGGACTCGAACAACGCACTTCACAAGGAGTTGCTGGAGGTGCGGAGCATTAAGGACAGCAACTGCTCGTACTCCTACGACGGGACGGCGGAGGAACTGCGCGAGGTGAGGGACCGGCTGACCACTGAGAGGAAGCAGAACGTTGCGCTGCGGAAAGAAGTAGCTGAGAAGAGCTCAGTCATCCGCGACCAGTCTCTAAGATTGATGGAACTGGAAGCAGCCGTTCGCTGCAGCGCGAGCGCACGCTCCACGACACCCCGGCGAGCTCGCTTCCCCTCCCCCTGCCCCGCCGTAGAATGCGTCGTTATTCACGACACCCCAGTAGATCGGCAAACTGCGTCCCCACAGGAGTCTCTGCGGCACACCCCCCCTTCTACAGAGCCACTTCTTACCCCCATCCCCCCCACTGCCACGCAATCAAGTGAGCCACCTGCAGCGGCAAGTACCAGCTCTGCCGCCGCCACACCGCCTCCAACCAGGATAGCGCACAGCGTGGAGACCACTACGACGTCAGGTGGGAACTCTTCCAAGAAGAGAAAGGGAAAGGGAAAGAAGAAGACAACTGCCAAAGAGCCCCGTTCAGCTTTTGGAAAAGGGAAAGGTCGACATGGGAAGCCATCGGTCCCCCGTGTCTGCATTAATGAGGCTGAGGTATCGACAACACCACTTTCCCGGACCAGCACCACCGTGCCGACTCCTCCGCCAACCCCCGCCCACTCCAGCTGCGCGAAGCCGGCCCGGAGGATCGTGATACTCGGTGATGAGCTCGCACTCAACATGGGTCGCACGTTCAACGAGTCGCGACAGTCGTCGGACACCGTCTCGACCACGTGTAAACCAGCGGCGAGCATCACCGACATTATTAGGGACCTTCCGAGTCAAGTGAGCAAGCTGGAGGAGAATGATATTGTTATCTTATTGGTGGGCGGCGCGGGGACTAACACAGATACAGTAGCATACCACAACTGTGTGAAGTATGCGGTCGAGGTTTGTAATGCGGCGAAAGTAACGATATTCATCAGCTCACTACTGTATGTGCCGACTCGACTGCATGATTCGTACAGAATTAATACTGCCGCACACAAGAGCAACCATCTAGTATATATGTTGACCAGGAGCGTTCCTAACACCATCTATATCGATGTGAATGCGCTCGGAAAGTCATGCTATGCACTGGATGGCCGTATTAATAGCATGGGCCGAAAACAAATGCATTCTAATGTACATAACTGTAATTATAGCATGAAAAAATCAAATCTACACTTTGTAGAATTAGAAAATAGTCCTCCTAAAAATAAGCTAATTAAATCAAACTCTTTTTTAGGTTAAAATCTGTTCCTAGTGGCTGTGATTCGTTCGGATCTAAGTTAAATTCTTCTAAACATTGTTGTCTATTGAAAAATAAGCTAGTTATCAGTCATCAAAATGTACAGGGTCTGCGCGGTAAAAATTTACTGTTAGAATTAGTTTTAAAAGAAAATAAAATTGACGTTTATTGCGTAACCGAGTCATGGATAGATTGTAATGAATTGAGCACTCAATGTATTAATAATTATTCTATTATCAGCAGTAGCCATCGAAAAAACTTTATAAGAGGTGGTACTTTAATTCTTGTGAAGAACGGTCACAAAGCTAAAAACAGACTAGATGTAGTAAAAAAGTCAGTGGAAAAAGAGTTTGAAATAAGTTGTATAGAAATGGACTCAATATTCATAGTATCAGTATATAGGTCGCCATGTGGGAATATGCATTCATTTATAAACAAATTGGAAGAATGTTTGTGTAAATTGAATACCAATAATAATAAATCAATAATTGTTTGCGGAGACTTTAATATTAAATTTCCCTTAGAAGAAGGAGGGCAACATGAGCTATCTGATTTGATGGATAGTTTTTTGCTTAGACAAACAATCTTCCAATATACTAGAGTGACAGATTCGTGTTCATCGTGCATTGATAATATTTTTACTGATTGTAAAGTACTAGAGTCAAAAGTATTTCCTGGAATATCGTCAGATCATTACGCGCAGTTAATTTCTATAAATTACTCGACAAGTAAGAATACTACCTCGGGCAAGACGAAACGAATATCAAACAAGGTCCAGATAAATGCGCTAAACTTAGATTTACAATCTGAATTCTGTGGTAATAATATTTATAGTTTTAAAGACTTCTTTAATATATTTATGAGATACCTAGACAAGCATATGCCACTAAAAAATATGTGTGTAACTAATAAAAAAGCATTTGCCGACTGGGCTACTCCAGCTATTATTATTTCTAAAGACAAGTTATTTTATTTATATGATCTTCTTAAACTTAACAATAATCCAGATCTTAGATCATATGTTACACGTTACAGCAAAATCTTTAAACAAGTTACCATTAAAGCCAAGCAACTGTTTCTTAAAAACAAACTTGTGAATTCAAATAATAAAATTAAAATGGCCTGGAACATAATTAAAGAAGAAACAGGCAAATCCAAAGAGTGTAACACCAAGCTAGAGTTAAAAATTGGATCAGAAATTATTTCAGATAATACAATGATTGCCAATCATGTGAATAAATTCTTTTCCACAATAGCCCATAGTACTACTCAAAATCTAAAGGCTAGTAAAGAAGTATCACTAAACTACCTCAAAGCGTTTATCCCCCGGAATTCTGAATCAGCCATATTTGCACCTGTCACATACTTGGAGACTAAGAGAGTAATTAGGGACCTTAAACCTAAACATTCCCAGGACCTTTGGAGTATGTCTCCCGTATTACTGAAATCTGTAACAAGTGTCATCGGCCCGCTAACAGATATTGTAAATTACTGTCTAAAAAATGGCATATTCCCAGATTCATTAAAAGTTGCCAAAGTCATACCTTTGTATAAAAAGGGATGCCATAACAATGTTGAGAACTATCGTCCCGTCTCTATATTGCCGGTTTTCAGTAAGGTCTTTGAAAAAATTTTGGAAAAACGGTTAATTAAATTCTTTATTGATAATGAACTTTTAAATTGTAAACAATTTGGATTTCGGAAAGGACTGTCAACGGGTGATGCTATAGCTTCTATGGTAAAATCAATATTAACTTCCCTAGACGACTCTCAGCATACTTATGGCATCTTTTGTGACCTGTCCAAAGCCTTTGACTGTGTAAATCATGAAATATTACTAATGAAACTAGAGCATTATGGTATACGAGACAATGAATTGCGTATATTCCAATCATATTTAGAAAATAGAGCTCAAATATGTGACGTCAATGGCATAAAGTCGAATGTAGAATCAATCACAATGGGTGTACCGCAGGGTTCTATCTTGGGACCATTATTGTTTCTAACTTATGTTAACGACATCTCGAGCTGTATAACAGACGATATAGAGATGGTAATGTTTGCAGATGATATCTCAGTTGTACTGAAAAACAATGACATAGGTAAACTAAGAGAATCTTTTATAACTGTACTAACATCTCTAAAATCATGGTTCGAGTGCAACAATTTATTACTAAATGTTAACAAAACTAACATTATGCACTTTGCTCTAGGGACTCATAGACGTAATAACACTGATGACATATTAAAAACTGCAGAAAACTTGTCATTAAACCTTGCTAATGAACTAACTTTTCTTGGGGTAATATTTGATAAAAGTTTTACTTGGAAAGCCCACATAAACTCTTTAGCTGGTAAGTTGAGTTCCGCTTGTTATGCTATAAAAAAAATTAAAGAGCTATGCGGAACTCATGCTGCAAAGACGGTTTATCATGCCTATTTTGAGAGCATCATGTCATATGGCCTTATGTTTTGGGGAAATGCAGCAGATTCAAATAGAATATTTTTATTACAGAAGAGGGCCTTGCGGTACATCTTAAATATGAAAACTAGAGATACTTGTAGGACAGCATTCGGAGAGATAGGAATCATGACTTTACCAAGTGCATATGTTTACCAGAACATATGCTATGCCAGAAAATATATTCATGATTCCTCTCTTAACTCCGACAATCATAACTATGACACACGCTGTAAGAATAATGTACAATTAATAAGACATAGATTATCCAAAACGTCAAAAAGCTTTATCTGTAATAGTGTTAGATTTTATAATAAACTGTCTTCTAACATAAAACAATTAGATGACAATAATTTTAAACGACGGATTAAACTAATGTTAATTGAAAAGAGTTATTATACTGTTAAGGATGCGTTAACTGACGGTAATTTTATATAAGAGTCTGACTACTGTTTTTCCCACTAACAACTTTGACAATTGGATACACTTTGTATCATTAGATTTTTAATATGACTTATTACATTTCTTTGTAATAAACGTAAACTAATTGTTTTTATTTGACTTGATATATGAAGTATCAAAATTGACGATGGCACTATACACCAGATATAGGTAATGTAAATAGGCAGAGTGGTCAGATTCTTGAGTGTTCATGCTTATGCTGTAAGTATTAATGTTCTTGTGAGCGGTAGTATGCGTTAATTATTGTAAATTACTTGAATTATAATACTTATATATAAGGTACTAACAAAACATTGTGACTTGCGAAGTTTGTTTGTCAGTTCTTCTTCGCATTGAATTTAGAACTGGCGGAATTTTCGACATGTCCAAGCGTAGGCTACCTACCTATGGATGAAATTATACAATAAACAATAAACAATAAACAGTTATATATTATATGAAAGTAATGATATATACTGTCAATGTAAAATGTTACAAATAAAACTTTAATTTGTGTTGTTGCACGTCACACAAAAAAAATATAGGTGTTCATGATAAAAAACTGTATGTATGGGCATGACACCTAGATGTGACAATCAGTTTTAAAACAAAATATAAGCACTTTAAAAGTTGCTTCCGGAATGCCGGTAACTAGTATAAATCACAAAAAATGTTTAATGGACATGGCACCTAGTTGTGACTAGCCATTTTAAAAATAAAAGGAAAGGAACAATAGCCTTTAAGAGTAGCGTTCTGAATTGCCGATACTAAAAACATTTAAAAAAATTATGTTTGGGCATGGCACTTAGTTGTGACCAGCCATTTTAAAAGAAAAGAAATGATATAAACGGTTTAAATGCTGCGTTCCGAATTGCCGTTAACTAAAAACATTAAAAAAATTATGTTTGGGCATGGCACTTAGTTGTGACCCGCCATTTTAAAAGAAAAGAAATGCAGTTAGGCCATTGAAATGTTGCCTCCGATTAGTCGGTGCCTAATAAAATTAAAAATATTAGCCAGTATCTACTAAAATTGAAAAAATTTCGAGAGCTGCGGTAACTGTTAAGCAGTTATCGCGTTGTACCTACACGGAATGGTGTGAACTATACATTTAGATATACCCACGGGGAATAATAAAACCTGAACATGGGAACTGGCTCGAGTGCTCTCCTCTCCAGCCCGTGCAGTGCCTCTCGCTTGCTGGAGGACAAACAGTTGGTGTGCCGTTCCATTCTAAACATAAAAGTTGACGTTAGAATATTTTAAATTATACAAATTACAATTATGTTGACCAGATGATAATGTTGACCGTTGATTTCGAAAAGGTTAAAAATTATTATAACAAACTGACTAGGTATTGTTTATTTCAACGGTCCGTTAAGTTGGGATTCTACGTCTAAAAGAAAGTAACGAGTTGACATGTATGTGCGTTGTGCTGGCATGAAACATCAATTGTTTATCGATAGGTTGCCTAACTGAACTATATTCACCTAATGTTTGCAATTAAAAAAAAACGTTGGCTAAAAACTTGTTGTTACACAAACACAATATAAAATATAAAAAACTAGCCAACGACCCTGCGGATCAAGTCCACATGAGTACAACAAAAACTTTCACAAACACTGGTGTGGGTAATTTCATTACCTATACGTGAAAAAATAAATTATTTTTTTCTGCAACCTATTATCCAATATGAAAAAATATGATGGACGTGGAGACTACCTCTCAGGTTTGGAGGTATCTACTAAATTAAAAAAAAAAAAATTACACAACACATGAACGCACAATACAAAACAATTGAAATTTTAGCTCGCTCGTCACAATATAAGCTTATAAGGCAGCATTATAGCTCCTTATAGCTTAATAAAACCCCAAAAGCCTAACAATTTACCCAAAAAAAACCCGCCGAAGAACTAGGGATACTGCACAAGTTGCACAAAAAAACTACAAGTTATATTTAAAAATTTGCTCAAAAAAATAAAAAAATAAACTACTTCCCTAGCCACAGTACCGATTACAAAGATAGATGAAGTCTATACTTTGAATATGTTCGGGCGTTGCTAGCCAACTACTGTGTGAGAATGTAAGTACACAATAACTAAGCCTACCTACTGCTCAAGTGATTCTTTACCGGTAGGCGCCACTGAGACGAAAAAGGGAACTTAAATAATATAATACGGCTCAGAAATATAAATTTATCGTTTATTTCGTAAAACACAAATATACGATGTAAAAAGACAGGGTGTGAGTTATCAGAATCACTTGAGCATCGTAGGGGTGACGACCGAGCTAATCGATTAGAGCTATAATTCTGTCCGAGAACTTAGCTTCGGAAGGGGAGACGAAGGTCTTCGCAGGAAGGCCGACACGAAGTCTCCGACGCGTCGCTCGATCTCCACCCTCTTCACAAGGTTCTGCTTCGGAACAGCCGGACGAGGAGTAGGGCCCAGGTGGCTCGTACCGGCTATGCCGTCGCAGATGATGCAGGCGTCCTCGGACGGAGAACGTAGAACGGGGAAGTCTACGTGTAATCGTAGCAGGATCTACGTGCAGACGTAGAAGGATCTACGTGCAGACGTAGAAGGATCTACGTGCAGACGTAGAAGCCGTAACCCTGGCTGTGGGGACTCCTCTCTCAACGCTGAGATGAACGGCTGGAAGCGTCCGACGGCGGCGGCGGTACAGCGCCGCGGCTCGTTGACAGTGGCACGGTCGCGAGGGAAACTAGTGTAACTCACGGCGGCAGATCGAGCGCGTTATATTTTATCTTGTAGCGGAGAATTATTTAACAGAAGAAGTGAAGTCTGGTTTCACTGAGACCCGCTTTTATAGACGGCAGCGCGCGTTTGTGGTGTGGCTGCGGAATGAAGTCGGCTAGCACGCAATGACGCGCACTGTACGTGGTTACCTGAATCTAAGTGGCTGAAGGCCCGTAACTCCATTAGTTGATAATATTGGACCTCTACTAGGGGTCCTCCGATGATGTCTGAATTAAAATGTAAGATAAATACAACCGAGGTGAATGTGAATTCCCGTCTATTTGGGATATATTTTAACCGCCTGGCAACCCATTAATCAACACCGCGATGTGCGGTGTTGCCAAATACAGCAAACAGAATTCCATACCGACGCTCGCTATCTTTTTCGATACGTCAAACAATATATAATTTTAGTATGGGCTGACAGCGGAAAGAGATCGTGGAAATTCACGCTCGGTAAATGATGCAAAAATGTGTGCTCGGTTACGTAGTGAGAGTGTAGTACGCCGAGATATGTGTGATTGAGTTTTCAAAAATGTAGGTTGGCAGTAATAATCTTCAAAATAACGGACGTCTCACGTGTAGCGTAGCCTTAGTACGGAGTATTTTCCTCCGTACTGGCAATGTGTCTCTGACACTTCGGTAAACGGCATTTCGACAGTCCGCTATTAAAATTCACTACGTGACATTATACAGGGTGTTTGATGACTATAGGTCATAAATAAAGCAAACCAGGTACTCCTGAGCCTATTTGGAGCAAAAAAGTTACGTGACATTTTGCTCTACGGTGAACTTTTATTTTTTTTTCCATACTTAACTAAATAATTTTATTTAGTTTAGTATGGGAAAAAAAAAATCCAAGTACTGACCGCGCCCAGCGTTGCTTAACAATCAATAGCAACAGTCGACTGTCTGCACCACTGATCTATCGAGGCTGCCGGATCCAAGAATACAGCACTGACATGGCACCTAGTTCAACAAGGTCTTACAGGCTAAAATCACGGGCGTAGTAGGTGATATAGCCAACCGTGTCAAGGTTCAATAAAATAATGAAACCAGATAAAAGCCTAATTATAGCATATAAGCAGGTCGAGGAGGTCCTTATCTACCAAGCAAGTATCAGCGGATGCGACATGGTGGACGTGCGCTGATGGTGCGGATGACGACGCCACCAGCGGTATCAGCTGCGTGGGAGCGCCTCATCATGTCAATAGCTTTAAGCGGATTCATATGGCAAAACAAAAATGCCATACGAATCCTCGTTCGAATCGAGCGCAGTGCGCGCGTTTTTATGGTGAATTTGGTAGTTTTTGTTTGTTTAAAAATTATTAGATTTTTTTTGTTTCAAATAATGCTGCTTTAGTGTCTAGAACATTAAATTCTTTATACAATGACGTAAATTTTATTCCAAAATAATTATCCAGTATGGAGCTAGCTCGACATAACAAATTAAAATAGTCACATTCAGAATTTTTTCTCACCATGAAAACATACTGTAAATCTAAAAAGCCTGCTTCAGTGTTTAGAACATATTATCTAGTTTAAAAAAAAATAAGTATTATTTTTTCATATTATGTACTTCATACAACTAAATTTTTGTTTGAAGTTTTACAATTTTCGTTATTTTGCCATATAAATCCTCTTAAGCGGCGGGTGGCCGAGTGGTTTGGGCATCGGCTTCTCATGCGAGAGGTCCGCGGTTCGAATCCGGCCGGCTTGTACCAATGAGTTTTTTCTGACGAAAAAAATTACGTTCACACCTACACCTGCTGCTTCAGCGTTCGGAACCGGTGTAAAACTGTAGGTCCCTTTCCTTGCCCCTTACTAGGTGGTAGGCTCAAATTGTAGCCGACTGGGTTAGTACCACCGTACTGGATGTAAGATGGCCGCATAGAAACCTCGGTTGTGTTCTCCTCTAGTCCAGTATAGCCAGCAATCCAGGAAAGTCTCCGGTATGGCACCTACCTTCTTGGAGGTGATATTGGCTGGTTAGAGCATGCGCTTTGGCCCCTCCCACTCAGCCACCCAAACCGGATTACATATAAAAAAATAGCTAATATTGCAATGTCAATGTCTGTCCCCGAGCCCCGACACCGAGGAGAGCAATTCAACGTTATGTATGACTATGTTGCCAATTCCGCCACCGGCCGATGACGTATCTCTCTAAATTTTCGAACAGCTTGCATCTTCTCTAGTAGGTACGACGCATCTCCTGCGTTCAGTCAACTTGCACTATTCAATATTGAATCTTATGTTGTCTCTCGTCACCAAAGAAGTCGTATTTGGCATCGGACACTAGAAGCTGACTTGGGATTTCATATCACTTCCCGTTCCTAAGAAAAAGGGTCTTGACAGAGAGACAGACGGACAGACAACAACGTGATTCTTTAAGGGTTCACTGTTTCCCCTCTTGAAGTACGGGACCCTAAAAAAATAAAGTCTCTCGATGTATCCCCGGGAAGTTCGGCAAGCGGGGCCCCCGCGCACTTCACTTCGAGGATCGTTAGGCTAACCCAATTACGCCCACGTGTCACATTCTACGGGCGGAAACGCCGAGGATGTGGGGGGCGCCCCCTCTCCGCGGCGAGTAGGGGAGGGGAGAGGCTATAGGGTCACGAGGGGATAGCGGAGGGATGAGGGGCGAGTTGAGTTATGATGGGGCCATTCAAGAGAGACTTGCAAATAAATGCCCGGTTGATGAAGTATGCGCACGTCTGTGGTGCTAAAGGGGAATGCTCAGAGGAGCTTTTTGACGCGATTCCGCCGTCCCCATTCCACCTCCGTACAACGCGCACTGGGCAGGGATTGCATCCCTATACGCTGGACTTACCGCGGATGCGTACCAATCGGTTCATCAGATGCTTCCTCCACAGAACCAGTAAACTCTGGAACGCTCTCCACATATTTCCCCTCAAGTAAAGTCTCAGATCCTTCAAGAGGGGCGTGTGTGAATAGACACCTGTCAGGCCGGCATGGCATTCGCAAACCCCGCATGCGACCGAATGTCCATGGGCGTCGTTAGACACCTTATGGGTGGGTGGCTCGGCGCCACATGCCGTGATTTCTATAAAAAAAAAATTAATACGCTCACGTAATATACCAACATCCCCGAACTGTACGCATAGACCCTACTGACATAGATCATGGCCTCTCCCTCTTCCCTTGTACCCCCTCGACCCTGGAGATGCACCGCCGAGATATTGGGGTCCTTACGACCAAGAAAATAGCACAATCATGCCAGCAACCGAACATACATCTCCTTCCTACATACACCCACTGGAATAAGAGTAAGAGAGATGACCGTAGAGGTTGAACGAGGCAGAAGTTTTTCTTAGAGGAAATTAATACTTAGAAGAGGCTACTCGAGAAGATGAAATAAAAGTGCACTAAGACGAAATTTTAGGCTTACCAGAATCTGATGTCAAATGGGGAAATGAAATTTCCAGAGTTTACAATATACATTATATGCATACATATCACACACGCTGAAACCCGACAATCGGGGTAAGCACAGTAATCGGTGTTGTGCTGCAAGAACTATGGTAAATTACAGCACAACACCGACCAGCACGTTTCGCAAAGTATTCGAACAAGATTCAATCGATCAAGCAGCAAGTAAGGCACGAAGACCCACCTGCTGCATGACTCAGTGGAAGTACCGTGCCAAGGTGAGAGGTGGCGATCCTGTCGCCCTTTGAAATCTTGGCATCTTGTCCTTATCCCTTAGTCACCTTTTACGACATGCACGGGGAGAGATGTAGTGGGCTATTCTTTTTAAGTACCGGCCCCACACGGTACAGCTTTGCATATCTACGTTATGAAGAAACTCTCTACCTACCTCTACCCTCTACCAAAGATCGTACCAAACTAGATAGACGCGGTGGTGAGGCTCTGAGCTTGCTCCGCCAAAAGGAATATGAACTTATAAAGGAATATTGTTGGCCTAGCGCGCACAAGCGCGGTAAGAGGAAGCGATGCATAAGGCCCTAATGTACACAGCGGGTCCTGGGGGAATGATGCTGCTGATGAACTAGCCAAGAGGGGATCCAGCAGCGTACCTGAAGGACCCGAACCTCTAGTACTACTGCCACACAACCAACTGAAAAGTTGGATCCACAAACGTACGTATCAGCTACACATAGACAGATGGACAGCGGGCAGTGACTGCGGACATGCGAGGGAGGCGATTGCGAAGCCGGACCTCCGTCTCACCAAGAAGCTGTTCCGTGTCCATAGAGCAAAACTATGTATAGTGATAGGTAGGTATGCTTACCGGTCAGTGTACACTTAACAGACACCTCTATTTAATTTGAGGAACGGACAGTCCACTGTGCAGAGCATGCCTGCAGGCGGACGAGGCAACCACCCGCGTGCTGCTGGAGTGCGAGGAGGTGGCAGACATAAGGGCGAAGGAGCTGGGAGGCCCTACTACACTTCGAAAGGCGTGCCAAGACTCAACCAAAGAGTGTGTGCCGTCTCCTGGAAGAACTCGGCTGGTTGGAGTAAGGCCGTAGAACGCGCAAAAGGCCCGCAATGAAGTGGGCTTAAGCGCGGAGAACGAGTCCGAACAACAAGGCCCTAATGTGTTAAAAAGAGACAAACGGTTTTCTCGCCGTCTTTCTCCGCTCTACGAGGATTGTCGGTATTGCAAGCAAGGGAGAGGGGATGCCGGAGTTTCGGAGCATGATTGTCGAGAAAATACTTATCGAGCCCCGCGTATATCTATTTTTTTATACCTCGTTTGGTGCGGTATTTTCCCTCTACTTGTTCTTTCTCCGTGTTCGATACCTGCTATGCTGGTTCTGAGCGTTTACGTCTATGCGATAGGCGAGCGATTTTCCCGGGATCAATTTTGAAGCCGTAAGTAAAATGGATATTGGACGAATGAAGGATATTGGATGGAAATTATCGTGAATGATAGCAGACAATGATGAATGAAGGGAGATAAAAAAAAAACGCAATCAACGCGATAGCTTATCGGCGAATGAGGAGAGAGTTCGCAAATTGGAAATCCATTTTTAGCCGTATTCCAAAAGATAGGGGGTTCTCAATTCGACCAAGATGTATTTTTATTTATTTATGAAAATGGCGTGTTTTTAGGGTGCAAGAAACCTTTTTTAACTGACTTCAAAAAAAGGAGGAGGTTCTCAATTCGACTGTATTTTATATTTATTTATTTTTGTTTATTTTTTTATGTTTGTTACCTCAGAACTTTCGACTGGGTGAACCGATTTTGAAAGTTCTTTTTTTATTTGAAAGCTTCCCGTGTGGTCCCATTTTAATTTGGTCAATATCCGATTGGAAAGCGAGGCGGAATTCCGCCGAGTACATTAATAGCAAAAAATTATTAAAAAAAAATGTGAAATAAAAAACTATTTAAAAAATATATAAAAACCGCCTTCAAAAATGTATGAAATAAAAAAAATCTAACCCCAGCGTTGAAGGCGGTGCTAAAGAAGGCTTTCTTTCATACATCATTTTTTCTTGCTTGCACCGCACCGCCTTCAACTCTAGGGTTCGATTTTTTTTATTTCATACATTTTTGAAGGCGGTTTTTATATTTTTTTAAATAGTTTTTTATACAATGATTTATTTAAAAAAACAATACTGTGGAGGCATAGTCCAAGCAGTGAACCAAGCCTAAACACTTGCAATAAGAAGCAGGTACTTCAGGAACTTAAAGAGAAAGTAATTTGGAACCGCGTAAGCCGTAACTATTTTCACGCCTTAACGCCGTGTGCACGTGCCTTGATGGGATCATTTACTCCTCAAAATCATATAGGAGAAACATTTTTCGCAAAGTTAAACCAACCCTTTGGGTTCTCCCCGAGGGTAGTCCCTATCGTCCTTGCGTAACCCTTTTTAAGGCACACATTTCACGCTCAATCGTACTGACAGTATTTTCATCCGTTGTCCTGCTCTATCGGTCCGTTAGTATAGCACCGCCTATCTCTGTCAGTATAATTTGAGAGTGCGGCAAGCGCAGTGGGCCCCGTAGGCGCAATAAGCGCGACGTACCGTATTAGAGCTCGAGTCGATCCGGCTCGAAGGACCAGAGAAGTTTTTCTCCAACTACCCGCGAGTGGCGGCGCGCCCTCGCACCCCGTCCCGCCGCCCCGTAACGCCGCCGCCGCCAGGTCAATAACCCGGCCGCGTCCTTGTTCCCCGCTCTGCAGCCCTCACCTCACCCCCGCCAGCCACGTGCCTCGCCGTCTGCCTCTGATAGGCGAAGAATGTAGCGAGAGAATAGAAATGTCGCCATACATATTTTTTATGGAAACTGACACGGTTGGTTACATCACCTACAACATCCGTGATGTCAGCCCATAACACCGGGTGAAATTGGTGCCACGTCAGTGCTTCCGTTCGGTCGTGCCGGCTACGCTGAACTGAACGGAAAACACAAACTATTTACATAGCCGTTTCGACCGACCTTTAATTCAGTGCGCCATACACTATATTAGACTACCCATCGCTGTATGAGCAAAGAGATGATTTGTCGCCAAAATTGGGCAGGTGGCAGGTGGCTCGGAACACTTTCCGTGCTGGGATTCACAACAATTCACGCGAGTTTACATGTAAGTTACCTATAATATTAAATATGCACCTTATTAAAAAAAATATTTCTTTTATTATGTTATCTAGTAGGTACCGTACTGGTGTCAGTTTAGTTTGTCTTATGTTAATTATAGTTATTTTTATCGTTTATTTATTAGTTATATGGGTATAACATTTATTATATTAGGGCAGACTGTATTATGTATGAATCCCAAGAAATCCCGTGTGATGGATATTCTACTCTAGTACTTGGATCGGCAGGCAGGCAGGCCACTTCAGCACTTCTCGACTGTTCGACGGGACACGAGTTACCACACAGTCTCATATCGACGCCGCGCCGCGCACTCGCCCGAGGGAGGTGCCAGCCGTTCGCTTCGTAGACACTCTTCTGAGAAATTGCACTTGTTACAAAGTGTTCCCTTTCGCATTCTTACAACATCAAGGCTGGACATCTACTGAGAACGATACAGTTACTTATGTCGGGTAACAGGTTGAACTCTACCAATTTATCGTTTCCGTGCCACCTAGGGTTACCAGATGGAAAATTGAAAAGTCCTGACAAAAAGCCTAATTTCCATAGAAAAGTCGTGACATTTTGTTGCAAACGTAATTGTCAGCCTCGATAGCTCAGTGGTGCAGACAGTCAACTGTCGCTATTGAATGTTAAGCAACGCTGGGCGCGGTCAGTACTTGGATGGGTGACCGCTGACCGTTGGAGGCTGACCGAGGTTCGGATTCCTCGTAAAACTGTAGGTCCCTTCCCTCCTAATCTTACTTGGTGGTAGGGTTTAACCCGCCCGGGTTGGTACCACCGCACTGAATGAAACGTCGGTTGAAACGGCTATGTAAATAGTTTGTATTTTCCGACCAGTTCAGTGTAGCCGGCACGATTAAAGGGGGAAGCACTGGCATGGCACCTAGTTCACCCGGTGTTATGGGCTGACATCACGGACGTTGTAGGTGATGTAAGCAACCGTGTCAGTTTCCATAAAAAAAAAAAACTTTTAAATATTTTATGTATGCTTTGGCGCGGGGGCAGGACTCACTGGTTGAACTCCATTTCAACTCAATTTTTAACCCCCGACGAAAAAAACGGAGGGGTGTTATAAGTTTGACGTGTGTGTGATGGACCGATTTGGATGCGGTTTTTTTTATTAGGAAGCCTGTTTAATCGGGATGGTTCTTAGCTATGTTTGTAATCAAGTAATAAAGTAATTAAGTAATAAAAAAAATTATTATCTTAAAAAGTGGACCGATTTGCATGCGGTTTTTTTTAAAAAGCTTGAAATAAAAGTTAAATTACAAATTTAAAAAACCCCCGACTCTTAAAAAGTCAAAAATAATTTCCGTTTACTTACTTAAAGGAGTCGGGGGACCGCTAAGTAAATTAAATATAAAGACTCAAAAGTTGCGCGAGAATTTACTTAGCGGTCTACCGACTCCTTTAAGTAAGTAAACGGAAATTATTTTTGACTTTTTAAGAGTCGGGGGTTTTTTAAATTTGTAATTTTCTAATTTCATTATATTTCAACTCAAACGCCACCCAAAGCTGGTAAAAATCTATATGTAATTTAAATTTGCCTAAAATTACCAAAGTTTTGGTAAATATGATTATGTTTCTGTTTAGTTTATTGTGCTGTGTAATAGAATAGACAATAATTAGTAATTACCGTTTGTATAACTTTCTAAAAATAAGAAAAATAATTAAAAAATCTGCTGTACTTCATTGAAAAATCGAAAAATCCCGACAGTTGCAAAATCCGGCCGCAATCCTGACAAGAGCCTATAAATCCTGACATGTCAGGACAAATCCTGAGGTTTTTTTTTTTTTTATGGAAACTGACACGGTTGGCTACATCACCTACAACGTCCGTGATGTCAGCCCATAACACCGGGTGAACTAGGTGCCATGTCAGTGCTTCCCCCTTTGATCGTGCCGGCTACACTGAACTGGTCGGAAAACACAAACTATTTACATAGCCGTTTTGACCGACGTTTCATTCAGTGCGATGGTACCAACCCGGGCGGGTTAAACCCTACCACCAAGTAAGATTAGGAGGGAAGGGACCTACAGTTTTAAGAGGAATCCGAACCTCGGTCAGCCTCCAACGGTCAGCGGTCACCCATCCAAGTACTGACCGCACCCAGCGTTGCTTAACATTCAATAGCGACAGTTGACTGTCTGCACCACTGAGCTATCGAGACTGACGACCAGTGCAGTCGAATAAGGCAATGCCGAACCTACCGCAACTATAGACACACAAGGTGTCACCCATGTGCCACGGAAAGCAAAAGCGTTCCACACAGGAAGTCACGCAATGCAGGTCGTTGTATCGCACGACGCGACGTCCACAGTTTATTTACGTTCTTCAATAAACAAAATATTGTTTTTATGGAAACTGACACAGTTGGCTACATCACCTATAACCCCGCCTATAACAACATCCGTTATGTCAGCCTATAACACCGGGTGAACTAGGTGCCATGTCATTGCGTCGCTTCATTTCATGTCGGCTACAAATTGGCTACTAAATTGCGAGAGTTCAATCTGTAACCTGGCATAGCTGTATAGTTTACAGTAGCTTTCCAGCCTTGATATTGTAAGAATGCGACCGTGGTTCGGTTTCCACGTTAAACTGTATAGGCCTCTTCCCTTCTTACATTACTAGGCGGTAAGGTTTATCCCGCCCGGGTTGGTACCACAACACTGAATGAAACGTCGTCGGTCGAAACGGCTATGTAAATAGTTTGTGTTTTCCGTTTAGTTCAGCGTAGCCGAAATTTTTTTATTTTATTTTTTTATGGAAACTGACACGGTTGGCTACATCACCTACAACATCCGTAATCTCAGCCCATAACACCGGGTGAACTAGGTGCCATGTCAGTGCTTCCCTTCATTTCATGTCGGCTACACTGAACGGGACGGAAAACACGAACTATTTACATAGCCGTTACGACCGACGTTTTACTCAGATATGAAATGAAGGGAAGCACTGACATGGCACCTAGTTCACCACGGTGTTATGGGAGTCAACCGTGTCAGTTTCCATAAAAAAAAAATCATTAATAAAAAAATATCTTTCTAAAGATCGATACGCCTTACTTGCTGCCGGGAGGGGAGTTGTGTAAGCTCGCTGCAGGCCGCATGCAGGTTGCACCGCACCGCCGCCCGTGTGGCCTAACATTTAGAGGTCACGCACGAAACTTTTGACGCAACAATTTGGACACGAATACATAATAGTCTAAAAATTCTTGACACCAGTTCGCTAAATAAACAGACTAAACGACCGCCAAAATTCAAGACAACAAAAACAAGTAACCTTTACGATATTATATGATTAATCTTGAGTGAAGTCAAAAGCTAAAAAATCCTTTAATTCTGAATGGACAAGTATGTATGTATATATTTAGGTATTATGTATTATATAAATTGTAATTCATATGTATTTAATTTAATCTATAAATAGTAATTTATACGTTTAATTAACTAGTATGTACTTATATGTAGTGTATATTATAGTATATTATAGTTATTTTCCTTATATTATATTTTACATTCCCACACTCAAGTCTTTTGCTACTACCTACTTATATCTCGCAACATACGACTCTCAAACATCCAAAGGTTGACTGGGAGAAATCCCTGTAAGGGATAAGTCCGCCTTTGCCCCTCATGTAAATTTCTTATTGTTTGTTTATGTTAAATGTTTTTTGGAGCAATAAAGTATTTCTATCTATCTATCTAATTTTTTGTACCGTGTGGGGTCAGTACTTAAAAATAATAGCGCCACTGCATCTCTGCCCGTGCATGTCGTAAAAGGCGACGAAGCGAGAGGTCGGAGGTTCGAATCCGGTCGGCGTGTACCAATGAGTTTTTTCTGACGAAAAAAAATTTACGTGCATACCTACACCTGATGCCTCACCGTTCGAAACCGGTGTAAAACTGTAGGTCCCTTCCCTTGCCCCTTACTAGGTGGTAGGCTCAAATTGTAGCCGACTGGGTTGATACCACCGTACTGGATGTAAGATGGCCGCATAGCACCCTCGGTTGTGTTCTCCTCTAGTCCAGTATAACCAGCAATCCAGGGAAGTCTCCGGTATGGCACCTACCTTCTCGGAGGTGATATTGGCAGGTCGGAGCATGTGCTTTGGCCCCTCCTACTCAGCCACCCATACGATTTTATATAAGCGATAAGGACAATATGCAGTGCTAAAGGGCGACAGGATAGGCACCTCACACCTTGGCACGGTCTTTCCAGCGATTGCCTTAGTTGCTGCTTGATAGTTATCTTGTCCTAGTACATTGCTAAACGTGACGGTCGGTGTTGTGCTGTAATTTTCAAGAGAACTTGCAGGGCAACACGGATTACTCTGCTTACCGCGATTGTCGAGATACAGCGTGTTGTATGTATGTACTAAACTATCCGGTGTCCTGAAGCGATGATATTATACGACATTGCAGCAACCAACCGATATTGTTAGTGCACACAATCCGAAACTTCGCCCTCTCAGACTCACTCGAAATGAGCGCCGCGCCGCTCGAAACTTTTATTAATTAGCTCGAACTCCGGCCTCAGCAATTCAACGAACTATACGTAGAATTAAACATAAACCAACCAACGCGGCTAAAAGTTAGTATAATGTGTCAGTATTGGTTTCAGCCACAGAGCATCAAATACCTACCGCCCGCGCCCTAGACTAGAGGCGCCCTAAGCGATGATATTTGAAACCCAATAACCGTACGCTGAGCTGCTAGCGCTTCGCATGTGTGTGTGTGTGTGCTAGTATGGACACTACACACAAAGAGGAGCAAGTTAGGCACACGCACAAAACAAATGCACACGCACAACACACATATGTAAGTCATAGGCCACGCCTACAGGCTTCAACGCCGTTGTAGAGAAATCGCGCTCACGGCGCCTCTAGTAGGGGCGGGCGCGCGCATTTCATGCTCTGTGGTTTCAGCTATATTCAGTCTACGGTTTCAGTATATAATTCTGTGCATTTGAGAAATGCACAGAGAGAACTAATTCACTGAAATGAGTTTATTTCCGTCTGTGAGGCTTAATGTTTTATACCTGGGCCAGTATTCTCTAACCTCCTACCGTCAACGTCGGTGACGCTGACTAGTTATGTCTCTGTCTAATTATATGAACTAGACAGAGACATAACTAGTCAGCGTCACCGACGTTGACGGTAGGACGTTACAGAATACTGGCCCTGGATGGACAAGTATGTATATATAAGGTGTTTCGTTAGTCATGTCAATAACTTCGGGAGGGTTACATACACACTCAAATAAACAGGTTACGCAAAAAAAAATTATATGTTAAAATTACTTTTCGAGAAATTTAACAAAACATGTTTGCTACCTAAACATTAACCTGTGTGTAACACTAGGTAACATGCATTTTACGGGGTCAATGACCGTACTATGTTCAAACGCAGAACAGCTGTTTGTTGTATGTAAGTAAGTCACAAGGTCACTATGAATCGTTTTTACAGTTACTTATTTGATTTTATTTTTTTGTTAGGAGAAAAAATGCTCCTATAAACATATGTTTTTTTTGCGTAAAGTGTTTGTTTGAGTGCTTTTGTAACCCTCCCGAAGTTATTGATATGACTAACGAAACACCTTATATATATAGTTATTTGTATATTATATTTTATATATTTAGTTAGAAGCGGCTGGTGGCCGAGTGGTTTGGGCATCGGCTTCTGATGCGAGAGGTTCGCGGTTCGAGTCCGGTAGGCCTGTAACAATGATTTTTCTCTGACGAAAAACAATTACGTACATATCTACACCTGCTGCTTCACCGTTCGGAACCGGTGTAAAACTGTAGGTCCCTTCCCTTGTCCCTTACTACGTGGTAGTCTCAAATCAAATTGTAGCCGACTGGGTTGGTACCACCGTACTGAATGTAAGATGGCCGCATAGCAGCCTCGGTTGTGTTCTCCTCTAGTCCAGTATAGCCAGCAATCCAGGGAAGTCTCCGATATGGCACCTGCCTTCTCGGAGGTGATATTGGCTAGTCGGAGCATGCGCTTATGACATAAGACCAAATTGCGCAAAACCGTAGGGTATTAAAACCAAAGTGTTAGCCGAAATAGCGCCAAAGCATAAAATACACCCAGCTTAGTGTCTGAAGTCAAAGCGGCTACCGACGCGCTCCTGGAGATTGAATGAGAAGACGAAATTGCCCAACGAAGCGACTAATTGACCGCACGCGACCTCACAGGATCCTCTGAGCTTAGATGCAGGCGACGCGGACGCCGCCGTATGCGATCTACGCTGGATCGTATATATTGTCACAGGATTCACCTAATCCTGTGTATGTCTAGTCTAGCTAGATTACGTATAATCCAGAAGTGTAGAGCAATTTGTTGAACCATCAGGTAATTACTCTTAAAGACCTGAAGCGCTCAATACGAACTGCATTCAGAAGTCATTGTAACAGCCATGTAGATGTAGAAGTCAGTTTATTCAGATGTTCTTGAGTTATTTATTAAGATACGATTACCCGTTACCGTAATTATTTGTTACAGGATTCACCTAATCCTGTGTATGTCTAGTCTAAATTACGTTTGATCCAGAAGCGTAGTGCAATTTTTTGAACACATATTTGTCACAGACAGGATTCACCTAATCCTGAGTAAGTATGTCTAGTCTAGATTACGTATGAACCAGAAGTGTAGAGCAATTTGTTGAACCATCAAGTAATGACCCTAAGACCTGAAGATCTGAAGCCATTGTAACATCTATGTAGAAGTCAGTTTATTCAGAGTGTTCTTGAGTTATTTATTAATGACACGGTTACCTGTTACCGTAATTACATATTTGTCACAAACAGGATTCACCTAATCCTGAGGATGTCTAGTCTAGATTACGTATGATCCAGAAGTGTAGGGAAATTTGTTTAACCATCAAGTAATGACCCTAAGACCTGAAGATCTGAAGTCATGTAGAAGCCATGTAGAAGTCAGTTTATTCAGGGTGTTCTTGAGTTATTTATTAATTACACGGTTACTTGTTACCGTTATTAATTTTCACAGACAGGATTCACCTAATCCTGTGTATGTCTAGTCTAGATTAGGATTGATCCAAAAGTATAGAGCAATTTGTTAAACCATGAAGTAATAACTCTAAGACCTGACGTGCTTAATCTGAACTGCATTCAGGAGTCATTGTAACAGCCATGTAGAAGTCAGTTTATTCAGGATGTTCTTGAGTTATTTATTAATGACACGGTTACCTGTTACCGTAATTAATTTTCACAGACAGGATTCACCTAATCGTGTATGTCTAGTCTAGATTACGTTTGATCCAAAAGTGTAGAGTAATTTGTTAAATCATCAAGTAATGACTCCAAGACCTGAAGTGCTTAATCTGAACTGCATTCAGGAGTCATTGTAACAGCCATGTAGAAGTCAGTTTATTCAGAGTGTTCCTGAGTTATTTATTAATGAATACTGTTACCGTAATTAATTTTCACAGACAGGATTCACCTAATCCTGTGTATGTCTAGTCTAGATTACGTTTGATCCAAAAGTGTAGGTAGAGTAATGTGTTAAACCATCAAGTAATGACTCCAAGACCTGAAGTTCTGAAGTCATTGTAACAGCCATGTAGAAGTCAGTTTATTCAGGTTGTTCTTGTGTTATTTATTAATGACACGGTTACCTGTTACCGTAATTAATTTTCACAGACAGGATTCACCTAATCCTGTGTATGTCTAGTCTAGATTACGTTTGATCCAAAAGTGTAGAGCAATTTGTTAAACCATCAAGTAATGACTCCAAGACCTGAAGTTCTGAAGTCATTGTAACAGCCATGTAGAAGTCAGTTTATTCAGGTTGTTCTTGTGTTATTTATTAATGACACGGTTACCTGTTACCGTAATTAATTTTCACAGACAGGATTCACCTAATTCTGTGTATGTCTAGTCTAGATTACGTTTGATCCAAAAGTGTAGAGCAATTTGTTAAACCATCAAGTAATGACTCCAAGACCTGAAGTTCTGAAGTCATTGTAACAGCCATGTAGAAGTCAGTTTATTCAGGTTGTTCTTGTGTTATTTATTAATGACACGGTTACCTGTTACCGTAATTAATTTTCACAGACAGGATTCACCTAATTCTGTGTATGTCTAGTCTAGATTACGTTTGATCCAAAAGTGTAGAGCAATTTGTTAAACCATCAAGTAATGACTCCAAGACCTGAAGTTCTGAAGTCATTGTAACAGCCATGTAGAAGTCAGTTTATTCAAGTTGTTCTTGTGTTATTTATTAATGACACGGTTACCGTTAGGTTAGGGTAACAGACCCTAATTATTTGTCAAAAATGTTGAAATTTGGAAAATACAGCTGATTTTGCAAATATATCATAAGAAATCTGCGATGTTTTGCAGATAAATCTTCGATAGAAAATAATACGAACATTTTAATACAATAATATCCCATAGCTTCAGTTCTCAGATTCGTTTACTTTCGGAAGAGATAATGAAAGTTGTGGCGAACTATGGATAGTAAATAAGCTTTCCGGACGCACAAATTCGTGTATCTAATCACTGAATATGTTTGCTAGCTCGTTTGAAGATTATCATAGAGATGTTTCACGCACGTCATCTATCTAACTGTATGCTTTATCTATTTGAACAGTCTACGAACAGCAGAAATAAAATATAACATCAGTACACGAAGTAGATATCTCGGTACTCACTCATGTTGATTCAATGGCGACGGACGCTCTGCGTTTAAGATGGAATGGAATTTCGCAAGCTTCAAGGCCGGCACGAGGTCGATTCTTATTGAGCCAATTGTAAAAGTAAGATCAAGGGAACATCTAGTTGTTTCAACTCATCCGAAACGAACACATCTTTTCAGAGACACTGCGCGAACACGAGTTGACGCATGGTTCGGAACCAGTGGCGGCTGGTGACTTCAGTGACCGGTAGTGCGCTAAGTACCTACCTAGGTACTTAAATACCAAATTTCCCAACACATTCCCGTCATGTTATTTTAAGATCGGTACTTCCGAATTTTTTAAACGCCTGCGTTTTATTATGTACGTACCCAAAACTCAATGAGTTGCAAAAAACAAGAAAAAAAAAATCCAAACAAGTTTTTTAACTCATTTTAGTACCTTTATGAACACACCCATAGACCACAACACTAACTGCAGCTTTCAAAAAGAAAACAGTAGTAATGTCCCAAAAATACTTCAAAAAAATATATAAAAATAAAAGCATTTGAAACGTTGGGATTGAACCCGGGATCACCTGATTGCAAAGCCTTACTTTTTACCAACGCTTAGGCAAATATCGATCACTTAATTCCAGTATCACGTGACAGAAAGCACAAAACCTAACCATATCCAAATTTAAATATTCGCGCGCTAACGGGTATGTGACATCACATGACAGCGCGCTGACTCTAGGCAGACGGACTCGTGCAAAACGAATCGCTCGCGACGTGTCGCACGCGCGGCTATTCACGATATAGCTTCCTTGTTTGGCGCTCGTGCGCCGCACGCAGAACTCCATTTCGGCCCATACTGTTTCTATGAAGTATCTTTTGTCTCACGCGCCAGCGGTGTTTTGCCGATCCGCATACATTCCGTATGTGAGACCCGCGTGCGTTACTCGATTCCGCACGGGGCGCGCGTTTAAACGCAAAAAAGTGCCTTGTGGTCTATAAAATAAGGTCGAATTCACATTCGTATTTTTTTGGAGTACGATCATTATGGTTTTAATGTAGGTATGTTGTAAGATATTATTTATTTTGTGTGAAGTGAAGACTTCTCGTGGTATGGTAGTGCGGCGCACGAGCGCACTTTAGGACCAGCCGCCAGTGTTCGGAACTCATGTACAACTGTAGATGTATGTCTTTAATTATTTGGTAGGATGAACCATGTCCGGATTTAAGGATTCAAGCGAGGATTCAAGCACAACTGGGCGCGGTCAGTGGATGGATGGGTGCCCGCTCGACCGTTGGAGGCTGACCGCAGTTCGGATTCCACGTAAAACTGTAGGTCCCTTCCCTTCTTACCTTACTAGGTGGTAGGCTTTAACCCGCCCGGGTTGGTACCACCGCGCTGAATGAAAAGTCAGTCGAAACGGCGATGCAAATAGTCCGTGTTTTCCGTCCAGCTCAGTGTCATCGGCAGGACCGAAGGGAAGCAATGACATGATACCTAGTTCACCAAGGTGTTATGGGCTGACATCACGTATATAATAGCTGATGTAGCCAACCGTGTCAATTTCCATTAAACAAAATATACCGGCGTACTGAATCAAAGTAGGTCGAAACAGCTAAGTGTAAAATTAAATCACCTTTCGAGTCAATTCAGGACAGGAACATAAGGGAAGTAATACTGGCGTACCATATTCCGGTCGGATGAGATGGTGTGATGGGCCGATTCCCCGAAGCGATCAATTAAGAGTTAAGACATCATTCCTACAGTTCCGATCTCGAATAAGAAATTAATGAAGCACCTCAAGCTCGTACGATGAGCCTCATAGTTTCCATCGCAATGCAAAGACCGACGAGCAATTAGTTCATCACGGAATTTCACACGCGCCGACGACATTCGGAATGCCGCGCGGCACTTTCTTTCCATAAGTGGTGGAGCCATATAGCTCCAACGATACGAGATATTCCATTTTGTGAAATGTAAGGATGTGGATGATTACAGCATTTAAGACGAGACGGAAGTTAACTTTCTCCATAGAAAATCGTCTTTCGGCATTTATGTTTTCTAGCCCCCTAAACCTTATCCGATTTTTACATTTTTTTTTTCTTTTCATAAGAGCAGTTCAATATACGTTCCTGTCTTTATAGTTTTTGTTAAGATGAAATATACAACACCGGAGCTAAAAATTTGTAGTTCGACCGAAAAAATTTGAATTTTTATTATTTTTATATGATGTTATGAAGTTCATTAAGCTTTATTGAGTTCTCATTTTACATATTTAAAAAAGACAGGAACGTAGATTCGACTGTCCTTATTACAACAAAAAAAGAATTGTAAAAATCTGATAAGGTTTAGGGGGTTAAAAACATAAATCCATAAGACCGATTTTGTATGGAGAAAGTTAACATCCGTCTAAGAGAAGCTCTGGCGTACAAAAAAAATCTAGAAAATTCACAGCTTACAGATGTTCTATCTCACGAAGTCCGTTTGGCTATGAATGTTTTCAGGCGTGCACATGCACATTGTTTTAGTGTGCGTGACCTCGAGAGCGCGCAGTCAGGATCGCGCGCTACGCGGCTCACGCGGTCGGTCCACACACACACAACACACACAAGCGCGCTTATCAGTACACGTCACTACTACAACCAGAGCCAAACGGACTTCGTGAGATGGAACATCTGTAAAAAACAGCCATAACTATATTATACAAGCGTCAAACTTGGTGTAATTATAGTCTCTGAAGTGAAATAACCAATAATAAAACCCGGCCAATTGATTTGTTAGTCGGACTCGCGCAAAGGATTCCGAACTGAATAAAAAATAAATTTCGTAAATACATATATATTGTATACATATATACAACACAGATATATATTGTGTGGTGGTACGGAACCCTCGGTCTCAAAATCAGGCTCTTTCCAAGAAAATTAATCGTAATGTACGAAAAAAAAATCATAGCAATGTTCCGAATTTACTAAGGACATACATAATTTTACGTGATGTGAGACACAAAGCAAGACAAGTGAAATTAAAAAGATTGATAATGAAAGGAGTCGAGACACGAAATTACATAAGTAAAATGATAGATTCAAAACGTCTTACCGTCTTACCCAAAATAGCTGAAATAAAGTTGAAGAACCTCTTTCAGACGAAGATAGAAAGCGTTATACGATAAGAGGACGGCCCGGCACAGTTCACGACCTTTCGAATAAAATTGTTCTAAAAATAGCGATATACAAGAGAATCCCGCGAGCTGATTTTCTGTCCTCAGTTGACAGCGGAGGCTTCGAGGGTGGAGGCTTCGAGGGCGGAGAAAAGGAGGGGAGGGTGGACGGGAGAGAAAAGTTGCGGGAACTGATAACAAACAGCAAGCTTTTCGGCAAACGGGAGGGATTATCGCCCGCCACCCTTCTCCCACGCTCTGTCTGCC
This sequence comes from Nematopogon swammerdamellus, assembly GCA_946902875.1. NCBI lineage: Eukaryota > Metazoa > Arthropoda > Insecta > Lepidoptera > Adelidae > Nematopogon > Nematopogon swammerdamellus. The sequence continues at coordinate 18,594,570 of OX336354.1, read as the reverse complement.
CCCTCGATCTGGAGCCATAGTCGCTCGCTCTTCATTTATTCCGTTCTTTGGTAGTACGTATCCCAACCCCCACACATATAAAGCGTATGATGACGGTGATGGTTTGGCGTATTCTTGACACTACAAGCTGAAAACGCTGCATTTAGTTTGGAGGCATATTCTTCCTGAACAACCGTCTTTAAAGTTACCAAGGCCATGATTGTGCCAAATCTGATAATCTGAAGGCCCACGTTGAACAGGCCTTCCTGTGGTTTTTGGGCTCTATTTGTTTTTAAGGTCCAAAATTGCCATCCTGTCAGACATGGAAATGAGAACCAAACCTACATACATATCTCTAGGGCTACCGTAATCAGTATATGCGATTGGAATATGCTTTAAAACAGGGGACACTTGTTTGGAAATCTGACATGACCGGCTACGTAACATCACCTGCCCTGCTAGACTTGTGATGTCAGTTCATTATGCCCAACCCAGCTCCGATCGGAACTAAGAGAACGTCTACTGTCAGTGGTTTGATTGGTCATGGTTTTTTTTATGTAATCCCGTATGGGTGGCTGAGTCGGAGGGGCCAAAGCGCATGCTCCGACCAGCCAATATCACCTCCGAGAAGGTAGGTGCCATACCGGAGACTTCTCTGGATTGCTGGCTATACTGGACTAGAGGAGAACACAACCGAGGTTGCTATGCGGTCATCTTACATCCAGTACGGTGGTACCAACCCAGTCGGCGACAATTTGAGCCTACCACCTAGTAAGGGGGAAGGAAAGGGGTTTATGGGAATTTGGCGAAGCAATTGCGACTACCGTAGCAGGCTTACGTAGGTCTCCGCTGAAGAGCCTCCGCGCCGCCGCCGCCGGGAGACAGGATATTGAGTTACCTATTTCAAGTTTATCTCCGTGATACTCGAGTGTAGACGCCTACGCTTTTCAGTTTCCTTCGGTAAATTGCTACGGACAAGAATATCATCGTCAGACATCAGAATAACCGTTAAGGCGTAGCCTCCAGCTCGGATGATAAGTTTAGACAGGCAAATCCGGTGCATGAAACGAAGTTTAGGCAAAACATTTGGCTTAATAAGAAAATACGTCTACCGTAGAAATTCCAGAGATGTTTGTAGAAATAAGCTACTCTAAAGAATTCCACCAGTTTAGCAAATACCATGATTCTCGTTGACCTCATGACCCCAAAAAGGAAACGTTGATTTTGACCTATTTCCAAATGTATTATTTATATAGGCCTATGGCGTGACCGAGTTTCAGGTTAGAGGCTCAGGCACTCAGCTGATGTCAAAGCAGCTTAGAGGCAGATTACTGTTTCCGGAGGAAAAGAAGGTTATTTATTCAAATTGGAAGATATAAATTTATTTATTGTAATAAATCCAAGACAGCAATGCAGTTCTCAATGCCGCAAGTGTTATTTCACCAAAAGTGGCGATCGAACATCGTAACTATGTAAATACTTTTTTTTTACTAAATCCAGTAGTGGCCGAAGGACCAAGAGCGTTCGCCACAGTCAATTTCATCTCCCCCGTAATCAAGTTCAGCGAGGTAACAAACTAGCGATTTGCGGGATATTTTACGGCTGTAGAAAGGCTTCGATAAAAATCATACCAGCGTAGGGAGTTTAGAAGCTTGCGATACAAATCCAAGAACTAATACGACGTTGCCATATGATTGGCAATACAGCCTAAAGTATCCATGAGCCATCGATCATGGTCCAGTTATAATACCGAAGTCTACCGTTTCCACGGCGCCGGCGTGTGGTGCTGGTCGGTGATGCGGAACGAAACTCAATGCCACTCGATGGTTACGCCGCGCCGGAGCCGGACACACGACAAACATATTATGAATGGAGATCTTCACTATGTATCTACATAATTGTGACACGGCACGAGCACGGCACGGCCAAAGGGCACACTGACATGGCAAATACTGACAGAAACAAGCTGTAATGGGCTGACAACATGGGTACAGTAGGTGACGTCGATGTGGTCAACCATAGATCTGATATCCATATAGATAGATATAGATATATCTATCTACCTATATGGAGTTTTGTCAGCCTCGGTAGCTCAGTGGTGCGGTCGGTCGACTGTTGTTAAGCACACCTGGGCGCGGTCAGCACTTGGATTGGGTGACCGCTCGACCATTGGAGGCAGACCGTGGTTCGGATTTCACGTAAAACTGTAGGTCCCTTCCCTTCTTACATTAGTAGGTGGTAGGGTTCATCCCGACCGGGTCGATGTAAATAGTTCGTGTTTTCCGTCCAGTTCAGTATAGCCGACATGAAATGAAAAGAAGCACTGACATGGCACCTAGTTCACCATGGTGTTATGGGCTCACATCACAGATGTTGTAGGTGATGTAACCAACCGTGTCAGATTCCATAAAAAAATCTATAGTAGATAGACATTTAGTTCGGTCGTTGTGGTCAAGCCTCGGTCAACCATTTCAAATTCCATAAAGACTGGAAATGCAAAAGGATTCGATCCCGTATCACATCTCCTGACCCCATTTTTAATGTTACAATACCGGTGATCTGCTGGATCGAAACATCTGGCCTGTTTGTAAAGCCGCGAGTGTGTGTGCAGGTGTTGCGCAGTGAATGCCTGCCGAGATAAAACCACGTGTTCCGTTCCGTATCGTTTGTTGCTATTTCCAGCCGTCGGATATATTTCAAGAGGTGTTCTATAATAAATAACTAAAGTAATTTGGATATCAAAAGCTGTTCTATTACGAATGTGAATCGGAATGAAAGCGAATTGAAAACTCTTAAATCAGTCTCGAGTTTCTAATCAAACACATCAATAGTACAGCATCTACTTCTATAACTGGCGAATTCCGCAAAGTGCCATACGGGAGACTGCCCTGGATTGCTGGCTATACTGGACTAGAGTAGAACTCAACCGAGGCTGATATGCGGTCTTTACATTCAGTACGGTGGTAACACCCAGTCGGCTACAATTTGAGCCTACCACCTAGTAAGGGGCAAGGGAAGGGACCTACAGTTTTACACCGGTTCCAAACGGTGAAGCAGCAGGTGCAGGTATGCACGTAATTTTTTTTCGTTAGAAAAAACTTATTGGACTTACACGCCGACCGTATTCGAACCTCGGACCTCTCGCACGAGAAGCGGACGCTAAAACCACTCGGCCACTCGCCGCTTGTAGCGATGATAATGGCTCGTTTGAAGGAAATACAAAAGTTTAAATAAACAATGATGATGATCAGTAAAAGGCGAATCCAAGCCCCAGCTTTGACCACGTTGTTAAGAAAATAAATCTAAAAACTTAGAATTGCAGTTTTTTTTTATATTATGTAAACCAACATGGTTGGTTGTGTCGAAGGAATAATATTACAGTCAACAGAGCCAAAAACACCTCTCCTCGCGAAACCACCCACAGTGAGGCGCCATGCCAGCAGATTTGCGGACTGTTGCTCAGCTGTGAAGTCCGTTGATACGACGTTTGAAGACACCCAGATTAAAGGATTCGGGAAACACAGTCGCCGGAAGACAGTTCCACATCCTAGCGGTGCGACAAAAGGAAACGATTCTCAAAAGACCAATTTCAACAACAAAAGGGTGCTCAGTCTCTCTGCGGCGAGTGCTGCGAAGATAGATTGGATGGCAAGGAATAAGTGAAGCAAGTTCCTGCGAGCAGCGTCCATGATAGTACCTGTAGAACAGACTGAGTGACCCTACAAATTAATCTGTGACTCAGAGACTCCAGATAATCAGTCAGTTTCGGGTCTCCCACCAGACAAACGGTTTAAAGCCCAAAGGTATCCTGTATCTACCTTACACCTAGAACTGCCTACGAAGGCATAGACAAGATACAACTTTGACGATATTTCCTCCAAGAGATCACACCAATTTGTGTTGAACATTTACCAGGCGCCATTTCAAATGGCCTTACCCTTGACCAGAGCCTTCACAATCCATCAACGAAGTTGCAAACTTACCTGCAATGAAAGAGAACAGAACATTAATGAAGAAATACAATAAGCCTAATCAACGCCCACTGGTTCAATTAAATAAATCAATTAAATTATTAGGAGAGCGCTTGACTTGATGCAACATACTCAGCGGATGAGTCATGCATGTATGACCTTTTCGTTGTGTTTAAATTCGATATATTTTTAAATAATAAGACTGCACTCAATTTGGGTGTGAATCATGAACAATATCACAAAAGTAATAATATAGTCTCAACTGTCGCAGACGGGGTAGCCGCTAGGGTTGATGGGTGCTCGAATGGAGGCGAAGTAGGTACAAGCAAAGAAAATGTAGCTTTAAAATGGACAGACAATCTAAGAGGTAGCCAGGAGTGGATTGATGGGAAGAAAGCGGAGAGGCCTACAAAGATAAGAAAAAAAAGAATGATCATGAATCAGATTCAGATATTTTATTTCGCCATAAAGAACACACAACATTCACAAGATTTCACTGAGGCATATGCATATTCAGTATGGTTCGTCATAATTTTTTGAAGTGAAAACGTATTTAGCGGCGCTTGGGTAAAAAAATTTAAACTCGCGTCATCGCGTCCTCGTCAGTCTCGAAAAGCGAAATGTAACCTTAAGACATTGCATTAAGGGTTAAGTTACAGTGGCACGGGATCAATTGTGTTCGTAACACCGCGACGGCGACATTATTATTTAAAATGTAACCTTAAGACATTGCAATAAGGGTTAAGTTACGATTGGCACGGGATCTGCCGGCACTCCCGGTTTCGGTTGTAGGGTTTCGTTTCGTAACACGTTTATGTCTGTCCATTCTACTAAGTTCTGCAAAATGAATTGTAGGGTTCCGTAACAAATGCATGTCTGTCCGTTCTACTAAATTTAACATTTATTTCAAAATGAATGAAGGGTTCCGTGACAAATGCATGTCTGTCCGTTCTACAAAATTTTACAATTTTCAACCAAGGTCCTCCGACGGTTATTTTATAATAAAAGTAGGGTTCCGTAACACGTTTATGTCTGTCCATTCTACTAAGTTCTGCAAAATGAATGTAGGGTTCCGTAACAAATGCATGTCTGTCCGTTCTACTAAATTTTACATTAATTTAATTTTAAAATATATTTTTTTTTTATTTTTATTTTTTTTTTATTTTTGATTTTTTTTAAACCTTTATAAATAAACTTCAAACTTAAACTTTTTTTTTTCATGTTCCGTTCAGCAATGCAGTCTATAAGGAAAAACCGGGTAAGAAACCTTAAATAGCTTTTTTTTTAATATAACTTACATACTAAGTTTTGATTATGTTAAATGTAACATACTAATGTCTAAGTAAAAAAGAAAATAAAATATAGTAAAATACAAAGAACAGGGTTTAGTCAAGTCATTAATAAAAGTTGAGTTTATACAATACATATAGACAATTGAATCACCAGTCAGCAGAAATTGTTATCTTCAATAAGAAAAAATTCACTTAACTCGTAAAATGGATTGTCCAAGAGAAATATTTTCAGTTGACTCTGAAAGGGTTAAATGATTTGCTGTGTGATTTTAATTTAACAGTGTTATGTACTTTTTCAGGCCAAAACTAGGTGACGAAGTCAAGATAATGATCTTGTCTTGCTTCATACGATTGCAATTAGTACATTGTTTTGTGTACGCAAGTACTCGTACATTCCAGAATTCCCCCCTGTCATCCATCTTTGACATTTTAATGAATGACACCACTAGTGCGATTATCGTAAAATGCGCTCAATTTATCTTGACGAGTCCTTGATCTAACCTCTAAATTCTGAAAGTCAGTCAGTCAGCGTGTAAGCGTCCACTGCTGGACATACGCCTCTCCAATTTTCCTCCAGTCCTCCCGGCCTTCAGCGGTACGGAAACACTGCTTTCCGCCGACGTACTTGACGTCGTTGTTCCACCTGGTGGGTGGTCTTTCCACGCTCCGTTTTCCTGTCCACGGCCGCCAGTGTAGGCCACGGTTACTTCAAACGGTCGTCTCTTCGGCTAACGTGCCCAGCCCACTGCCATTATACAATACTTCGGTGCGTCGGCAGATTACGCACCATATAACGTAGAGATATTCCCAGCACGGCTCGCTCCATTGTTCGCTGGGCAGCCGAAAGGCTGGTATTTCTGGACGTCTATAAACAAAACGTAAATCAATAAACGATAGTAAAAGAGTGTTCGCTGGGCAACTTTTAACCTTTGGACAACAGCGACCGTCAGAGTCCACGTTTCACACCCGTACGCCACAACCGGGAGGACACACACGAGTCTTTAAATTTTGCGGAAGGTCAGACCATCGTACCGTTAAATAACAGCGGGGCGTCTTCTCGATTATATAGCTCCATAATTTATAAATTTTGTGTCGAGTCACTAACGTACAGCACGCGGCTACAATTTGAGTCTACCACCTAGTAAGGGGCAAGGGTAGTAATTCTTCTTCTTCTTTTTAATTCTGGCGATTAACCGATGTATCTTCGGCTTATTTTACTAACGGGCACTGTAAGTACATCGGTATAACAGCAGCTGTCAGACTACAAGAAGTGAATGATGATGCTACAGCTTTTTCCCACATTAAAATGTATATTTTATTATAAGTGATAACCAACCAGCATGTGTGACCGTGCTGAGGGATCGACATGCAGCCAAAATCCCCTAACCACGCGAAATCACGCTTAGCGAGGTGTCATGTCATCAGATTAGCGGACAAAGCTGTCCGGTCTGTTAACACAATACTAATCGTTGTTTATTTAGCATTAATATGGTAGAACAACTGAGTTCATACGCTTGTCGCAATTTTTAGGTTTCCGTACCCGTACGGAAGCCTAATACAAGTCTACGCTGCCGTTTGAACCGTAGTCGCTTGAAATTTCCACAGAAAATGTGTTTATAATGGCGGATATACTAACAAATAATAAAAAAAAGTAAAAAATTATGGGGCGTCCCCATTTGTTTTAATAGATAGCGCGACATGTGGCATCTTTTCACCTACAAGTAGGTGTCTAACGATGCCTATGGATATTCTGTGTGTGATGCACGGGGATTGCGAATGCCGTGCCGCCATCCCCATAACGTGTTTTTTCAACGCAGACACGGAGCCTGCCACACTAGACTGTAAGCTTCTACAGGAGCATCCGCCGGCAGCCCCGCCTGCAGTCGTGCCGCTGAATTAATTGCTACAATTGCGATGGGCTTCCGTCTGATCCGGCGCGGCCGGGCGCGGTCACGAGCGGGCATTCCTTCCGAGTACTAGGGACTAGCGCACCATAGCACTATTGGATTTCACACGAACGAATTGCTCCATGGTCTGAATTCCACGTACAGAAGCTCGATTCTGCTAATTGCACAATTTTCAAACATACTTCGTGTGTTGTGTTTGAGTCAAACATAACACGAGTAAGTTTGGACGTGGTTTCCACGTGATGCTATTCTGCTATTTACAAAACACGTTTAGTTAGTGTCTATGGTAACAGGAGGCGGAGCTTAGGTGAAGGTTTGACATCGCGTCGCCTAACGCGAAAAATTCTGACAATAATGTTGACTAAAGTTTTTTTCTTTTAAATACTTACCAATAAAAAAAATTAATTATGCGTAATAGGTGCATAAAAATATGCAAGAATTAATTATTGTAACAAACATTCATAATTAAGCGAGTTATACATTTATTTTGTTCAAATTGAATGCAAATGTTTACTGATTTTCGTCGCTTGGCGACACGCTCATAGATGTGATACCATTTTACAAATCCCTCTTTGTTGGGGATTTATTTGCTAGAGAGAATCATTTTTACAAAATGTTATATAATAATTATTACATAGATATAAAATATAATATGCATAAAAGTAAGTGATATTACAATTAATATAATTTCACTGAAATAATCTGAATAGTAGGTACGTTAACATAATTTATTTAGAAGCCAAAACGGCAAACATGAATAAATAATAATTACCGTTTTTATTAAATTTGTACATTTTGTGTATTTTTTATTAGTTTTAGTTTAAATATGTAAAATTAATATAACATTTTAAAAATGTGAAATAAAGGATTTAAATAAATAAATAATAAATAACAAATAACTAACAACCAATAATAAATAATAAATAATAAATAATAAGTGACAAGTGACAAGTGAAAAGTGAAAAGTGAAAAGTGAAAAGTGACAAGTGACAAGTGACAAGTGACAAGTGACAAGTGACAAGTGACAAGTGACAAGTAACACGTAATAAGTAATAAGTAATAAATCATAAATATTATAATAGCAAATTCATCGGTACGTCGAGAGGGTTTGACGAGTATCTCCGTTTTCTCTCGGCGATCCCTGTCTCCTCATTCTCATTTCTAGATACCCTTCTGCCATTTTTCGAAACTTTCACAAACAACAATTTAAAATTAAACCTAAAACTAAAAACAAAACATTCGAAATCACCTCAAAAATAATATGTTTTCACCTAAACACATCGTTACTTTGAAGCAGACGGCGTGTTAGTGTTTCACAAACATAACATAACATAACACGCGCGTTTGCTCTAACTTAGCGAGTAGAATAGCATTTCGGCGAAACGTGCGGTTTTGACGAAACACAAACATAACACACGCACTAATCTTATAGCAGAATCGAGCTTCAGATCGGTTAACTAAAGCTGGCACGTACACAGTACTCACACCCATGCAATTGCCCGCGTGCGAGTGAGACGTCGCACTGCATACGCATCACGAAAACCCGATCTGTCTCACTCGCACGCGGGCAATTGCATTGGTGTGAGTACTGTGCACGCGCCAGCTTTGGTTAACAGACCTGTACAGCTGTAGGTCCTTTCCTTTACCTCACTAGGTGGTAAAGGTCGTTCGTTCTAACCTGAGGCGTATATCGGTAAAGGATCCCTAATTTTCGAGACTCTGCTAGTTTCGCCTTGGACTCTATGAACGATCGAAACCCAACGTCCCTGGTCTCCCACCGTATCTATTCAGTGCTCACACACACAACAAAAACCAAGGACAAAACACACTAAGGACCAACCAACCACAGACAAAACACGACAAAGCAGAGCACGAAACACACTAAGAACCAACCAACCCTCCATGCCAACTCAAAGTATACTGGTGACACTTCAATACAGACAGATCACACGAGTTATACTATAAATATATTTATATATATAAATGGGAATAGAACTTCTGAATAAGTAATGGGATTGTCTAAACTATCTGCCTAATTTATTGAAGCAGATGTATTACAGTTTCCACCGCTCCACTTCACTAACATTAAACGATTCCGGATACATTATAAATCAAAAGATGAATGTTTAGCAGATTTAACTGCGCAGTATCCAATGGCTACTGGGAAACGCTGCACGTCAGCTGGCTGCAATATTTCTCGTGGAATGGAGAGAGGCGGGGATCATTGTGCGCTAAATTGGGGATTCCGTTCGAAAGGGGCGGGGAAGATCGCCTAGGAAAACCTAAAAAGGGAACTCGATAAAGTTAATATACATTACATTATCCGAAAGAAGATAAAAGCTTTTTAAAGTAACGCGCCAAATTGTGCGCATTTTCGAAAATTGGAGGGACATTCACCTACACGAGCATCACATATTGAAAAGGAAAGTAAACTGGCACGGAGCGTATTGTAAAAACAAAACAGGACCAATTCAAGCGTAGTGTAATACCATACCATACGAATGATGAATAAAGAATAAAGTTCCGAGAGAATAGAACCTATTTGAACATAATACATTAATTTTGCCACAGGCCCAAGACCCACCCTAACACTACACACCCTTGAATCGTTGATATTCTACCGATATTGCCAAGGAGAAGTACTGTTTTAAATAGCTTACATTCCTTCCGCTGTCCGCTTGAAGTAACCATGCTAAACATTTTCCCGTGTGCGATATAAAACTTCTGTGGACTGAGCGAATCCTCGAGCGAATCTTGAGGTAATTATTATGTTACCCCATTAACATATGTGCCGCCTTTCAGAGAAATGTTATAAATAAATAAAAATTTGACATTGAAGGTCTGAAAAGAACTTTTTTATGGTTTCAACTCAGTTTTAAATACTTATGATCAATAATGTGAAATTGCCTACAGTCAGTCCAATGCTGGTCATACGTCTCTCAATTTTTTCTCCAGTCCTACCGGCCTTCAGCGGTACTTCACCACTGATCGCTCCAACGTGCGCCTTAATGTCGTCGTTCCACCTGGCGGGTGGTCTTCTTTCTTACACCTCGTATCTGTGTCCAAGGCAGCATGTGTAGGTATGACCCTTTGAAATTGGGTACTTCCAAGTTGAATTTGCTCCGAAACTGTACGTCAAGTATCTCTAAAATAATGCCACTTATGAATTACTGGCACTCGCTGAAATGCTCTCAGCCTCCGACCGAAGTATTGACTCGTCCGCAGCTAAATATTTACACAGAAACGCGTTTGCGCTTCTGGTTTATTTCCTACCCAAAGACGCGTTGTAATTAAATTAACGTCGGTGAAGTGGTGAGAAGTTTACTCTGCGGTTCTTCCGTTTGGGCCCCTCCGGAATGCACGTGTTTAACGTCAGGTTGACCTGGTCACCCAATTACTGGGAATGTGTACCGTATCAATTGTTTAGGTAAAGAACAGACTTAGACAAACTACAATAAAAAGTGTTTTTCTAGGACAAGTAGTTCTAAAAGTGAAAAAGAAAAAGATATAAACAATAGAACTTTGAACTTGGTTAAATTATTTCTAGGTTCTCTAATAAAACTATCAATTAATTTCTTCAGTATGAGTTAAAGCTATTTATCCAATTCCTATCCTACGCGCGACTATATTTGGTTGCATGATAATACTGTTATATGAAGGTTATATGTGGCAAGAATATCGCTGTACGAACTGCCTAAAACATTACATAATTCGCTTTTGATTTGATTCGATTTAAATATAATTTTTCATACTAATAGAACTGACTTTCCTTCAGTTGGTCAGTCGCGCTGGATTCAGGTGTTACGGCTCCGGCATCCGGCTGGAAGGACCAGCTCAGCCGCCATCTTCCATTTGCCATCTTACCGCGGTGCCAATATCCCGTTTCCTTTCTTCCAATGTTTCATTTCCTTGCACTGCGTTCAGTGATCGGAATGTAATAGGGGATGGAATTTAGTTCTATTTTAAGACGAGGATGGTTTCAATGTTTGGGATTTGATCGTCGTAGTTTTTTACCGTCAAGTTCAATATATTAAAGTATACTTTGCAACATCTATTCGATATCGACTATTACAGCGAGTGTTTGTCTAACAACAGCACGAGACGGGCGTCTTGGACACGTCGTCGGGCTGGTGTTTGTCGACACTGCGACTCGACCAGTGTCAATATTTCCTCTAATATTCGGCGCTACGTGGAACTGCTGACATATTTGCTTTACTTTAACGTTGTGCAGACCAGTCAGCTAGTCAAGCGTCCAGTTCAAATACTTGTGACATTGCAATGAACGGGAAGTTAGCTCATTGTGTTTATGTGCAATCCACAGAGTCTTTGTGACAAAGTTGTCCTTCTAAAGTTACTATGGTTATACAAAATGTTTGCTTACGTTATTTATGGCTCAAACACCTCCATTATTTGTATTTACATTTAGAACTGCGTGTTTTGTAATCATCAATGTTTTATTTAAATAACAGATAACAGAAGAAAAATCTGCAAAATAATAAGTAGGTAGGTATGAACTATTTTAACCGAAGACGTGCATGACCCGTAAACGGCAGACCGCAATGTAAACGAGTATTGTGACAGGGCAATGTACAGTCTAAAAGCTAAAATAAACTTTATCGCATTAAGTATATTGCTGTACGATTTGTACACTGCACTTGCTGGCTGATTCAGATTCAGATATTTATTTCGCCATAAAGAACACACAACATTAACAATATTTCATTGAGACATATGCATATTCAGTATGGTTCGTCATATTTTTTTTTTATCTCGTGGCGTTCTGACCCATTCTCAGGACCCACTGTCAAAAAGAAAAAAAATTGTGGCGTTTCGACCCATTTACATTTAATTTTGAGAGGCGTTCTGACCCACTTACCAGAATACACAGACACCTACAGTAAGTGAACTTCCTTTGTGGCAATTTGCAAACCTCCTATCATTTCTGCTGCCCTGGTACTTTATTTCCCATTCCCAGCTTACCAAGAATCGATTGAAGTGGTACAGAATTATTCGCCATATGTGTCAGACTGCAAATTGCTGAATAAGTCCACATCACAAAAGTTTTTCTGAAGGTAACCACACACCATACTAATTTATCAAACTGAAAATTGCCGAAAACGACCAAATCACAAGTTTTACTGAAGGTTACTATGGTGAACACCATAGTATTATGCTGATTTTTCGAAAACCACTGAACCAATTTCGATAAAATTGAAATGGGACCACCTCGGAAGTATGACCTAACTAACAAAAAAAGAATTTTCTAAATCAGCCCTCAATTGACGGAGAAATCGCGTAACAAACATACAAAAAAAAAAAAAAAATAAAAAAAAAACATACAGACGAATTGAGAACCTCCTCCTTTTTTGGAAGTCGGTTAAAAATATATAATATATAAAATAAAATGTGACCAAATTGTTCAGAAAAAAATGTGACATGAAGTTATTTTTCTTAATATCGAATAGAAAATGGCCAGTTACCAGTTACCTATCTGTAGCTATGAGATAATAAAACTTAAATTTTATTAAAAAAATATTTAGTTTATTATGAACTATGTATCTAAATAGAAGTATTATATACTGGTGTTGTATGTTTACTGTGCTGAATTTTCAGCACAGTAAACATACAAAACCAGTATAGAATACTTCTATTTGGATACATCGTTCAAATAAACCGTTCCTTCCACTCTGCACTACCAAGCTGCACTACCAGTAGTGCTGTTTGGATTTTTTTTTCCCATCTGCACTACTGTACTACAAGCTGCGAAACCGGTAGTGTCGTTTGGAATTATTTCCTCCCGTTTGCACTACTGAGTAGTAGTGCACAATGGAATTTTAAAGAGCCTTACTTTTTCATTCCCAACTGCACTACCAAAAGATTGTATATACGAATCTTTGGTGCTATGTTTTTTTTTCCGGAGTGTATATCAGATTAAACAACACAACAACAAAAAACAACAAAAAATTCAAATTCTTAATTTTCAGAAAAACATAAATATAACATAATTAATTAATAAATGTATTTAGTTGTATGTCATTATTATTATTTATGTTTTATTGTTTACAAGCTGTGCCCGCCGCTCCGCCCGCTCTCATATTTCACTTCACTGCTAACCTCATAAGCCATTTAACGTGATAGTAAGTAGTAGTTGATGGGAAGAATCAAGCTATCCGTAGAATTTTGTTTTATTAAAATCGGTTCAGTGGTTCTCGAGTTATAAGCGGACAGACAGACATACACTCAGACACTCAGACACTCAGTCAGAAAGCAGACGTTGGATTTTATTATAGGTAAGGATAAGGATTTTTATACTATTTAAAAGAAAAAAATCTCTCATTTAATTTCCCGCACTACCCACCTACACTACTCACAATCTCAGGCATGACTGGCAGATATGCATTTAGGCTTTAAGTCCACCTTTTGTTATTTTTTGTGCAATAAAGTATTCAAATGGTCAGAATACAGTCACCGTAATTAAAGTGGAAACCCGAAGACTTCTTGGTAAGCTGGGAATGGGAAATAAATTACCAGGGCAGCAGAAATGATAGGAGGTTTGCAAATTGCCACAAAGGAAGTTCATTTACTGTATCTGTGTATTCTGGTAAGTGGGTCAGAACGCCTCTCAAAATTAAATGTAAATGGGTCGAAACGCCACAATTTTTTTTTTCTTTTTGACAGTGGGTCCTTAGAATGGGTCAGAACGCCACGAGATCTTTTTTTCGTGTCCCGTTCAGCAGTGCAATCTATAACGAAGAACCGGGAAACCTTACAGAGCCTTTTTTAAATATAACTTACATACTAAGTTTTAATTACTTATGTTAAATGTAACACACTATGTCTAAGTAAAAAGAAAATAAAAGATAGTAAAATACAAAGAACATAGGGCTCAATCAAGTCAATAATAAAAGTTGAGTTTATACATATAAACAATTTGAATCATCATCAATCAGTCAGCAGAATTTTTATTTAGAATAATAAGAACAAAATTCACTTTAACTTATAAAATGGATTGTCTAAGAGAAATATTTTCAGCCGACTCAGGGAACACATTGCCACTATTTATAGATTTAATTTTGTCAAGAACATTGCCGTCTGATCATTCGTTATTGCAAAAAGTATCCACACGTGTACTCCACTTTTAAAATTGACTGTACATGATAATCAGCGCCGCGACCGCGCGTGGCCGTGAGCGGAGCGATGCATTTGACAACACAACGCTAATCGGGCACACTGCTCGTTACGTGTCTTCGCTATGTCATACCTAAACACCAAGTTGCTAACTCGTCTAGTAGGTGAAGTAACACGGATGTTGAGATTCCCAACACGACATCTGTTTTGCATGCAACCAGACACGGTGGACGTGGACAACAGTCGGTCAGTCAGTCAGTCAGCGTGTAAGCGTCCACTGCTGGACATACGCCTCTCCAATTTTCCTCCAGTCCTCCCGGCCTTCAGCGGTACGGAACCACTGCTTTCCGCCGACGTACTTGATGTCGTCGTCCCACCTGGCGGGTGGTCTTCCCACACTCCGTTTTCCTGTCCACGGCCGCCAGTGTAGGACACGGACGTGGACAACATCACCTCCTAAACTCCTGGTGTCAGTCATTGCAACATTGCATTCTTACCAGTGTTGCCAGGAACACCTAGTGTTTAACATTTAACCATTTCGACCCATCTTCATTAATTGCAGTGGTTTGGTACTAATACGCTCGAACTTCACCCTTCCACCTCTTTTTTAAATGGAAACTGACACGGTTGACTACATCGCCTACAACATCCGTGAGGTCAGCCCATAACACCGGGTGAACTTGGTGCCATGACAGTGCTTCCCTTCATTTCATGTCGGCGACACTGAATATTTACATAGCCGTTTCATTCAGTGCGGTGGTACCAATCCGGGCGGGATAAACCCTACCACCTAGTAAGGTAAGAAGGGAAGGGACCTACATTTTTTAAGTGGTACCTACAGTTTTACCTAATAGGACGAGGGGAGATACCTACAATTTTAATTAGTCCCGGATCATGCATGTATTAACTCAGATTCTTGACAAAATCTCAATGACAAAGATAGTGACAGTGGAGGCGTATTGAGCCCAAGACGTGAGGCCAGCTGCTTGTGCGGGCTGGACAGGACTGACAGAATCACTCCGGCGATCAGTACCATATCACGAGATTCAACCTACACCACCACCACCACCGAAGTACGCAAATCTATCAACAGAGGCGCTGCTCCGTTTCTCCATACAAAATGATGCGGAGAACACGGCGTAGCATAGTACGCGGTGTAGGTTAAATCTCGTGATAAGGGTACAGTTCCGCATTGGGACTATATCACCTATCCCAAGGAACTAAGCTTTTACACTGGTTCCAAACGGCGGAGCAGCAAGTGTAGTATGCACGTCAATTTTCTCTGTCAGAAATCTCATTGGTCCATGTCTGCCGGATTAGAACCGAACCGAATTAAGTCGGGGCACCGTCACAAAGTTTCAGATTCTTCACACTTCTTCGTTTGCTAATGAATCTTGTTAGAAATGTCTTACTCGGCCAGCGTGTGGCAGCGACCTCAATTTTTTTTCAAACAAAACGGTTGTTGGCTCGGTCACAATACAACACAATAGCTCACTCGCCTCTGGGCGGTTTCAAACGTGTCACACATAACAGCTGATGATGACAGGGTCAAGACGAGCGCGCGGCCTGAATACGACGACGGCGTCAGGCATGGGGAGGCTCAATTACTTACCGTTTGAGGCTCCGCTTACGGCATACCACAATTATCATAACTGCTGACGGCGACGACGGACCAGCACAGAACAGCAACAGCTAAACGATGTGTTAGGGAGATGCTAAACGCCCGGGCCGGGTCGTCGGGAGCAAGGCAAAGGAACGGTGCTCTCTCCGCTAACAACTAGGCATTATGTGGTAAATACGCCGTTGAGCATTCTACCTACGGTTTTTGCTACATGTTGAGGTTAAGAGTGGCTAGTCGTTCTTAGAGAAGTTGTTGGTGTTTTCGCCAAGGCGAAAAGAGCCTGCTAAATTGGACGACAAATTCCAGTGACATCTAGCCAGATTAACCTATTGGTAGATTGACAGTTAACTATCGTTCGTGTTCGTGTTCGTTGTATCGTTCAAGCAATTGTATGTCAAAGCTAATGCTTGAGACTATGCATTGTCATGTGCCCACTGCATCAGGTCTAATTAAGCATCTGCGCAGCCAACCACCACTTCACTAATGTTCATTGCCACACCGTTTAGAAACTGTATTATGTACGATACGATGTAATGTTCAGGCGATAGTGTCCAATAAACACACGATCTCGCGGGCACATTTTGGTAATATTTTCATGCATTTTTTTATTATTTATAAAGCACCTGTAATATATGTATTGTGTATATATCTCCATGTGCCTGACCAATGAACACCTTTTAAATTTTGATTTTGATATATTTTATAGGTATATTTTTTAGGATGTATATGCGTATAAACCTATAAGTATATATGTCAACTAACATCACGATACGGTTAATATAGGTTAGGTTTCCTAATCACGACCTATTAGACTAAATTTGTTCTCTTTTCGATAAATTTGTCTCATTCGAATTACATAATGAGGGTAGGGTCCTAATGTAAACTTCAAAATGATGTCAGTTCGTTAACCACACAACACCCACATATCTAACTGCAATTTTTCACAGAGCAAATTGACGTTCCCAATCAGCAATTAAGACAATATTTCTTAAAATCTTATTGCAAACGAGCACAGATGTTGCCAAAACGGATTACTTGACATTTTTCATACAGCGAGCGTCATTCTCGTCGCCAAATTCTAGAGACCTGACGGCCCATATACGGCGGATCTTAGCGGTATGAACACCCACCCAAAACGCTTAACAGTATTATACCGCAACTCCTGCAATGGACGAACGGTACCAGGAGAACATAATATTGGACTAGATCCAAATGGCATTAGCCTATTGAGGACAGCTGGGCGTTGTTGCAAAAATTAAGCAATTCCTATGCATACAAGCATTTATGTCGCCTCCGCGGGTCGGCATTTACTCTTTTATCGTTATGTAATTTTATCAAGTGATCGTCAAAACATTCAAGCTTTTTATGATTAGCTGGTTGGTCGCTGTAAGGTCGAATTGATTTATTTTTATTGCTTCCGAACTGGGTGGCTGTGCCCGAGTCGAAGCCTCAGGCGGAGCCAATTTTACCCCCGAGGAGACTGCAGTCCGGCTTGGAGACGAACTATTAACCCAGAAATGGCAGAAAGGCTATTAACCCAGAATTTGAAGATCCGTGGATTGTAGGAGTAGGGAAAGATATTCCCCGAAATCCCGTTCCACACCTTTGCAGTGCGACAGAAGAACGATTTAGAGAATCGTGCAGTTCGAACTACAAAGGTGTGTTCCGCGAGAGTATGGCGAAAGCGAACAGGAGGAGGGATGAGGGAAGCAAGTTCATCAGAGCAGCATTTATAAGTAAATTTCGGAATGCGATCATTTTTAGGGTTCCTTATGCGTCATACGGAACCAATTTAGTAATTATGTTTATTAATAAACAATTGATGTAATCTCAGTACGCCATTGGCCTCGCCCATAGTTACTTGCACTTTCTTCTTTTGAAATGTGAATTTCAGGCGAGCGAAGCCGCGGGCAACAGCTAGTTGACAATCATTTTTTTAAGAACCCCTGACACTTTATAGTTTGCATGTTGTAATGTTGGACTTGAAAAGATTAGATTAGGACTACAAAAGATACTTAAGATAAACTTAAAGTTATGATAACGTATATTTTGATAATGAATGAATTTAAAACGTTGTGCAGAAACATAGAAGTGATGAAAAGTGAATTGACTTAAGTTGAAAATGAATAAGTTGACTTTTAATTCATTTCTACTCTATACTAGAATATCAACTGTAAGACGATTTCAAACCAAAAAATGCAAACAATACCTTCAATAAAACCTCTACAACTCCAACACAGTATCTAATCTACAGCATTACCGACATAGATCGACGCCTATCGAAAAACAAACGAATGCGAGAATATCACGAAATTGAAGAATAAAATCTAATTGGTATTGTCACGACACAACGCACCGCTGTTTACGATTATTACTTTAAGATTTTTGAACACATAATCTAAAAAAAACTGCTAATGTTAAAATAAAAGGAATTTCACATAACAAGGTTATCAATTAAAAAAATTGTAGAATAATAAAATTACGTTTTAAGATTTAATTCGAATAAAAGCGTGGATAAAAACTGTGTGGACTACATACATCAGCAACCTAGACAATTTTATACAAAGCAATGACCGCCAAATACTTATGGAATAAAATAGAAAAAGAAAACAGAAAAGTCAACATAATCGATTTATACATATTCAGTCAAAGCGATCCTTGAAAAACTACTTGATTCGAATTCACAGAACCACCCGCTCGTCTCAAGAGATGATAACTATGAACAACCATCAACCAAGTTATATCTATCATAATAACTATCAATGCATACAGTATCATAAATCATAACAATGTTAAGAAACTAAACATAAACCTTAAGCAAATAATCATCCAAGGTAATCCTAGAAAATATTAATTCTAACCATGGTCCATAATCAAAATCATTCATAGATAAACAAGACAATAGTAGGTAGTAGCCAGTATTCTCAGGTTCTATGAAAAAATCATTGACAATGTTAGCAAAAGAACATGGTATATTAGTTGGCATGACAACTCGGTTAATTATTCCGTCACGCCGCGGCCCGGTTGACAGCACAATACCACGTTTCATTGCAAATGGCTCCAGTACTGCAGTCTCTTGAAGTCATGACCGAAACGTCACGAAACGTGATGCACGAGATTGCATCCGTTGCAGCGTGAGCCAACATGTTGCTTAGCAAGGGAGTTAATCTGTCTTATTCTTTCAATTTTTACAACCAAACGAACCATGCTTACATGTATTATCCAGCGATTAACCCAGTTTTTTCCATCTCCTGTCAAGTCAGGTTCGACATTTATTTGTCGGTTTTAGTGACATTTCTCATACATTTGATATGAGATAAATAACGGCTACAATATAGCTGGTGGTGGTGAAAACGGCAAAGTCATCATTCTCCTGTAAAACAGATCTTTAATTTATATATTTATTTACTTTTTAGTTCAGTTTAATATTTTCCGTTTTTCAAATTTGAGCCAAACACGTTCCATCCCTTAAAATTGTTCTTGAACATTGAGGAATGCCAAGGATAATCCTGATATTTAAAAGAAAAAAATCAAACAAACGCGCAGACCTCGGCATACAATGAAATTATAGAGAAAACTTTAACGAAAATATTCTGCATGAAATTATTATGATTGTCACAGATGGTGCATACTCGCACGTGCATTATGGATGACGAAAGAGAGCGAAAGCCGGAAGCAGCGTGATTGGACCAATGTTTTCCTTCAGCAGAGTGCGACCGGCGCGGCGTGCGTCAACCAGGCCAGAGGTACGCACCGACGAGAACAATAGAACCTTGCCAAAACAAAATCAAACAAACAAGCAAATATACTTTCACCCAGACCGAGCCAGAGGAGAACCGCACAAATCAGACAAAATGTAACTTTATGACTACCGCAATAAGATGTAGACTTCAATACGATTTAACAGTCGCATTCTCAATGAAATTTGCATGTTAATGTAGGCCCATAAAGTTCAATTTAGTGAATGAGCTAAACAATGTTACGAAGTGTGTACGCATCGACTCAGTGGCTAATAAGGCGCATTAGTCATGATGTGAGGTGAATAACTGGGCCTAATATTTTCCACTGCCTCCGGTGACTTTGTACAAGCAACTTAACTTATAACAGCTCACGACTATTGGAAAATCAATATACACTACTGTAGAAACACCGCTATCGGCTCCATTGAAGCAGCTGAAACGAATTGGCGTCTCCGAGTGCAAATGAGGCGAAATGTAGGTCACAGCACAGCCCTCCACTTTCGCTAGTACTGTTGCATTGAGACAGGTGTAGTGTAGGCCGGAGAACACAATGGCTCTTTCTACGTGCTCCCGGAGCTGCCGGCGAGAGAGAAATCCAAATGTGAGGTAAAATCGCTGGCCATTGATCTCAGTGTTGTTCGGGCTGGCTGCTCGGAGTAAGAATCGGCACCTTCTAATCTAGTGCTGATCCGGTGTTACCAGGTTTATAGATAACTCAATTAGGGGTTTCATCGAGGTACCTAATTCTTTCTATTAGCTGCTCTTGTTTGCTTTCATTATCCTCCAGACATTTTGTGATAGCAGACATTGCAGCGATCGTGAGCAAAATACATAACGAAAATAGATGAGTTTCTTCAATCACCTTCCGTTAAATCATCTTATTCACCATCCATCTTGCTGTACGTCCCGCCAAGGTCGCCGTGCTGGACGTAGCATTACACACCATCGTGCGCGCATCCAGCGTGCTAGTTTCAGTCGAACGAGTGAGAGAGATAGCACGTCGGTTGTTTTGTTGTCTATAAAACGTAAAAAAATGGGAATTTGCTGTACAGCAAGCCTACACACGATCCAGCACGCACGATGCACGACCGTCCTGACGTACGTCCGGGATATTCATTATCCATCGGCGACGTACGTCACGCTTAGACAGTGGTGGGGGGACCGTTGCTGGATGAATAATGCGTCCAGCATTAAGTAATCTGTGCCAGCGGGTCCAGCAAGCAATTAATAATAATTATCGACGTACGTCGAGCCTATTCATTGACGTTTTTCATCGTGCATCGTGCGTGGCCTTCGCAGGACGTACAGCAAGATGGATGGTGAATGAGATGCTTTAGAAGCTGGTTACGGGTACGACCAAGCGCTATATGCTCGGGACAGTGCACAGTATTATGGGAGAGTTCATCCTAGAGTCTGGTTTTCCTCTAGCGAGGTATAGGTCAATTCACGAGTGAATGTGCACGTGTACATGACGGTACCGCTGAGGCATTAGAGCCGAGTGCGTGTGGGTCTACTTCATACACACACGTCTATACATGGACACCACTACAATCTCTATTATTTCCACTCGTAAATTGAACTAATCAAATGTGTTTGTTTCTATAAAATGTGTCTCGGAGCAATAAAGTTTTTATATTATAAACCTTCTAGATTTTAGGGTGCTTTAAACGGGCCAAGAGAAACCGAAAACTGAAGAGCGTGTATGAACAATAGACTGTGGAAGAGGGGTCGAAGTGTGTCCGGGCCGGGCGGGAGACACGGAGAATCTGCCTGGCCCACTGGGAAACATCATACATAACAGACGTGACTTGATATTGTCAGCCTCGATAGCTCAGTGGTGCAGACAGTTGACTGTTGCTATTAATTGTTAAGCAACGCTGGGCGCGGTCAGTTTTTTTATGGGTGACAGCTCGACCGTTGGAGGCTGACCGTGTTTCGGATTCCACGTAAAACTGTAGTTCCCTTCCCTTCCTGCCTTACTCGGTGGTAGAGTTCAACCCGCCCGGGTAGGCTGACCGTGGTTCGGATTCCACGTAAAACTGTAGGTCCCTTCCCTTCCTACCTTACTCGGTGGTAGTATTCAACCCGCCCGGGTAGATACCACCACACTGAATGAAACGTCGGTCGAAACGGCTATGTAAATAGTTTGTATTTTCCGTCCAGTTCAGTGTAGCCGGCACGATCGAAGGGAAGCACTGACATGTCACCTAGTTCACCCGGTGTTATGGGCTAACATCACGAATGTTGTAGGTGATGTAGCCAACCGTGTCAGTTTCCATAAAAAAAGACTTACCTAAAGTGTACGAACGAATATCAAGGACTATCACGCCCGCCCGTCTGCGGGGCACAACACAACACAACGCACTCCGGATGCAGATTGTTCACACATTGAGATTGGTCTGATCTCGTGCAGAGGTCGCGGGGTCAGAGCGAATTACATTATTGTTGTGTTGATCAGCAATCTCGCGACCTTCTGCGTCTACATATTTCTTTCTACATACATCAGCGGTCTTCTTTTTATTTATTTTTTTAGGTGTTATTTTATGTTTGTTGGCGTTAAGAAAAGAACCTGTTTAATTATTTATTACATGTATGTTAGATACGCCGCCGTGCAATAAATGCCTGTTTCCCAATGGTTTATGCGTGCACTGTGCACAGACAACGTGTTCTGTCTGACACACCTCCGCATCATTATTTTGATTGAAGGCTCATTTTAACCATAACTTTGTAAAATTTTGTGTATAGAGTATGGACCAAAAACAATGTTTGAACGTTTGAGAGGTAAACGGACATGCAATTTTAAAAAATATCGCGGTTATAAATTTATAACGAAACTCGTTAATGTATTTTCCTTATTTAATTAAACTCAGCGACTGTGAAATAATTGTGTTTTACATTTTTCCGTGTAATGATTACGATTCATAAATTGTTTGTTTTTTTTTATTCAGAAGGCTTATTTTTTCAAACGGTTCTTTCTGACTCTCCCTATCCATCATATCTTCCCAGTTCCCACATAGAACCAACCGTAGAAAACGCAGCCCAAAGTAAATATAAAATAATAGTTGAAAAATACTTAAAACTTAACTATACTTTTTATTATATACTCGTATGACTTTCTATGTTTTGTATACACAACACATCGATTTCATGAAAACACAGTAAAATTCGTTTTCATCTCGAGCAGAAATAAAATGTTACATAATCCCTCAGCTCCATATCAGGTGTATAAATAAAGCGCCCGCAGGCAGACCGGATGTTGGCAGCCGAGACCGTTTTGTTTCTACCCGAACGCGCAAACCTCCTTCCGGTTCCACATTTGAATATGAAAGAATGAAATATTAATGAACACGTACAGGTACAGTCCTCTCCCGACCGCCTTGGGGCACAGACGTCTGCACTTTTAGAATTGGAGCGGACTAGTCGGTGAGGAATTTTATTTTTATTTAATATTCCTAGTAAGTACAAAGTAACGGACCGCACTCGACTATTTTTGTTTTAACGTGTTATTTGTTTTTTTTATTGACGTTAAATACATGTGTTACTTTTTTTTAAACATGTAAACATATTAGGCAACGTGAATTGTACATTATGTAATTTACGGAGATGTTTTCCACCTCAAGTTTCCTTTTTAATTCCTTCAAAATTGTTTTTCTGCTTACTTTTCCTTCAACGTATCTTACAAAACCTAAGCAACCATAAATATTTCACTCCGACCCGACCGGCCGAACGACACGCAAGCTCACGAGATCAAGGAAGTAAATTATTTTCCAATCCTTCTAGATTTATTACAGACGCTGACACCGCAAAAGCGTCGTAAACGCGGCATTTTCCCAACAACCTTGGCCAGTTGGCCTAGGGTGGGTGGATCAGCCAGGACAGACTCGTATTCATAGTTGCAACTATCTATGTCGTATGTAACTAGGTATTAATATTTAACTGTATTTTTAACCCACTTCAAAAAAGGAGCTTCTCAATTATTATTTTTTTATGTACGAGTATGTTCAGCGGTAATTCTTTACAACGTGGACTGATTTCGATTATAATTTTTTAATTAGAAACTTAAGGGTGGTCCCATACTTTGGTTAAGTTCTGATGATAAATGAAAAAAAAACCGGCCAAGTAACCGCACCACAAAAAACATTAAAAATAAAACACGTTTCTTGTATGGGAACCCCCCTGAAAAATTGACACTGACATCTGTCAGCCATTATATATAAATATATTATTTCCACTGATGAGTGATGCTGATGATGTGATGACAGACACGTCGAAATATTTGTGTAATTTTTCAAATAATAATATTATGTAAATAATGAAGTTTATGTAGCCAACTTGAACAGGAAAACCACGAGACACTGGCAACTGATGGGCGAATTCCTTTGCATACTCGAATGATAGAGTTAGAGGGACGAGATCTGCCGTGAGTGGGCCTGGCTGGCCGTGACTGTGAATGTCGCTTGGGTGTTAGGACGGGTGTGGGGTAATCTCGTTTGTCGCTCGCCGTGACTGGGAAGCCCCACGAGGCCGCGCCGCAATGATGCGGCTAGATCTCTGACGGCCCGCAGGGTCGCTTCGAGGCTATTCTCTATTGGCAATTTCTCATGTTCCGTCTCGCTCACTCCAAACGGGCTTCTCTCAATGCGTCTAGTGAAACAGAGTTGTGGCAATACACCGCAATTTTTGGCGATAATCGACAAGTGTAGAATAGGCAGGGTGATGATGGCTGACCTTCAGCTAATCTAAAGAGCAAGTGAGTTATGCCCCCTATACCGTATAGGGGGCATAACTCCCCTGTGCCCTTGCCCCTTATTAGATGGTAGGCTCAAATTGTAGCCCACTGGGTTCATACCACCGTACTGGAAGTACGATGGCCGCATAGCAGGCTCGGTTGTGTTCTCCTCTATCTAGCTAATCTAATATAGCCAGCAAATCAGGGAACTCTCCGGTATGGAACCTACGTTCTCGGAGGTGATATTGGCTGGTCGGAGCATGTGCTTTGGCCCCTCAGAGTCAAACACCCATACCGGATTAAATAAAAAAATTAAAAATCAAGTGGGGGCCTCTATCGTTACTTGCCAGCAATGACACCTGCCTGTCAGTCAACGTGTATGCATCCACTGGTGAGCATCTGCCTCTACAAAGTTCCTCCAGTCCTCCCGACCTTTAGCGGTACGGAACCACTGCTTTCCGTCGACGTACTCGAAGTCCTCATCACACCTGGCGTGTGGTCTTCCCACACTCCGTTTTCCTATCCACGGCCGCCAGTGTGGGACACGGTTATTCCAACGGTCGTCGTCTCTTCGGCTGACGTGCCTAGCCCACAGCCATTTAAACTTAGCCACCCGGTGTTCAATATCGACTACTTTGGTGCGTCGGCGCCGGATCAGAACACTACAGTTATTCCCAGAATGTGCTCAAATTTAACCAGCAGTTTTTGTACCCATCTATTGCGTGCATGCATAATTGTCGAATCTTCTAGATATAGTATCTGGGTCTTCAACCATGTTACAACAGTAACACGTAGATTTGAACAAGAATAAAACACGAATGCGAAGCTAATAGCGATAAGATTTTTTTGGTCTAAGAAATCAATCCGAAATCGTTAGTACCGTGCCAGTTCATAGTTGTGAGGAAACATGGAATCAAGGTGTGCATTCCGAATTCCGATGTGTCTTGTAAGGACAGGGCTATTCGTAGGTAAGCCAAACAGAGATTATTAACGAACTCGTAAGTCGTAGGTATGCCAAACAGAGATTATTAACTAAGAACTGGGAGTTTCCTATTTGATTCCCTGCGAATAGACCTACTAGGCGGGACAGTGCTATTCGCAGTTATGTAAAATGAACGTTTATATGAATGTAAAACAGGAAAGTGGTATGGGTGAATGTTTTGATGGTTTAAAAAAAAATAACCAGGGTTAATTTTTAATAAATTAAGGGTTAACGAATCTTCTATAAATTAACCCTAACCTAATGTTGAGGCGGCGCATGTCGTTTTGCAGGTATACCTACGAATAGACACTTCCGTACGGACAGGGCTATTGGTAGGTATACCTGCATGCAGGTATACCTACGAATAGATACTTCCTTATTGTAACGTCGCGTCGTCGCTTTTGAATTAGCTTAGGTTTTCTTTAGTGTCTCGCGGGTACCCTCGCGGGTACTTATATAGTTTCGTTACGCAAGTGGGGTTCCTTTCAAAAAATATACCGGATTTAGCTGTTCCTTAAGTGAATCGCTGATATTACGGAGGGCTATACTATAAGTGGAATTACACCAAGACGGTATAAAACCGTCAGAGTGTTGACAAGTTTATTGTTTTTGCTTACATAAATAAAACATATCGCGAGGTGCTCTTTAAGTAAGCATGCAGGTTAAGAATATAAACAAAACCCACTTAGGTTAGCCGATGAGAGAGTAAAAGGCTAGATTGGCGACCGGTCCTCCGGCGCGTCTCGATAGCTGCTTTATGGCCAGAGTTTATTTTTATGTTTCATTTTATTTTTCAAATTTGGAAAGACCAACAGAATTTACACCCAAAACACAAGGTATTACAAAATGAAGTTGAGTATGTAAAAACCCAGCAACGTTTTTCACATATTAACTACGTAAGTAAGAATACAGAAAGACAGAAATACAGACAACTTGAGACTTGAACATGAAACAAACAATCAAACATAAACCTACAAATAACACAAAGATAAACAGACGGGAAGAATAATAAAGGAGAGAAAGGGAGAGAGAAACAGCTGAAACAGGCATACAGTACACTACGTGTCTATTTCTATGTGAAGTTATCCATAAGGTCGTCACATCACATCTCATCGCGAGATGTGATTGTCGACAACTTCGAGTGTTCTCATTACCCGACTGCGCGAAGCATAAAGGAGGGTTATGTTTTTCGAGTGTATTTATGTATGTATGTCTATTCCCATGTCACGCTCTGTAGCCTAAACGGCTTGAAGGATTTAAACGAGGTGTCGTTGGATTCACGCTAGTTTCATAGGGCATCACATTTTTAAAATGGCGCCCGTTGAGTGGGCGCCATTTTGTCAAATTTTTAAAATGATTTTTCTTTAAACCCCGTCGATTGTGAGATCATTGTCCAGAGCTCGAAAAGGCGATTTCAAAATTATACCACACTAAATGATTTTGAACTAAAATTATTAAGAAAAAATTAAATAAACAATTTATAAAACCCGACTGCTAAAAAAATTATGGAAGCAAGGAAAGATCAGATCATTTTCTACTGATCTTTCCTTGTTTCCTGATAAAAAAAAATTTACAGTGAGTTTAATAATTTTTTTTTGCGATCGCCACGTTGCTGCGAAATGGTGTGCGTGCACTATGTGCGCATTGCTTTCGAGTTTAGTGGATGTTCGTAATTCGTATAGAGGCCCATCCAGCCAGATAAAGGGAATATCTATGAGCGCTCCCAATAAAGGCCGACGTAGGATGGCAGGTTTATGTATAATCTATCGGACGTCACCCACACCCGACGACTAACCTAAACAGCGGAGTCGTTAACCCAAATTGATATCGCAACGCCTAGTGAACGCAGCGGAGGTTACTCGGAACAAGAAAAAAAAACGTAAACAGAACGAAACGCAAGAGCCGCGAGAATTTAGTAGAACAAAATTTTAGGAAACAATTTGAGAATTGGGGACCCGTAAATTTTTTACTTAAAATATTTTTTTTAGGATATGCGCTAT
Source organism: Nematopogon swammerdamellus (assembly GCA_946902875.1). NCBI lineage: Eukaryota > Metazoa > Arthropoda > Insecta > Lepidoptera > Adelidae > Nematopogon > Nematopogon swammerdamellus. Next base: position 18,567,221 of record OX336354.1, on the reverse strand, counting down.
AATAACCGGCTCCCTATTACGGTTCAAATGATACATACAGCCCTCAGACAGACAGACAGACGGCGTAGGCTTAGTAATTGGCATCCGTACAGACCGATACGGAAACCTAAAAGGTCTCCCTTTTCCAGTGCAGTCACAAATGATTGCACCGCTCAGCCAATGTGTGAGCCGGCACAAGAACGATTCCACACCTTCCCCTGACGCGACAGCGACAGGTTGTTGTTATTGTCGACATCTGCCAACGCTTAGAACGCACTTGTCACGAGGCCCTTGTACTCAGTAACCCGGCTATGAGCTCATTGTAGCCGGCTGAGCTCCTCCACAAAACGCAGCAGTCCTTTAGGATCTTTCCGCGCTTGTGTGTCGCCCCTTTTAGAACTGAAAACCTCCGAGCGAAATGTCTCCAGATATCTACATTCTATGACTATGTGTGCCGGTGTCTCTTCTGCCTCCAGGCAGGCTGGTGATTTGGAAAGCTGAAGTGGACTGTAGGATGTATGTGTGGATTTCTGACCTTAGTCTTCCATGGGCTTGGTCCCGTCAGTATTTCCTGCTTACGGTTTTCGGTGGTATCCAGGGTCGACCCTTTCTTGAATGGTATGTCCTTTAATGAAGATCAGTTCTTGCTCCGATTAAGCTGATGAAACTTTCTATTTAACACCGGTTGGTTTGGAGAAGTCAGGAAGAACAATGCGAATGAAAAATGATATGGATGTAGGTTTGGAAAGGATTTTTTATTTTATTAGTGAAGTTTTCGACCCACATACGATAATTTGTTTGCCATATCAAATTTAGTGGTGCCATTTAAATAGGTTGAGAATCCCTAAAATTATCTGAAGAATAAAGAACTACAGACTCTGCAGAGGTGACTGTCATATCAATAGTGTACAGACAGGTGCTTATTAAGTTGGCAGTGACCCGTGAGTAGCCCCACCACCGTTCTCTGTTGTCTCCGAAGCTGCAGGAGTTGTTTCGTTAAGTGTGGGTCTGGTGTTGGCACTGCTTCCCTTGATTGTCTGCACTCCGTCGTAGATGACCATCTCGCAGTGTGAGCACGTGTCATACGCTTCTTCGGCCAGGTCGTGATTTCGACAAAGGGGGTTGGTATGTACATGTGGTTCTGGTCCGATGGGCCTGAGACTTGAGCCCGCCTTGGCGAGGTCATCCGCACCATCATTATCATGACTTCCGCTGTGCCCCTTTATCCATTGTATTATGATATTGTTGTCCACTGAGATGTCCTGTAAAACCTCATGATGATGTTGTTTAATTAGTCCAGAGGTGAATGTTCGATTGCCAAGTGCCTGCAATACAGACGCGCTATCGGTCAGTATTCTGATTGTGTAGTCTACCATTTCACGCCATTTTATTTGCCGCAGCTGCCTCAATCAGACCCGGCACGCACGCCGCCTGAAAGATGGAGTTGCTAGAGCCCAGAGCGTTATGGTTCATTTTATATTCAGTTCAGCTTAAAAACATCCAGCACCCGTTCCATTTTTGGTTTTAGAACAATCTGTGTACACCCATACAGTTTCTTTCGCGAGTCATGAACTCATGAGCACAGATGGACAGTGAACTAACATTGCACGCAAGTGTTTAGTAGTCGAACGATGTGTGTGAGCCCAATAGGCGACGTGCGTCTACTGACGCTGACTGACGAACCAATCGCATGAAGCGTCGGCGCCTCCGTCGGCGTCACATCCCGTCAAACCGACCAATGAAAAGCGTGCTCATGACTCGTGAAAGCAACTGTACCTCTCCCAGGCCTGAATAGTCCTTCTGCACCTCGGAGAGTTCTATATCGTATAGTCTGTCAAAGTATCGCATAGTCTGTCGCGACAGGTTAATAATATCATTGCAGCGTACTCACCGTGCCGCTTATCATCGGATTACATCACTTGATAGTTTGATACGATATCTCGACTCTCGCTCGAGTGCGATTCTGTTTGCCGCACGCTGAAGTATGACGCACGCTCGAGCCGCGCGACAAGCAACGGGAGTCCAACACTTGAGCGCGGCCGTGGCCGAAATGTTCGAAGGTCCTTCCTGCGCGATATCATTTTGGCCTTTCCATCGATATAGCCTGCACGCACGACACACACATTGGCGATATAAACTAAACAACCAATCAGCGCGTCGGTGTTCGGCGCCCGCCTCTCCCGTCGCGCCTCCGTCACTCCGCCAAATAGACCAAAAAAGTGTCTTCTGCGCATTCCCCCACCACTTTCGTCGAGCGCTCTAAACTCTAGACGGATGTGACACGGCGGAGGCCAATGCGTAACAGCAAAGTCGGGGCAAAGGTGACGTGAGGCTGCGTCTGACTCGAATTTCAAGAAGTTTACCACCAATATTACTCACCTGATAGATTCAGCTTTAATATAAAATATGTAATACTTCATCTAGCGCAGTTCGATAGCTTTTAAAAACACGATTTGATTAACTTCGCTCGATACAAAAAAATCATGAACATGCCTCTGAATTTAGTTATAAAAACGTACTTAAAGCAACCTTACCAAATCAAGGCTTTGGTTAAAATATATTTAATTTTTTTAATATACATATATCTAAATCCGTAGCTTTTTAATTTTTTGTTTCGATCCGTAGTTTTGGAATAAAAAAATTAAAACCTAATTTTTGATAGATTGATTGTTTTTGCATCCTACTCCAACCAGCGAAAACGGCGGGGCGCCTTGAAAGAGGAGTACGAGTGAATACGGGTTGAGAGGGCGTTAAAATGAGATGTGTTGTAAGATGACTTGTCCAAGTTCAAACGTACATGTAGTGACATAATGATAATGATGATACATAATCGCCCATAAATACCCCGCATAAGTCTTGATTAGCATTTATATCGCACGCGACCAAAGAGATTTAAATATTTAATGGGTTATAGAGTGGGCATTGGGAACATGTTCATACATTAAAAAAACCGGCCAAGTGCGAGTCGGACTCGCGCACCGAAGTTTCCGCACCAAAGAAAAAACATTAAAAAAAAAAACACGTTTCTTGTATGAGTACCCCCTTCATTTTTTACTTTTCTATTTTTTATTATTTGTTGTTATATCCGCCATAATCACATATTCTGTGAAAATTTCAACTGGCTACCTATTACGGTTCAAGAGATACAGCCCTCGGACAGACAGACGGACGGACGGACGGACGGACGGACGGACGGACGGACGGACGGACGGACGGACGGACGGACGGACGGACGGACGGACGGACGGACAGACAGACAGACAGACAGACGGCGACGTAGGCTTAGTAATAGGCTTCCGTACGGGATACGGAAACCTAAAAAAAGTATTCAGCGAAGTTTCTTGCCAGTTCTTCTTCGCTGTGATAATCGAACTGGCAAAATGCTAAATGTTAAATGTTAAAATATGACGAATCCGAGTGCAGTGTACTGTCTATGGATGATGAATAAACTACGGTCATCCTCCGACGGTCGAGCGGTCACCTATCCATCTACTGACCGCACCCAGGTGTGCTTATGATCCGACCGACAGTCGACCGACCGCACCACTGAGCTAAGGGATAGAGAAGATGAGTACTATGGGGTGGGGTTGATATTAACAATTATTGTTAAAAGCCCTAAAAATCTATTTAAAAAAACCACCCTCTTGAAGGACTCGAGACTGTACTCCGCATATTTGATATATTAGAAAATAGTCGGCATTCACGCAGTGATGACAGCTTTGCTTACACAGTCCTTATCTCGAGTGTTTAGCTTTCAAAGAGTTATCAATTGGGACATGCCTTGTGTTCTTAACAATCTTTGTGTAATTTACTTTGATTGATAAGTGATGGATGACAAACCAGGCACACAGTCTTCCACTCAGTGGCGGTGCTAGACCAAAATTTAGTCGTCAGCGACGTTAGCTTTGCGAGGCCACTTTTATTTCCCCGTCAGAAAGAAACGGATAAATAGAATGAGACTGATGTATGAATATATGAGTTTTATTGCTAACTCGATTGCTAATGAAATTTTGACAAAAATTTACATGAACAACACCTTTAACTATCATTTATTGATTCACGTTTTGTTTATAGACGTCCAGAGATACCAGCCTTTCGGCTACAAAATCCAGACGTCTACAACCTGCACTCTTGCGAGTACAGTGATCATGTATGCCAGATCGAGGCCCCATAGCTGCTCCACAGAATAGAAAAGAGTACTCCGTACAGAAGCTGCTCTGTACAAACACTCACAAAGAAATAGCTACTCTGCGACGACGCGATAAAGTACAAATTGACTCGCACAGAGCTGCATGCCTAAACACGATAACTGCCTACATTTCGCTTCTCTTTCTGTCGTGTAACTCTATCTCGAAAGCGCGTCGTTCAGCGCGTCTAAGGGCTGTGTCTTTGTGCTGTCTTATTGTGAGGAATAAAATGAAGATGATACCTACCAACTTTTATCGTTCTAGCTACCAACGATACGATATTTAGGTACGGCAAATTCATGCGAACAAATTCATGCATGCGTTAGCGTCACAATTAGTTTCTCACATCGAAGCGTGCATTGCGTGCAACCTTCCAGTGATAGTTTTGTTTGATCAATAAATTTAATGATCAATGATCATCTACAATGCACCTATTATCCTTATACAAATTAGGCCATACATACCACGCTGTTCGGCGTCATCTAACTAATGTTATTGGCAATATGATATTATTTTTAAATCTATGACCTCCTACTAATATGAATAAATAAATTACTAGAAATAAATCAAAATGCTACTAAACAAAACACTTACCTTTCTTCGTCTCTCGGCAATGAAAAAAAAGACAAGTTTTCATTTGTCTTTTGACTTTTGCACCCGTCCACTGCACAATAATTACGTGATTTCGACATTTTCTAAATTCGAAAGCGCCACGCGCCCGGTCTGGCTGGATAGCAGCAGCCCACTGTTAATTGTAGATTAGTCGGTACGCCAAGCGGTAGGCATTTAACTCGCGACCTTGAGCGAGTGACGAAGGCCTGGCTGCTCTCTCGAACATCCGTTCTTCCGAAAAAATCCCATGGGAAACACAGACTGAAGTCTTTCGACGACAGCCTGTGCCCAGGGCCTCAGCGTTTTGTACTAGCCTAAAGGCTTTTGTTTTCACCAGCTATGTCTATGCGTGGAAGTGCATATGACCACCACCTAATGTGTACCGGGGATACATGAACAACAATGATATTTTAAGAAAGATAGGTTATCTATATGACATTCAGTGCTCACACATGGCACGTCCTTGAAAAGTTGAGAGGAAGAACGCGCCGACTCGCATAGTCTTATTCCAATTATTAGAATTAGTGCAGAATCTCATTAAGTCATTAGTCATTAGTTCATTACACACGACGGCATTTTCGATGTGTTAGCGGCTCGTGGTTAGCGGTCCGAACGCGTGCGTAGTTGGTGGGCGACTAACTTTAGACAGGACTGTGGTCTTGTATTTAATGTGCCGCTTGGTAGCTCAGATAACCTGTCTACCTCCTTTTAACTTATAATAATATCTTTGAAAAATCACAAATAAAAATAAATAACCCAACAAGCAATAGCCCAAAGTGTGCGACCATACTTTGTTAAGAATGTTTGGGTTCGCACGATCCCAAAGGGAGTCAGCTAGGGTAAACGAATTTTTGCGAGGCCCCTCAGGGGCGAGGCCGTCGGCGACGGCGGCGGTCGCCGCCACTGCTTCCACTTGTAGGACTTCTAGCGCACGCGGGCGGGAGGGCGAGCAACGAATGTGTAGAAGAACGGAGAGAGGGTTTAAAGTGAATGAAAAACCGGCCAAGTGCGAGACGGACTCGCGCACCGAGGGTTCCGTACCGCCACGCAATTTGCCGGTTTTCATTATTTGTTGTTTTACGTTTAGAGTTTCCACTATAATCACACCAAGTTTGACGCTTGTATGTATAATGCATTGCCGTCTTTACGATAGAGCAAAACAAAATAAAAACCTTAGAAAAAACATTTTTTTCTTGTAGGTTTTACTTTTTGTTTTTTTTTTATTATTTATTAGTATATCCATCATACATAATACATAACCCATATATATACAGACAGACGGACAGATTGCGTAGGCATAGTAATAGGGTTCCGAATCCATACGAAAAAAACCGGCCAAGTGCGAGACGAACTCGCGCACCGAGGGTTCCGTATCACCATGTCATGGCTAGCGCCACTCACGCCATCTAGATGGTGTGTTATGAAATGCTTCATATTAGTTAAAATGCTTCATAATCTATTCGGTAGATGGCGCGCGCGCATACACTTTTTGGTTTCTTCTATGGGAACCCCCATGAATTTTTTACTTTTTCTTATTATTTTATTTCTTGTTATATCGGCCATAATAAATAAATAACACATGTTCTGTGAAAATTTCAACGGGCTACCTATTACGGTTCAAGATACAGCCCTCGGACAGACGGACGGACAGACAGACGGACGGACGGACAGACAGACAGACAGACGGCGTAGGCTTAGTAATAGGGTCCCGTACCGGATACGGAACCCTAAAAACAAATCAATTATGTGAAAATGGAAAAAGGTTTGCCTTTATCGCAGTGCAGGAATTTCCAACGCGACACTCCCCACTTTCACATCCAACTGCCCTCATCGACCGTCAAGATTGCGCCAAATTGCCTCAAGAGAAAACACGTGGTTTCTCTCAATGCACCGGCCATACGACACGTGGGAACACTCCCGCGGCCGAACCACTGGCTGCTGATGTGTCTCATCCGGTCGTTCATTGGATAAAAAGCACTTGTGAACCTATCGTCCGCCTACATTCAGAGCCATTAGAATTACCAACCTAGTTACGGTTGGAAACGACTGCGCGCCAGCCAGTTGCCAGTCTCGTAATTAGACCAACCGTATTGACAGGACGTTTTGGGGTGTAACATTTGTGATGCAATATTTTTTTATGTAATTCGGTGTACGAGTGGCCGAGCTAGAGGGGCCAAAGAACATGCTCCGACCAGTCTCCGAGAAGGATACCGTCGTCTCCATACCGGAGACTTTCCTTTGGATTGTTGGCTAACTACAGGAGTACCGTGTGGGGCCGGTACTTTAAAATTAAAAGAATAGCCCCACTGCATCTCTCCCCGTGTATGTCGTAAAAGGCGACTAAGGGATATGACTCCCTTCTTATATCACTAGGTGGTAGGGTTTAACCCGCCCGGGTTGGTACCACCGCACTGAATGAAAGGTCGGCCGAAACGGCTATGTAAATAGTTTGTGTTTTCCGTCCAGTTCAGTGTAGCCGGCACGACCGAAGGGAAGCACTGATGTGGCACCAATGACCAAGTTCACCCGGTGTTATGGGCTGACATCACGGATGTTGTAGGTGATGTAGCCAACCGTGTCAGTTTCCATAAAAAAAAAAAAAAGAACACAATCGAGGCTGCTATGCGGCCATCTTACATCCAGTACGTTGGTCTGCCTATAGAGTTGCGTCACCAGCAGGTTCTCGAGTGATATCAGATGACCGCCTGTGCGGTGGGGTGTCGGTCAGAGCGGTGCTTCCGGTTCGGCAATTTGCATACGTAAATAAACATAGTGATATCACTTTCAATAGCTAATGTCTTGGAGGTGTGAAGGTAGGTGGTTATCGTGGTTAGGCATGCAGCTCTGTGCGAGTCAATTTGTACTTTATCGCGTCGTCGCAGAGTAGCTATTTCTTTGTGAGTGTTTGTACAGAGAAACTTCTGTACGCTAGTACTAATTTCTATTCTGTGGTGAAGGTACGTATGCTTGCACGCACCGGATACTGGACGATGCAAAGCTGCCTGCGCCGCCGCAGGCGTCCGATTGGTTTCCCCCCTTTTTTTTTTGTGTAATCCGGTATGGATGGCTGAATCGGAGGGGCCCAAGCACATGCTCCGACCACCCAATATCACCTCCGAGAAGGTAGGTGGCATACCGGAGACTTCCTTGGATTGCTGGCTATACTGGACTAGAGGAGAACACAACTGAGGCTGTTATGCGGCCATCTTACATCCAGTGCGGTGGTACTAACCCAGTCGGCTACAATTTGAGTAAGGCACAAAGACCCACCTGCTGCACGACTCGGTGGAGGGACCGCGCCAAGGTGAGAGGTGGCAAGCCCGTCGCCCTTTAGCACGGCATCTCGTCCTTATCCCTTAGTCGTCTTTTACGACATGCACGGGGAGAGACGCAGTGGGGCTATTCTCTTTAAGTATGTAGGTACCGGCCTCACACAGTAATTGGATCGTGTGCGGTGTATATGGACGAACTGCAGATTGGATCGAATCGGCAGCGTCATGCCGATTGGACGATAGGCATAATGGTGTATGGCCACCATAGTGTGGGCATCAGTCGGCAGAGGCAGGCCTCACGCACTCTACATATGTACTTGCGCTCGCTAACTACCTCGCTAACTACCTACCGCCTGGCGGGCCGCCGCGCGCGCGGCGGCGGCGGGTATAATTCAGTGAAAATTCCGACAGCCGCGCGGAGCATACCTACACGCGCGCCCACGCTACTGCGCGCATCTGCAAAGCAATAATCACTTTACACTCGATCGTTTAGGTACATTTTCGCACGCAGCGATTGGCGACGTGAAACATTAGGCTATTAAAGCCGTAGGTATGGAACTTTTGAACAGAATTATCTGTTACGAAGTAACTATTAAGTAATCTGTGGCAAGGCAGGGCAGGAGCTTGCGCGCGCAAGATTCTGTTTACGCGCGGTTTTTGTGGATGCACGTGTGCCGCCGTGGAGACCAAACTGGTTTTGTGGCGTCTCGCGTCCCGTCGTCGTGCGCGCCGCAACCACAACGGCTCGCTCGACGGACGAGTAAAAACATCGTACGCGCAACGCAAGTACCCACCTAGGTAGGTAGGTCGTTAGCTGTGCGCGTGGAAATTTATATACCTAGAACCGGCACTGTGTGGGCCCGGTACTGAATAAGAATAGGCCCGCTTCAGCTCTCCTCGTGCATGTCGTAAAAGGCGATTAGGAATACGGAAAGAGCCAATCACAACACCACTTCCCACATATACAGGATGTCCCAAAAGTCAACGTTATCCCTTGGATAACGTTGGAACCCTTGGAAAACATTGTGATATTTATGAACGTTTTATGTTTAATTTCTATTTATAATATGCCATAAAACTGCGAAAAATATCTGCCAAATTCGGCATAATTTCGTAGTTTGAATCTGGCAATCGACTGGACCGGACTTTCATTTTGTCACTAAAAAAAAATTTTCTAAAGGAAAATATAGCGAATGTTTTATCATTTTAAAAACTACACTAAATGAGCAATCTTTTAAAATAACTTGCCCGGTAGGAGTGGTAAATTTTTTTAAAGAATGAAGAGGTCGAATTTGACTATTAAAAAATAAATTACTAATTCGACACAAAAAAATGTTTTAATGGTATTGGACTATTCTTAATGATTTTTTTTTGAATGTCATCAATAGCAGGGCTATACAGGGTTGCGTAACAATAAATAGAATCTTAGAATATGGAATTTTGTATCTGTGGCACTCGAAAAACTGATCTAGGGTGTTGATTTTCGCGAAATTTATAAAAGTGCGAATATCTCGAAAACTAACGATTTTTTATTAAGGTCATATTGTGATATTCTGGTCAGTAATGAGCTGGCCTATCAGCCCTCCAAGGGATAACGCTGACTTTTGGGACACCCTATAAGTGACAAAAAGTGTAATATTATTATTATTTTATTAATGCTTGATTGGCATATATGTCCACTTTCATTTATTAATTTATTAAGGAATAACTCAATTTTAGAAATAGAAATAGTTAACACAATTTTACAAACTTCCTGAGCAATAACTAAGTTTCACTTTTTAGACAATTTAAATTTTCTACTTACAAAATAATTAAAAAAAAAGAAAAAAAAAAGGTTTTTGTACACATGCAAATATTTTCAATAAAAAACTTTTTTTTATTACTAAAAAAAAACATTTCCAGCAGACATACAGAGACAAATGTATATCTGTACTTTCTCTTCACTTTTCCTTCACCTTCTCGACGCGTTGATGCCCCTTTCAAATATAAACTTCTATGTATCAGTTTCTGATTGTAGTTACCTTGAATGAAACCACACTAACGAATCTGGCGACCGTTACAGTAATAAAAAAAGTATTTTGTAAGCAGAAGATACCGTGTGGAGATCAGTACCCTAATCACGAGATTTAACCTACTACGCTACGCCGTGTTCTCCGCATCATTTTGTATGGAGAAACGGAGCAGCGCCTCTAGTGATAGATTTGCGAACTTCGTTTCTCCATACAAAATGATGCGGAGAACACGGCGTAGCGTAGTAGGTTAAATCTCGTGATTAGGGTACTGTAGTAAATCGCAGCGGATGTCGAGCCACACAAAACACATAAATTGTTTATGTTTAACGCGATCCCGCCGTCCCCTTTCCACCTCCGCACAACGCGCACTGGGCAGGGATTGCATCCCTATACGCTGGACTTACCACGGATGCGTACCAATCGTTCTGCAGATCTTTCCTACATAACTGGTAGACTCTGGAACGCTCTCCCTGCCCACATATTTCCACCCAAGTACAATCTCGGGTCCTTCCAGAGAGGCGTGAATAGGCACCAGCCATCGAGGGAAGTCTCCGGTATGGCACCTACCTTCTCGGAGGTGATATTGGCTGGTTAGAGCATGTGCTTTGGCCCCTCCGACTCAGCCACCCATACCGGATTACATAAAAAAAATAAAAAACCTGTCAGGCCGGCATGGCATTCGCAACCCCCGCGTACGACCGAATATCTGGGCGTCGTTAGATACCTTATTGGTGGCTAGGCATCATACGTCGCACTTTAAAAAAAAAAAATTTTTGGGGATTAGTTTGGGGACTCAGGCATAGCCCATTTCAACCCAAGGTACCACTAATTGTGGCTGTGGAAATTAATTTATGGATGAAATTAAACTGTGGAATTTTTATAGATTTTTTTTATATACATTCACATTTTGTGATGATGATGACTGATTATTATACTATCCCGATGTTTTTAAATTTTCTTCTTATTAGATTTTTTGTAAGACTTGAAACAAGGTAATGCGATTGTACTTTAAGTGAGCTATTCTTGTAAATTATTGTTTCTATTCTCTAGTTTTCTATTCTCGGAAAAAGCTCTAACCATTTAGATGGAATTTTGTATTTAAATAATGTCTTACTTTCCAAGTTTATCTAGAAGAATTAGTTTTCACAAAAAAAAAATTAAAAAAAATTTTACGCCATCTCTTAGACGCTGAGCGAAGCTCGGTCGCCCAGGTACACCTGTTGGCTCCCACAGCTTATAATAATGCTTACCCCCTGATTCCCAGGCCACTTTCGCCGAGCGGAACTTTGGTACCGCGCGGTGCGTGCGTTCTCGTACACATAAACTCAAATATTTTGTAAAATAATGAAGTCACATCACAATAAACACTATTTGCACAAAATGTGAATGAAATTATCCACAAATCTATGTCAAACTTTTTTAGATTTTTCGTCTTAGCAGAAGAACAGGTGCCCTCACTACGGGCATAGAATAGGGTCATCCCATTTCTACCCATGGGTGTCATACGAGGCGACTATAGGTCAGCCTCGGTAGCTCAGTGGTGCGGTCGGTCGACTGTTGTTAATCAACGCTGAGCGCGGTCAGTACTTGGATAGGTGACCGCTCGACCGTTGCATGCTGACCGTGGTTCGGATTCCACGTTAAACTGTAGATCCCATCCCTTCTTACCTTACTAGGTGGTAGGGTTATCCCGGCCGGGTTGGTACCACCGCACTGAGTCGGTCGAAACGGCTATGTAAATAGTTCGTGTTTTCCGTCCAGTTCAGTTTAGCCGACATGAAATGAAGGGAAGCACTGGCATTTTTTTTTTATGTAAACCAGCATGGGTGGCTGTGCCGAGGGACCAATGGTGCAGTCGACAGAGCCAAAATCACCTCTCCTCGCGAAACCACGCTCAGTTAGGTGCCATGCCAGCAGATTTGCGGACTGTTGCTAGGCTGTCTAGCCCGTTAATACGACGCTTGAAGAGGGTGAACCTGGGTGAGGTTAAAGGATTCAGGAAATACTCGCGGGAAGACAGTTCCACACTCTAACGGTGCGACAAAGAAACGATTTTGAAAACCGATGAGTTCTCAAAAGCCCAATGTCAACAACAAAAGGGTGCTGAGTCTCTCTGCGACGAGTCATGCGGAGATAGGACGGGTGGCAGGGAATAAGGGTAATATAACGTAATTTTGTTTTTATATTATCCGGAATGGACGGCTGTGTCAGCCTCCAACGGTCAGCGGTCACCCATCCAAGTACTGACCGCACCCAGCGTTGCTTAACATTCAATAGCGACAGTTGACTGTCTGCACCACTGAGCTATCGATGCTGACATCTTCATCCAGTATGGTGGTACCAATCCAGGCGGCTACAATTTGAACCTACCTACCACCTAGTTATATATGGATGGATTAAAAAAAATATACGCGTGACCCCTTAGCTATTCAAAAGGAATTATTGATGAAAACAGTTTTGCAACAATTCTGACTGTTGTAATCATTCTCCATGTAGAGACGACGAGAGAGATGATAATGTTTAATTGACTACAGAGTGGGTGTCGCGTTCGTTTAGTCAGGGGCAAGATGTTCTATGCCGTTGTTTTTTTATTACATTGTTATATTCACACTTTGGGTGACAGCTTATAATCATCATCATCATCAGCCTGCATCGGTCCACTGCTGGACATAGGCCTCTCCCAAGGCACGCCACCACACGCGGTCTTCCGCTCTTCTCATCCATCCACTCCCGGCTACCTTTTTTAGGTCATCTGTCCACCTAGCCGGGGGGCGTCCCACGCTACGTTTGCTTGTACGTGGCCTCCATTCGAGCACCCGTCTACCCCATCGGTTGTCGGGTCTACGACAGATGTGCCCAGCCCACTGCCACTTCAGCTTGCCTATTTTCTTAGCAATGTCGACTACCTTAGTTCTTTGACGTATCACGTCGTTACGGATTTTATCGGTCAAAGAAATGCCGAGCATTGCTCTTTCCATAGCTCGCTGAGCGACTTTAAATTTGTGGACCAGGCCCATCGTCAGGGTCCACGTTTCCGCTCTGTACGTCATTACTGGCAGAACGCATTGATTATATGACAGCTTATAATAAGCAAATTTATTGTATAGGTACTTTAAGTACCTTATTATCAGTCTCGGATAGCTACGATTATTCCGAACCGTGGCATTCAAATTCAGCGTTTCAAATTAGTGATTTCAAAAAACTCACAAAACAAATATACTACATATGTGGGATTTTTTGTATACTACAGCTTTACACGCCGAGCTTTCCGTTCCGCGAAAGAATCTATTAGGTACTTCATCAAAGTTCATTTAACTTAGGTCTTAACTCCTATTAACTTAGGATGCGTTCCAAATTGATTGTAGTAAGTATGTGTTCGAAAATCAACAAAATAATTTTAGGTTGCGTTCGAAAATCAAATGAACAATGGATAGTAGGATACGTCCTGGATGTAGCGCTTTAGTGAAACATTTTTTTTTTCAAACCAAAATTTTCGCCCGAGGCAAGCAACCCAGTCCCCTATTTATTAATTTTCAAAACGACTGTATTATTTAGCCATACTTAAATTTAAAGTAAATTTTTTATCTCTTAGCCTTTGTTAAGACTATTCTGTATGTGTGGAAATTGATCTGTTAACTTTTCTTTTTTTGCTTTCGTTTAAATTTATTTTATATTTTGTTTTCGCTTATGATCTTCTTAAAGCCATTGTTTATTTCTCACTTATGTTTTGGAGAACTGTGTGGAGGAGGCATGATATGTTTATTTTATAATCTTCTGTACCCTACTACACATATTATATTCTGTGTCTATATCAGTTCCTATTGAATAAAATAAAATAAAATAAAATAAAATTACTCTTACTCACTATTACTTACTTATACTTACCTTCGTAAATGAATCTTATCAATATTTCAATTCTGTGTGTCTGTCGGTCTGTCCGTCTGTTTACTGAATATTTTTGCTTGATTAATTAGCTTTACCAATCATACGTCTAGTACAGTGGTTCTCAAACTTTTTTAGCTGACGGCGCCCTTAACCCGTTCAAGAAATTGTGCGGCACACCGCTTCAATATTCGGTTGGTGTCTTTCATAGGCATCATATCTGAACTGTGATAAACGAGCATGCAAATATGTAAATCAAGTAATATTTTCGAAAGGAATAAAAAACACAATTTTGCGATGCGTAAAAGTTACGCATCGAAATGTAAATGTTTCATTATTATTTTGATTAAGTATGTAGGTAGGTACATTACTTTTATACTTATTTTGAATTTAATTATTTACTACTAGTGAGTGGCTCTGTGAGCTGTAGACCTCGCGAGTCTGTTTTTGCATAGCTTAAAACTGAATAAATGTTCACCGGCGCACCTCAACTCCCATGGCTCAGCGATTTTGAAAAATTACCAAAAACTTGTTGAGAAACAGCCGGACATCCGGACATACGTACGCATTTTTGCCCAAGCTGAAACGGAGACGCTTCGCTCGCGCTTCGCGCTCGCTCGGTCAAATAATGTCCACTTTTTCGCGGCACCCCTGGCGTAGGTTCGCGGCACCCCGGGGTGCCGCGGCACCCAGTTTGCGAATCACTGGTCTAGTACATAAATTTGTTAAGTATTTGCTTTGTAACAATTTATAGTAATCTCTGCAAGCGAATTTTCACACGTTCTTCGAGGTAATAAAGATTCTTTAAACCGAAGTAGGCAGAATGCTGCTTAGGCATTGGAGGATAACCAGACAAGCAGCAGTGGGGTCAAACATATATTAAATACCGTGAAGGCACAGCCTTGATAGCTCAGTGGTGCGATCAGTTGACTGTCGTTCGCGATCATAAGCACACCTGGGCGCGGCCGGAACTTGGATGGGTGACCGCTCGACCGATGGAGGTTGACCGTGGTGCAAATTCCACTTAAAACTATACCTACCTTCCCTTCTTATCATACTAGCTGGTAGTGCTTAACCCGCCCGGGTTGAGACCACCGCACTGAATGAAAGGTCTGAAAGAAAAGGATAAAGGTGGTGAAACCCTACCACCTAGTAACGTAAGAGACCTCAGCTTATCAAAGAATCCGAACCACAGTCAGCCTCAAGGGATGGACGTCACCCACTTAAAGTCCCACCGCGCCCAATGTTATGCTTAACTTCACAATCTAACGCACATGCGTCGCACTATCGAGCTACTGAGGCTGACAAGGGTCACCTATAGAGGCTACGAAAATGTGATTACTATGCACCAATGTATTTCACAATATTTTTTTTTATGAAATCTGTTCAATGTATAATTTTCTTCTTCTTCTTCTTCTCCTTGTTGTTTTAAACTAAGACCGCGCGATGGTCAAAGCAGTCCTTTACCTCACCTGTGGTACAAGTTGATAGCCATCAATACTAATAATAAATCTGTAAGGGATGGTCATGGAGTAAGTTAATCTGGTTTATGAGATACTGCGTTTGTAGACTCTATGTAAGTAACCTACTAAGTA
Source organism: Nematopogon swammerdamellus (assembly GCA_946902875.1). Taxonomy (NCBI): domain Eukaryota; kingdom Metazoa; phylum Arthropoda; class Insecta; order Lepidoptera; family Adelidae; genus Nematopogon; species Nematopogon swammerdamellus. The sequence goes on along the minus strand of OX336354.1, from coordinate 18,551,682 downwards.
AAAATAAATTTACGATTTTTAGAAATCTTTTCGGTATGTACTAGTCGTCTGTTTCTGGTTCGCGCTTACCTCGGCCCGCGCTTCCTTACTTCGCGCCTCACACTACACCCGCTGACGCCTAGCATTTCCTCCAAGGCTAGGCGTCAGCGGGTGTAGCGTGAGGCGCGAAGTGAGGAAGCGCGGGCCGAGGTAAGTGCAAACCAGAAAAAGAAAAGTAATACATATGTATGTATGTTCCTCCATAACTCTTAAACCGATAATCCGTATTCGATAAAACTTAGAACAAACACATTTAGCTATACGAGACACAGGATGGGCTAAATAAAATACAGTTCCGCTTGCGCTAAGATGTGAATACGAATTTAACGCGAAGCGAAGCTGCGGGCAAAAGCTAGTTGATTTTTTTTTTTATTAATTTTTTGGCTTGGATGCCGGGTCCTTCTGCCATTTCATAAATATTTTTCTTTTCTTTATATATTTTCTACTGTATTATGTATGTGCACAGGCTTTTAAAATAGTTTTGTTCGGATAATAAGTAATTTGTAATCTTTTCTTCAGAATAAATTAGTTTGACATTGACAAGTACCTATTACTAGCATGTTTTGTTTTTGTTTTTTGTTAGATGAGTCTGAGAACTTACGCTTAGCAGCATTCAGCAGATCCTTCACCTCCTTAATGAGCCGCTTGATCTGTTGGCTCGTCTTCTCCAGCTCCTTCTCGTGGGCCTGCAGCTTCTCGCGAAACTGCGGCGAGTCCGAGAGGCACTCCGTAAACTCGAGGGGCTGCAAACCAACGCCCATCTTGCCGCCTAAACCGAACGAATGCGCACTACACTGGCTGCTATACGCCAACCGCACACCAGAGATCATCACCTTTTTATCTCACAGACATTATACGACACACACAATTAGCAGGACGAACAAATATACACTTACACGATAAAATATTCAGTTAGATACTACAAAAAAAGGGGCGTAGCGCCGTTGGTAAAGTTGTTTTCTACTGGTAGAAAAGTAAATAAGTTCGAAAGTTTTAGGAATTTCGAGGACGGAATCCCGCACGACCACTATCCGCGTCTGACAATCAAACACTGAGCAGGGCTGCCATAGCTAGATTACATTTTTGACTAATTCTTGTGTTATTTTTCTTGAAAGTTCACTCATGTCATGAACTCACGCATGAGTCCTGCCTGATGTGATGACCATTGATTTATTTATACAATAGGTATTTTATATAGGGTTATAGCCTGCTCATCATTTAAAAAAGAAATAAATGTTATATGTTTTTCTCCTTATTTTTATTTCTTGTAGCTTTTCTAGCAATTTTCGACAGGAATAAGCACAAAAACACAACATATACATAACACATATTGAATTCAATCAATACATGTAATATTTGAAAATATAAAAAACAATTTTATTTGGGTCGCTTCATAACAAAATGAAAATACATCGAAACAGTAGTATTTTCTTCAATATAGCAACACTAACCTAAGCTGAAGTTGGCACATTAAAATGTCACATTCTTGCAAGTTACCAACCGTACAAATCGAAAACCGTGAACAGCGTGCAAAAGTTCAATAAACGACATCTCAAACAAACGCCACATTACAACAACAGATGGCGCTAATGGGCCCATTCGTTTGAAAATAATATTTTTTATTCATTGAAAGTCGTTGTCACCGAGCATACCTACGGGAGTGGCAACCGTCGAGCGCTAATATATAGGAAAATTAGCCGCGTGTTAGAGCATTTGCACTAATATATAGCGCTGCTGCGGGATCGACCGTCAGTGCGCTCGCGACTTGGGAACGAAGAACACGTATATGTGCACTACGCAAAATGGCGATTTGTGCAGTTCGTGCGTGTCGAAAGAGCTCAAGATCATCAGGAATGACAAAAGATGGCGTAACCTTTCATAATTAGGTCATTTTAATGATAATACAATGCTTAAAGCGTGTAAAATACAAAAATTCCGCGAGCTAGGAGCACGACTGCGCGCCATACTGGGCGCGTACACATGATAGGCAAATTTGACAGACTGGAAAGAAATTTGAAATCAATTATTGTATATGGGTGTTGTTAGTTTTTTTATGGCAATGACATGGATGAATTCAATTTATAATATGTATTGTTATTATTTCTTTAATATTACGTTTTCTATTTTTTATAATTATAAAACAAATATACCTATACAAAACTAATATATTGTATATTATGTATTATTATAATAAGTATTATTATTATCAGTGATAGGAATAGGTAGGACTTATTTACCTAAACTTCGAGGAACAGAGTAAAAAATTGGAGACTTCCTTACGACAATATTTTTTTCCGGTTTAATAATACCTATTCATGGTGTTATAATTTCGCGATTTAAAAACAGTGGCCACCATTTTGAACTTTTTAGTAACTGGACCGATTGCTTTCAAAATCGACATCTGGGTGTCAGTGAATACGAATCTGTAGTCAAATTTAAAAAAAGTAGCCGCCATTTTGAAATTTTTAGTTACTGGACCGATTGCTTTCAAAATCGATACCTGGGTGTATATGTAGGCTCTGAATACGAATCCGTTGTCAAAATTTAAAAAAGTGGCCGCCATTTTGAACTTTTTAGTTACTGGACCGATTGCTTTCAAAATCGATATCTGGGTGTATGTGTGGGCTCTGAATACGAATCTGTAGTAAAAATTAAAAAAAGTGGCCGCCATTTTGAACTTTTTAGTTACTGGACCGATTGCTTTCAAAATCGATATCTGGGTGTCTGTGTGGGCTATGAATACGAATCTGTAGTCAATATTAAAAAAAAGTGGCCGCCATTTTGAACTTTTTAGTTACTGGACCGATTGCTTTCAAAATCGATATCTGGGTGTTTATGTAGGCTCTGAATACGAATCCGTTGTCAAAATTTAAAAAAGTGACCGCCATTTTGAACTTTTTAGTTACTAGACCGATTACTTTCAAAATCGATATTTGGATGTCTGTGTGGGCTCTGAATACGAATCTGTAATCAAAATTAAAAAAAAGTGGCCGCCATTTTGAACTTTTTAGTTACTGGACCGATTGCTTTCAAAATCGATATCTGGGTGTATGTGGGGGCTCTGAATACGAATCTGTAGTAAAAATTAAAAAAAAGTGGCCGCCATTTGAACTTTTTAGTTACTGGACCGATTGCTTTCAAAATCGATATCTGGGTGTCTGTGTGGGCTCTGAATACTAATCTGTAGTCAAAATTTAAAAAAAGTGGCCGCCATTTTAAACTTTTTAGTTACTGGACCGATTGCTTTCAAAATCGATATCTGGGTGTCTGTGTGGGCTCTAAATACGAAGCCGTTGTCAAAATTTAAAAAAAGTGGCCGCCATTTTGAACTTTTTAGTTACTGGACCGATTGCTTTCAAAATCGATATCATATTTTTTATGTTAACTACATATTGTTATTCAGAGCCCACACAGACATGTAGATATGGGTTTTGAAAGTAATCAGTCCAGTAACTAAAAAGTTCAAAATGGCGGCCACTTTTTTAAGATTTTGACAACGGATTCGTATTCAGAGCCCACACAGACAAACAAATATCAATTTTAAAAGCAATCGGTCCATTAACTAAAAAGTTCAAAATGGCGGTCACTTTTTTTAAATTTTGACAACGGATTCGTATTCAGAGCCCACACAGACACCCAGATATCGATTTTGAAAGCAATCGGCCCAGTAACTAATAACTTCAAAATGGCGGCCACTTTTTTTAAATTTTGACAACGGATTCGTATTCAGAGCCCACACAGACACCCAGATATCGTATTCAGAGCCCACACATACACCCAGGTATCGATTTTGAAAGCAATCGGTCCAGTAACTAAAAAGTTCAAAATGGCGGCCACTTTTTTTAAATTTTACAACGTATTCGTATTCAGAGCCCACACAGACACCCAGATATCGATTTTGAAAGCAATCGGTCCAGTAACTAAAAAGTTCAAAATGGCGGCCACTTTTTTTAAATGTTTACTACAGATTCGTATTCAGAGCCCACACATACACCCAGATATCGATTTTGAAAGCAATCGGTCCAGTAACTAAAAAGTTCAAAATGGCGGTCACTTTTTAAATTTTGACAACGGATTCGTATTCAGAGCCTACATAGACACCCAGATATCGATTTTGAAAGAAATCGGTCCAGTAACTAAAAAGTTCAAAATGGCGGCCACTTCTTTTTTATTTTGACTACAGATTCGTATTCTGAGTCCACACAGACGCCTAGATATCGATTTTGAAAGCAATCGGTCCAGTAACTAAAAAGTTCAAAATGGCGGCCACTTTTTTTAAATTTTGACAACGGCTTCGTATTTAGAGCCCACACAGACACCCAGATATCGATTTTGAAAGCAATCGGTCCAGTAACTAAAAAGTTTAAAATGGCGGCCACTTTTTTTAAATTTTGACTACAGATTAGTATTCAGAGCCCACACATACACCCAGATATCGATTTTGAAAGCAATCGGTCCAGTAACTAAAAAGTTCAAAATGGCGGCCACTTTTTTTAAATTTTACAACGGATTCGTATTCAGAGCCCACACAGACACCCAGATATCGATTTTGAAAGCAATCGGTCCAGTAACTAAAAAGTTCAAAATGGCGGCCACTTTTTTTAAATGTTTACTACAGATTCGTATTCAGAGCCCACACATACACCCAGATATCGATTTTGAAAGCAATCGGTCCAGTAACTAAAAAGTTCAAAATGGCGGTCACTTTTTAAATTTTGACAACGGATTCGTATTCAGAGCCTACATAGACACCCAGATATCGATTTTGAAAGAAATCGGTCCAGTAACTAAAAAGTTCAAAATGGCGGCCACTTCTTTTTTATTTTGACTACAGATTCGTATTCTGAGTCCACACAGACGCCTAGATATCGATTTTGAAAGCAATCGGTCCAGTAACTAAAAAGTTCAAAATGGCGGCTATTTTTTTTTAATTTTGACTATAGATTCGTATCCAGAGTCCACACAGACGCCCATATATCGATTTTGAAAGAAATCGGTCCAGTAACTAAAAAGTTCAAAATGGCGGCTACTTTTTTAAATTTTTACTACAGATTCGTATTCAGAGCCCACACTGACACCCAGATATCGATTTTGAAAGCAATCGGTCCAGTAACTAAAAAGTTCAAAATGGTGGCCACTTTTTTCAAATCGCGAAATTAAAACACCATGAATATTATTAAACCGGAAAAAAATATTGTCTTAAGGAAGTCTCCAATCTTTTACTCTGTTCCTCGAAATTTAGGTAAATAAGCCTTACTTATTCCTATCACTGATTATTAGTACAACTTTTCAAAAATATTAAAACAACAGTCTTGTTTAATTTTTCAATATTTTTTTTGGATTCAAACAATAATATTCGTTCATTAAAAACTATTTGAAATAATATTACAAATAACAATTTCAAAATTCACAGATATACCGCACCATCATTGTCCGTCAGACTGGCATTCGTAGTGATCCCGTCAAGTTGCCGTCAAGCAAGGCTTCCGATTGGTCGGACGGTCGGCTCTTACTACCAGATACCCGAGCCAAGCCAGCGATAACAAACCTGTCGCTCGCCTTGCTCGCTCTGTCTCTCTCCATATCGCGGGGCGCGATATGGGTAACGGAGATAGACAAGTCACGTCATAAAAGATTAAATTGCGATTTCGATTTTCGTAGTAGTAGGGATTTTTGGCTAGCCGTGCTCCGATACAAACGCAGTAGCGTTGCGTCTCCCGTAGGTATTCTCCTTGGTCGTTGTAGTATAATGATCTACATAAAGAGAATAATTTATGATCTACGCACGTAATTATTGTTATCTATGAAGACGAAATTCTTTAGCCATTGCGCCACACCAACAAACAACAAAACAAATTAAAAATAATTGTCAATTTATACTGGCAATGGGCTGGGCACGTCAGCCGAAGAGACGACGACCGCTGGAGTAACCGTGTCCTACACTGGCGGCCGTGGACAGGAAAACGGAGTGTGGGAAGACCACCCGCCAGGTGGGACGACGACATCAAGTAAGTCGGCGGAAAGCAGTGGTTCCGTACCGCTGAAGGCCGGGAGGACTGGAGGAAAATTGGAGAGGCGTATGTCCAGCAGTGGACGCTTACACGCTGACTGACTGACTTTCAAAGAGTTTTATATTGTTTTCGGTAAACAGGAAGGCATGATCAAAATAAAACTACTAAGATACGAAACAATATTTTATTTCTCCCACACCGTCATGCCACGGAGCATTATCGACCGACTTCACTTCTTCTCCTGAGTCTTCACTTCGTCCTTATCCGGAGGAGTGTCCGAGTCTGACTCGGAGCTATCTTCAGAGTCGTCGCTGTAGTCCTCGTCATCATCGTCGTCGTCCTCCTCTTGTCCCGTGTAGCCGTATACTTCGAAACCTGTGCAACAAAAAAAAAACATTGTTATTTCATATTATTTTATTTCGCACTTGTTAACGATGCCACTTTTATTTGATTTTGTCTGTCAAAAATAGCATTAAACAATAATTAAGTAATGCAAGTAAATGCGAGAAAAGTACATAAATAAGTATATGCGAGGAAAATTGGAAATTTTACTGTGTTTGTTGTATGAATACAACCATAGGTAGGTAACCTACGCTTGGACATGTCGAAAATTCCGTCAGTACTGGATGTAAGATGGCCGCATAGCAGCCTCGGCTGTGTTCTCCTCTAGTCCAGTATAGCCAACAATCCAGGGAAGTCTCCGGTATGGCACCTACCTTCTCGGAGGTGATATTGGCTGGTCAAAGCATGCGCTCTGGCCCCTTCGACTCAGCCACCCATACCGGATTACATAAAAAAAAAAAAAAGAAGTTCTAAATTCAATGCGAACAAGAACTGATAAACAAATTTCGTATGTCACAATGTTTTGTTTAAATATCCCACAATGTCCCTTTAGGTTCTTTTTGTTAAAGAAACTGAGAACAAAGTTACGGCGGATCATTGTGTCAAATTATTAATAAGCATTAATTATTGCGCAAAAAATTATAACCTAACCTAAGCTACAGACAGTTAAATCCACGAAAACGCGCCCCATCCCAATCGGTGCAAGTGTGCAACTTGCTGCTAGTGTGTTAGTTCTATCGTTACACACTTCTACGATTATGAGTGCACACACACACTTAGATTAATTGGCCAATCACGAGAGTATCACGTGTCAAATATGCTCGGGCCAAACCCTCCACACCACGCACGCACCGCGCGATCCCCCCTCCCCCCGCACAAAAATAGTGGGCCGCATCTTCGTGGATTGTACCATCTGTAGATAGATATTCTTGATTGGGCCATAACATTGAACCATAGAATTTATAAACATTAACTTCAATTGAATTAAATTTAAAATAAATTTCAAAAGTGGCCAGATACAGAAAGAATAAACCACATGCTTTCTGTAAACGCTTATTTGCTAAAGCCCTAAAAATAATCCAGATGTTTTATCTCACGAGCGCGGGTGAGCCATACTTGCAGTTGTAATGCGTATGAGTTTGCTAACGCTAGCTGCACTTACGCACACAGGAGCGCGTGTCTATACGCATTACAACTACAAGGTATAGCTTACCCGCGATCGTGAGATAAAACATCTGTAATAGAAAAATAAAAAAGTATTCAGAGAGGACAAATAACCTCCGCCATAGTCGTTGGAGGTGCCCGAGTAGTAGCCGAGCCCGCCGCTCTCGTCCTCCTCGTCGCCGGCCTCCACGCCGCCCTGCCGGCCGAACTTGTGGTTGCGCGCTGCAACACACACAAATATAGTCGTTGGAGGTGCCCGAGTAGTAGCCGAGCCCGCCGCTCTCGTCCTCCTCGTCGCCGGCCTCCGCGCCGCCCTGCCGGCCGAACTTGTGGTTGCGCGCTGCAACACACACAAATATAGTCGTTGGAGGTGCCCAAGTAGTAGCCGAGCCCGCCGCTCTCGTCCTCCTTGTCGCCGGCCTCCACGCCGCCCTGCCGGCCGAACTTGTGGTTGCGCGCTGCAACACACACAAATATACTCGTTGGAGGTGCCCGAGTAGTAGCCGAGCCCGCCGCTCTCGTCCTCCTCGTCGCCGGCCTCCGCGCCGCCCTGCCGGCCGAACTTGTGGTTGCGCGCTGCAACACACACAAATATAGTCGTTAGAGGTGCCCGAGTAGTAGCCGAGCCCGCCGCTCTCGTCCTCCTCGTCGCCGGCCTCCGCGCCGCCCTGCCGGCCGAACTTGTGGTTGCGCGTTGCAACACACACAAACACATACATACATACATAGATTCATAGTGTACCGCCGAAACAGCTATTATTATTATTTATTTATATATATATATATATTTTTATGGAAACTTGACACGTTTGGCTACATCACCTACGACATCCGTGACGTCAGCCCATAACACCGGGTGAGCTAGGTGCCATGTCAGTGCTTCCCTTCGGTCGTGCCGGCTACACTGAACTAGACGGAAAACAGAAACTATTTACATAGCCGTTTCGACCGACGTTTCATTCAGTGCGGGGTGATACCAGCTTGGGCGGGTTGAACCCTACCACCTAGTAAGGTAAGAAGGGAAGGGACCTACAGTTTAACGTGGAATTTGAACCACGGTCAGCCTCCAACGGTCGAGCGGTCACCCATCCAAGTACTGACCGCGCTCAGCGTTGCTTAACAATCAATAGCGACAGTCGACTGTCTGCACCACTGAGCTATCGAGGCTGACATACGGGCTTTAATTGAGACCAAGGCCAAAATAACATAAAAAAAAAAACTGGGGATCCTATACCGAAATAGGAGGTTCTTCTCTCTGACACAACTACGTATGTTATAAAAATCACAGATTAGGCCGGTGATGGAATACTGTAGCCACATTTGGGAAGGCAGTTCCCAGTATCTGTTGGCGTCGTTGGATTCAATACAGCGCTGAGCCGCCGGTCTGGTGGGAGACACGAAACTGACTGATGATCTGGAGTCTCTGAGCCACAGACGATTTGTAGGACGCTGTTCGGAGGAACTTGCTTCCCTTGAGCGGGGTTTTCACGATAGGAGTGCTCTCGGACCGAGTGTGCTTGTATGAGTAGCTCGTATATAGGAGTATACTTGTATTGTGGTATACAAGTTACGAGCTCAACAGCCTCCGAGTAGCATTTGTTTCAATTCAATCGCGCCATCATGACGACCGATTTGCTGCTGCGAGGCATAGAAACAGCGGCAGATATGCTAATTGTTGAATTAAAAGAACAAAAGAAAGCCAGACAAAAACGCAAAAGAAAAATGTGGACTCGCGGATGGATTCCAAGGCGAGTCCACTTTCTTTTGTCCGAGTCCACTCTGCTCGGACGTTGTCATCCGAGTGCGCTCGGATCACCTGTTTACACGCTAAGAGTAGCGTCCGAGTAGTCGTCCGAGCGCATCCGGTCCGAGTGTACTCCTATCGTTTTTTCTTTAATCTTAATTTAAGTTTAGGGCTTCAGCCGTATTCGGAAATGTCAGCTCCATAGTGACTTTCAAGTTCAGAAATTAATAAAACATCCCTCAAAGTAAGAGAACTTTTAAACAATTTTATAACTTCTTGACAGTGCGCGGAGAGTGGATCACCCAGTTCACAATGTATAGCACATACCAAGTTCATCCCATCCGTCTGTAAACTGGTGACTAAATCCTTTCTCAGGTCGACGTTCCGCCCACACACCATGAGAACATGGAATTGGTCCTCCTCTTTCATGCAGAAGCTACAATTTGGGGACTCTGTTTTACGCATTAAAAATGGAGTGTGACCTGACCGAAGCCTTAAAACTGTAGTGATGTCCACTCTTGACATTATGTATGCCCACAAACCACAGTATATGGTACGGTATATACAAACCCGGCTTTATTCTTTGTCATTTTGCATGAAAATGTTCCCAATGCCCGCTCTATGGCCTGTTAAATATTAAAATCTCTCTGAGTATAAAGAGGAAGGCACGACGTCACAGATTACTTAAGTTACTTCGTAACAGATAAATCACTCCATAGAAAATGTTCCTACCTTCGGGCTTTAATAGCCTACTGTTTCACGTCGCCAATCGCTGAGTGCGAAAATGTACCTTAACGATCGAGTGTAAAGTGGTTATTGCTTTGCAGCTGCGCGCAGTTGCGCGGGCGAGCGTCTATGTACACTTTGCGCGACTGACGAATTTCCACTGAAATAGACCGCGGTGCGCCGGGCGGTAGGTAGTTAGCGCGCGCAAGTACATAGAGTGCGTGAGGCCTGACTACGTACTGGACATGCTGAGCTCCTTGGTCTGCGACGTGTCGTAGCCGCACTTGGGGCACGGCACCGGCTTGTTCTTCTCGTACTTGAAGCCCTTGCGGCGCACGTGCTCGTCGCAGTAGCACGTCTTGCACCGCAGGCACGAGTACTGGCCCAGCCGGTTGCACGACTGACCTGCAACGACGCAAACGCATTCTCCGTTACAATAGCACCGCAACAGTTTTTGCACTTGCAATAATCGGCGGGTGTACTTAATAAGAATAGTCCCACTGCATCTCTCCCCGTGCATGTCGTAAAAGGCGACTAAGGGATAAGCGGCCTGCAGACACCCCGGTCGGCTTGTGGCTTTCATGGAAGACATAGGGCGGCTGGGGTAGCTGGAGACTGCGGGGTTTTGCACGAAGGTCCCCAACCAAGCGGAATTAGTTTGCACGAAGGTCCCCAACCAAGTGGGATTAGTTTGCAGGCCTAGAGCCAACCCCAAACCAAAACAACAACGGAGCATGTGCTTTGGCCCCTCCGTCTCAGCCACCCATACTTGATTTCACATATTATTTATTTTTTATAAAACTCCGTGAAATGCTTAGTTTTATTTTATCTCTGAAAATTAATAAGACACCATTAAAGTACTACAGTGTACTGTATGAGGCCGGTACTTTAAAAGAATAGCCCCACTGCGTCTCTCCCCGTGCATGTCGGAAAAGGGGACTAAGGGATAAGGACGAGATGCCGTGCTAAAGGGCGACAGGCTTGCCACCTCTCACCTTGGCGCAGTCCTTCCACCGAGTCGTGCAGCAGGTGAGTCTTCGTGCCTTACTTGCTGCTTGATAGTTATCTTGACCGAATACTTTGCTAAAAGTGGTGGTCGATGTTGAGTTGCAATTTTCCACAGTTCTTGCAGCACAACACCGATTACTCTGCTTCCCCTGATTGTCGGCGGGATACAACGTGTGTATGGATGTAAACTACTACAATAATTAAAAAAACTGCCAAGTGCGAGTCGAACTCGCGCACTGAGGGTTCCGTCACAGATTACTTAATAGCTTTACTTCGTAACAGATAAATCTCTCCATAGAAAAAGTTCCATACCTACGGCTTTAATAGCCTAATGTTTCACGTCGCCACACGCGTGCGAAAATGTACCTAAACGATCAAGTGTAAAGTGATTATTGCCTTGCAGCTGTGCGCGGGCGCGCGTGTAGGTATGCTCCGCGCGGCTGACGAATTTCCACTGAATTATGCCCGCCGGCGGCCCGCCAGGCGGTAGGTAGTTAGCGCGCGCAAGTACATAGAGTGCGTGAGGACTGGTTCCGTGTCCCACCACATATAATTGTGTTATGTATTTACAAAAAAAAAATTTAAATTGTGTTTTTGATTATTCAAAGATTTTTATTATTTCTTGTTTCACTTTAGAGTTTGCACTACAATCACACCAAGTTGTATGTGTTACAGTCTTTACGATAGAGCAAAAACAAAAAAAATTTGAAAAAAATCATGTTTCTTGTGCTTAATTTTTAATTTAAAATTTTTTTTTATCGTATTCTTTTTGGATATCTGCCATAATAACACATATTCTGTGAAAATTTCAACCGTTCAAAAGATATGCACACTTTTAAAGTGAGGACAGATGGATAGACAAACAGACAGACAGACGGCGTAGGATCAGTAATAGCGTCCCGTACGGATATGACACCCTAAAAACCATTTTGTCACTCCCTAGTCCCGACCTCGATTGACACCCTCTTATACTGCCAACGGGCCCGGATAATTATGTTCGGTGAAGGCATCGCAAGCTCAGTTCGACACCACCTTTCTAAAACAAGCAGCCTTTCCCCAGCGACATTAGTCCACCTCCAAGCAGTCACCTCCTCGGCGGTAAAATTGGCTGCGCCTGAGGCTTCGACCTCGGGCAGAGCAACTGAGTTCGGAAGCAATAGAAAAAAAACCTCGCGGTACTCACACTTGAAGTTCTCCGACTCGAGGACCTGGCAGGAGGCCTGGTGCTCGAACTGGTCGTCCTCGCAGAGGAAGCCGTCGCAGAAGCTGCACTTGAACACACGCCCGCCGTGCTCCCACACACCTGCCGACATTCACCGCATACACTTAGCTACCTATTGATTTTTAGTGTTTGTTGAAATAAAATAAACCGATTAAATCTATGATACGGTGTTTTATTTGTAGCTGTAAGAAAGTACACCAGACGCGAAAAGGGATGGCGGCAGACTGACACACTGCCTATAATTATTAGGTATGAGGATTATAATTTAAAGTGTGAGAGTTGGTGCCCCTGACCCATGTTGTCACTGCGACCTAGGAAGATCTATTGTGATCTCTCCAAAGTTTATAGCTCACACCCAAGTCTGATTTCCGCTATTCTTGGGGGTTGAGTGAATGAATAAAGTATTTCCTAATCTAATCCTAATCTATCTACAGAGGCTGACTAGCAGCCTTAGCCGCCCTAGGCTGTTTAGTACCAGCCGCCCCAATTCAATGCAGCCTTCAAGTTTACAGCATAGATACAAATGTGAAGTTGTACGAAAATCAGTATTGCGTTCGGTTCAACCTGCCAGAAATACATTATTTCTCGGTTTAGTAGTTTTATTTTTACATATATGTACCTAGTAAAAGTATTTTTTATAAGTTTTACGGCAATATTGATCTTTTCGTCATAGCTAAATTATTTTGTCCGCATAAATGTCCGCGTCTCCGCCGCCGCGCTCACCACTCCCGCACGTCTCACGCACTTGCTCCGGCCGGCACCTTGTATATTCTGTACCTGCGCTCACTGCTTCCATCAGCAGGTGCAGATTGGCCGCCCTAGGCCGGGCCTAGTCGGCCTTAAAGAAAGTCCGCCTCTGTTTATCTAGATCTATCTCTTACCTCTCTCGCACTCGAGGCAGACGGCGTCGGCGAGGGGGCAGGTGCATGCGTGGCTGGTGAGGCACTTGCGGCCGTGGCACACCCACGCCTCGCAGAAGTCACAGATCGCTCCCTGCGCACAATGTTCACCGCTCGCATCACTATATTTGAGTCGTATGGTTCCAGAACCCGCCAATTCGGTTTAGGATGATTTTACAGTAAAACGAAAAAACTCTACCTCGATACGGAACTTATAGCTAAAGGTTATACGGTTCCGTATCGCTGAAGGCCGGGAGGACTGGAGGAAAATTAGAGAGGTGAATGTTTTTTTATGGAAACTTTAACACGGTTGGCTACATCACCTACAACATCCGTGATGGCAGCCCTTAACACCGGGTGAACTTGGTGCCACGTCAGTGCTTCCCTTCATTTCATGTCGGCTACACTGAACTGGACGGAAAACACCACCACCGCGCCCAGCGTTGCTTAACAACAGTCGACCGACCGCACCACTGAGCTACCGTGGCTGGCGTACGATTGTGTGTTCGTGTAAGTACTCTCTTACAGCTTTCCGCCGACGTACTTGATGTCATCCCACCTGGCGGGACGATGAAATTGGAGAGGCGCATATGTCCAGCAGTGAACGCTTACATGACTGACTGACTGACTGAATAAGAGCACAGTCTGTACGCACCACCATGCCGAGACCTGTGGTGAAGACGCCCGGGTGTCGCACCACGCAGTCTCCCGTCTTCAGCATGCACTTGACTTTCCCGCAGGCCGCGCAAACCGGCAGCCTCTGCAGCGCTTGACAGAAGTAGCAGAACGCGCGGCTCTTCTGCTTCCTGTCATCACAGTTGCAGTCAAGCAAATCAAACCCAAGGAAACACTTTATTTGCCAACCGGGTAAGTTGACTCGTGGAGCAGACTCCCAGAGGAAGTGTTTAGAGCTACTTCAGTGAACTGCTTCGAAAATAGACTTGATATTTATATAAAAAACGACAAACATCTTAAGGAAAAAAAAAACGGCCAAGTGCGAGTCGGACTCGCGCACCGAGGTATCCGCACCACACAAAAAAAAAAATTGGAAAAAAAACATGTTTCTTGTATGGGAACCCACCTTAATTTTTTACTTTTTCTATTTTTTATTATTATTTGTTGTTACATCCGCCATAATAACACATATTCTGTGAAAATTTCAACGGGCTACCTATTATGGTTCTAGAGATACAGCCCTCGGACAGACAGACGGACGGACGGACGGACGGACAGACAGACAGACAGACAGACAGACAGACGGCATAGGCTTAGTAATATGCTTCCGTACGGGATGCGGAAACCTAAAAACAACAAGTGCACCACCAATTTATGAACTTCGATGTCGCTTAAGCTTTAAGGTGCTAGTGTATAGTGCGCGGGACGGATCTCGGCGTGTCGTCGCCGCAGCGGGCGACCCGCCACGCGCATACACTATACAAGTACGGTGCGGGTGCGAGGGAGAACAGTGACGAGCCGCTGCGGCGGCGACACGCCGAGATCCGCCCCGCGCATTATATCTAAACTATAATATTATTAATCCATCGACCATAACACTAGATTTAGTATGGCGGTGTAAATATTCATCCGACTAGTGGGTGACACTAATTGTCCCGCAATCTAGAACCACTGCAACATCGTAGGGATGTCGGAGCCCTAAGTGTGATCTATCGCTTACTCCACGGGGAGTGCTCGGAGGAGCTGTTTGACGGGATCCCACCGGCTCCTTTTCACCTTCGCACAGCGCACACTGGGCCGAAGCTGCGGAGGCGAGCATGGGTGCCTGCGCTGTGTTACGCAAGGACGGCGGGGCTGCACTTGCACAGCGCCGGATAAGAGGCAATCCTAAGTTGCTATTGAAAATAGATTCGCGGAAGTCGACATTTTGTATGAAATTTTTTTCGTGAAATTTTATTTTTTTATTTTTGACCTCAGTTTTCATTTCCGCAGTCTAAGTCTTTTTTAATAGCAATGTTTTGGGGTCCTTTATAGGTTTTTTTTTTCGAGGCGACGGTATTGGAAACCCGCGCCCCGTTTTTGCTCACCCCAATCGTTTCCTTCCCCCTCATTAGTGGAGGTACTAAACTGACTTCGCAAACTTGGAAAGTGAAATAAAGCTGTGCATGCATGTGCATTATTCTAAATTCAATTTCTGAACTGTCATCTTCTTCATTCAGATGTCACAATTGATTTGATTATTTTCTTGCTGAAGAAAACCTACATTTTGCAATGTTATCAGGTTTTCATTCAAACAATCATGCCAGAAGCACCTGAAGAATGAAGCCCCGTCAAACAGGATTAATATTGGAAGAGAAGACGCCTACTTCTGGCACTTGTCGCAGTCCATAGCGACATTGCAGGGGTGTTGAGCGAGCGCCACGTTGTCCTTGCCGGAACGGATCTCCTTCTGTCGAAGCTTCTGCTTCTCGGCTTTGCGCCGCTGCCCAGTCTTCTTCTTCGGCATCTTGTCGACCTTATTCTACGTGAGATTCGCAAAGCAGAAGTTGAACTCGATTTTAACACGAGAACGTAGGCGAATCAAGCTGATTTTCCTGCCGGATTTCTCTTCGATTTGAGTTTGACAATTATTTGGCTGATTTTGACGTTTGTGACACTTTTAGTTTTATTGCTATGCGCACAAGCCGCTACATACACACGGTACGGTACTCCACCTGAAAGACTTCCTGGCTCCTTCCTGGCTCCTTTAGCTCCTTTCGGGAGACTTCGGCTCCACAGATTACCAATAGTTCAGCTCGAAGGAAAGTGATGTTTTGGTGAAAAAATAACCAGGGTTAATATAATAAATAAAATACTATCTATACTGAAATACTAATAATAAAACGACGCAGGTTCGCGTCGTTTTGTTACGTCTCGTTTCGAGCCGAGTGTTCACGAAAGGAGCCAAAGGGGAGCCAGGAAGGAGCCAAGAAGTCTTTCAGGTGTCAAACCGTGACCGTGATCACAGCCTTCTCTATTTGTCAAGGACGGACAAGGACGGATAAAGAAGGTTATGCCGTGATGTGATGTGACAGCAGCAGTGTTGCAAGGTAAGGCGACCGTTTCAAAATCAGAAATTATTTTGGCCACCACGCGAAGTTTCGTTTGTTGGCAAAAATAAAGAGGAATAAGAACTCGTCCAACAAAGACAGTATAAGAATGACTACATGGTCGGTTCTTGCGGTTCGTTCGAATTTGCGAGTTTCGCAAGAATATATTTTTTTTCCACTTTATTACCTTTTTATAATTTATTGTGGTTATATACTCACTCAGATAAGTGTATTTTGAAAGGCACATTCGTGACTTAAATACTTTTTGAATAAATGGATGGAAAGGAACACGAGTCAGTAAGCCTGGATGCGCTATACATAGGAGGACAGGGGTAGCCGCGCGCCAGCGCAAACGCGCCAGCGCGTCAGTCTAGCGCCGGCGACCGATCTTAGTCTCCGTCCGCCGCTCAGGCGGAGCGAACGTGCGCGTCTGTCACAAAATGCCTCATTGTGCAGTTCTTTGGTGCAAAAAGTCGTCGAAAAATTCAAACTTGAACACAGATGGAGTCACCTTTCACGAGTAAGTACTTTCATTCAATTTGATAGCATTTTTCGCTTGAATTTCAGTAACAAACATCGGCGTAAATATGTATGGAGAGTTCTTTTCTGCTTACCCACCATAGGTCGACTATCGTGTTGGATGCAGTTAGATCTTGTAATTTTTTTTGTTTATTGATAATAAATATGTATGTTAAATGTATACAGATATTTCATTCATTCTGCCTTATTGCCAAAGGACATTTCTTCTAGTCAACCTCAGCAGGTTTCCTCGTTCAATATTCGTTTATCGCGCTTTTTTCATTCAACCAGTACCTACCGGTTTTTACTTTTGAGCGACTCTAAGGAGAAAGGAATTAATTTCTTTAGGTCATGCGTCTACCGGGAATATCAGATCGCGGATATTTAGGAGAATTAAAAATAATTGACGTAATAGTTTAAACGTTTGCCTTTAATGTCAGAGATTCAGAATGTATAGAACGTATATAAATGTACAGGATGTATATGTAGATGGTAGGGTTCAACCCGCCCGTGTTGGTACCACTGCACTAAATAAACGTCGGTCGAAGTCACTATGAAAAGTAGTACCTACGTGTTTTCCATCCAATTCAGTATAGCCGGATCGATTAGGGGGAATCGGTGACAAGGCACGTACCTAATTCACCTAGGTATATTTATTTATTTTAGACAGGCAGCCTTGGCTGATGTGTCTAAATCCGGTTTTTCTTCATATTTTTTATTTTATTTGGTTTGTTTGTTTATTTTTTTTTATGTATTTATCGATCTTGATTATTTTTATTATTTTAGTTTATTGTAGTTTTATTTTAGTATTTATATATTGGGCTCCCATCATCGCTGGTACCAAACTGAAGCATTATTACGATGATGGAGCCATCCGTATCAGTTTCCTAAAAAAAGTTAATCTTTATGCTTAACTATTTTCGCATACATTTTGATAATTTTTATTATGGAATACACAATTGTAGATTTATAATAAAGTATCCGAGGTATCTCAGAACTTAGAACTATGATCGTGTTTATGCGAAAATCTGCAAATTCGCAAAATTGTGAAAGGGGCGTTGCCTTTGTACATTTAAGAGAAAGTTATATTATTCCCTTGATGTAAAGAAGGGTTAAATATTGTTAAATCCGTTTCATCTTTTCATCGCGAATCGACACAATGAGCGACTTATTGTATGAATCCCGTTCAAATGTATGGAAGACTGGCGTCACTTGGCTACCTACTCGCTCGGCCAATCACGGCGTTCCATGCGCCGCTCCCGCCTCAGACTTCACACCCCTTTGGCGGCTACCTCGGTTCTCATACAAACGATGCCGTATTTCGCATCCAGGCTTACTGACTCGTGGAAAGGAATGACGGGGTGGAAGGAGATGAAAACTGCATGGATGGTAATGAAACACTATAGATGGCGATGAACTGTTTGAAAAATGTGATGAAAAGCCTTGAAGGTAATGAACCATTTTTGGAAAGTAATGTAATTTCCTAGTGATATAAGGTCTTGCAATAGTTTTGAAATGGTTGAAAGTAGATAATGTATACGGTTAAAAAATTATTGATCTAAAGCCATTTTTATAAGATAAGTAATCAGCCTCTTATTGGTGAATGAATGAATCTATCTTTGGCTAGTCTCTCCTCTTTTGTAAGCTTTTTCTTTGTTCTTGCTATTTTTGCCTGAAAATGTATTTCTTTGTATATTGAGACATTATGCTCTTTTCTATTTCTAACATGCAAAATTATTAGTTTGTTACCTCGCCGATTCGCTATGAAATTTGACTAAGTTATTCTTTATATGCTTTCAGATTGTTTATTCTCTTTGCGTCAGATTTGATTTATAATCAAATCTAGTCATTCAAACTCCACATTGCCCACCAATCACGACGGGGACGTTCAGCTTGAATGTTTGGTGCCTAACCTATCATGCGCATACCATTAAACCTATGTTAATCTATTACTTAGAGCTAATCTAGTACGCTTAATCTAATTGTAGGCGATCGACTCAAAGGAATTCAGTCCTTCAACTTTCCTTGTGGAAAATCAACCTAGAACGACCTCCAGGAAATGACAATGCTACCAAGTGAGAACAGGGTGCACAGCACTCCCCTTTACGTAAAAGTCGCAGTTAATTCCCCCCAAGTAGGTTTAAAACATCTTCCGAATCCACAGACCTTCTATTTTAGCTTATTATACTTAAACCTAAACCGTGCATTTAATGTAAATGGGTTCTCCTTTGCGTGATACACTTTCCAGGTGAGTTACAGATAACAAAGAATACAGTGCTATCTTTCACTACGACCTGTCGTGTTTACGCTGGTTGTGAGAAATTCCTGAGCTCGTTCCGATGGTGGAAATTCTTTACAGCTGCATGGTAATGATGATGATGTATCCTTTACCGCTGCGTAGCAATGTTGGTGATATATGTCGCACGTCATGGCGATTCCTTGAAGTCTGTGAAACACTCAGCCAGATGATTTGCAGTGGTTCCTGTAATCATACGTCTAGGCCGCCGATGGCTTTGAGCTAATTTCGCGCGCCGTTTTTGAGCAAAGTTCACGCTGTCCCTCGCTGTTAAGTTTGGTAACGCGCCGAGAACAATAATCCGCAACCGAGTAGTTGTTTTACGTTCGCGGAATAATAAATCGGCCGCCGAAATAAATCGACGCTTCGGTGGAAAACCGCACGCAATCGCGATCCTTGGAAGTGATGAGTCCCGATGGAGTATTTTTAATTGAAGCATGCAACTTAGCTCAGGCTTCTAAGCCAATTCAGTCTACCCCGGCACCCGTCCAGCTTTCTCAGCAACCGGCGCCTCTCTATCCACGTTCAGCTCCCCGCACACAACGTCACTTCACTAATAGAGTTCAAAGTCCACGAATTATACCTATTTTCGCACTATCTCACTTGTCACTTAACACGTAAACCCGACACTCCGCGCGCTCCCTTCAATTTTCCTAGAGGAGAAACCGTGTCCTCAACTCCAAACCAGTTATGAAGGAATCGATTGTCTTTCCCGAAACGCGAAACCGGCCCGAGTAGAGTCCGTTCCAAATTACCGCGCGATGACTCCTTCTCGATTAATGTTCGTAGTCGAATACCGAGAGGCGACCGTTTCGGACTCCTGAATCTTCCGAACTCCCGAAGACATCCGATCAATTCTACCGCACGATCCTCACTGACCCCTGTTTCTTTTCCACCGTCAGCCTGATGATCACACCTCCTTCTTTCCTTGCAAAATGGCCGCAACAGTTCATTTCCCTAATTGGTAGAATATCTGTAGGCCACACCCCTAACTAACGCCATGTTTCGTGTTTATTTATTTTTTGTATCAAGTCCTAAACAGCCATTTTGAAATTCGAAGGTTTTTTTTTGTACTGTTGTCCTTGAGATCGTGAGATTTTAAGAAATAACACTCAAAATTAGCCCATTTCTGAAAAACGTCCATAATTTTTGTTGTAGACGACATTTATTGCCAAGAGTATCAGATTACAGAATCCTGACGCCAAGGGAATTATTTGCACGTGTGTGAACCGTGTGAATTTAAAATTCGAAAATATTTTAGATAAGAGGGAACAAATATTATAATTTTATATGAGAAGTGTGCGTATGGTGCAAATACACTTTTTATCAGGCGAACACATCTCAATATCTGAAAATGTATATATGTATACACGTACCTAATAAGGCAAAAAGTAAAGGAAAAAATTCACTCTTTAACGAAAACAAAATTTGTAAATAATAGTATTACAAATTTATATATCCATTTCCAAACCATTACAAACTTACACAAAGTAAGTTCCCACAAAATACAGCAAAACAAATTTTGGGATAATTATTATAGTAGTGTTGTACGCATTATTCGGTATTTGAATTTACTCAGAATTCTAAATAAAGAGCAACAAACTTATTTGTATGGGGGCAGTCATACCTAAATTGCCATTAAAAAAAATCGGCCAGTGATGAAACATGTGCCAATCAACAAAGTAAGTGAAGTGACAAAGTACTTTTCGAACAGCGAGATCATATATAACTCGATTCGCAGCGACGCACGTCCACCTCCGCACTAATTAAGGGAAAGACTGTTAGATGAGAGGGGCGGGGGGCTCAGTGCAGTCGACGTGCAGTGACGGAGTGACTCACAACTTTTATTTCCGTCGACGCGGAAGGCAATGACGGTTTTCGCTTGACAAAATTTAAATGTCCGTTCTTTCAGGGTTCCCACTACTATACCGATATAAGGGCTTTATATTATTAATCTATATTCTGGTTATGTTGTTAATTTAAGAGAAAAACGTCCCTAAAGTTATTACTTGGTCGTTTGGAAAGGGAGTGGAATGACATTTGGCCTAGTTTTTTATCGATTACTCACTATCGTTAACACGTAGCTTATAGTAGCTAAGTGCAACCGCTGCATCTTTTTAGTAACCATTGATAACATTTCACAGAAATTGGCTAAACATTCTGGAAATATCCATGTTCTCATTGCTCGTGCTCGCAATTTCTTCTTCATCCATATTAAATGTCTATTTGTAGTCATGCGAGAGGTCGGAGGTTCGAATCCAGTCGGCGTATACCAATGAGTTTTTTCTGAAGAAAAAACTTACGTCCATCTACCTACACCTGCTGCTTCACACCTTTCGGAACTGGCGTAAAACTGTAGGTCCCTCCCTTGCACCTTACTAGGTGGTAGAACCAAATTGTAGCCGACTGGGTTGATACCACCGTACTGGATTTAATAGCGGCCTTGGTTGTGTTCTTCTCTAGTCCAGTAGAGGCAGTAATCCGTGGATGTCTCCGGTATGGCACCTACCTTCTCGGAGGTGATATTGGCTAGTCGGAGCATGTACTTTGGCCCCTCCGACTCAGTCACCCATACCGGATTACATAAAAGAATCCGATAGATGGCCATGGAACCTATCCATGATTTATTTCGTTAGAAAATACAGAGAGAAAATAATTTTTGAATTTAGTGTTTTGGCAGAAATAAAAATATTAAATATGGCAATGATAAAAATAGCTTTATTTGGTCTCTGTCTTTTTTAATAAACAAGAAAGAGACGCACTCTTTTGACGTTTTATTTATTAAAAATAATGCAGCGCTTATCGTGTTCAGTCAGTGACAAAGAATATAATACCGCAGTGACGTTGATTGATTGAATTGAATTTTCAATTTTGTTGTTTATTTGTGTTGAGTTGTTGCACGGAGTGGTTTCGCGTTGCCGCATCCGCTTGAAAGACGAAGCTACCTATATTTTATTTTTTCTATATTGTAGTAAGATCACAGCGAGTCAATTAGCAGTCGGTTATATACAATTAATCCAAGTGTGAAACTGGTGAATCGATATGACTTCTCCTGCTCGTGTGGTACGCTAAAACATATTTCTTATAAATTTCTTTGTGATCCTTTTGATAAGTCATGCCTTGAAAGAGTAATTCGCAAAGGAAAACCTGCCTGCAGCTGCCCATGGCATCTTCCAATTGAATAAGAGAGACTCTCTTAGAAGATATCCAAAAATAGACCTTGTCTAAACTTTCACACCTTGCGAACACTCAACGTTCCGTAACCGACGGAAATGTAAAGCCATTGTGTACCTAACTCAATAACGGTATAAACGATTCATTTTGTGCAGCATAATTTGGAGAATTTACTATGTATAGAGAAGTTTTGGCTGTGGGGTATAAATATCTTGCGATGGCGTGGCGAAGCAGGAAAATACCTACTCGTGATCAGGAATAGCTGACAGTTTAATAAATTCGTCTATCACGTTTTGTGCCCACATTCATCTTTGTGGTTTTACCGCAATATTGAAACTTGTTTTTCTGTTATTTTACTGCTGAGATCTATAAATCAACACTTAAAAGAAAATTACCTAGAACCTATTTTTCAAATAATAAGTTCTAATAATACCTACGGATTAGGTATCTATAAATTGATTTGTCTGCAGAAAATACTTCCATAACTAAGTAGATTTTCAGATAAAATCTTTATTTTATTCATTTATTTATTTTAGGTAGGTAAGTATAACTATGTTAGAGATATTGAAAAACACACAAGACTTATCTACCACATTTCAAGAGCAGTCAAATTTCCAAAACTAATCTATACAGCATGCTATACAATGCTAACTAAAAACGATAATGTTAACTGTAAAACTAAAAATTTCAAAGCAAAAAGAAATTAAATATAAACTTGACAATTTTATAATAATAAAATTTGACAATTGTTTTATATGTTTTCTAAATTATATCTAAGTGTAAACATAAATGTGTTCGGTTGGCCTATGTTGCATTGGTAAATTGGTTAGTAGCCAATGGTTGAGACTTTAGAATATGATCTCCAATTTTTTTGTAGAAAATTATCAAAAAACTAAAAACTTAATACAATCGAATACGCTATCTATATATGTAGGTATATATTTATGTTTATATAATTATAAAATAATTAACTAATCTAAAAATTATATAAACTAACTTAGGAAATAAACTAACTTAAAAAATAAATTTCATTTAGTGCTTTTGTCCCCGGGATTGTGCCGAGGATGCCATAAACATAAATTGATATACATAAATTAAGTTTCAAACTAAAATCAAATTGAATGAAAAACAAAATGTTTTTCTGGCGGGAAATTGAAACACTTCTAAAACTGTTATCTCCCGTGATAGATAAAGTCCACTTGAATTGAGTCAGTAAATTTTGTGTACAATATATTTTTCACACCATACATATACACCACACGCTGTATATTCCGACAACCCCGATAATTGGGGTAAGCAGAGTAATCGGTACTTCTGCTGTATTTTTAACCGATTTCAAAAAAAGGAGGTTCTCAATTCGACTGTTTTTTTCAATGTTTGTCCCCTCAGAACTTTCGACTGGGTGAACTGATTTTGATGATTCTTTTTTTATTTCAAAGCTGGTGCTTCCAGTGTGGCCCCATTTCAATTTGGTCAAGATCGGATCGGAAAGCGAGGCGGAATCGCGAGGCCGAAGGACGACCGATTCCGCCGAGTAAATTAATAGCAAAAAATTACTAAAAAAAAACTGTGAAATAAGAAACTATTTAAAAAAATATAAAAACCGCCTTCAAAAATGTATGAAATAAAAAAAATCAAACCCTAGAGTTGAAGGCGGTGCTAAAGCAAGCAAAAATAACCAACCGCTTTCAACTCTAGGGCTAGATTTTTTTTATTTCATACATTTTTGAAGGCGGTTTTTATATTTTTTTAAATAGTTTTTTTTTCAAAATAAAACAATTCAGAGTTCCATAATCCTTTCATCTAAAGGTTCTGAAAAGGAATCACTACTACTGATAAGTCCATCTTCCGCAACAAGAAGAACAAGTTGTATCATCTTTATTTTTTTTGTTCTCGTATTTCATCATCATCTCACTAATGTCAGGTGCCTGATTTTGAATTAGTTCAAGTGCGCGTAGCGTAATGCGTTTTTTAAAGTTTTATTATTTTGCTCTATCCTAAAAATGCTATACCTACTCGTACAAACAAAAGTTAAACTTTTTTTTTTTATGGAACCTGACACGGTTGGCTACATCACCTACAACGTCCGTGATGTCAGCCCATAACACCGGGTGAACTAGGTGCCATGTCAGTGCTTCCCCCTTTGATCGTGCCGGCTACACTGAACTGGTCGGAAAACACAAACTATTTACATAGCCGTTTGGACGGACATTATTTTCGCAAGACGCAACCTTCTTATTCTTTTTTTTTTAGTGGTGGCAACCAAACAAATTGTGACTTCATTTATTACTGCCAGAAAAGAACGAAATATTTAATTAAACTACTAGTTTGCATGCCCGTGTGGGGCCGGTACTTAATAAAAAGAATAGCCTCACTGCATCTCTCCCCTTGCATGTCGTAAAAGGCGACTAAGGGATAAGGACAAGATGCCGTGCTAAAGGGCGACAGGCTCGCAACCTCTCACCTTGGCATGGTACTTCCACCGAGTCATGCAGCAGGTGGGTCTTTGTGCCTTACTTGCTGCTTGATCGATTGAATCTTGTTCGAATAATTTGCGAAACGTGGTGGTCGGTGTTGTGCTGTAATTTGCCAGAGTTCTTGCAGCACAACACCGATTACTCTGCTTACCCCGATTGTCGGGATTCAGCGTGTGTGATATGTATGTATGTATTTGCATGCCCAAATTCTGGTAGACACAGACAAGTTATAAACAAAAAGATGAGAGTCAAGTTTGGTGTGATTGTAGTGCAAACTCAAAAATAAAACAACAAATAATAATATATGACATGGCACCTAGTTCACCCGGTGTTATGGGCTGACATCATGGATGTTAAAGGTGATGTAGCCAACTGTGCCAGTTTCCATAAAAAAATATATACAGGGTGTTTCAGGATAGGCTTGAGAAACTTCAGGAATAGAAAGTACTCATTATTAGAAGAAAAAAATCCTTATCACTCAAATCGAAATTCCGTATTTTTTTTCATACAAAAATTGAAAATCGGAATAAAAACTCCGTGGACAGTGAGTTTGGGGTGATTTGGCAAAGTGCTGTCTAGGTCTAGGGTTTGCAATGACCTAGTCCAGTCCCATTTTTCTTTTCATCTCATTCAAATTTAAGTGTTTGGAATTTACCTATATGCACTTTAATTCTACTAGTTAAAACATGTAATTTAGTCATTTATTTTTATTATTTAAGCCAGATGTCCACCAAAACTCGACTAAACTGATTTCACCAAAAAGTACCTACTATAAAATGAACGAATCTGGGAACGGGTCTTGAAATATGGACCCCTTTCGAACCCTGAAGTTACGAAAACCTATCCTGAAACGGCCCTGTGTATATTGTGTGGGGATACGGAAACCTCGGTGCGCGAGTCCGACTTGCGATTGGTTGGTTTTTTAAGGTTCCGTAGTTATCGAGGCTGGCATATCCTTATAAAATCGGTCGGTAACAAATAAATCAAGAAATTTTTAAGTAGGTATCTTTTTTTTTATTCTTCTCAATGTAGGTACAATCTTTAGTACGGGTGGAATAGAGGTAGCCAAGATTGCCAAAGAACAAAGAATAAAATATTTATATGAGTTCAAACTGCAATTAAAATATATTGAACAAAATTAAAATAATTAAACTTTCATTATATAAAGTGTACAATAATTATTTAGATGTAGGCTACTGTAAGTAAAATATTTCATCAAACTCAGTCGACTCGGCCACAGTGCTCGATACGCCGGCAGCGTTGCCCCTATGAATGGCTAGCCCTATTCGCTGAAAGAAGAAATACTCTTATTTAATCTTAACAACATGAAAAAACTATTTTGAAGTTTATATCTTAAAGGGTTATTGAGAAAATAGATTTCTATTGGAGTGCGGAGTGGCGGGCGCGCGATATCTATGCGTGCAAGAAAATAATGGTTACGGAACCCCTCTTGTGTTCTAACAAAAGATTATTTTTTATTATGTTCTGTATTCACAACACTTCAATTGTTATTGAAAAGATAACTCCAGTTATCTGATGCTCTAGCCAGTGGTTCTGAACCGGTGGTCCGTGGACCACTGGTGTTACCTTATTTATTTTTTTATTATTTTATTATAACTGACACGGTTGGCTACATCACCTACAACATCCGTGATGTCAGCCCATAACACCGGATGAACTTGGTCCCACGTCAGTGCTTCCCTTCGGTCGTGTCGGCTAGACTGAACTGGACGGAAAACACAAACTATTTACATAGCCATTTCGACCGACCTTTCATTCAGTTCGGAGGTATCAACCCGGGCGGGTTAAACCCTACCACCTAGTAATATAAGAAGGGAGTCATATCCCTTAGTCGCCTTTTACGACATGCACGGGGAGAGATGCAGTGGGGCTAAAGTACCGGCCCCACACGGTACGGTAACACACACCTGAAAGCACCAGAAGTGGTCCGCGAAGTCATCATACTCGAAATTGTTTGGATGTCAGTGCCAACATGCCACGCATGTTGGCACTGACATCCAAACAATTTCGAGTATGATGACTTCGCGGACCACTTCTGGTGCTTTCAGGTGTGTGTTACCGTACCGTGTGGGGCCGGTACTTTAGCCCCACTGCATCTCTCCCCGTGCATGTCGTAAAAGGCGACTAAGGGATATGACTCCCTTCTTATATTACTCTGTACTCTGTTACTCTGTCAAACTCTGGAATGCACTTCCTCCCGATGTGTTTCCTTCAGTGTACGACTTAGGATCTTTCAAGAGAAGCGTAAAAAGGCATCTGTCACGCCGGCACGGCATTCGCAGCCCCCGTTCTAAACCGAATGCTTTTGGGCGTCGTCGGCTCAACAATCCATGCTGACGGCGGCAAGCGTATTCATAAAAAAAAAAAAAAAAAAATGTTGTCCCTCATCACTAAAAGGTTAAGAACCACTGCTCTAGTCGACATTGCTTTGTGTCCAGTGAACTATGCATATTATCTATCATTGTTTGCCCTTCGTATCTGTTATTACCAGCTGTGATTGACATCAGTACGTCAGATACGTGACGAAACATTCCAAACTGTTAAAGATACTACCGAATAAAGAAAAATATTATTATTGTATGTATGAGGGGTAACAAAGAGTTGTTATGAGCTCATTATGAGTAACTGATAGAAGGTTACTTAGGGGACGTAGCCATGTTTGTTTGTTTGCTGCCCAGTCTCTTGGGAAGGCGGATGGGCCATTCTCCGCACTGAGACCTCTAGACGGTCCGTTGTACGTTGGCGCTCGGGTAGTGCTACTCCAGCCACCCGAGCTCTTTCATGAAGTGGAGCACTCTTCTCGGTCGTTTCCACACTCCATGGGCAGTTCCCACGTTCCCTTAGGGGACTTACCCATATAGGATTGCCAGGCGCCCGGAATTTCCGGGATTGTCCTGGGCTAGGCTCCAATGTCCCGTGTCCCGGGCGGAGGATCATTTTGTCCCGGAGAGTGCAATTTGTCCCGGGAAGAAAAATATGTTTGTACATACCACTTGACGTCAAGCAAAGAAGCCGACGAACAGAAGTCTAGATGCTTATAAACATGGACTAAATAGACTGGATCCATCATTAACGTCGTCAACAAAGCGAACCGGGGTCGCCGCGAAAGGGGTAAGAAGACGGCGAGGGAGCGGGGAACGTTGCGTATGCGATGTTTTTCCATCTCTGTCGATCACGCAGTCGCACAGTATTTCTTTCCTCGCCTACGAATTCACCTACACACACTTAAAGAGGAGAAAGAGATAAGGCGATCGAGTGCCTTCGTGAGTGAGCTAGATGCAGTTCGCACGCGCTCAGGCAGTCAGTGAGCCTGGCGCCCGTGCGTGGTTACTCCGCTCGCCTATGTATGATCGATCCAGTCTATTTAATCCATGCTGATAAATTACTCATATTAGCGACTCACAAGAAATATGATAATTAATGTAAAGGAAGATTCTATTTTCATTTTAGTATAGTGTTGCAAAAAAAAAAACAATTTAAAAA
Source organism: Nematopogon swammerdamellus (assembly GCA_946902875.1). Lineage (NCBI taxonomy): Eukaryota > Metazoa > Arthropoda > Insecta > Lepidoptera > Adelidae > Nematopogon > Nematopogon swammerdamellus. The sequence continues at coordinate 18,523,513 of OX336354.1, read as the reverse complement.
CCCGTATATACGACCAGTGTGTCCTCCCGGTTATGACGTACGGGTGTGAAACGTGGACGCTGACGGTCGGTGTTGTCCAAAGCTTGAAAGTTGCCCAGCGAGCAATGGAGCGAGCCATGCTGGGAATAACGCTACGTGATATGGTGCGTAACGAGGCAATCCGCCGACGCACCAAAGTAGTCGATATTGGATACCGGGTGGCTAAGCTCAAGTGGCAATGGGCTGGGCACGTGAGCCGAAGAGACGACGACCGCTGGAGTAACCGTGTCCTACACTGGCGGCCGTGGACAGGAAAACGGAGTGTGGGAAGACCACCCGCCAGGTGGGACGACGACATCAAGTACGTCGGCGGAAAGCAGTGGTTCCGTACCGCTGAAGGCCGGGAGGACTGGAGGAAAATTGGAGAGGCGTATGTCCAGCAGTGGACGCTTACACGCTGACTGACTGACTGACTGACTGACTGACTGTAGTGTTGCTTACTAAACTTGTTCGCTATAAAAAAAAATGCTAAAAGATCGCCAAACAATTTATAACAGAAAAATATTGGTCTTTCATTTCTCCACTTTATTTATGAAGGACCTGCACGTAGTAGATATGTCCCGGGAAGGCTAACATCAGATCTGGCAAGCCTATACCCATACCACGTGACCACACGTAGCTTAATGTGACCACACATGGTTTTTTTTTTATGGAAACTGACACGGTTAGCTACATCACCTACAACGTCCGTAATGTCAGCCCATAACACCGGGTGAACTAGGTGCCATGTCAATGCTTCCCTTCATTTCATGCCGGCTACACTGAACTGGACGGAAAACACATACATACATACATATCACACACAATGAATCCCGACAATCGGGGTGAGCAGAGTAATCGGTGTTGTGCTGCAACAACTCTGGTAAATTACAGCACAACAACCGACCACCACGTTTCGCAAAGTATTCGAACAAGATTCAATAGATCAAGAAGCAAGTAAGGTACGAAGACCCACCTGCTGCATGACTCGGTGGAAGTACCGTGCCAAGGTGAGTGGTGGCGAGCCTGTCGCCCTTTAGCGCGGCATCTCATCCTTATCCCTTAGTCGCCTTTTACGACATGAATGGGGAGAGATGCAGTGGGGATATTCTTTTTAAGTACCGGCCCCACACGGTACTATGGATGGAAAACACGAACTATTTCTGTGTGTACTTCTCCTACATCCCAAAGGTTAGTTAGAATAGAATGCCTGCCTGCTGAATAGCTTGCCTGTTGTACCAAATTTTTATAAATTGGTGTTCAATAAAGAATATATACATATACATACATTTAAATAGCCGGAGGTTAATAATAATATTGTTTGTTTAATTCTGTGTGCAGCTGAAGAGCGTTGGCCCCAAGCTGGTGCCGTTCTTCAAGTCGGTGGCGGTGTACCTGGTGCTGGTGCCAGAGGGCCCCTCCGTGTGGGCGGCCGCTGTCAAGTGCGCGCCCGTGCTCAGCCTCATGTTCTTCGTTCTTCTGCACGGTATGGGGCAGAATGACGAGTGAGTGAATGTAATTTATATTGTATGTTAATTATATATATTTTTTGGAAACTGACACGGTTGGCTTCATCACCTACAACATCCGTGATGTCAGCCCATGACACCGGGTGATCTAGGTGCAATGTCAGAGCTTCTTAAATTCAGTAAATGAATAAATTTCGATTTTGAGGATAAATTTTGAGGGACAGATCAGAAAGTAAAAAAAAATCAATTAAGTGCATCGTGTGACATATTAACTAAAAGCACTTCTTACATATTAAAGAAAATATACATATGATACAGGTTAAGAATGTAGGTAAGTAACACTACTTTAAAAGCGCGGAATACAGGGAATTGTATTCACATTCGACATTCGCATGTGAACACAATCCGATGCATAGGTGTGCGTTTCCGATCGGAGCGCGCGAGAATCCTTACCTATAATAAAATCCAACGTCTGCTTTCTGTCAGAGTGTCTGTCTGTCCGCTTATAACTCGAGAACCACTGAACCGATTTTAATAAAACAATTCTACGGATAGCTTGATTCTTCCCATCAACTATAGGCTACTTACTATCACGCTAAATGGCTTATGAGGTTAGCAGTGAAGTGAAATATGAGAGCGGGCGGAGCCGCGGGCACAGCTAGTTATAAATAAAACAACAAATGATTTGGCATTTGATGATGCGGGGGGGGGGGGGGGGGGGGGGCGGTGTAGGCGTTGGCAGCTGCTCCCCCTGGTTTCGGTTTAAATTATTTTTTTTTATTGTAGGTATGTTTATGGCAATAAATTTGTTTTTATTTTTTCCTGCTTACCTTTGGCAGTGAAGACGCCGAAAGATCGCGTAACAATTAACATTACAACGTTGGGCGCCACAGGTACGCGTTCTCGCGCCGCATTCTCATCGGTCTGGGCTGGTCGTGCGCGGGCGACGCACTGCTCGTGTGGCCGAACCACTTCATGACGGGCATGGCCGCGTTCGGTGTCGCGCAGTGCGTCTACACGAGCGCCTTCAAGTTCACGCCGCTGCGGCCGAGGCTCGGCGCGGCGATATACTGCTTCAGTGCGCTTGGTGAGTGACTATCGTTGTTTTAACCCCCGACGATGTTTTTTTTTTATTTATTTTTTTATGTAAACTGACACGGTTGGCTACATTACCTACAACATCCGTGATGTCAGCCCATAACACCGGGTGAACTTGGTGCCACGTCAGTGCTTCCCTTCGGTCGTGCCGGCTACACTGAACTGGACGGAAAACACAAACTATTTACATAGCCGTTTCGCCCGACCTTTCATTCAGTGCGGTGGTACCAACCCGGGCGGGTTTAACCCTACCACCTAGTAATATAAGAAGGGCCTGTAATGGGCCTGAGACTACGATCCGGACACATTCCAACAAATAAGACAATGTACCTCATGAAGATAGCACAATCACCCAACTGTAGCATATGTGGGCTAGAAGAGGACCTACTCCATATACTGTTGGAATGTGCCCGGACCCGAGAACTGAGGCAGAAGCTATTGAAAGACTTAAGAACTGACAGACTCAACCTGTTTTTTAAAGTACATGACGCCTTGGGGCGAGCTCAGGGGGAGGAGTTTGAATTCATACAAAGTTTTTTTGTATAGTCACAGGCATTGAATCGTGCTGAAGTATATTAAAATATCAATATAGTTACTATGGGGCTGGCATAGCCAGGAATGGCTAAAGCCTTAAAAAAAATTAAGATTAATGGGATGGGATAAGAAAATTCGTCAGCCTCGGTAGCTCAGTGGCGCGGTTGGTTAGTCAACTGTTATTAAGCAACGCTGAGCGCGGTCAGTGATTGGATGGGTGACCGCTCGACCGTTGGAGGCTGACCGTGGTTCGGATTCCACGTTAAACTGTAGGTCCCTTCCCTTCTTACCTTACTAGGTGGTAGGGTTTATCCCGGCCGGGTTGGTACCACCGCACTGAACGAAACGTCGGTCGAAACGGCTATGTAAATAGTTCGTGTTTTCCGTCCAGAATCTTCCGGCTGAATCTGGGAAATAACGATTTCCCAGATTCAGCCATTTTATCGTACTTTTTGGTGAAAATCGTTTAATCAAGATTTGGTGGACGTTTAACGTCTATCTTTATTAAACAAAAATAAAATGACTAGGTACCTAACTTAGATGCTTAACTAGTAGAACTAAACTGCATGTAGGTAAATTCCACATACATACATACATACATATAGCCCAGTAAATAGAGGGGGGTTACCTTACAAACGGTCCGGTAGTTCTAAATTTTTGATATGTTGTCTAGGATGGTTAGAAGTATTTAATATATAAAATGCACAATTCCCCCCCCCCCTCCGCGCCCGCCGCCATATTGAAAAAACCAAAAAAAGTCGGAACTTTCTTCTGATTTTTGCTTATATCTTCATTTCCGTGCATTTTAGCTATAAAAAATGTTACTCATTGTTGTAGATAATTAAATTTCCTATAAGTAACATTTTAAATTTTGTTTCTAAGGCCGACTTGCACCAACACGAGTTTAAAGTTAAGTAGCGAGTTATGGATTTAAACCATATTTAAACCGGTTCCCACAGTCAGCGGGTGCTAGCTTAACGAGTTAAACTGGTTTATATATTAAATTTGTGTTGGTGCAAGTGGGCCTAAGACTGATACTTAAGGAGATATGAACTTTTAAAAGAAACAAATTTTCCGGAAATTTGGCAAACTTCTAACTTTAGAACGCTGTAATTAAGTTATGGCCTATTCTAGGAAAAAAGTATTAGAATAAAATTTGTAGGGAATTTAATTACCTACAAAACGCACGTAAATTTTTTTTAACCAACCCTACGGAGTGGGTGGTAAAAACAAAAGTTTAAACAACGGAATATTGCTTTATTTGCTTTTGTGATGCCAGGTGATCTTGTATCTAAAAAAATCACTGATAACTTTGCAGTTTTGGCTTGAATTTGGAGTTTATACCAATCCTACTTGAGTTTCTTACATGTTACAGCGCAATGCTCATGAAGTCATGAGGCAGGCACTATTTCACTTTAGTCCAAAATGAATGTAGAGACCAAAAGAGGAAGGATACCTTACAAACGGTCCGGTAGTTCTAAATTTTTGATATGTTGTCTAGGATGGTTAGAAGTATTTTAAATGTAAAATGCACAATTTCCCCCCCTCCGCGCCCGCCGCCATATTGAAAAAACAAAAAAAAATCTGTACTTCAGATTTTTGCTTATATCTTCATTTCCGTGCATTTAAGCTACAAAAGAGTTTGCTCATTGTTGTAGATAATTAAATTTCCTATAACGACCATTTTAAATTTTGTTTCTAGGACTGATACTTACGGAGATATAAACTTTAAAAAAAAGGAATTTTCCGGAAATTTGGCAAACTTCAAACTTTAGAACGCTGTAATTAAGTTATGGCCTATTCTAGGAAAAAAGTATGAGAATAAAATTTGTAGGGAATTTAATAACCTACAAATTTTATTCATATACTTTTTTCCTAGAATAGGCCATAACTTAATTACAGCGTTCTAAAGTTAGAAGTTTGCCAAATTTCCGGAAAATTTGTTTCTTTTAAAAGTTCATATCTCCTTAAGTATCAGTCTTAGAAACAAAATTTAAAATGGTGGTTATAGGAAATTTAATTATCTACAACAATGAGCCTACTCTTTTGTAGCTAAAATGCACGGAAATGAAGATATAAGCAAAAATCTGAAAAAAGTGCCGATTTTTGTTTTGTTTTTTCAATATGGCGGCGGGCGCGGAGGGGGGGAAATTGTGCATTTTACATTTAAAATACTTCTAACCATCCTAGACAACATATCAAAAATTTAGAACTACCGGACCGTTTGTAAGGTAACCTTCCTCTTTTGGTCTCTACATTCATTTTGGACTAAAGTGAAATAGTGCCTGCCTCATGAGTGACTTCATGAGCATTGCGCTGTAACATGTAAGAAACTCCGGAATACTTGCTGGGAGAGGTGGCGCTGAATGTTCCGCTCCGCCGCACTCGTCACACGGCGCTCTTTCATGTGCCCATGCACCTCACCAATTACGCTCAGAACAATGTTCTTACCAGAGTAGCACGCAGCTACAACAACTCATTCGCGGATGTTGATATATTTCAACTCTCCAGGTCTGCATATAAAAAAACAATCACCCAAAGTATTTTTACGAGCGAATGAACATCCTCTCTCTTTTTATTTTTTATTTTTTTTTTCTCTTCTTTACAATGTCCCACTCACTCACACACCCTCAAACACTACACTCACACTCACTTACACGTACACACACACATCCGCACTTTAAATTGTTCATAGTATAATATATGTATGGTATAAGGATCCTGGATGAATATTTATGTAAATGAAATTATTAGCTTTTAAGGAAAATCTGTAATTGGCGAAAATATTAGATTTTAGTTTAATTAATTTATTAGTATACTAAGCTGTAGATTTTCTCAATAAATAAAAAAAAAAAAAAAAAAAAAAAAAAAAAACTCAAGTAGGATTGGTATAAACTCCAAATTCAAGCCAAAACTGCAAAGTTATTAGTGATTTTTTTAGATACAAGATCACCTGGCATCACAATAGCAAAAAAAAAACAATATTCCGTTGTTTAAACTTTTGTTTTTACCCCCCACTCCGTAGGGTTGGTTAAAAAAAATTTACATGCGTTTTGTAGGTAATTAAATCCCCTACAAATTTTATTGTGATACTTTTTTCCTAGAATAGGCCGTAACTTAATTACAGCGTTCTAAAGTTAGAAGTTTGCCAAATTTCCAGAAAATTTGTTTCTTTTAAAAGTTCATATCTCCTTAAGTATCAGTTTTAGAAACAAAATTTGAAATGTTACTTATAGGAAATTTAATTATGTACAACAATGAATAAGGTTTTTTATAGCTAAAATGCACGTAAATGAAGATATAAGCAAAAATCGGAAGAAAGTGCCGATTTTTTTTGGTTTTTCCAATATGGCGGCGGGCGCGGAGGGGGGGGGGGAATTGTGCATTTTATATTTTAAATACTTCTAACCATCCTAGACAACATATCAAAAATTTAGAACTACCGGACCGTTTGTAAGGTAACCCCCCTCTATTGGTCTATATTTACTGGGCTAATAGCGTCACGTCAGTATTCCAAATACTTTAAATTTGAATGACATAAAAAGAAAAAGGGGACTGGACTAGGTCATTGCACTCTTTGGCTAGACCTAGACAGCACTTTTGCCAAATCTCCCCAGACTCACTGTCCGTCGAGTTTTTATTACAATTTTCAATTTTTGTAGGAAAAAAAAATGCGGAATTTCGATTTGTATGATAAGGATTTTTTCTTCTAATAATGAGTACTTTCTATTCCTGAAGTTTCTCAAGCCTATCCTGAAACACCCTATAAAGTGTAGTGTGTAATTATTGCAAAATTGCAAATAAGTTTTCAATATGGTCGTAGTTTTGTGTGTTTAACCACTTCTGTATGTTATTTTTAAATTTACCTTGGTTGGAGTGTCCTGACTGAAAAGGTCAACTTAAAACGAAATTGTTGAGCTATTGGTAAAGATACAAAATCTGTAAAAAATATATTAATATGTCTTGTATTGGTCTTTTTTATTAAGTAAAGACCTTTTTTATTAAGTAAAGAAAATTGTACTTTCAAGTTAAATTCTCTTGAGAAGCATAAATTGTTTCAATACAAGACCCTCATAGAAATATAGATAATATTTTTCCCTACAATCGTAGCTAAAAAAATTTTTTTTCCATCGTTCCAACACGTGAAATTTAATATATAAGTGTGATTTTCGCGCAAACATTCATGGTCGGCGCGGCGTATCAGCCACCGCACGAGTAGAATGAATCTCGTACCTATTTACATCTGTGTACGGTTCGTGTTTCAATCATCAGTGCTCGGGTAGCACGGTTTGAGTCTTATTTCCGCCTTAACAAGTTTAATCGCGCTTACATTATTAGAATTACACATTCTAAATTAATCAAAACTATTTTCAATACCTTTGAATATAATATAAAAGCTATATAGGTACCTTAGGCTTGACGAGGTACCATTAGTACCTCAATTTTATTAACCCATTGACAACTTGATACTTCAAGTATCTTAAATATTCATATATTTTTATTTTTTATTTCTAACTATAAAATTATACTACATTGTAGTTTAATATACTAACATAACTATGTTGATACAAATTACGTATCAAAGTTTGACAAAGGCTCTTTACACCTGATTCACTTAATTAATAAGTCTTCGTAGTCAGAACTCTCAGCAAAATTGTTAATCTTGCTCTCAAGCTGTGTTTTAGATAGACTATGGGCGGTGTTATTATGTGGCTAGTCACTAAATACTTGTAAAAATATGTTGAAAAAAATACCCTGCGAAGTTTCTTGTCGGTTCTTCTTCGTGGGTGTAATCGAACCGGATAGAACAAATTGTGACAAGTTCGAGGGCAGTCTAACTGTCATATGAATGATCAATAAACAATACAATACAATACAACAATAGGTACCTACCACACAATTAAAAGAAGAACAGTACACGGAAAGGAAGGCTGACTTATCGCATGCAAGTGATTTTGCTCCATCAAGCATAAGCTGTGAGTGTAAGGTGATGATACCTATGACCATCGACATCTATTTTATAGATCGAACGTCGTACGATGCAACCTGTGCTAGACGTCGGTACAAGTGTGCGTGCACACACACGCAGTATTGTGATACGTGACACGATCCCTACGACGATACTATCGCGCGCTCGCCCCCACCCGCCCACAGATGACAAGAACGAGCGAGAAAGACGTCATGCGGCGCGTTTGCCGTCTTTCCGCCCACTCCCATCACCAGCAGGCAAGCGAGAACGAGAACGCGATACCACCGCACCGTCACACGATCCTATCCGTGACAGCATGGCTTCTTAACACGCCGTAACATGCTCAGGCGAAACAAACAACAACGTTTGTCACTGTCACTCTTTATAACAGCAACCGGGCATGCTGCACACACGCGTCACCGACTCGATACAGACATGCGTGCGTTCAACACGCGCCGCACACGCCGTATGAAGCGGCTGTCCGTGAAATCTGCATTATATGCGGTTCTCGTTGAGAACATATTTGTTCGGGAGTGATGTATGGGATGGGCCAATCTATAAAATAGATATCAATGCCTATGACAAATTGACGCACAAGGCAGCTCAAGGGGCCATTGTCAAGTGATGATCAAACCAATTACTGATAATAGCTGGACTCCCGCTCAGTAGCTCTCGCGCACACACACACACACATCCGCTCAGTTAGATAGATTGCGCTCACTCGATCAATATTGTTTATTGTATAATTTCATCCATAGGTAGGTAACCTACGCTTGGATATATCGAAAATTCCGCCAGTTCTAAATTCAAACGCTTGGATATGTCGAAAATTCCGCCAGTTCTAAATTCAAACGCTTGGATATGTCGAAAATTCCGCCAGTTCTAAATTCAATGCGAAGAAGACAAACAAACTTCGCAAGTCACAATGTACCTTAATATTACTTATAAGTATTATCAGTAATTTACAATAATTAACCCATACTTTTTACGAAGATACCTATATCTGGTGTACCATCGTCAATTTTGATACTTCATATATCAAGTCAAATAAAAAACAATTAGTTTACGTTTATTACAAAGAAATGTAATATAATAAATAAGTCATATAATTATTTAACACGTTTCAAGGTCAACACTTTTTAACATGGTGTCTTGATTTCATTCTACTTTTTTTGTATGGAAACTGACACGGTTGGCTACAATCAACATCCGTGATGTCAGCCCATAACAAACTTGGTGAACTAGGTGCCATTTCATTGCTTCCCTTCATTTCATGTCGGCTATACTAAACTGGTCGGAAAAGACGAACTATTTACATAGCCGTTTCGAACGACGTTTCGCTCATTGCGGTGGTATCAACCCGGCCGGGATAAACCCTATAACCTAGTAAGATAAGAAGGGAATGGACCTACAGTTTAACGTGGTATCCGAACCACGGTCAGCCTCCAACGGTCGAACACCCATCCAAGTACTGACCGCGCTCAGCGTTGCTTAACAACAGTCGACCAACCGCACCACTGAGCTACCGAGGCTGACGGACGCCGCTACCTGTCTGTAAACAAATGTGCGTACCTTACCTCATCCGTGATGTCAGCCCATAACATTGGGTGAACTAGGTGCCATGTCAGTGCTTCCCTTCGGTCGTGCCGGCTACACTGAACTGGATATATAATATATATTTTTTCGGATATCAGCCTAGTGTAGTGTAAGCCTCCCAGCTCCTTCACCCTTATGTCTGCCAACTCCTCGCACTCCGGGAGCACGTGGGTGGGTGTCTCGTCCGCCTTCAGGCATGCTCTGCACAGTGGACTGTCCGTTACTCCAATTACATAGAGGTGTCTGTTAAGTGTGCAGTGACCAGTAAGCATACCTATCACTATGCGTAGTTTTACTGAACTGTGTGTGTTTGTGTGCGCTACGCAGTACTGTGGAAGCTGATCCCCGGCGCGCCGGGCGCGCTCAAGGTCGCCGTGCCGGTGTACACGATGCTGCTGGCGACGATGGTGTGGCGCGCGACGGCGCGGCTGCAGCTGGACGCGCGCTGGACCTGGACCGAGCTGTGCTCGTGCGTCGGCGGTGTCTTCTTCATGATATCCGACGGGCTCATCGGCTTCAACTACTTCTACGCGCCGATACACAACGTGCAGGTACGTTGTTGATCACTCAGGCTTGTTGGCAGGTCCGTTGTTGATCTCTCAGGGTTGTTGGCAGATCCGTTGTTGATCTCTCAGGGTTGTTGGCAGATCCGTTGTTGATCTCTCAGGCTTGTTGGCAGGTCCGTTGTTGAGCTCTCATGATTGTTGGCAGATCCGTTGTTGATCTCTCAGGCTTGTTGGCAGGTCCGTTGTTGAGCTCTCAGGCGTGTTGCCAGGTATGTTGTTGAGCTCTCAGGCTTGTTACTAGGTACGTTGTTGAGCTCTCAGGCTTTTTACCAGGTATGTTGTTGAGCTCTCAGGCTTGTTACCAACCAGGTACGTTGTTGAGCTCTCAGGCTTGTTACCAGGTACGTTGTTGAGCTCTCAGGCTTGTTGGCAAGAACATTGTTACTCTGGTAATTAACCAGAGTAACCTGGTTAATCACAACCATGCTGTAATTAACCAGAGTACTTGCAGCGCAACACCGATTATTCTGCTTACGCCGATTGTCGGGTTACACCGTGCGTATGGTATGTATCTATGCTTATCACAATATTTTTTTTTATAGAAAGCGCGTCATGTGGCGCCGATCCACCCATATTCTAACGATGCCCATGGACATTCGGTCGTACTCGGGGGTTGCGAATGCCATGCCGGCCTGACAGGTGCCTATTCGCGCCTCTCTTGAAGTATCCGAGACTGTACTCGGGGGTAAATATGTGGGCAGGGAGAGTATTCCGGGAAGTACACAATTGATCTCCTCGCCTCGATAGCTCAGTGGTGCAGACAGTCGACTGTCGCTATTGATTGTTAGGCAACGCTGGGCCGGTCAGTACTTGAATGCGTGACCGCTCGACCGTTGGAGGCTGACCGTGGTTCGGATTCCACGTAAAACTGTAGGTCCCTTCCCTTCTTACCTTACTAGGTGGTAGGGTTCAACCCGCCTGGGTTGGTACCACCACACTGAATAAAACGTCGGCCGAAACGGCTATGTAAATAGTTTGTGTTTTCCGTCCAGTTCAGTGTAGCCGGCACGACCGAAGGGAAGCACTGACATGGCACCTAGTTTGTATTTGTATTTATTTTTTATTGTACACCATTTTTCGATAAAATAAGGTACAAAAAGGTCGGCTGAATGCAGATCTGCATTATGTTAGAGCAAACCTTTGGGATGTGGTAAATGTGTATAAGTAAGCGCACAGATAATGTGAGAGAATAGTAACTAAATAAATTGGTATAAATAAACATACATACATGATTACAATATATAATATATAAGTATACATAGTACTTGTTCCTGTATATTATACAGGGTGACCCAGTTATAGTAGTCCAAAAATTTTTTTTAGATGGAGGACATCATGTTGACTCATTTAAAAAAAACCCCCGACCCTTAAAAAGTCAAAAATAATTTCCGTTTACTTAATTAAAGGAGTCGGAAGACCGCTTAGTAAATTCCCGCGCAGCTCTGAGTTTTTATATTTTATTTACTTAGCGGTCCCCCGACTCCTTTAATTAAGTAAACGGAAATTATTTTTGACTTTTTAAGGGTCGGGGGTTTTTTAAATTTGTAATTTAACTTTTATTTCAAGCTTTTTAAAAAAAACCGCATGAAAATCGGTCCACTTTTTGACATAACAATTTTTTTTATTACTTAATTACTTGATTACTTGATTACAAACATAGCTAAGAACCATCCCGATTAAACAAGCTTCCTAATAAAAAAAACCGCATCCAAATCGGTCGATCCGTTTGAGAGCTACGATGCCACAGACAGACACACACACACACACACACACACACACACACACACGTCAAACTTATAACACCCCTCCTTTTTTTTCGTCGGGGGTTAAAAACAACATAAGTTCCGCGAAAATCAATAGTTTAGAAGTTATGATTTTTTTTAACTTTTTTTGAAATTTCTCTATTTTAGTCACATTAACCGCTCTAGTTGGATATCTATTCCACAAAATCGAATGAAAATTGGTATGGAAGTAGAGGAGACATGTAGCTAGTACGTAATGAATAGTTTTAAGGTTACTCCTAGACTGTACTGTTTCTATAGCCCTTTCAGTGAATTTTTGTTCAGATTACATTAAAACTGATGAATTTTTTAAAAATCACTGTGAAAAAAAAAAGTACTACCGGAGATTTGCCCATGCCCTTAAAAACTACCTATAGATATCACAATTCTCCAGACCAAAAATTGTAGTGGTGTAATAATTGTAACATATTCAAAATTAACATCATTTGTACAAAGTCACTGCAATAAAAAGTGACGATGACCTTAATTTTTAAAATCTTATTTTTTTCACAACGTTAGTTCAACTACAATTTCACATTATTCACAAACCTGTCTCTAACAGCGCTAGTCTACACATAAAAACTATTTATTAATGTAAAAAAAATTTTTTTTTTTTTTTATTAAGGTAATCGTCACTTTTTATTGTAGTGACTTTGTACACATTATGTTAATTTTGAATATGTTACAATTATTACGCCACTACAATTTTTGGTCTGGAGAATTGTGATATGTATAGGTAGTTTTTAAGGGCATGGGCAAATCTCCGGTAGTACTTTTTTTTTCACAGTGATTTTTCAAAAATTCATCAGTTTTAATGTAATCTGAACAAAAATTCACTGAAAGGGCTATAGAAACAGTACAGTCTAGGAGTAAACCTTAAAACTATTCATTACGTACTAGCTACATGTCTCCTCTACTTCCATACCAATTTTCATTCGATTTTGTGGAATAGATATCCAACTAGAGCGGTTAATGTGACTAAAATAGAGAAATTTCAAAAAAAGTTTAAAAAAATCATAACTTCTAAACTATTGATTTTCGCGGAATTAATGTTGTTTTTAAATGAGTCAACATGATGTCCTCCATCTAAAAAAAAAATTTTGGACTACTATAACTGGGCCACCCTGTATATACATATATTAAAATACCTAAATATATATTTATACAATACAATAATTAGTAAATAAATACATACTTACATACATATATAATTGGCCATTGGGAGAACAGTGCTAATATGCAGAAAATGTTACACTGAGGAGGTCAAGATATAATTGTAAATATTATTTTTAAAAATTTTGATAGTAGGAGAAATACGAATGTATAGAGTTCACCCGGTGTTATGGGCTGACATCACGGATGCTGTAGGTGATGTAAAAAAACCGTGCCAGTTTCCATAAAAAAAAAATCTAATCTCTAAATCTCGCTCAGGTGCTGATAATGTCTACTTACTACCTCGCTCAGCTCGGCATAGCGCTGAGCGTCGTGGACTCCATCTCCGAGTATAAGCTGTCGCAGGAGCAGCGGCAGCAGGAGGAGTCGCTCCAGTGCCAAAGGGAAGTGGCCGCGGCGCCGCCGGCCGCCGACCGACTCGTTCAGAGGAAGAGTACGCTCAACACTGCCTAAGCGTTGCCGAACTGTTGTACGGCAGAATGCGTAACGCCGCGCGTGTGTGTGTACTACACGTTGGCCAAAAGAGGAAACGTTTTAGTGTTGTCTCGCTCTAACTAAGCAGCAACTAACGCACCCACGGGTGGTACTTAAGTGGTGAGTGTCCCGAGATGCGACGAACTGTAATTTTTTTAAACTTGCCTATGTGTCCTATAAGAGAGCAAGAATGCCCAATCACTTGTCTCGTGCTCGATTGGATCGAAACCTTCTCCTACTTGCAATGAACGCGGATGTGTTTGGTGGAGCTATTGTGTGTTGAGTTTGTTACCTGCTTGGCCGTGCACACCGTGTTAAACATCCACGGACTTACCGCCCCTGAACGTGTTAAGCATCCTCGGACATACCACCCCTGAATGTTTTAAACGTCAACGTATTTACCGGCCCTGAACTTGTTTGTTTAACAAACGACGCCCATGGCTGTTTGCCACTTGCCGTGGCTGTTTGCCACGGACGCGCTGCTCCTGAACGTGTTAAACATCCACGGACATACCACCCATGAATGTGTTATACATCAACGGACTTACCGGCCCTGAACTTGTTTAACAGCCACGGACGCGCTGCTCCTGAACGTGTTAAATATCCACGGACGTACCGCCCCCGAATATGGTAAACATCACGTATACATATACAAATTATGTTGGTAAACATCCGCGGACATACCGTCCCTGATCGTGTTAAACATCCACCGACGTACTGTCCCTGATTGTGTTAAATATCCACGGACTTACCGCCCCTGAAAGTGTTAAACATCCACAGACGTACCGCCCCTGAACAAGTTAAAGCAAGATGAAACCAAACTGTTTGTCTTTTTGGCCGATGCGTAGTACATAGAGCAGGGTTTAAGGTTTTACAACAGCTCTACAGGATAATGTATTAAAAAAATAGGTGGACAGTATCGTCCGAATAAGGGTTATGGCGTATTTGGTTAAATTTAAATTAGGATAGGAATTTATTAATTATTCAAAAGCTCTTATACAAGCTTAGGTTGGACGGGTGAAAGCTGAAAGTGTAAAAAGGGGACCTGGCATGACGCCTAATTTCCACCGGAACGTGGCGGGCTAACTTCGCTGGTGTCCAGATTAAATATATATATTTTTTAATTTTAAACTAAAATTGTACGTTCACGAGTGTGGTCCCTCTACACTGCCATTTGTGCAAAACATTTCTGGATAAGCCAGTGATACCATATAAAAAGGGCAATATGGACAATCCCCATTTTCGGCTTTTACTCGTTCTGTAGTTACAAGTATGCAATACTTCAGTTACGGTCGTCATCGGTTGTAATATATTGGTGAATCGAAGACGAATCTTAAGATCGCAGTGGTTGTCTTGGACAATCGTAGCGTAATGACCAGAGATAGGATAAACGGATACATATTTAGCTAAACTTGAGAGGTTGGATAAGTATGGAAAGACACTTTTGAATTTTTTCCCGGGACTGGCGTATTTTAATTGTAACCGTATATTTTTGTGTTACATTAGTATTTGATTCACATATACATATACAAATTATGTTGGTGCTTCACTAAAACTGATATACATAATAATAAAAACTGCTAATTATGTATAGGTTCCTGGTAAAAGGTGGGCCAAAATGATTTCTGGAATTTCAATCCCGAAAAGTAACTATATGCTTAGTGACGCAGTCGCATAAATATTCTCGCGAACGAAGTCGGGGGTGAACGCTAGTATGATAAAATAGATCTACTAGTTGTATAGTTAGTAACGTTCCCGGAAATCCCGGGAACTATTTAATAAAATCAATTTTAATTCAAAGAAGCCACTTCCATATTTTTTAGCTTTTAGGCAAATATGTAACCGATTATCCGATCTCTAGTAATGACAAATGACGATTCAAAGAATCAGTATTTATAATCTCAATTATCATGTTTATAACTTACGAATAAGCGTAGTTATCCTTCGAAAGTATATTTTCTACGAATTTAAAAGGAACATAGACCTATTGTTAGGACACTTTCACAAAATGTGGCGCGCGAAGCGTCAGCCGCAAACTCTGACGCAAGAGAGAGATGGCGCTTCGGGCGTGACATTTGTGCAATTCACCTAAATGCTCGGGAAAAAAACACCCTTTTTTCACCTGCTCTAGGAACATACTTTACATATACTATCAGGTAGATATTTTAAAGAATAAACTTCTTTTATATATAGATCTGTATATTTATATAGTTTTTTTTTTGGAAGCATAATCTGTCATTGTACGTTTTATTAATGTAACTGTGTACGTAATCTGCGACGGTAGTCGCGTTCAACTGTAATTATAGTGAGAATCACACATACACGCATGCTCCTTATACAAGTTATAGATGTGTGGGTGAATAATCAACGGCAAATGTCATCAAATTCATATTTTGTATTTAAGGGCCGGAACGTCTCACGTTATTGTATCAAATCTCTCATAGTATTGTCTTTATTTAAATTCAATGTAATAATTTGTCACTGTTGCATTGTACTGTACTATCCAATGGATTAATCCTATCTACGGTAATAATACATATTGCTAGTGGACAGGCAGAAAAGCGTAAGCACCTAAAATATTATACAAATTTTTTAACCAAATGTTAAACGTTTAAACTTAGAATCCAACATTTTGGCACGTAGACACATGTGCCCTTCCATAGATGATATCACCTCTTTGTTCACCAAAGAGCGCTCCGGCCCCATTGGTTCTGTGATTATAAAGACTAGATGTTTTAATATTTGTAGGGATTCTTAATTAAATGTAAGCATTTAGAGTGTTGTCAATTCTGTCCGCGGTTCGCGGTGAGTTTATATTTTTGGGGGACGTATTTTTAAGCTTTCAATCGGGCCAACATCGGGTTTTCCAAGTTTTATTACGTGTTAAGCTCGCCCCTCGCACCGGCGGTTGTAGTTCATTGTAGTGAATATAGAAAATATCATTCTCTCTTTCATTCTTGACACAAAGAACGTCTTGCACTTCACTAACAAGAATGTTTCCCTCTACTGTGCCATCAATTTCTAGGACAAGAGTATTTGTAATGCTTTAACTGGTAAATTCTGGGGCAAGTGTTAGCTTGAGTGAAATATGTAGTTGCCCGACTGAAACATGGAGGTAATGACATGTTTGCTCGGGTGAAATCAAGATTTCTCCATTGAAAATTATTTGGTCCACTGAAATATGAACTGACATATTTATTCCACTGAAATGCCCAGTGTGAAGCAAAGAATGTCATGTTTAATTCAGTGAAACACGTAATTAGGTAAACGTTTGCTCTAGGGGTGCAAGTTACACAGTTTGACAGCTAATTTGTCACTTCCTATAGATGAATGATGAAATCCTATAGATGAAGATGGAATCTTATCTTCCGTTGTGTAGCCCTGCAGCCAGACACGACCGCCATCACACCTGCTGCTTCACCGTTCGTAAACTGTGTAAAACTGTAGGTCCCTTCCATTGCCCCTTACTATGTGGTTTGAGCCAAACTGAGCCAGTTTGTGTTCTCCTCTAGTCAGTATAGCCAGAAATCCAAAGGGAAGTATACCGGATAGCTTCCATACTGAATTACATAAAAAAAAGTCAGCCCGGCGGTTTTGTGACCTTTATAGAGTACATAGGCTTGTTGGGGTAGCTCAGGGGTGTCAAGGGGTTTGGCGCGAAGGTTCCAAGTTTGCAGGCCACCCCTGAGAGAGCCACCCCTACAAGCGACAGCAGTGGATCTAAGAGAGAAAGATATTTTCAGCACCCCACGAAACTATTATTAGAGTTGATCCGTACAATAATAGTGTGTGTAGTGGTTACACAATCTCAAAGCAAATTGGTCCGTTATAAAAAAAAAACATTTAGAGAGATAGATTTCTCCGCACAATCTTCTTAGAATCCTTCTCTCTCACTGGACGTCGACGGGCGAATATTTGTAAGTTTTTTACCCTTTTATGGTTCCTGGTAGTTTTGTAGGGAATAAGTGTTGTGTAATCTGGCCTAGGTGTAGGTTGTGTGGTGTTTTTTTAAGTATTTAAAGAATATATGTTTAAGTTTCACGTACGCAATCACCCTTTCAGTACGTCATACCTACATACATACTACTGATAGGGTTGCCACCTTTTTTGTAGAAGAAATAACATTTCTAATTTCAGGGATGGTATATAAAAAGTAGAGTATCATGAAAAAAGTATAATTTTTATTAAAATTTTATATTTATAAATAAAATTATATTTTTAGGGCTCTTCGCAAATTTCAGCATTAATAAGGTATTTCAATACACTATTATGATTGATTACTGAGGTGCTGTCCATTTACGTTTAATTTAGCGCATTGCAGTGATAAAAAAGTATTTTCGCATACTGTATTACTATTCAAAAGTTTAAAGTACCTAACGTAAGATCGTTTATTCTAAAGTATGGTTGGCAACCCTACTTACTGTGAACACCTATATATTAAGTTGCATCGGTGAAAACAGTTGAGATGTTCTCGCAAAAGTATGCAATTCAGCCCAACAAGAACAATCTTTCCACGGATGAAAAATGAACTGAGTTCACCTGGCAACACTAGACTCAGCTGTCATTCTTGACTGTGAAGTCCTTTAAGTATTGCCCTTATGGGAAATAGTGGCGACATAGTTTTTTTAAATATTCTTTCTTGCTGAACTGTACATCCAACAGACAGAATTTTATTAGGAAAATATGCGCACTTAAAGATGAGTCTTTGAATAAGAAAAAAATAAAACAGAATATAGAAATTGTACCAAAACTGGGGTTGTCTGTATTGCCAGTGATGTTGTTGTTGTTCAGACTCGTTTTCTGCGCTTAAGCAGAGTCCTTTTGCGCGTCCTACTACTCCAACCAACCAATCAGAATATAGATATTGTACCAAAATTACGGTTGTCTGTATTGCCAGTGATGTTGTTAGGACTCGTTTTCTGCGCTTAAGCCCACTCGTTTTGCGCATCCTACGGCCTTACTCCAACCAACCAACCAGAATATAGAAATTGTACCAAAATTACGGTTGTCTGTATTGCCAGTGATGTTGTTAGGACTCGTTTTCTGCGCTTAAACCCACTCGTTTTGCGCATCCTACGACCTTACTCCAACCGACCAACAGCAATTGTACCAAAACTAGGGTTCTCTTTATTGTTAGTGATGTACTCAATCATTTCCAATTCCATAATGAAACAGATTCAGAACAGAAATTGTGAAATACAGAAATTCAGCATTCAAAATACAAAAAGCTTTTATTGAAGCCACATACTAAAACAATTGATTTTGGACAGGAGAGATGTGCAATCCCATACAAGAAAAAGGTTAACATAAAAAAAATTTAATACCAACAGAGGGTTTTGGTAATTTTTGTTAAATTTGTCATAGTCCTACTAGATGGCGCTTTGCTTTGCCAAAATCAATGTCCTTTATCAGTAAGTGGAAAGGTGTTTTTTTATTATGTTGACTCTTTCAAAAAGTCACGTCTCCATTAGATGAGTGTTCGGTGTTTTAATACATGTGCGTTTTATACGGCGGATAGTTCAATTTGTGTTGAAAAAGTCGAAATAAATAGGGAAGCTCACATTTTATACTTGCGTGTTCGAAAAACATTAGTGAAAACAATTTTATAGACAGTTATAGCGAATAAATGTTAAATGTTATAATTTTATATTAAAAAAATGTATCAAAATATAATATCTACATAAAATGTCTCGTTTTATTTCGAGTGCGTTTGCGAGAGAATAAAAAACAAAGTATTATTTAAAAAATATTGTATTTTTTAATTTACATAAACACTTATACACTAGATGCTTAAAAAATGCTAAACTTTCACAGATAACAATTTTATATAAGCAATACCGTGCTTTATGCTGCATACATATACATACAATGTACTCTTTGTTAGGTTAACCTCTTTGACTTCCCACCTATTTATTATGCTTACCCCCCTTGGCCTCCAAGCGATTTGGCCTCCAAGCGATTTTCGCCCGTCGCGACTTTGAGGGCCGACCTTGGCATAAAACCAGATATTTCATAAACTAATCAACAAGATCTATAAACTCTCTTGAAAGAGATTGCCAATGAAATTATACCAGACGGCATATAACTTGCACCAGTGCGGTAGCCGATTTAGGGTATCTTTGGTGGAGGGCGCGGGATGCGACGGTGGGGAGAGCGCCTGCAGACCGCGTGATTGGTTGGCCGGTCGCCAGTCGCCCTCCGCATTGCGGGCGTGCGCCGTACACTCCCAAATACACTTCCGTACCTGCGCAAACTGGTCCAAGTTACATGCCGTCTGGTATACCTTTAAAATGATGTGAAACATGTGACGGTTTACTTGTTAACAAGTATAGATATTTTAGAGAAAAAAACAAATTGCTCAAAATGATTAGAAAAATTATTATTTACTATAGATTCATAACCGCTCAATTGCCAACGGCCTCATTGAGGTGCTGTCATTTTCCCACGGTCAATTGCCATCAACCTCATTGAGGCTTCTCGATTTCTCTTCTCTCTAGGCAAATTAAAATTCGAAGACCATACCAATCTCTTCTAACTTATGTGTAATTAATTATTCATAAAAGCACAGGCCAGCACATGAAAAAAAAATAATCTTAAGACTTCTCTATGCCTGTGTCACTTGAAAATAATTCTTGAAAAACGATCTCGCTCATTCATGCTCTTTGAGTGGGAGGTGCTCGGGAGGCCCCGCTTGTTTTCGATTAAAATCGATTAACATTTGTGAAATTTTGGTGTTTCTTGGGCAAACCCAATGGACGGGTAAGTAATCTTCATTTTACAATAGTTTCTAGCAGTTGATGAACGATATTTGCGAAATATCGTGAGTTTTCGAGGCGAGGCGAAATTTTTTCGACTCGACTCGATTTTTTTTTTTCTATTGATGACTTCATTGATACGGTCGAATTCCTAGACGTGTTACTAATGCAATGACAAGTAAATTTAACGTACATTTCGAAAATATAGGCTTTTCACATAGGTTTCATATAAAAAAGTCTAGAAATATGGTCTAGAACGCGCGGCGGCGGGCGTGCGCACTTTTTCGAAAAGTGGCTGGCAAGGGCCTCGGTGACATTTCAAATATGGCTCCGGCTCTTGAGCGCATAACATACCTATAGAACATTGTGCGGCATTGTGCATTATGCGTACGGTTTTGGGGGTCGGGCGGCCCCTTTGGAAGCCAACGGTAGTAACGTTATTGCGGCCGGCCGGCCCCTTTGGAAGCCAAGAGGTTGTTTATAGTACCGTGCATTGAATTGAGTATATAGTACAGATTTCATACCTAAGACATATTTTTTGTTTTTTAAATATTTACCGATAAATGCATTAAATGGTATGTCTACCATACAGGCTTTAAATTTCCTAGGATGCTTTTTTCTGAGCAGCGGCACTACTTGGTAGAACCACTAAGGCTTGGGTGCAGCATCACGCGGTGTCCCGACAATCGGGGCAGGCAGAGTAATCGGTGTTGTGCTGTAAGGTGAATTACAGCACAACACAGAGCGCCACGTCAAGCAAAGTATTAGGACAAGGCGCGAAGACCTACCTAAGCATTGAGGTCTGTGTAAATTTGTTTTATTTCATATTCCCACATTAGGTACCTATGTTTACCTACTGATCAATCTTTCAAATCATGCACGTCTCAAACATTTGACAAGGTTGACTGGAACAAATGGGTAAGTCTGAATTTTTTTTATTTTTATGGAAACTGACCATCACCTATATTACATTCGTGATGTCACCTTGGTGAACTGGGTGCCATTTCAGTGCTTCCCTTCGGTCGTGCCGACCTGGACGGAAAACACAAACTATTTACATAGCCGTTTCAATCGATCTTTCATTCAGTGCGGTGGTATCAACCCGGGCAGGTTAAACCCTACCACCTAGTAAGGTAAGAAGGGAAGGGACCTACAGTTTTACGCGGAATCCGAACCACGGTGGAACGGTCACCCATCCACTGACCACTCCCAGGTGTGCTTATGATCCGACCGACAGTCGACCGACCGCACCACTGAGCTACCGTGGATGACAATATGCCTTGCCCCGCGTGTTGTTATTTACACTGTATGGCTACCTTTAGAAAATGCTTGTGGAGCAGTAAAGAATCTACTGTGTGGCTGGGTGGGAGGGCTTTAACCTGCATGCTTACTCCCGGGCCACTTTCGCCGCGAGCAAATTTGGCGCCACATAAACTCAAATGTTTCGTAAAATAATGAAGTCTGATCAATAAACTTTATTTGAACTTATAGCGAATTAAATTATCTACAATTATATGTCAAACAAGTGAGGATTTACTTATTTAGAAGCACGGATGGATTTTTATAACTTCAGGAAAAACAAAACACGCTCGACAGTATTTCCGAATTTGCCGTACGGTACGGAAACTAAAAGATTAATAAAGATAAATAAAAAGCCACTATCAAAATGTGTGACAAAACATTTGGTAGTGGCTTTTAAAAAGCGCATAATTTTTTTTTCTAATGATCAGAATGACATCACGGGGGCCGCCGGCATTAACTTGCACGCTTACACAAATACTCGCAGATTGCAACCAATCAGAAAGCTTTTGGTATTGCACCCGACACGGCCATTGGTTGAAACGACCACGGGGATAGCCCCCCCAGAACAATGTTCAATTTAATACCTATAGAGTACATAGGATGACCCGTCTTAACGCCACAAAATAATGCCGTAAGAAATAAACTTAAATAAAAAACACTGCAGTAAATTTGTGTCACAGATCTCATTATATACAGAACCCTAAATTAAAAAACCGGCCAAGTGCGAGTCGGACTCGCGCAACGAGGTTACCGCACCACAAAAAAAAACTACGAAAAAAATGTTCATGTATGGGGTCACTTTAAATTTTTTTTATTATTTGTTGTTACATTCGCTAAAATAACACATATTTCGTGAAAATTTCAAGCAGCTAGCTATTATAGTTCCAAAGAAAGACCCATCGGACGGACGGACGGACAGACAGGCAGACGTTATAGGCTTAGTAACAGGCGTCCGTAACCTAAAAAGGCCCAAGCATGTGTTCTTTGTTTGCGAGGTGTCTACGACACGCCTGCGACACAGGTCAACGTATTGTGGAAGCGACCTTGCGATGTGTGTGTGTGTGTGTGAGTGTGAACTGTGTGGCGCGGGGACGGCGGCGGCGACCACCTTCCGACTGCTCGGCGTCGCAGGCAACGCGCGTCGCTGCTGTTCTCCCGCTCCGTTGCGCTGCGTTGAGGTGAGGTGCGGTGGGTGACGGCGAGGTTACTCTCTCCGGAGGTTGTCGAGCCTGGCCTGGAGCTCCGCGTCGGCGTCGGAGACGGGCGCGCCGCCCCCGCCGCCGCTCCCGCCCGCCATCGCCGCCGGTTGCGCTGGCGTTTTCGCTGTAATCACAATCACAGTTTTGCTGTAACCACAATCACAGTTTCGCTGTAACCACAATCACAGTTACGCTGAAACCCCAATCATAGTTTCGCTGTAACTCCAATCATAGTTTTGCTGTAACCACAATCAAAGTTTCGTTATAACCACAATAAAAGTTTCTCTATAACCACAATCAAAGTTTCGCTGTAACCGCAATCACAGATTTGATGATATGCGAGTTCTTGCTGACGTGTGGGTCATGTATTCGTTCCGATGTTAAAAAAATAATAGTGAACACTAGGGGTCCTCGCGGTGCCCAGACCTCTTTCTACCAGTGGGTTCGCGCGGACCCCGGAATTGTGTGCATTATATGGTCGCACATTTTCGTCTAGTGCTATTTCAGAATTTTTCCTATACAAAAGACAGAGAAAGTTTGACAGAATGTTAAAACAACTTTGTACAGACACCGGACAGTTGTACCAAAATACTGTAGTCAAACAAAGAAAAAATTATTCCCACGTCAAGTCATTTCTGATACTGTGGGGGTCAGCTAGCACATCCACCAATTTCTGTAACTGTGGACCCCCACAGCTAGCACGTCCAACACGGAATTACTCCAACGCGTCCAGAACTGAATCCTGCGATGCATTAGCGAAGCCCCATGGTTCTCTCGGAATGATGAGATCCACCAATACCTAGAAGTGCCAACTGTAAAGGAGGAAATCCAGAAGCGGTCAATAAAATATAAGATCCGCCTCCAGCAGCACGTAAATACTCAGGCGGTGGGCTTATTGGACAGAACAAACGTAGTGTCGCGACTAAAGCGGCAAAATGTACCGGCCGAGCAGTTGTAATCCTGCTGCGCAATTAAAGTTGAAGCTGTAGTTGATGGACAGCAGCTTCCAAAAAGAAAATTACATGCAACAAATCTGATAAAGGCTATAAAGTTGCTGACAGATGGAGCAAGGAGAGGAGGAAAAAAAAAGTTATTTCTGATGCTAGGTAGGTTCCTTGTAATTTTAGTGTAGAAAAATTCGAAAAAAAAAGAGAGAATACTGACCGGTGACAGAAAGCGAGCCGGTGGCCGTCGGAAGTCCAGACAGCTGGTCGTTGAGCTGGAGACCCAGTTCGTCCAGAATTTGGGACACCACTACATCACTGAAAACAACACACAAATAATGTTAGTTATGTACCAACCTTCAAGAGAGGCGTGAATAGGCACCTGTCAGCCCGGCATGGCATTCGCAACCCCCGCGTACGACCGAATGTCCATCGGCGTCGTTAGACACCATGGGTGGCTCTGTATGTTAAAGTATACTCCTGGTTAAAATAAAACAACAATAACTCCCAGGGCTCCCAGGGAATATCTTTCCCCACTCCTACAATCCACGGATCTTCAAATCGCGAGTTAATAGCCTTTCCCCAGCAAAATTAGTCCACCTCCAAGCCGGACTGGCACCTCCTCGGTAGTGTCCGACCGAAAGTGTACTTTCACGTTCGGCCGAAAGCCGTAACCGAATTTCGGCAAAATTCAACTTTCGGCAGAAGGAAGGTGTGGATCTAAGCTTGCGATGGCTTCACCGAACATATCCGGGCCCATCGGCAGTAGAGGAGGGTATTAATCGAGGCCGGGACTAGCGAGTGGCCACTCTAAATTTCCCGCGCATGCTTCACGTTTCGGCTCGCTTCAAGCCCTCGTCAGCTAGTCTGCGTTGACTAGGACGCGGGGAAACCACCAGTCCCGCTCTCGACCTCCCTCTCTCTACCTATCCATATTCTGTAGGATGCTTCCAGTGACGTTTTCGAAGCTCTCTCCATATATGAGCTTAGCGTCGATCTTGGGAGCCCTAGATTCTTGAAGAGACTGTAGAGCGAAAGCTGAAGCCGAAAGCCGAAACCGAAAGCAGTAGCCGAAAGTATGGTATTTAAGTACCTAGTTAGTTAGTTATGCATTATTTAGGTAGGACATATGCAAGTGACAATAGAAGGTATTTATAATTATGGGAAATTTTTTATTTAATGCATAAAACTATATGCACAATTACACAATTATTAGAAAGAGAGCGTGTGTGTGCCTGCACCGGCCGCCAATCGCGTAATCGCGTCGCGGCGTTCGCGTCGCGTCGCGTGCACGCGGTCAGTCGGTTTGTCTGTCTAACAACTTTCGGTTGGGCCGAAAGTGACCACTACTTTCGGCCGAAACCGCAAGTTTGCCGAATGTGGCAAATATTGGCCGAAAGGCCGAAAGCCGAAACCGAATATTCGGTCGGACACTACTCCTCGGGGGTGAAGTTGGCTGCGCCTGAGGCGTCGACCTCGGGCAGAGCCACCCAGTTCGGAAGCAAAAAAATAAAAATAAAAATAAACAATAACAACAAGGCCGTACCTCTCCTCTTCGTCCTCGTCGGCCTCCATCGCGTCGTCGATGGAGTCGTTCATCATCTCCTCCTTCATGTCCATTATCTCAGACTGCTTCTCAAACTCCTGCACGAAATATGCACACAATTGTTGGTAAACATTATTATTTTTTAAACGAAGTACGGCACTGTTCTTTTCATTTATAAGTGCCAACATGCAATTCTAAATGCAATTGCGGACAACGAGGAGGCTGACTGCCTGACTAGTAAGGTTTGTACATCTAACGCAACAATTAGTCAATGTAAAACTTTCTGCACCCGAAATAAAAAAGAACTGTTATAATATGTGGAAACAATATTTCGATGAGAGATCAGTGCAGAAAGGTATATGGTACAGAACAATGCAGTGTGAACCGTTAAAAATTCCCTGGTTTGGCATGAGCGACAGAACGAGAACAGAAATTGTAATGGGGCTGAGACTACGATCCGGACACATTCCAACAAATAAGACAATGTACCTCATGAAGATAGCACAATCACCCAATTGCAGCACATGTGGGATAGAAGAGGACCTACTCCATATACTGTTGGAATGTGCCCGGACCCGAGAACTGAGGCAGAAGCTATTGAGAGACTTAAGAACTGACAGACTTAACCTGTTTTTTAAAGTACATGAAGCCTTGGGATCGAGCTCAGGGGTAGGAGTTTGAATTCATACTAAGTTTTTTTGTAAAGTTACAGGCATTGAATCGTGCTGAATTACATTAAAATATCAATATAGTTACTATGAGGCTGGCATAACCAGGAATGGCTAAAGCCTTAAAAAAAATATTAAGATTTAAAAAAAAAAACCAAGTTTCTCATAGTTCAGTCCTTCCATATAAACTGTAGATCGTTCCCTTACATGACTAGGTGGTAAGGTTTAACACATTCGAACTGTTATCACCGCACTGAATTAAGGTTCAAAACGCGACTATGATAATAGTCGCGCTTGACGGAAGAACGACTGCAGTTTGTTGGGAACGTGGGAACTGCCCATGAAGTGTGGAAGCGACCGAGAAGAGTGCTCCACTTCGTGAAAGAGCTCGGGTGGCTGGAGTAGCACCACCCGAGCGCCAACGTACAACGGACCGTCTAGAGGTCTCAAGGCTTAGAATGGCCCACCCGCCTTCCCAAGTATCATCATCAGTCAGCGTGTAAGCGTCCACTGCTGGACATACGCCTCTCCAATTTTCCTCCAGTCCTCCCGGCCTTCAGCGATACGGAACCACTGCTTTCCGCCGACGTAATTGATGTCGTCATCCCACCTGGTGGGTGGTCTTCCCACAATCCGTTCTCCTATCCACGGCCGCCAGTTTAGGACATGGTTACTCCCACGGTCATCGTCTCTTCGGCTAATGTGCCCAGCCCATTGCCACTTGAGCTTAGCCACCCGGTGTCAAATATCGACTACTTTGGTGCATCGGCGGATTGCCTCGTTACGCACCATATCACGTAGAGATATTTCCAGCATGGCTCGCTGGGCAACTTTCAACCTTTGGACAACAGCTACCGTCAGAGTCCACGTTTCACACCCATACGTCATAACCGGGAGGGCACACTGGTCATATATTTAGCGTTGATTCCCTGGTGCTTCCGTACTTGTGTAGTTAAAGCACCTAATACGGGAATAAGTAGCGAAAGCTGCGAGTGGTGAGCCACTTAGAGCTCCGTAACCAATGTGGAGAATTGGTAGACATGCGAATAATGTAGATCGGTATGTTGGTGCAACACACACTTATATGTGGATGTGGGATGGATTTCTCACGAGCTAATGACGCTGACGTAAGTCTGTCATTCGAGACCGGTGGATCCCCGGTACACATTAGGTGGTGGTCATATGCACTTCCACGCATATACATAGCTGGTGAAAACAAAAGCCTTAAGGCTAGTACAAAACGCTGAGGCCCTGGGCACAGGTTGTGGTTGGATAGGGTGCTGACCCCAGTGGCAGTGAAGGCTTCACCCCCGGCTCTCGACTTCGGTCGGGGGTTCCTTCGGGTGGACGGGTGGTGGCTCGGATCGGCTGGGGAAAGGTCGCAGCCTGTGTCTCCCATGGGATTTTTTCGGAAGAACGAAAGTTCGACAGAGCAGCTATGGGGCCTCGATCTGGCATACATGATCACTGTACTCGCAAGAGTGCAG
This sequence comes from Nematopogon swammerdamellus, assembly GCA_946902875.1. Classification (NCBI taxonomy): domain Eukaryota; kingdom Metazoa; phylum Arthropoda; class Insecta; order Lepidoptera; family Adelidae; genus Nematopogon; species Nematopogon swammerdamellus. Next base: position 18,495,934 of record OX336354.1, on the reverse strand, counting down.
GTAGTAGACGTCTGGATTTTGTAGCCGAAAGGCTGGTATCTCCGGACGTCTATAAACAAAAAAACGTAAATCAATAAAATGATAGAAAAGAAAGTTGGTCATATATTTGGATCTTTAAATTTTGCGGAAGGTCAGACCTCAGGACGAGTTTTAGCTTTCCGAAGGCGGCCCAACCCAGTTGAATTTGTCTCCACCTCCTTAAGCAGACCTTGTCTACCAGGCCGCATAAGGTAATTTGACCGAGATATACGTACTCTTCAACTTCGATCACTTCCCCGCCAATAACAATTTGTCCTCCCGTCATAACCTTCCCAAGAGGCTTGGCAGCAAACAAACAAACAAACAAACAAACAAACAAACCTGCAATATCTTCTGTATCTGCGGCATATTCAGCTGTCGGTTCATGCTGCTCATCGCCTTCGTGACGCCCTTCATAGCCTGCGCCATCGTGTTCTGCGACTTGAGGGTCTGTATCTTGAGCGACACCGCCTGGATGTTCGCCTTCATCAGCATGAACTTGCGTACGTAGCGACGAGTGCGGACGAGATCTTTCGCCATTATTTTGACCGCGTCCTGAGTGACGACAACATTGAGAGGTCATTTCGAATAGTTTTTTTTCAGAGACATACATACATAATTTTTTTTATTGAAACTGACACGGTTGGTTACGTCATCTACAACATCCGTGATGTCAGCCCATAACACCGGGTGAACTAGGTGCCATGACAGTGCTTCCCTTCATTTCATGTCGGTACACTGAACTGGACGGAAAACACGAACTATTTACATAGCCGTTTCGAACGTTTCATTCAGTGCGGTGGTACCAACCCGGGCGGGTTGAACCCTACCACCTAGTAAGGTAAGAAGGGAAGGGACCTACAGTTTTACGTGGAATCCGAACCACAGTCAGCCTCCAACGGTCTAGCGGTCACCCATCCAAGTACTGCCCCCAGGCGTCCCACTCAGCCCAGGCGTGCTTAACAACAGTCGACCGACCGCACCACTGATCTACAGAGGCTGACAAAACAGCACGCCTGCTCCGGACATAGAGAATAAAACAAGACACAGTACCATCTGCCCCTCCTTAGCAAGCTTCTTGATGTCAGAAATGATCTTCTTCTCCTGCTGTTCCATCTTCATTCTCTCCCGGTCCAGATCTCGCATCGCCTTGTTGAGAGCTCGCTGGTTCTTGCGCAGCATCTCGTCTGGAGTCATCTTGTGTCCGAACAGCCACTCCATCGTGTCTGCGCATGATGGAACTGGGTGTGAAGGTTTGTGAGGGTTTCTAATACATTCCCTGTCTGTCGTCCCCAGCGTCCTTCAAGAGAGTGGAGCGAATAGGCACCTGTCAGGTCAGGATGGCATTTGCAATGTCTGCGTGCGACCGAATGTCTGTGGGCGTCGTTAGGCACCTTATGGGTGTCTCGGCGCCACATGTCGCGCTTTTAATAAAAAAAAATATATACCATTCAAAAATATAAAATCTATACAATGTGACAAAGATGTCCAGCTTTCACCAAAGTATGGTTGGCTACATCACATACTACGCTCGCGATCACACCTTGGTGAACTAGGAGCCATGTCAGCGCTTCGCTTTGGTCGTGCCGGCTAAACTGAACTGAACAGAAAACACACTATTTGTGTAGTCATGAAATATGAGCTATGTAAATAGTTTGTGGTTTCTGTCCAGTTCAGTGTAGCCGGCACGACCAAAGGGAAGCACTGACATGGATTCTAGCTCACCAAGATGTTATGTCCTTACATCACCGGTGTAGTACGTGAAATAGCCATGTCAAGTTCCATATAAAAAAAAAGTAGGTATGTCTGCCGACATACCTATTCAGGTTTATTAGTATAAATTTTATTGTCTAGCATTCAAGGTCACCTAAAATAACAAGTTCCTTCAACCTTTCGGTGTAGGTAGATGTACATATAAACGAAACTTGTATTATTTGTTTTAAAGCAAAAATTAGGCACAGTCTATAGAGTCTAAACTGTCGAATATCAAACTATGACACCAAGCAAAGTAATTATTCCTGAAGATGAATCATCAACCTGGTTAGCTTGCTTTGGAGACACAATTACGAATCACATGTGGAACAACTAGATAAACACGGAAACGTAACAAACCTGCGTCTGAATGTGAGAATTTAGTAAATGAAAGATGAATGTAAAGGAAATGATCGAAGAAATTTCACTTTGTTTTCAATCTCTTACTAATTTCGGAATTCTTCAGTTTGACGTCCCCTGTCAATCTAACGTCAACTTTGACAGTTCACATTTTTAAAAGTGCTTCGAATACTAGTTTTACTATTACTATTAAGCAAAATTTCCCCGATTTTTGGGCGTTATATATAAAATGTCAATTACCCCTACAATAAAAGAAATAATAAATAAATAAAGAGTCGGTTACATGATTACGGCCAAATTCAACAGACAACGAGGCTACGAAAATCCGGATGTAATCTTTTAAAATGTGTGGAGAATAAAGTTTCAGACGGTGACATTCGAGGCGCTGTTCGTCTACTGTCATCCGAGGAAGACCTCGCAACTGATTGCTCAGAAACGTACAATGCTCTAAAAGACAAACACCCTACGCCGTCTCGTCTACTCCAGCTACCAGATCCACCCACAGACGAACCTAATTACATTATAGTGACCGAACAAGCAGTGGCAGCAGCAATCGCATCATTTCCAAATGGTTCTGCTGGTGGAATCGACGGTCTAAGACCACAGCATTTGAAAGATCTAACATCAACCTCAAATGGCGTTGCGGGTACAGAACTTCTAATAGAATTATCTAAATTATGTAACCTGATGCTTTCCGGCAAAGTCATTGCTTCGTTTGTGCCTTTTCTGTATGGGGCCAGCCTTTTTGCCTTAAACAAAAAATGTGGTGGCGTTCGTCCAATAGCTGTCGGCTGTACTTTCAGAAGATTGGTTTCTAAACTGGCCTGCAACCGCATCTACAGAAAGCTTGGCTCCAAATTTCGCCCAATACAGCTAGGCTTTGCTACCAAGGGAGGATGTGAAGCAGCGGTACACTCAGTGCGAACATACAAAACAAGAAAAAAAGAAGCTGAAGTTGCCTGTGTTGAAGTTGAAGAAAAAATGCCTTTAACAGTTTAGAACGAGACTCAATGCTCAATTCCATACAAAACAATATCCCCGAAATTTACCCATACCTCTGGCAATGCTATGCTTCACCAACTCATCTATTCTACAATCAAAATGATCCAATTTCATCAAGCGTTGGTTGCCAGCAGGGAGATCCACTGGGCCCGGCAATATTCAGTCTGTCAATCCATAGTATTATTGAAAAAATAACTTCAGAGCTGAATATATGGTACCTGGACGACGGAACTTTGGGCGGGAAAGTTGACACAGTATTGACAGACTTAAATACAATAATCACTGCTTTCAAAGAAATCGGGCTTCATTTAAATTTTTCTAAATGTGAAATTTATGTTTTCAAATCAGACGATGAAAAAGATGAAATTATTAAGAAGTTCAACGAAATAGCGCCAAACATACAAGTTCTAGAAAACGATAACTTTTATCTTCTTGGTGCTCCAGTTACTTCCGAAGGTATACGCCCACTGATTGAGAAGAAAACAGAGACGATATCGAAATTTTGTGAACGATTGGAAGACATTAATACACATATGGCTTTATTTTTGCTTCGCCACTGTATATACATGCCGAAACTCACTTATTTTCTGCGCTCAAGTCCGATTTGGAAGGAAAACGATTTGATTAATTCAATTGATAACTCTCTGCGTTCTAACTTGGAAAAATTGCTGAATTGGAAATTGACTGATTCGTCCTGGCAACAAGCAACTTTACCCGTAAAATACGGTGGAATCGGTCTGAGAAAGGTGGAGGATATTTTTCTACCGGCCTTCATTTCTTCAATTAATAGTACGTCAGCTCTCATTGGTTCGATATTAAGTCCCTCACTATGTGAGTTTGAGATTTCGTACTTCGAAGAAGCCGTTTCTGCTTGGAAGGTGCTTTGTCCCGACGAACAACCACCGTGTCCAAGCCAAGCTGTCGCCCAGTCCAAGTGGGATATTCCAATAGTCAAAATGAAACATAACATTCTCCTTGAAAATTGTAATGAAATTAATCGTGCACGTATTTTGGCGGTTTCAGAAAAAGAATCTGGAGCGTGGCTTGAAGCTTACCCAGGGACTTACCTAGGGACTTTATTAGATCAGAAAACCACCAAAATTTCGGTTGCACTTCGTTTAGGCCTCAAAATTTGTGAAAGTCATATTTGTGTGTGTGGGTCACCAGTCGACATATATGGCCACCACGGACTATCATGTATCAAAAGTGCCGGTAGAAACTCCAGGCATCAAAATTTAAATTTTATTATTAAGTCCACGCTTCTGACAGCTAACATACCGTGCATCCTAGAACCTTGCGGTTATTCCCGGCTGGATGGCAAGAGGCCCGATGGTATCACCCTGGTGCCATGGGCTAAGGGTAGGTCACTGATGTGGGACGCCACTTGTGTCGACACATTGGCTCCAAGTCACGTTCGGGCCTCTTCAAGAGCGGCTGGCGCGGCCGCGGCCGGAGCGGAGAGCCTCAAACGCAACAAATATTCAAATATTATTCAAGATTTCGAATTTGTTGCGTTTGCGGTTGAAACCCTCGGTCCGTGGAGCAGTGAAGCCAAAAGCTTCTTGAAGAGGCTTGGTCCTCTGCTGGTGGACGCAACTGGCGTCCCGCAATCAAAGGCTTACTTCATTCAAAGGGTAAGCCTTGCCATCCAGCGGGGTAATGCAGCAAGCGTTCTAGGAACATTTGAAAATGCCCCTTTTGATAGTTATTTTAATGTTTGTTAGGTAGGTTTATTTCTTTAGTTATTAGTATTACTTTTTTGTTATTTATTAAATAAATATTACCCCTTGCAATAAATTAATGATAAAAATTTGTCAAAAAAATTTTATTCGCTATGTTAGTTGGCACGTTAATGAATATCATGGGTGAATAATTTTAAAGGCGTCACATTTAGATTGACAAATTAATATATTAGAAGTCAAAACTTCTTTTCAGCAATATTTCATTTGGTGACACATAAAAGGCAATAACGAAAGCAAGTGTAGTAACACTAGACCTATACTTTAATCCGACTATAATTTTACTTGACGTATATTATTAGCATCTGTTCATATTTTAATAGTTAGATTCTTCGATTGAATGAATTTACTCTGCGTTGAAATTAGATAATGTTCTTGTAAAACAAAATTTCTATTTTTATCAATAACTTTTAGTGTAGGTAAACAAAAATCTTAAAGAAGTAAGACTTGATTTTTTTGCGATTGTGTTATGGATAAGACATGAATACATGATAGAATTTAGTTTACGTTGTTTTGACAACCAACCGGCGCGGCGGCGGGCGACATTTCTTTCGGAGGGAAACGTTTGTAGAATTTCCTCAACGTACTTTACTTTTCATTTTGTTTTGAAAATAAAAACCTTCCAGTTTTGTTCCTGAGAAAATATTTCAACATGAGCGAAGAAGACGTGATGGAGGTGTGTACAGAGGAACCGGCACCGCCGAAGCCGGCGCCTTCACAAAAGCCCGCACCTGCACACCTGCCTTGGATAGAAAAGTATCGGCCGACCGCGTTCACCGATATAGTCGGCAACTCGGACACAGTGGAGCGTCTGGGTGTCTTCGCTCGCGCGGGCAACGCGCCCAATATCCTCCTGGCGGGCCCACCGGGCGTCGGCAAGACCACAACAGTGTTGTGTTTGGCGCGAATATTGCTCGGACCGGCATATCGTGACGCAGTTCTGGAGCTGAACGCCTCCAACGATAGGGGAATAGACGTCGTTCGTAATAAGATCAAGATGTTCGCACAGCAGAAGGTATGATTTCTTTCTGTTTCAAAAGTAACCTATACATCGCAATTGGTTGATCGCCCCATGATTTGAGTTCGCGGTAGGTACCTACCTTATAGTCAGATTTTAAGTTTGCAAGACGGACGAAAGTGTCATTTTACTTTCAAAGGCCAAAGGACAAATGTCACGCTGCATATAAGTAGTGATTGCAGTAGACAAAAATACTATTTACTTATTGAATAAAGAGAGACTTAGAGATTTATTTATTTCACGAATGCAGGATGTTTTAACGGTTACATACAACATTAGTTTCAACAGGATATGCTCGTAGTTGTACTTATTTTGAATTTAATCATTATAATTCCTCTTCAGTTTTCAAGTCTTATTCTTCTGTAGAAAATAAGCCAGCGCCGTCTTCTAGCCCAACCCATCTGTTTATTTAATAATCTTTAGGTATACATGTGGCTTTCTGGTATCACTATGCATATGACAGGTTGCATGTTTCAACAGCTTTTGTTTATTTACTTGGCATTAAAGTATTTCCATGGTTCTTCTCTAATTTGTGAGGCCTCAACTAATTTCTATTTGTTTCTACATAAAAGGAGTATAGGTTTTTTTATGGATTCTGACACGGTTTGCTACATCACCTACAACATCCGTGATGTCATCCCATAAAACCGGATGAACTAGGTGCCATGTCAGTGATTCACTTCATTTCATATCGGCTACACTGAACTGGACGGAACACACAAACTATTTACATAGCCGTTATGACCGACGCTTCATTCAGTGCGGTGGTACCAACCCGGGCGGGATAAACCCTACCACCTAGTAATGTAAGAAGGGAAGCGACCTGCAGTTTCACGTGGAATCTGAAACACGGTCAGCCTCCAACGGTCGAGCGGTCACTCATCCCAAGTATTGACCGCGCCCAGGTGTGCTTAACCCTGCAGTGGTCGCGACCCAAAAAGTTACCCCATTGCTCGCGCGCGGACTGAGACTCCGCAACCTCGCCGCGCCTAACTTTTGATTAGGTTTTTTTGTTTGTTAGTTTATATTTAAAAAAAGGAATGCATATTTCAATAAAAGCATTATTTTTCCAACAAATGATACAATAACATGTTTCTTAGTTGCTTTGGACAAGTAATAATCTAAGTTATAAAAAAATTAAGAAAAATCAACAAAAAAATATTTCTCAAAGAAATCTCAAAAATGAACCATCAAAATCTAACAAATCACAATACTTTTGGTTTTTTATTACAGTCGTACTCTCCCTCCTTAAGAAAACACAATAAGTAGCTATATTAATTAATTATACAATAACAAAAACTAATTTTTAGTAAGCAAATCGGAAAAAAAAATTATTTTTTTGCTGATTAACTATATTTTTTTGCACATTCTGGGCACAACACTGACATCACATGTTCGAGACATGCATATTTTTGACAAGCGATATTTCCGCAGCTTTTTTTTTTTTTTATGGAAACACACGGTTGGCTACATCACCTACAACATCCGTGATGTGAGCCCATAACACCGGGTGAACTTGGTGCCACGTCAGTGCTTCCCTTCGGTCGTGCCGGCTACACTGGGCTGGACGGAAAACACAAACTATTTACATAGCCGTTTCGACCGACCTTTCATTCAGTGCGGTGGTACCAACCCGGGCGGGTTAAACCCTACCACCTAGTAATATAAGAAGGGAGTCATATCCCTTAGTCGTCTTTTACGACATACATGGGGAGAGATGCAGCGGGGCTATTCTTTTAAAGTACCGGCCCCACACGGTACAAAAGCTATATTTAGTCAGTCGATTCTTCTTTCGATCACAATAATGGCATCTACCACGAGTTACGACGTTTGTCTACTAGTGCTGGCCTGTTGGTCTAATAGGATCATCAATACTTCTTTCAGGCGAAGTTTTATTGATGGAGGTAAGTTTTGGCTTACTATCCTTGAGTGCCGATGGTCTTTCAGAAGAAGGTTTTGACTAACCTTCTTCTGAAAGACCATCTGCACTTTCTGCTTTCAAAAACTCTCTTCGCGCGCGGACTCTCTGTCCGCGCTCTGCAACATGAGTGATCGCGCGCGGACTCAGACTCCGCAACAGGTATGTTGCGTTCCCTATGAATACCAGCGCACGACTGATTATGTCGTTCGCAAGAACCCGGCACGAGATGAGAATTCCGGGAGTGTGAGTTCTGTGCTGTTAATAGTAAAAAAGGTATCCAACAAAGTGCAAATATGCGGATTCTGAGTCCGCGCGCGACCACTGCAGGGTTAACAAAAGTCGACCGACCGCACCACTGAGCTACCGAGGCTGACAAAATATTATTATTATTATTTCTTAATGAACTAGCAGCTTAATATGCTGATGTGTTCATCTCTATGATGATCACTGGTGTTGCTATTTGTTATATTTCTTTGATTTCTAAATACTTGTCAAGCCTATTTTTGAATGCGTTTGTTGAGGGTGCTTCAATAATCTCCTCGAGCAGTTTATTCCAGCTGTTTACAAATAGGTAGATAAATAATATTGTGAGTTTTTTTTTTCTATAAAAAAAAAGTCACTTCCATCTACCTACCAGTGAGAGTTTGTGCGAGCTCAGGTTACCCTGCCGGCGGGGCGGCACAAGATCGTGATCCTGGACGAGGCGGACAGCATGACGGAGGGCGCGCAGCAGGCGCTGCGCCGCACGATGGAGCTCTACAGCGGCACGACACGCTTCGCGCTCGCGTGCAACAACAGCGAGAAGATCATCGAGCCGATACAGTCGCGCTGCGCCGTGCTGCGCTTCTCCAAGCTGAGCGACGCGCAGATACTCGCCAACGTTCGTATCATTGTCTTGTTTTCATTTCATGATACGTGATATTGGCTGGTCAGAGCATGCGCTTTGGCCCCTCCGAGTCAGCCACCCATAGCGGATTACATAAAAAAAAAATTAAAAATTACTTATTATTTCAGACTTCTTGAATTTTTTTATATAATTTGATTTGATTGGCTGAGTCAGAGGAGGCAATGCACGTGCTCTGACCAGCCAATATCACCTCCGAGAAGGTAGTTGCCATACCGGAGGCAATCGACGACAATCGGGGTGTGCAGCGTAATCGGTGTTGTGCTGCAAGAACTCTGGTAAATTACAGCACAACACCGATCACCACGTTTAGCAAAGTATTCGAACAAGATTCAAGCAGCAAGTAAGGCAATAAGACCCACCTGCTGCATGACTCGGCGGAAGTACCGTGCCAAGGTGAGAGTGCTTAAATAATAATAAATTGAAATTTTGACACACTAGTTACTAGGTGGTAGACTTGAACCCGCCCGGGTTGGTACCATCGGCATCGCACTGAATGGAAGGACTTTTGAAACGGCTATGTAAATAGTTCATGTTTGCCGTCCAGTTCAGTGTAGCCGGCACGACCAAAGGGAAGCACTGACATGGCACCTAGTTCACCAAGGTGTTATGAGCTGACATCACGGATGTACTCGTAGTAGGTGATGTAGCAAACTGTGTCAGTTTCCATAAAAAAAAAAATGAAATGAAATAAATCTACCTAATCTTATTCAATACATACATTCAATGCGTACCTTATTCAAGTACAACGCGCACTGGGCAAGGATTGCATCTGGAATGCTGGAACGCTATCCCCGCCCACATAGTTCCCCCCAAGTATTAGTCTCGGGTCCTTCAAGAGAGGCGTGAATGGGCACCTGTCAGGCCGGCATGGCATTTGCAGCCCCCGCATGCGACCGAATATTCATGGGCGTCGCTAGACACCTTATGGGGGACAGGGCTATTCGTAGGTATGAACTGCACTATGCGAGTTTTCTCCCCAAACAGAGATTATTAACTAAGAACTATCAAAGTGAATGTTTTGGTGGTTTAAAAAAAAAATAACCAGGGTTAATTTACAGAAAATGCGTCGCGCGACGCATCTTCTATAATTTAACCCTAACCTAATGTTGAGGCGGCGCATGTCGTTTTTGTTATGTTTCGTTGAAAACTACCATAGTGCAGTTTGTATACCTGCATGCAGGTATACCTACGAATAGACACTTCCCCTTATGGGTGGCACAGCACGGCGCAACATGTCGCGCTTACTATAAAAAAAAAGTGCAGACTCAACGGAAAGTACAGTAGTGATTAATTTTGGACTAGGTGATCGAGGTGTGCCAGAAGGAGAATCTCTCGTACACGGAGGACGGGCTGAACGCGATAGTGTTCACGGCGCAGGGCGACATGCGGCAGGCTCTCAACAATCTCCAGTCCACCGCCAACGGCTTTGGGCACGTCGATAGCGAGAACGTGTTCAAGGTCAGTTCCGGCTTTTGTATCAATTTTGTATCGTTTTTGGTAAGAATCTAGGGCTGCCAAGATCGACGCTAAGCTCATACATGGAGAGAGCTTCGAAAACATCACTGGAAGCATCCTACAGAATATGGATTGGTAGAGAGGGGGAGGTCGAGAGCGGGACTGGTGGTCCCCGCGTCCTAGTCAACGCAGACTAGCTGACGAGGGCTGGATGCGAGCCGAAACGTGAAGCATGCGCGGGAAATTTTAGAGTGGCCACTCGCTAGTCCCGACCTCGATTAATACCCTCTTCTACTGCCGATGGGCCCGGATATGTTCGGTGAAGCCATCCCAAGCTTAGCTCCACACCTTCCAAACTGGAACTCAACACTTTGAACGGCCCAATTAGCTAAAGGTGTTGTCAGCCTCGGTAGCTCAGTGGTGCGGGTCGGTCGACTGTTGTTAAGCAACTCTGAGTGCGGTCAGTACTTGGATGGGTGACCGCTCGACCGTTGGAGGCTGACCGTGGATAGGATTCCACGTAAAACTATAGGTTCCTTTTCTTCTTACTTTACTAGGTGGTAGGGTTTATTCCGGCCGGGTCGGTACCACCGGACTGAATGAAACGTCGGTCGAAACGGCTATGTAAGTCCAGTTCAGTGTAGTCGACATGAAATGTACGGAAGCACTGACATGGCACCTAGTTCACCCGGTGTTACGGGCTGACATCACGGATGTTGTAGGTGATGCAGCCAACCGTGTCAGTTTCCATAAAAAAAATTTTTATAAAAAAATTGGTGAATGTGGGTTCTCAAAAGACCAATGTCAATAAATGATCGGTTTTGAAGTTCACGTGCTCTGCAAATGATCAACAGTTCAGGTTCATTTTTCCAAGCATTCTATTTGTGGCAATTTTGATATTTTTCAGACCTGTTGTATTATTATTGTTGCAGTATACACTAGCAGCTTTAAGCTGATGTGTGTACTTTGTATGTTGAATGCACTTGATTCTCATTTGTATTTGTTTGTTGTACTATTTCATAAGTTAGTGTTTCTTTTTATTTTAACTTAGTTGCCTTAAGTGTTTTTATTTATTTATGTTTTTTTTTTTCATATTAATAACATGTTTGTCCAGCTGGTTTTTAAAACCGTTCACTGAGATTGCACTTATCACTTCTTGGGGAAATTTATTCCAACAGTCCACTACTCGGTTAGAAATAAAGTACTTCCTAGGGTTTGAATTGAAATTAGTTTGGTTGAGCTTTAACGAATGAACACGAAGTCTCGTATATTGTGTATATTTTCTCTACAACTAAAATGAAATGTGTTGAAGGTATGCGACGAGCCGCACCCCCTGCTGGTGCGCGGCATGTTGGAGAGCTGCGTTAAGCAGGACATCAGCGAGGCCTACAAGGTGAGGGGACGGGGTTCGTACTCCCAACCCATTGTACACTCTTATACCTACCGTGCCCTGTGGGGTCCAGTGTTTGTAGGGCTTGCCGCTAGCCGAGAAAAAAAAAGAGTGGCCGCTCGCTAGTGCCAACCTCGATTGACACCCTCCCTCTACTGCCAGTGGTCCCTAAACGCAATGCAGGTGTTTTACCCGAGTTATTGCAGCGAATGACAGGATACGGAGACTACAGCATCGTTGAACAATTACTACCAATATATTCACCCCTCGTGATGAGCTCAAATTAGCAACTTTCGCCGTTGCAATATTTTCCAAATCTAAAACCATACATTCTTCAAACCATATATTCTTAGAATTTATCTCTCTCAAAATTTTTTTTCTTCTTAGATTTGAAAAAAAAAAAATTATCATGGCCAACATTTGACATTTGAGCTCTAGCATCTGCCCTTGTAATTTCTTTTAGTAATTTTATTTTTTTTATCTAATCCGGTATGGGTGGCTGAGTTGGAGGGGCCAAAGCGCATGCTCCGACCAGCCAATATCACCTCCGAGAAGGTAGGTGCCATACCGGAAACTTCCCTGGATTGCTGGCTATACTGGACTAGAGGAGAACACAACCGAGGCTGCTATGCGGCCATCTTACATCCAGTACGGTGGTACCAACCCAGTCGGCTACAATTTGAGCCTACCACCTAGTAAGGGGCAATGTAAGGGACCTACAGTTTTACACCGGTTCCGAACGGTGAAGCAGCAGGTGTAGGTATGCACGTAAATTTTTTCATCAGAAAAAACTCATTGCTACACGCCGACGGGATTCGAACCGCGGACCTCTCGCATGAGAAGCCGATGCCCAAACCACTCGGCCACCCGTCGCTTTCAATTGCTGAATCAACCTGTATATTTCTCGCCAGGTGGTCTCCAAGCTGTGGAAGCTGGGCTACGCCGCGGAGGACATCATGAGCAACATCTTCCGCGTGTGCAAGAACCTCGAGATGGACGAGGACCTCAAGCTAGAGTTCCTCCGCGAGATCGGCTTCACGCACATGCGCGTCGCCGACGGCCTCGGCACGCTGCTGCAGCTCAGCGGGCTGCTGGCGAGGTTGTGCCACGTCGCCGGCGGCGGCGTCATCGAAATGTGATTACTTGTCAACACACGATTGATGTGTGATTACTTGTAAACACACAATTGAACAGTGATTACTTGTAAACACACGATTCACCTGTGATTACTTGTAAACACCTGATTGAACTGTGATTACTTGTAACACCTAAAGAACCTCGAGATGGAAGAGGACCTTAAGCTGGAGTTCCTCCGCGAGATCGGCTTCACGCACATGCGCGTCGCCGACGGCCTCGGCACGCTGCTGCAGCTCAGTGGGCTGCTGGCGAGGTTGTGCCACGTCGCCGGCGGCGGCGTCATCGAAATGTGATTACTTGTCAACACACGATTGATGTGTGATTACTTGTAAACACACAATTGAACAGTGATTACTTGTAAACACACGATTCACCTGTGATTACTTGTAAACACACAATTGAACAGTGATTACTTGTAAACACACGATTCACCTGTGATTACTTGTAAACACCTGATTGAACTGTGATTACTTGTAACACCTCAAGAACCTCGAGATGGAAGAGGACCTTAAGCTGGAGTTCCTCCGCGAGATCGGCTTCACGCACATGCGCGTCGCCGACGGCCTCGGCACGCTGCTGCAGCTCAGCGGGCTGCTGGCGAGGTTGTGCCACGTCGCCGGCGGCGGCGTCATCGAAATGTGATTACTTGTCAACACACGATTGATGTGTGATGATTACTTGTAAACACACAATTGAACAGTGATTACTTGTAAACACATGATTCACCTGTGATTACTTGTAAACACCTGATTGAACTGTGATTACTTGTAAACAACTCAAGAACCTCGAGATGGACGAGGACCTCAAGCTGGAATTCCTCCGCGAGATCGGCTTCACGCACATGCGCGTCGCCGACGGCCTCGGCATGCTGCTGCAGCTCAGCGGGCTGCTATCGAGGTTGTGCCACGTCGCCAGCGGCGGCGTCATCGAAATGTGATTACTCATGAACACATGATTCATGTGTAATTACTTGTAAGCCCGCGATAGAACTGTGGTTACTTGCAAGCATGTGATTCAACTGTGATTACTTGTAAACACCTTATTGAACTGTGATTACTTGTAGACATTTGATTCAACTGTTATTACTTGTAAACATTTGATTCAACCGTGATTACTTATAAACATGTGATTGAACTGTGACTACTTGTAAACGCTTGATTGAACTGTGACTACTTGTAAACACCTGATTGAACTGTGATTACTTGTATACACACAATTAAAGTGTGATTACTTGTATACACTTGATTCAACTGTGATTACTTATAAACACGTGTTTCAACTGTGATTACTTATAAACACGTGATTCAACTGTGATTACTTGTAAAAACGTGATTGAACTGTGACTACTTGTAAACACTTGATTGAACTGTGATTACTTGTAAACACGCGATTCACCTGTGATTACTTGTAAACACCTGATTGAACTGTGATTACTTGTAAACACATGATTCAACTGTGATCACTTGTAAACATGCGATTCAACTGTGATTACTTGTTTACTCCCGTTTATAGTTGCAAATGTAGAAGTGATGAACATTTTGGCCAAGTGAATTAATTGTATTTTATTCTATAAGTCTTTTGTACAAAATTAACTATTAAATTGTTCATTAAACTATTAAAATGTTAATTTTCATTAATTAATTAATCAAACATTCTTTGCTTACGGTGATGCTTAGTCCGGGTCTCCTCTCACCCTCAAAATATGGTTGAGGGAGGCGATGGCTGGCCCTGGCGTGATGCTCGTGAACGGATGCTGTTTGTGGAGACTGGCCTGCTCCAATTGGCGGCATGTTATCTGAATGGTATACCTATGTATATATTACTTACCTGACTGCATAATTCGTTAACACTTGACTACCTAGTAGGATTAGTACCTCAATTTTATTAACCCATCGACATCTTGATACTTCAAGTACCTTAACTGTGCCCGCGGCTCCGCCCGCTCTCATATTTCACTTCACTGCTAACCTCATAAGCCATTTAGCGTGATAGTAAGTAGCCTATAGTTGATGGGAAGAATCAAGCTATCCGTAGATTTTTTTTTTATTAAAATCGGTTCATTGGTTCTCGAGTTATAAGCGGACAGACAGACATACACTCAGACAGAAAGCAGACGTTGGATTTTATTATAGGTAAGGATTGTAGTATGTTTAATGTACTAACATAATTATGTTGATACAAATTACGTATCAAAGTTTGACAAAGGCTCTTTACACCTGATACACTTAATTAATAAGTCTGTTGTCAGAACTCTCATCAAAATTGTAAATCTTGCTCTCAGGCTGTACTTTCGATGGGCTGTAAAATACTTGTAATAATATGTATGAAAAAATACCCTGCGTAGCTTCTTGCCGGTTCTTCTTCGTATGTGTAATCGAACCGGATAGAACAAATTATGACAAGTTAGAGTGCATTCTAACTGCCATATGAATGCCTCAATATGTTTCCTCCACCCTTTCGCTGGCACTACCCATACTTATTTATCTATAATTTTGTCCCTCATCAATCACCCAAAGGTTGACTGGAAGAAATCACTTGCAGTGATAAGTCCGCCTCCGTATTTCTTGTTGTGTACTTTCTTCTTTCAATTGTGTGCAATAAAAAGTTTCTATTATATTCTGTTCTAAATAATAAACAAAATATATATTCGGTTGCGGCCCTGTACGGTGCGGCAAGCAATATGAAAAACCGGCCAAGTGCGAGTCGGACTTACGCACCGAGGTTTCTGCACTACAAAAAAACATTGAAAAAAAACACGTTTCTTGTATGGGAACCCCCCTTAATTTTTTACTTTTTCTATTTTTTATTATTTGTTGTTACATCCGCCATAATAACACATATTCTGTGAAAATTTCAACGGGCTACCTATTACGGTTCAAGAGATACAGCCCTCGGACAGGTGGACGGATAGACAGACAGATGGCGTAGGTAAATAATAGGCTTGCATACGGGATATGGAAACCTAAAAAAGCCTTTTTTTTGTATTGAGCGAGAAAAATAAAACAAATTTCAATAAAAATAATTTATTATGCAATGCATTACTATCCTTACCAGCTAAGAATATAGAATAAAAATATAAAATTTGTATAACAATATAGGAATCGAGCGAATTATTTATTCAATACTTATATCGAAATGTGTGCGTTCCCCCGCCGGTTAGTCCGCGATCAACAAGTTATGTACCGGCATCAAGCTCTGAAAACCATCCAACACATCACAACAACGTTACTCAAAATATCCTACGTGAATCCACAAGCCGGCACGACCAGAGGGAGGCACTGGCATGGCACCGAGTTCTAGACAGGATGCGTCTGACTACGTGATACGTAGCAGATTTTGTAGCCAACCATGTAAGGTTTTATAAAAAAAGGTGCGTGTTAAGAAGTTATACTTCTGTGGTGTGTGACCCTCTCTGTCCCCTCCGTCATCGTCCTACTGTGGTGACAGTATCGAAGCGAAAGTCCTGGAGTAAGGGTTGCCAGATCAGAGATGCGCATTTTCTGGACGTGATCTTAAAATTTCGGGATTTTACGATTTAAGTCGGGACAAATAAATAAAACTAATAAAAATACCTTCAACGAAAAATACCTTGGTAGGCTAGGCTAAAGCTAACGCTGTTTTCAACTTGGCGGAGGACTTAATTTTGGCAGGAAAAATTTTTCCAAAGCGGGACTCTGGACAAAGAGTAAAATTTCTGGACAATCTCGCTCAGTCCCGGCCACCTGGCAACGCTATCCTGGAGTGACAGCAGGAAACGGGGTCCAAACAATTTCATACTACTATAACATGGCAAATAAAATATGTCTTCACACATACATATCATATTAACTTTTTTGTATTGAATAATACAAAAAAAGTACAAAAAACATACACAAGACGTACCGCTGCTGCACGTGTTAATTTGTTATTCCACATTGTAAAGAATGGCAAACATTGAGCATAAAAAAATATTACAATCTAATAAAAATTTTTTTTTTTCAATAACTTGATTATTAGTAGCACCATTACTGGGAATATAAATGTTTCATGTAAAAGTGAAATATGTAAATAAGTAATTTTTTTAAACTATCTTGGTATTATTATTACTCTTATAAGATTAATAAAACATTTAAAATATGCTGGAATGTTCCTTCACCGATGTCCCATTAAGAGTACGCTGTACATTAGATTTCCTCAGACGAATTAGCTCGCTCCCATACTCTGACCTAATCCAACAATAGGTTTAAAAGATTTAAAATCAATTGGAATACGGTTCACGGTACTTAGTATAGAACTTTCTTCTCAAGATCTGTGTCTGTAGGAACAAATGTATATATTAAGTTTATTGAAAAAAAAAAACATTTTTTTTTCTTGTATTTTTTTTTTTGCATTTAAGTCTAACCCAAGGAAACAATTCTTGGTGAACAGAGTTGTGTACTCTTGGAACGAACTACCGCAGGAGGTCATAAGTGCTGAAAGTGTAAACGGATTGAAAAACAGCCATAAAAAAAAACAGATAACACCTAAAAGGAAAAAAAGTGAAATGCACGCATCCGCTTGAAGCTACCTATATAATAATAATAAAAAAAAATCTTACTTCTTACAGACACAAATCTTGAGCAAAAAAAAAATGGACACAAAGTAAAAATGTTTACATTGTGCCAGATAGTTTTGAAGTAATTGAACCGAAATGAACAGCGTGCTCTTAGGACATGTAAAAATTAAATGGTGACACTACAATGATAAAGTGGCTGGCACGTAACTAAGGCTGTGTGAAATGGTTTTTTTTTTCAATTTTACCGGGGCCGGTCCCCAGACCTCTTACATACGTTGACATCAGGAAGGGCCGGTCGGACCCAAAAGAAAGACCTAAAAATATAGCAAATTCAGATTTCTATGAATTTTTTTTCTTAGAATGAGTGAGAATGCTGGACTGTACGGATAACAACCTCTGCCTTTCCTGTAGAACATACATTATATTCCCAGGTTTTGAGGAAACAATTATTTTGCCGGCTGTCAATTTTGTTTTGTTTAGGTATACATCATTTCTGGCGTGACGGTAAACTGGCTTCTAGTCTAACGTTATTTAGAATGCGTTATCTGAATAGTCTAATGCGTGATCTACACGTCGATTTATGTTATTAGCACAGGGTAATTCGGGAATTTTAGATTAGAAAAATTCAGAAAAAAATAAGCAAAAAATTATAAACAATATGAAAATAATGCAATATGATATATACAACACACGTGGCTAATGTCACACAGCTCTATTTACGCGCCGGCCGCTATGACAGACAATTAAAAAAAAAACAATAAAAGTGTAAGTATGAGCGCGCGTGCGTTGCCGTGGCGACGGTGCCTCGTTAGTGAATGGAGCGCAGCGTGTCTGGCGACTCATCCTCTTCAATGAGCTTTTGATGCACCTCACTCAACGCCTAGAACCAAGTAACACGCCTTCACTCCCATGCACTCACTCCCGGAACACACATACTTACAGTACTCACAATGTTTTTGACTTAAAATAGGTACATACTCCGTATTCTAGCGGCCTAGCTACCTAAATATAGCGTCTTTAGTGATGCAATCATTGTTTGACAGCTGTCAAAGCGTTCCAGAGTCTTGCCACCACTTAGCTTTGGCAGCTAGTAGGTTAGAGAATAATTAAAAATTATGGGATAATAGATGGCGGTGATATGACATTTCCGTTTTGACAGTCGACAGGAGAGTCTCGGCTCGACGTATTCCACATTTACGGCAAAATGGATGACGCTGATTGCCACGGAGGCGGGATGCCATTTTCGTTTGTTTTGACGGCCGACGGGAGCGCGCCCGCTCGAGCCTCAATACAGGAACACAACCGCCAAAAATGTAGAATATGTCGCGCCGAGACGATACAGATACAATGGCGACTTCTAAAAATACGACACACTTTTGGAATTTAAGTTGAAGTAGCTACCCAATTAACATTATGGTGTTAAGACAGTCGTTATAAGAGCTGTGTATTTATTTATTTATTTTATTTATTTAATAGGTATTTGGAGTGGTATATTGGTGTTAACAATTGGTGTTATAGCGTGCTCTAGCTGTCTTGTAACTCCGAAAGAGGCCCATTCTTATACAGGTTTAGGTTCTTTAGTGACTTTACAATAGCGTTAGTAAGTGCTATGAGGGGACAAGAGCTCTACAGTAGTGACGCTTAAAACCTTGGGTTATATTAATCCAATATACCAATTTAAGATCTAAAACAACCTGCCGTTACCACCGTTACCGCACCAATTTGTTTGTTGGGCACAACGTAAATTCCAAATACAACAGTACAAAGCTAAATTGTTAAGTCACACAAAAAGCGATACAATGGCAACAAACTAAGATCATGCACTGAAACTGTGTATAGTGGGCGTTCATGCGAACTTAAGAGCTGGGAGGAGGGGGCGACCCGACCGTCTGCTGGTCGATAATGAAGCTATCACCTCTGCCGGCCGTTTCCTAGCGAACGGGGTGGTGAGGCATGATGGTAGTGCCGACAAACCAATGGTGCACTCGAAGAGGTAGGCTCACCGTACCCTTCAAGCGCTTCCCCCCCAAAGGTGAATGTGGAACGCACTCCCTGTCCATCTATTTCCTCCCAAGTACAGCCTGGGCTTTTTCGAAAGGGGCATGAAAAGGCTCCTGGACTAGAAAAGAACACAACTGAGGCTGCTATGCGGCCATCTTACATCCAGTACGGTGGTACCAACCCAGTCGGCAACAATTTGAGCCCACCACTAACCAGCAACCACTAACAACCAACTACCAGTAAGAGGTAAGGGAGGGGACCTACAGTTTTACACCATGTCGCATTATCCATAAAAAAAGAGCAACGGCAGAGCCAAAATCACCTCTCACGAAACCACTCTCAGTTAGGTGCCATGCCAGCAGATTTGCAAAAAAAAAGTGGCCAAAAAGTGTCCACGTAGTACGAGAACGGTCCCAAAGGGGAAAAAAAGGATTGCATAAAAAATCCAATTTCTACTGTATACTGAAATGAAAAGCTCAATTACCTTAAAGTACTTGACAGTTTTGACGCGCAGCTCGAGCGTGGCGGCCTCGTCGCACACCATCAGCGTGTGCGGGTGCTGCTGGAACGCGGACACGGTCCACATGTGATTGACGCCCTCCTCGATCGCCTTCGACAGCGCGAGCGCCTTGTGGTTGCCTGTTATGAGTATCATTACCTGCGGACGGCGAAAAATACATTTTTATATAAATAAAAAAAATATATTAACGCGCCACGTGCGAGTCGAACTCGCAGGTAAGTACCACTAAAATAAAAAAAATTGCCGTCGTACCACCTTTACCTACGAGAAGCTAATAATAATATTTATCTTCTATATCTACATTCTTAAATTCTCTTTGGAGGTTAGCATCACACCAAAGTTCAATTTAATGATTCTCTTTCCTCAAATGCAAGTAATCTCGGAATCAAATCTAAAAATTGATTTCTTATCGAATTTAGTTCTGAAAAATCTTGTTTAAAATATTCTTCGGAACTCACTATGAGCATTTGACAGTGAGTTTTTATATCGCTAAGAACATCAGAATGCAAATTATATTTATGTTCATCAACAAAACTTTCAAAATTAGGATTATGGCACTTTTTATAGTCGGTTATTAAATGTAGGGAAAGAGGGAAAGGGATGCAAACCGCGTACCATAGATTGAGAACCGCTGGTTTAGCGGGTTATAATATTATGACGATATTATGTTGTCGAGGTAAGCAGAATAATAACTTTTGTGCTGTAAAACCTCCGGTTAATGACTACATAAGTCACCTCAGCACAAATCACCTTCACCAAATGAGAACTATAGGGTTTTCCAATAGAGACGGGTCGATGTTGACAGGCTGTGGCGGCCATGTTGTTTTGGCGGCAACTGTCAAATCAATTGTTCATTAATCAGTAACTGATGCCAAATCATCATGTAAAGTTACACGATTGAGCAGGTCAAACCTAATGACCTAATGACAACGCCGTTTGTTCGCTGCCTGGGCTTCGGAGCGTTTGGAAGAGGACCCCAATTTTGGCCGAAAAATCATTTTTAGCGACCATGAATGGCTATATTAACAAGCATATATGGGACGAGGCCAACCCACATGAGGTTCACCAAGTGGCAATGCATCCACAAAAAGTTACTGTTTGGTGTGGATTTTGGGTCAGTGGCGTCATTGGTCCGTATTTTTCGATTTTTCCGTGCCACCGTGAGAAGCCACGGCGGACATTTGAATGATGTCATATTCCACACATAAATGGCATACATGGGCCTTTCAAACAAAAAAAGAAATTCGTTAATACCTCACACACAGCTTCTTTTATTCCTTTTGAATCGACCCGCCCCTATTGGAAAACCCTTTAGATAACAAGGATAATTTATGATCTATTGTGTACCTCCTTAGCGTCCATGACAGTGCCGACGCCGACCGTGAGAGCCTGCTTGGGCACCTTGTCCATGTCGTTGCCGAAGAAGCGAGCGTTCGCCTCGAGCGTGTCGTACGCGAGGCTCTTGACGCGCGTCCGCGACACCAGCGACGAACCAGGCTCGTTGAACGCTATGTGACCGTCCGGGCCGATACCTGCACCAACAAGCGCTAGATGGAACGGTTTCCCGGTCGCATATATCCAAAGTCTAGTTAGCGAGTTGCTCTGATTGGTAGAGGGACGAGTCTGGCTCCGCCTCCGGCACCCTCAGCGAACCTACTCAATCCGATGTTCGTTCGGTGGCATATGTGCTTTGGTGGCTCAGTGGTAGAGTGTAGGGTTTATTTTGATCTCGGCCATGGGTTCGTGTCCGTTTTGTCAAAATTTGTTTTGTTTTGTTTTTCTTTAAGCAATGTTAGGGTGTTAAAATTAGGTTATGGTTATTTTTTTTATAACCACATAAGAAAATTTTATTTTCGGAAATACAAACGTAACAAAAACGACATGCGCCGCCTCAATATTAGGTCAGGGTTAAATTATAGAAGATCCAGCGCGTTGCCGATTCCGCTACCGGGTCGATAACGTGTATCTCTAAATTTTCTCTTTCGGCTTTGCATTTATCTAAAAAGAAAAATATAAAAAGAGAGTACATGCTTAGTACTAGTACTAGAGGTCTCAGTGCGGAGAATGGCCCACCCGCCTTCCCAAGAGGCTGGGCAGCAAACAACAACAACATGCTTAGTACTAACATATAAAAAAAATTTCAAAAAAAAGTCTACGGCGACCCTTCCCAACTCTTCAATTTTGTTTGTTTCGCGTGGAACAGATTTAGATAGACAGAAATTGGCAATGATATTTTAAGAAAGATACCTTGTCTATACGACATGGCACACGGCACACGGCATGAACTTGAAACATTGACAGAAAGAACTATAAAGGATGCGCCGACTCGAATAGTCTTATTCCAATTATTAAGGGAGGGAATTCAAGTTATGTGGCGGTTGGTATAACTGACAACTACTTACGAAGGACGACGCACGTCTGAACGCGTGCGTAGTTGGTGCGCGACTAACTTCAAACAGGACTGTGGTCTTGTATTTCATGTGCCGCTTTGGGAGCTTGTATAACCTATCTACCTCCTTTTTAACATATAATATCATTGGACATTGGCAAAACAAACCGCCGATGAACAGTTCGATGCCGCCGCCCTCCTTGATCAGCCGCTCAAACTCGTCGCACTCTGCCACCAGGTCGTCCGCGTTGCCGTCCAGTATGTGCACCCGCTTGGGGTCTATGTCGATGTGCTTGAAGAACTCATTCCACATGTAGTAGTGGTAGCTCTCGCGGTGATCCCGCGGGAGACCTGCAGAGAGAGAAAGAAACAAAAATATAATTTATTTATTTATTTCTTCATCATCTGTAGGTACACAAGATACACTTAGGTTCGTCATTTAAGCAAAAAATAGGCCATCGTCAAAAATTTAATACACAACACAGAATTAATTAATTAATTAACTACACCTATAACTAACAAAATGTCAAGAAAACAAAAATTCAAAAAAATTATAAAAAATTAAAAATAACTCGTATCTGTATCCGTATCCCGTAGAATGTAACAGAATTATCTCTACTTCTTATAAAAGGGAAAGTATGTCTGTATGCAATGTTGTTTTAGGGATTCAGCGTTCTATACAATTTTGGAGAATAGATAGATACATAGAAATACTTTATTGCTCCAAAAAAACATTTTATTTATTGATTTATTTATTTTAAACACTGACAACCAGTGATATGCTAAAGTAAGGATATGGCCTTCCATACAAATTTATCTCGCTATATGGGCGTCGATAGACGCAGCGCCATCTCTTAGCGAATTCGTGAACTACGACAGACATCCAGCCGCTCTGCGGTTTTAGCGTTCGAAGTAGCGTTGTACCGACGTTATCATAAGTGTTACATTTTTGCAATAACAAAATTATTATCATTAGTAGATATTGCAAGGAGGAACAAGGCATTGCTAGACATAGGCGTTCTTTAATTAAATTAAGTAAATACAAATCATTAGTCCCATAACGGTATTATTACTATACATATAAGCATTGCTAAATTAACATTCTATCTACCGAATGACCCGTTCCTTATATTATGCCAATATTGCAAGACTTGCCACAAAGTAGTATGCATTTTTCGAAAGCAAAAAATTCTACTACGTTTTACGTAAGACACCTAGGCCAGTGTTGCCATAATGATTCCCAGTAAACGAGTATTATAAAAACAATTGCGGTTTTCTTATCAATAATAACAAGTTGTGTAAGTATAGTATTTGTAAATGAACATCATCATTGAAAATTGGACATAGAATATCAATCTGTGTCACATGAACATTAGTTTTGGTCATATATTCTCGAGAACGGCTGGTCCTAGATCCATCGTGTTCATGCTAAAACTGGAGGTCTCGATGAGATGTAACTATGTGTTACATTAAAAAAAAATACAGTCGAATTGAGAACCTCCTCCTTTTTTGGAAGTCGGTTAAAAATTGGTTTTGGTCATATCTTGAGAACGGCTGGTCCTAGATCCATCGTGTTCGTGCTAAATAAAACTGAACGTCTCGATGAGATCTAACCATCTGTCACATGAAAATTTGTTTTAGCCATAACTCGAGAACCGGTGGTCCCAGACCCACCGTTTTGGTACTCAAACTTCATGTCTCCGTGAGATCTATCCATCTGTCCCATGAACTTTTGTTTTGGTCATAACTCGAGAACCACTGGTGCTAGACCCATCGTGTTGGTACTCAAACTTAAAGTCTCGGTGAGATCTATCCATCTGTCACATGAACTTTTGTTTTGGTCATAACTCGAGAAGCACTGGTGCCAGACCCACCGTGTTGGTACTCAAACTTCAGGTCTCGGTGAGATCTATCCATCTGCTACATGAACTTTTGTTTTGGCCATAACTCGAGAACTACTGGTGCTAGACCCATCGTGTTGGTACTCAAATTCAAGTCTCGGTGAGATCCATCCATCTGTCACATGAACTTTTGTTTTGGTCATAACTCGAGAACCACTGGTGCTAGACCCATCGTGTTGATACTCAAACTTCAAGTCTCGGTGAGATCTATCCATCTGTCACATGAACTTTTGTTTTGGCCATAACTCGAGAACCACTGGTGCTAGACCCATCGTGTTGGTACTCAAACTTCAGGTCTCGGTGAGATCTATGCATCTGCTACATGAACTTTTGTTTTGGCCATCAAGTTTGAGTATCAACACGATGGGTCTAGCACCAGTGGTTCTCGAGTTATGATTAAAACAAAAGTTCATGTGACAGATGGATAGATCTCACCGAGACCTGAAATTTGAGTACCAACACGGTGGGTCCGGCACCAGTTGTTCTCGAGTTATGACCAAAACAAAAGTTCACGTGACAGATGGATAGATCCCACGGAAACCTGAAGTTTGAGTACCAACACGATGGGTATAGAACAAGTGTTTCTCGAGTTATGACCAAAACAAAAGTTCATGTGACAGATGGATAGATCTCGCCGAGACCGAAGTTTGAGTACCAACACGGTGGGTCTAGCACCAGTGGTTCTCGAGTTATGACCAAAACAAAAGTTCATGTGACAGATGGATAGATCTCACCGAGACTTGAAGATTGAGTACCAACACGATGGGTCTGAGACCAGCAGGTCTCGAGTTATGGCCAAAACAAAAGTTCATGTGACAGATGGATAGATCTCACCGAGACCTGAAGTTTGAGTACCAACACGATGGGTCTAGCACCAGTGGTTCTCGAGTTATGACCAAAACAAAAGTTCACGTGACAGATGGATAGATCTCACCGAGACCTGAAGTTTGAGTACCAACACGATGGGTATAGCACAAGTGGTTCTCGAGTTATGACCAAAACAAAAGTTCACGTGACAGATGGATAGATCCCACGGAAACCTGAAGTTTGAGTACCAACACGATGGGTATAGAACAAGTGGTTCTCGAGTTATGACCAAAACAAAAGTTCATGTGACAGATGGATAGATCTCGCCGAGACCGAAGTTTGAGTACCAACACGGTGGGTCTAGCACCAGTGGTTCTCGAGTTATGACCAAAACAAAAGTTCATGTGACAGATGGATAGATCTCACCGAGACTTGAAGATTGAGTACCAACACGATGGGTCTGAGACCAGCAGGTCTCGAGTTATGGCCAAAACAAAAGTTCATGTGACAGATGGATAGATCTCACCGAGACCTGAAGTTTGAGTACCAACACGATGGGTCTAGCACCAGTGGTTCTCGAGTTATGACCAAAACAAAAGTTCACGTGACAGATGGATAGATCTCACCGAGACCTGAAGTTTGAGTACCAACACGATGGGTATAGCACAAGTGGTTCTCGAGTTATGACCAAAACAAAAGTTCATGTGACAGATGGATAGATCTCACCGAGACCTGAAGTTTGAGTACCAACACGATGGGTATAGCACAAGTGGTTCTCGAGTTATGACCAAAACAAAAGTTCATGTGACAGATGGATAGATCTCACCGAGACCTGAAGTTTGAGTACCAACACGATGGGTATAGCACAAGTGGTTCTCGAGTTATGACCAAAACAAAAGTTCATGTGACAGATGGATAGATCTCACCGAGACCTGAAATTTGAGTACCAACACGGTGAGTCTAGCACCAGTCGTTCTCGAGTTATGACCAAAACAAAAGTTCATGTGGCGCAGATTGATATTTTATGTCAAATTTTCATGTTCATTTACTAAAATACAATTTGTTGTTATCAATTATTATCTATCATTTATTATTATCATAGATTTAAAAAAATGTCACATTTTTATAATACTGGGGTACTGAGGAGAATCATTATGGCAACACTGGCCACACCACCACATATTTAAATACGACCCAGCTACGCTGCTGGTCGCTGCGTTTTATCTTAATTTTTTATTTCGTCTGAGATAAATAATAACAAAAATAATGCTTAAATAAATAAATTATTAATTCACACTAGTTAACGTAATTCCCAATATTAAATAAAAATTATCGAAATATAACACGTACACATTTTGTTTTTATAAACGTTGATACAAAGTTACTTCGTTAGCGCTCACGTACTGCATGGCGGCGCGTGGCGGCTGGCGTGCGATGCTGCGTAAATAATATGTCAATTCAGATTTTATTAGGAAATATCGCTGAATGCAACAAAATAAGGCTTACTCACCTATGGTACGTTATTTCCCCTTTCTTTTTTGTAGTACCTGCATGATTTGAGTACGCAAGTATGAGGCATTAAGGAGCGACACCCACACAACTAACACGTCCCGGCCGACTGACAGCCAGCAACTGACTGACAAGCCACTGGATGACACCTTCGCTTGGTTATCCAGTGCAGTGAGGCCATTTCGTCAGTTCGTATAGGCCCGTCCTTACGTTAGTAATATATAAGTCAATGCTGACAACTGACAGCTGGTGCGTGTATTCTGTTTTTTAATTTATGAGTGCACTTGTATTGTTTTTAAGTATTTTTGTTTTTTTTTTGTCTAATTGGTTTTTTAAAGAATTAACCGAGGGGGCGCTGACGGTGTCCTCAGATAATTTGTTCCAGGCCCTTACGACCCGGTGCGTCAGAAAATGCTTCCTGGGGTTGGTTCTATGTGTGGGCCATTTTAGTTTTAATGAGTGACCGCGAAGACGTTCTTCAGTGCTCCTTTCGTACTTGACTGTAGACTTGGTGCATCGTAGCATTCTTTTAGGATTTTATAGGTTTCTATAATGTCTCCTCTTTGTCTCCTTTCCTCAAGAGTTGCTTTCAGGAACGGGTAGACGCATCAAGTAGTAGACTTGATGCGTCTACCCGTTCCTGATAAAAATGGTCTTGACATAAAGACAGGCGGACAACGAAGTGAATATAAGATGGCTCGGCATGTTCAAATCAAATTGAATCAAATCAAAAGTGTTTATTGCTCAATGCACATATGTTCTGATGGTATTCCATATTGGGTCTGCATTTTGGGACCGGCAGGCGCAATGTGTGTGTGAAACGTGAACTCTGACGGTCGCTTTTGTCCAAAGGTTGAAAGTTGCCCAGCGAGCAATGGAGTGAGCCATGCTGGGAATAACGCTACGTGATATGGTGCGTAACGAGGCAATCCGCCGACGCACCAAAGTAGGCGATATTGGACACCGGGTGGCTAAGCTCAAGTGGCAGTGGGCTGGGCACCTTAGCCGAAGAGACGATGACCGTTGGAGTAACCGTGTCCTACACTGGCGGCCGTGGACAGGAAAACGGAGTGTGGGAAGGATTTTAGTTTTTAAAACTCTTCTAGAAGAAATAATTATGCATTTAGTGCCTTTACATGCAAGATATAATTTAGAGAAAACTAATTTAAATGCTTTAGACATTTTATTAATATATTTATGTGGAAATGTATGTAATCAATCAGAAAAGCATTGTTCGAACCCCGTTTGTTGATATTCTTTATCTTGACTGGATAGTCACAAGATGTACGGTATTAACACGCGATACAGTCTGTAATGATATGATACATTCCAATCATTTCGTTCAAAACCGTATCAAATTCACCGAGTGTGTCTCATACTTCCGTGTAATTTTTAAAACTCTCAATATATTCAACCACATCATCGAATTGCAATAATACAGCCTTCACTGCCTCTGTCCTGCTTTCCCATCTTGTGTCTGATAAAGGCTTTATAGTATGCTTTAGTTTGCCTTTGATTAAGTCTAAACACGTTTACTCGGGGTCTCTTAATAGATCTAGCTGAATATTTTTCATGAATCAAAGCTGCATGAACTTTCGAGGCGCGAGGCCCCTCGGGCCGCGAGGCCGTAGGCGGTCGCCCACGCCTTGCGTCACCTCTGAGGGGCAAAGGCGGACTTAGCCCTTACAGGGATTTCTCCCAGTCAACCTTTAGATGTTTGAGAGTCGTATGTTCTGAGTTATAAGTAGGTAGTGGCAAAAGACTTGAGTGTGGGAATGTAAAATATAATATAAGAAAAATAACTATGATAAACTAGCTTCATTTTAGGTCAAATTGTAAATTTTTGGTAAATATTGTATTATTCTTGAATAAACGAGTATACTTGATATAATAATATATATTTTTAAATTATGTACACGATTATTAATATGAAAACGTGAAAATAAATAAATAAATATGATATAATAGAAAAAAATGAACAATGAGGAGGCAAAGCGGCTCGCGAAAGACAACGGGCTGTCCCTGTACGCCGCTTCAGGAGAACAACGTTCACTCGATTTCCTGAGACAGCGTATCAGTGCGGCCATCCAGCGAGGCAACGCCGCCAGCGTCCTCGGTACAGTGCCCACATCGTCACACCTGGAGGAGGGTTATTAAGGATTGTATTGGTTATAGGTTTATATTTTATTTTGTAATTAGCCTAATTTATATATTAGTTTCTCTTTTGTAAAATATATGAACTCACCGACGTACTCATCCATATTAAACGTCGTGACGTACTGGAAGGACACCTTCCCCGCGTTGTAATACTCGATCAGCTTCTTGTACATGCCGAGCGGTGTGCCGCCCGTCGGCAGCCCGAGCACGAAGCGCCTCTCGGCCGTCGGTGCGAACGCGTTGATCCTCTTCATCACATACTTGGCGGACCATTCCGCCACGACGCTCGGGTCGTCGAGAATTATGAGGCGCATCGTTGAGCGGTTCTATAGTTGACCTGCGTTGGGAGCAAACAAATAAAAGATCATGTATAATGGTAAAGTTTGGCAGATAAAACACGGCAATGCGAGTATATTTTAAAATGTACTGAACTAATACCAGCAAAAGAAAAGACAACCGTACCGTGTGGGGCCGGTTGTTGTTGTTGTTGTTGTTTGGTTTGGGGTTGGCTGTAGGGCTGCAAACTAATCCCGCTTGGTTGGGGACCTTCTTGCAAAACCCCACCGTGTGGGAAGGAAGGTGTGGATCTAAGCTTACGATGGCTTCACCGAACATATCCGGGCCCATCGGCAGTAGAGGAGGGTATTAATCGAGGCCGGGACTAGCGAGTGGCCACTCTAAATTTCCCGCGCATGCTTCACGTTTCGGCTCGCTTCAAGCCCTCGTCAGCTAGTCTGCGTTGACTAGGACGCGGGGAAACCACCAGTCCCGCTCTCGACCTCCCTCTCTCTACCTATCCATATTCTGTAGGATGCTTCCAGTGACGTTTTAGAAGCTCTCTCCATATATGAGCTTAGCGTCGATCTTGGGAGCCCTAGATTCTTGAAAAGACTGTAGAGCGACTTCGCTGGTAGTCCTCTTGCTCCGACTTCCACAGCGAAGAGATCAGTCTTGAATCCGTTTCTCACAATCCGGTCTACTAAGTTGCAGTACTTGTTAAGTTTGATGTTGTGGTCCTTCGGTATGTTACTTTCCCATAGAACTGTAAGTTCAACAAGTACTACATGCTTTGTCGCTTTTGAGAATATGAGTATATCCGGTCTTAATGCTGTGGTACAGATTTCCGAAGGCATTTGGTAATGCTTCTCATGTGTGTCCATCAACAATTCCCAATCCTTTGCTGCTCCCAAAATTGAAGAAGGTTTAGTCCTATCTTTGGGCAGCTTATTGGCTCCAGGTTTCACAAAGTTGACCTTCTGGAAGCCGCTACTGGTTTGCCCTTTCCTGGTCCGTGCAATTGACAGGTTGATGGCCTCTCTGATGATTTGGAGGACTTTATCATGACGGTAGGAATACTGGCCTCGCTCAAGTAGTATTTTGCATCCGCATAACAAATGTTTGGCCGTGCCTACGAACTCCTTACATGACGGGCATAGTCTATTTGTAGATTTCCCCCATCTAACTAGGTTACTCGGGTCGGGGAGAGTAAGCTGGAATGCATTTAAGTAGAACTTAAGCAGCTCAGGGGACCAGTTGTATATTATGGATTTCCACTTCAATGCAGGAGGGATGCAGAAGTCGCCCACTGTTAGCCAATCATTCTGCATTTCTAGGTTTAAGGCGTGAAGTTTGAAGCCTTGTTCCATGTCCTCCTGAGCAAAACCTTTCAGTATTTCTTTATCAGACTTTGCTGTTTCTATGCCCAATCCAGATCTATTGGTGCGTGTACCAACTTGGAATGATTTGTAGAAGTCGAGTCTCGATTCCAGTTCATCTGATAGTGATGTGTTGGGTAAGGCTTGAATAGCGCTATCATTGGAGTCTTTGAGTATACATCGTTTGGCTATTCTCGCCTTTTGATAAAATATCGACGGTTTCTTAATGTTCAGTCCAAAGTTATTGTGAGATCTGTATAGCGTTGACGAGTCAGCCGGTTGAGCCAGTCCAAACCATGATTTCAGGAATCTGGTCACATACGAGTCTAATTTAGTCAGGTTTTGCTTTGTGAAGTCGTAGACGAGAAATGGCCATGAAAGTTTTGATGTCAGGTAGTTATCGTAAATCCATGCCTTTTGTGTACCCAGGAGGGGAAGATTGTCAGTTTGGCGGAGGCTCACTTCGAAAAGTTGGACAATATCATCAGTAGGATGCTCCTTTCCTCTGCTGGTGATCCTTTTGCCCAAGAATTTAAAAGGAGCTTCATCAGCCACGGTTGCGATTGGTTTTCCGGCTACTGTCTGACCTGGATTTTAAAAGAATAGGCGTAAAATTCGTAAAAGGCGACTAAGGGATATGACTCCCTTCTTATATCACTAGGTAGTAGGGTTTAACCCGCCCGGGTTGATACCACCGGACTGAATGAAAGGTCGGTCGAAACGGCTATGTAAATAGTTTGTGTTTTCCGTCCAGTTCAGTGTAGCCGGCACGACCGAAGGGAAGCACTGATGTGGCACCAAGTTCACCCGGTGTTATGGGCTGACATCACGGATGTTGTAGGTGATGTAGCCAACCGTGTCAGTTTCCATAAAAAATAAAAAATAAACAGATACATAACCACACGCTGTATCCCGACGAACCTACATTCCAAATTTGAATTTTCCAGAACTCAAAGGGTGAGTTCCTAAGAGAGAGAAAGTATCTAAAATTTACCAAATTAATTAAAGCCATAAAGGTCGTAAACAATCTAAAATGTTGTAATGACATCAAAATAATATGTTAGAGGCCTTCACAATAGATACCTACTTGTGTCAAGTCTCCGATGTAAACATAATATTGACTGGGAGATAAAAACGGGAGTCATTGGCCCATAATGTGCTGATAAAAATGTTTGATTGTACATTATGAAACTGCATTGAATCTATTCCGTTATGTGTTACTAGAGGTCTATACCAATATACGGTAAGGAATGAATTTTTTTATGGAAACTGACACAGTTGGCTATATCACCTACAACAGTCCGTGATGCCAGCCCATAACGTTTCGGTGAACTAGGTGCCATGTCAGTGCTTCCCTTCGGTCGCGCCGGCTACAATGAACTGGACAGAAAACGGGAACTAATTACATAGCCGTTTCAAGCGACCTTTCATTCAGTGCGGAGGAACGCACCAGAGCGGGTTAAACCCTACCACCTAGTAACGTGACACCGGTGTTATGGGCTGACATCCCGGACGTTGTAGGTGATGTAGCCAACCGTGTCAGGTTCCATAAAAAAAATAAAAAATAAACATAAGAAGGGGAGGGAAACCTAGTTTTACGTGGAATCCGAACAACAGTCAACCTCCAACAGTCGACCGAGAGCACCACTGAGCTACCGAGGCTGACATAAGCTTTATTTATTAGTATACATAAAATTTAAAAGTGAAACAAAGTCGAACAAAAGAACTAAAACTAACTAGATAAACCACATTTCAGAGTGTAGCTTGTAAATACCACCCACGTTATTATCATAAAGACATAAGACATTTATTAAATGTTATTTGTTGATGTGTGGTTTGCGGTTACAGGTACAGTGAGGTGACAAATCTTTGCCTATTTCTAATAACTATTTTAAATTACATAGCGGTGGTTCCGGCATCAGTCTAATGCGAGAGCAGTGCCGGATTAAACCTCGTGGAGGCCCCTAGGCTGTAAAAATTCGAGGCCCCCTCGCAAATTGGCTCCTAAATGTATTAAATTTTGTTTAACTTGAGTTGACATTAATAAAACAACTTAATTACACACTTCAAACATATATTAAACTTATGAACACATTTCTCATGATAAAACAATATACGAAAGAAAATGTACAAATGTTATGCATACACTTTCGTAAATTTTTTTGTTGTGAATTCTATCAGAATGTTGCGAAAGTAATTTTTTTTTAAAACGTCGTATTCAGTGACCATTATGGCCAGTGAGTTTAGACGCTTTTGTGTCATTGTCGATCGATGGCAATTTTTTAGAAGTTTTAACTTCAAAAAGGATCGTTCACCAGTGGCATTTGTTATCATCACCTACACATTCTTAATGCAGTCATTACTGCACTGCATTAAGAATGCAGTCATTGCTGAACGTTGACTGCGCCATATTTTCAAATATGAGTTTGTAGGATTGTGTCGCAGGAAATGTTTCAGCAGCCTTGAAATTTTCTAGCTCTGACAAGAAATGCTTGAAATGAACCATCTTATCTGGGAACTCTCCCTTAATGTCCTCAGGATAATTCTGGCTAAATCGTTAAGGTACTTCTTTCATTTCGGAGTCTTCCTTTGACGGAAACTCGACGAGAAATCCAAATAAGTAATGAACTTTGTTATATGCTTCGATACGTCGAGAAAGCTCTAATTTGTCCAAAATTGGTAGATAAGTTTCTATCCTGAACTTGTCTCTTCCTTGAAGTACGACGTCTTGTGCATTACCATCATCATAATGCCTTTTTCTTATACGACAACACGCCTGTTTTCAATTAAATTTTAAATTTTCACTATTTTTATAATTGTCGCGGGGCCCCTAGACGCCACGGGGCCCCTAGGCTGCCGCCTACTCCGCCTAAAGGAAGATCCGGAACTGTGCGAGAGGCTAATGGTTCGAACCCCAGGTGTTTTTAGAATGTGATGTGAGATGAGACTGCGTCTGACTCTAATTTCAAGAGGTGTACCGCCAATATTACTTACCTGACAGATTCAGTTTTAATATATGTAAAACTTCATCTATCAGCGCAGATCGATAGCTTTTTGAAAACACAATTTAATTAACTTCGCTCGATAGAAAAAAATCATGAACATGCCTTTTAGAATGTTCAATGAATTTATGAGCATTCTTACAAGTCATGGGGGGAAATTTACATGGACGGGGAGAGATGCAGTGGGGCTATGCTTTTTAAGTACCGGCCTCACATGGTACAACTACACACACGATAGAACTACATATCTACACATACACCATACGAAAAAGTGACAAAAATAATTTTTACAATTATTGTAACAATGTCAAAAAGAATTTGCGTGTGCCTTTATAGAGGGATACGGTACGGTTAGCAAAGTTAGTAAGCTTATTGTGTAGGCCGAGTTAAAAGACGAATTTTAGTGAAATAATCTTATGCCGGAGATGCGGATTTATTATTTGTAAGTTTAGAAATTTACAAAATCTACAGAAATAGAGATGGAACTAATATTTCGAAAAGATCTAGGGCGTTTACTGTGTGATCAATATCCAGATATCCAACCTCTCATACGGGTCACAGATAAACAGAGTAAGGTATGTACCTATTTGATTTCGTCGACGTCGATAAAAAGGCTATAATGAGGTCAGTAACCACAAAATACCAATGCAAGGAAATACATTACTCACCCACCACGCGATGAAATGTTATGCCGGCGGACTCGAAATTTAGTTATTACGTCCTAATATCCGTCCTAATATTATAGTTTTTAAATGAATTAGAATTTTATTGTGCACGAAAACATGCAAGCTTGCGGGTTCGAATTTAGAATTTGAATTGAATGGCAAGCAAGCCAAACAAAGAGAATATAATACCACTACATTTGATTGAAGTTTTAACCGTGTTGCCGAATCCCCCTTTTTATTTTGCCCACATAGAACCTTAAAATTACCCGATTTTAGCACAAAATACCCGCCAACAATCGAAAAAAAATATCCGCATAATGAATAGGGTCGAACCGCATTGGCGGCAACTGAAGTAGAAACTGAATAAGAAAACCGATGATTGTGAAATAAATAATATATTATGGCAGCACAGAGCCCAGGTTAGCCAACTTGATGGCTAGAGGTAAAATAACACACACACATCACAACGCCGCGCACAGCCGCGCCTACGCGCCGCCGCGCCGCCGCCCGCGCCGTCCTGCGCCCGCTGTCATTGTAAAGAGCGTTTCATCTAAAAGTTCCCTTCGCCGTTATGTTGGTAGTGCTTAAATTAGTATTGCCAGTTTGTGAAGATTATGTTTCCTAATAATAAGGAGTTTTCCTCATGTAATTTTTTATTAAAAAAATTCGATAAATACCGATAATTACGGGTAAATCTGTACACATAGCAACCCTCACCGCTGTTTTTGACAGATAGACAGTGGAGCCAACATAACGGCGAAGGGAACATTTAGATGAAACGCTCTATACCCTGAATGTTGTCGTCGCGTCGCTATCACAGATTATGAGATTACCAATATATATGTGGTCGCTATGATCGGAAGTAATTTACACCGTTTGTTTGCTACATAGCATTTTTGGAGCAATAACGTACCTAGTATAGTGCGCGGGACGGATCTCGGCGTGTCGTCGCCGCAGCGGGCGACCCGCCACACTTGAATACACTATACAAGTACGGTGCGGGTGCGAGGGAGAACACTGACGAACCGCTGCGGCGCCACTATGGTTTATGGGCGGAAATAATTCAAATTTACAAAATTGAATACACGATATCTGCTATAGCACTTTCATATAGTCAGATAACTAGTGCTTACTGAACAGTATTAATTTTATTTTTAAACTCTTTACACATCGCAGGATAAACGCTCAAAGTTGCTCAATTTATTTGCAGCGTTATAATTATATAATTATATATATATATATTATATATATATATATATATAATTATAATAAGAATTTTATTTTTTGTACATCTTATTAATTATTGCACAAATACGTTTATTATTTATTATTGAGTGCCTAAGCATTATCTTCCTTATAATATAAAAAAAAAATTGTATTCATGAATTCTCCTCTTCCAAAATAAATTTCAAATATATCCCCAAAAAATGTGAAATGAAATACAAACTCCTAGAGCTACAAGTTTAGCTACATTTGCCTACGTGCTCGGATGCATATTAAAATATACTCTATACCTTCGTCGATCAGATCTATAAGTTTCAGCTGCTACTTTTTTGCACTTTGGGAGTAATCGCACTTTGAATGCACCAGGTAAGTGATTAGTGAAACGGCGCGCAATCATTAGCGCACATTAGTACCTAATTAACGTCGCTTTATGAATGGACGTACCGTGTGGGGCTGGTACTTTAAAAAAATAGCCCCACTGCATCTCTCCCCGTGTATGTCGTAAAGCCCCACTGCATCTCTCCCCGTGTATGTCGTAAAAGGCGACTAAGGGATATGACTCCCTTCTTATATTACTAGGTGGTAGGGTTTAACCCGCCCGGGTTGGTACCACCGCACTGAATGAAAGGTCGGTCGAAACGGCTATGTAAATAGTTTGTGTTTTCCGTCCAGTTCAGTGTAGCCGGCACTACCGAGGGGAGGCACTGACGTGGCACCAAGTTCACCCGGTGTTATGGGCTGACATCATGGATGTTGTAGGTGATGTAAGCCAACCGTGTAATTTTCCATAAAAAAAAAATGGATGTTGCTAATCTCATTTGGGGTTTCCCCTTCTCATTAATGTGATAATCAATTTATATTACTATCCTTAATTTTTAATCATTTAATAACCACTTTCCAACTTGTAAACATCTCCTTCACGAAATGGATAGTGTCGCGATCCCCTACTCTGTTTTGTGCAGTGAACTAATCAAGTGTGATCGTGATTTTCAAAAACTACGACTTTACTTCCAAAATACGTACCCAACTCTAAATGAATCTCAAATTGAAACAGTGGTGAGTGCAGTGCAGAAACGTTTTGTGGCTCAATTCAATCAAAGGTGGAACTCAGTATGCAGAACTACAAACGCTATCGGCTTCTTCATTCCAGGAAGTGCAGCAGAATTGCGACTAATGAAGATGTGATGAACATGATCCTCTTGTCCTCTGATCCTCTAATAACGAGTCTAAGGCCAAAACCAAAGAAGAAAATTGTACCTATTAGCGACGAAGCCAAACAGCTAATTGTTTGAATTTTAATTCCTTTTTATGCATTACTTTACACTTTTCCATGACTTTTTGATTTGAAAAGGTCTCAATTGAGGCCGCTTGATAATAGGAGTTAGTGTTCTTATTATTATCACAATTCCTGCAAATATATTGAGCGAAATTAATTACTAAACCTGCAAATCGTTACTTAATTTTTTTTTTTATGACTTGTTCTGAAAATTGCCAAATTATATTTTGATAATCAATGTGTTTATAAATTACGAAACCAGCAAAAAAAAAATTATCGAAATATGTTAAGTATTTTAGAAGTTACTGGATTATTTCCGCAGCCCCATACAACTTGAACCAGTGTGGGCGGCGCGACGGCGACACGCCGAAATCCGCCCCGCGCATTATACCTAACTATTCCTATTTATCTTATTTTTTACTTGTTTTTTTTTTGATTAAAAATCATTTTTGGGAATTTTTTTTATAATCAAATAATCACTATGCTACTTAGTCATCAACTATTTCACTATCACACTAATCCCCCTGATCCTTTCTGGACGAGCTCGTATGACAATAGTGAGGGACGGTATATTCAACCTCTTTGCTTCCGATAATAGAGTTTATGTTTGTGGTTGTAAAACTTGTAAAATACAATATCTACCTTACCTTTTTAAAAATTCTTATAACTGCGCTTGTTCAAGGCCGAAGAGCCCCGCAAAAATGATAACGAAGGGAAGGAGGGGGAGGAAGGGAGGGGGAGGGATGGAGAGAAAATATAGGAGAAGCAATCGTTTATTATCATCATATTTGCGGTTAAATCGTATTTGTTATTAAAACCGAGTCTACCGCGAGCGGAGCCGTCGGCAAAAGCCCAAGATATATTATGTTTTATGTACTAGCATAGGTACTAGATAACTCACTCGGCCAACTAACATGTTCCACCGAGTTGCGGTTCACGATCGTCAAGTCTCTTAGTGGAGCGCGAGATATACTGTGTTTATCCATGGCAAACATTGCTCTGCTTGAAGCGATACCAGTCTTTAATAAAATTACATATTTTGCCTCGTGAACCAATTTTTCATAATATTCAGCTAGGTAAAAGATTCTTTCTAGTAAAAATGATTTCTCCTTGGGCGTTTGAAGCCCTCAACCCCCCTACCCCCCTTAATGAGTGGTTGCGGTTGCAGTAATTTATTCAAGCTCTTGCAGCACAACACCGATTACTCTACATACCCCAATTTGTCAGCAGACAGAGCGAATGTATACTGTGGTAAATTAAGGCATAGGTAGGCTGATGTACTAAATTTCAAGAATGACGAAAAATAAATAAAACCACTGTTTCTATTAAGATTATTATATTAATCGTAAAGAACTATAAATAACCGCAAAGAGATTACATCATTTGACAGTTTGTCTGCCATCTTGGAGAGCGATAATATAATAACCTACACTACATATTATATTCATACGGAAACAATTTTAATTAACTTTATTCATCTATAACATATCATTTTAACATAAAGACTTCTTAACAACTACAAATTATAATAACGTATGCTTTTCATATCACTTCGTCGTTACTGATTCAGAGAGTCCAAACACAAATTTTTGGGTTAACATTTTAATTTATTTATCCGCTGAATTAGAACCAAATTTTTATTTAGGCTATCACAAATCATGAAGATCGAAAATGAAATTATATTGTCAGTACATTCCAAATCAGTTTCGACCATGGTTATACACCTTCAATCTTTGCTCCAAGTTTCATTACAATACTTAAGACGAGACGGAAGTTAACTTTCTCCATACAAAATCGTCTTTCGGCATTTATGTTTTCTAACCCTCTAAACCTTATCCGATTTTTACAATTTTGTTTTTCTTGTCTTAAGGACAGTCCAATCTACGTTCCTGTCTTTGTCGTTTTTTTTTATATGAAACACAAGAGCTAAAAATTTGTATTTCAACTGAAAACATTTGAATTTTTATTTTTTGCTGTCATAAAGTTCATTCAGCATTATTGAGTCATCACATCACTTTAGTTAGATATTAAAAAAATAAAAAAAGACAGGAACGTAAATTCAACTGTCTTTATTAAAACAACAAAATTATTTAAAAAAAAAAATCTGATAAGGTTTAGAGGGGTAAAAAACATAAACCCCGAAAGACGAATTTGTATGGAGAAAGTTAACTTCCATCTCGTCCTATGAGCACGCCGTGTGCCCTGGCTTCTTCGGACGAAATACCCCGCTTCTATGCTAACCTGAGGAAATGACCTTTTGGGTTCTGTAGTTCCATTATGTTAGTATGGGAACGGGCCAATTTGTCCGGGCAAACCTAAGCGTGCTCTCAACTTCATAATCAACGTACGCAGCATCCGCACAAATTCTTGTCTCCTTAAATACAAAACCGACGACGCATAACCAAATTAAAAACAAAAACACATTAAAATTAGTTGTACCAAATCTTCTGCACCCATGTTGAAGCCATTGGAAATGTTCGTTTTCATTGAGGCAAGAATTTTAAAAGGGCTCATATTGCATAGGGTTAGAAGGTTCGGTGTTGCAAGCAATCATAAATAAAAATGTGCAGCGTAACGCAGTGGTGGGTATATCCTGGCGATACCGCAGGACAGAAAGTTATTATTCTATTTTTCTATCAACTAAAAATACAATATGTTGAATATAAATGTAATTTTAAATTAATGGTAATAGTGTAACTTATAAAATACCTCATAATAGTGCAATTATTTTTATAATTTTTATTATAAGATAAACTAAACTGTTTAAATACTTACGTAAGAGAGGAAGTTCCTGTTTTATTTATATCCTACATCGACATAGTTCTGCGACACGGGTGAATGCATTGTGTGAGCGACTGCACTTGCGAGCGTGTGTGACGATGGTGTGGTGGAGGGGATGAGAACGGCGACAAGGCGATGGTGTGGTGGAGGGGATGAGAACGGCGACAAGGCGATGGTGAGATGGAGGGGATGACAACAGCGACAAGGCGATACTGTCTTGGAGGGGATGACAGCGGTGACAAGGCGATGTGGTGGAGGTTATGACAATGGCGACAAGACGATGGTGTGGTGGAGGGGATGACAACGGCGACAAGACGATGGTATTGTGGAGGGTATGACAATACCGACAAGACGATGGTGTGGTGGAGGGTATGACAATACCAACAAAACGACGGTGTGGTGGATGGTATGACAACAGCGACAAGGCGATGGTGTGGTGGAGGGGATGACAACGGCGACAAGGCGATGGTGTGGTGGAGGGGATGACAACGGCGACAAGGCGATGGTGTGGTGGAGGGGATGACAACGGCGACAAGACAGTGGTGAAATCTCCCAGGAGACTCGAGCGCCTAGAGTCGGTCGAAGCAAAATTTTTTTCTATGAAACCAAAATGGGTGGCTTTGCCGAGGGACCAATGGTGCAGTCGACAGAGCCAAAAACACCTCTCCTCGCGAAAACACACTCAGTGAGATGCCATGCCAGCAGATTTGCGGACTGTTGCTAGGCAGCCTATTAATGCAACGTTTGAAGACATCCAAGTTAAAGGATTCGGGATGTAGCTCTCTCTCGCCGGTAGACGGGAAACGATTTTGAGAATCGAAAGGTTCTCGCCCAATGTCGGTCGACAACAAAAGGCCGTTCTGCGGAGACAGTTTGGATGGCAAGGTATAAGGGATGCCAGTTCCTCCGAGCAGCATCCATAAATCTCAATGCGCAAAATTCTTTAGGCCGTTGTGCCCTGACGGAGAGCGTTCTAACCCTAAGTACTATGTACGTCCGTACAGCTTAGGCCGGAATTTATTTAGCGGGTAGAATTCCAGTAGGTACTTACACGAGACACTTAAAATAAAAAGGCTAATTCCTGGTGTAGACCTGGACACCACAGTTGCATGGGCGACGCCGATCGAGTAGTTCACATTCTCTCACAACCCCGCCACTCTTAATGACAGCTTACAAAGAGCAAAGATCCTCTACACACAAACCAGACAAGAGCAGGTAGACAGAGCCTGCCCACATTCTCTACCCACTAGAATTGGCGCGGAAGCGACCTCGAAGGGTGCTTCATGAAAGATCTCAGGCGGCTGGAGTTACACCGCCTGAACGTACAACAGACA
The DNA here is from genome assembly GCA_946902875.1 of Nematopogon swammerdamellus. Lineage (NCBI taxonomy): Eukaryota > Metazoa > Arthropoda > Insecta > Lepidoptera > Adelidae > Nematopogon > Nematopogon swammerdamellus. The sequence goes on along the minus strand of OX336354.1, from coordinate 18,455,480 downwards.
GTTTCGAGGTCTCAGTGCGGAGAATGGACCACCCACCACTAACACAAGAGGCTGGGCACCAAACAAACATCTCACCAGAATCAGACAACTTTTCTTTAAGATCAAATTGGGTCGAAGTACTGCATAGAATGAAGGCTACATCGGAGCAGGGTACAGTTTGAGCCCGTGACAAAGTCGTTAATTTCACAAATTAAGTTACATCATCAAAGCACATATCTAAAAAAATCGTGACATACACAAATCTGTCCATCACTCATACATGACCACCCATACTTAAATGCCAGACCAGCTGATATTTTTTATATAAAAATGAATCACTCCTGTCCAAACGATATACCTACTAATTTAACAATGTTAAACAAACTTTCTTCACTAACTTTTCTTTTTCTACTTTATTTCATTAATTCACAAGCCAAAAACAAATACATAAATGGATGCATGTACGAGTATTTGCGTTAGATAGAAGTTATACTTCTATGACGTTGTTATGTCAACCCCCCTCCCCCCCCCCTCCCCTCTCTCGCTCCCTCTCACCACTTTTCTATCGGGCAGCACCGCACAATATCTACTTACAAAATAATTTGTATGCGGTGATGATGGCGGTGATGTTTTTTCTGAGTTTACTCCCCATTTTCATAACGTGCCTAAAGTATAACTTCAAAACCGTAAAAGTCAACAGCCAGCCAACATTGCTATGGCCTGCTTGTTAAGAGTAAAAACGTATCGCTCTGCACTTCACTCTACCAAACACTGAATAGCCGATAAGGTCTGGGGGCACGGCAGTGCGCCCGCCAAGTCGAGCAAACACGGCCGTACCACCCTTTTCTCGATTATTATAATTTGTTATAAGTTATAATAAAACGTATAACTTAATATTTTGTAATGTTAAATAACGGATGCTCACAGTTAGGAGCTGTGTCGCTCGACGTTTCGGGCCAAACACTTGGCCCATCATGAGAACTCTGCCGGTACTTTTATTTATAAAACATTTATATTAAACACGGCAATTTCCAAAAACCATAAAATGTTAAAACCTTTCATTTCCAATCAGTAGCTTACATACCAAATTGAGGATATAGAAAATTTACTAACTAAAATGTCCAGTCCGTTATAATCATAAGCCATACGTTCATGAAAACATAAATGAATTAATTTAATTTGATTTATTTAAAAGTAAAGCACACACTTGTAACCTGAGCCTTTAATATATATATTGAAACAGAAATTTAAATTAACTAAAACTATAATAAAATTAAAAATAACCTATTAACTTATAGAAAAAAATTAAAATAATTACCATATTTTTAGGAGTTCAAACAAAACTGCCCATTTTAACAATAATTTGTTGACACTATTTCATTAAAGCCTGCACATTGGCAAAACAAAGTTTTATCTCGCTTTAACCGATCAATAAAAGGGAGATGGAACTATGTAAATTATTCCTTATTTTACCAACACAGGTGGAGAGCAGGCCCTACTTACAATAATAAATATATTAATTAACCTTGAAACATCAACATATTTTCAATTTGATATTATGCAAGTACATCTTTAGTGCAGGAACAAATCAATTTTATTCTAATATACAAACAGCGCAATATACAGCAATTATATACAAATACGAGCTAAAATAGCTTCTCCCTTGATGTTCATTTGTGATTTTCAATTGTACGTCAAAAACATAAAGTGTGTCTGCAAAGTATGGAATGCTGAAAGGCATAATTTTGTACGTGGAAACGAATAACTTTTGTTTTGAAGCTAACCCTAGTTTCCATACGTATGGAGAAAAAAATAATCTCTTCAAATTAAAAGACCGCAAAATCAAAAGATATTCTAACACTTCAGTATTCCATACATTACCGAATACATTATTGATATTTTATCTCACGAGCGCGGATGAGCCACGCTTGTGTGTGTAAATATACATGCACACTGTCTTTGTCTGCGTAGGCTCGGGAGCGCTCAGTGTTGGCTCGCGCACACAGATTACGCATTATTATTTCTATACGCATTACAACTACAAGTGTGGCTTACCCGCGCTCGTGAGATAAGACATCTGTACCGAGTCAATACACAAAGGTTATTAAAAACAAAATTACAATAGATTGTTAGCTTCCTGTGCATACCCAGTTCAAGTATGTAATTTCATAACAAGTGCAGGCATATTTCATTTTCTGAACACGATCAGATAAACTTCAGTTCCGTATTGCGTACGGAGTAATTTATACGTCGGTACGGAACAAAAAACAATTTTTTCTATCCTTTATTTGAATAGGACTTTAGCCGCCTAATACGACTGAGCCAGCCGCATTGTACCTATTCAAGAATTCTCCAAAACGTCTATAATCTATGGGCTAGAGATGCTTTAAAAAATCGGCCAAGTGCGAGTCGAACTCGCGCACCGAGTGTTCAGTATCGCCATGGTCAGCGCCACTCACGCCATCTATGGATTAGGTAAAATGCTTCATACTGTTTTCGGTAGATGATTTTTGACATTTTTCTTATTTTTATTATTCTTTGTTGTTATATCGGCCATAACAACACATATTCTGTGAAAATTTCAACGGGCTACCTATTACGGTTCAAGAGATACAGCCCTCGGACAGACGGACAGACAGACAGCGTTGGCTTAGTAACGGGGTCACGTATGACAGATACGGAACCCTAAAAATTAAGTAGCTAGTTGTAGAATACTCAATCGGCATGTGCAAGAGTAGAACAAACAATTTGTTGGCAATAAACCTTTTTAATTTATTTTGAATTCTTACCTATTGTGACGTGAAACCGTAGATAATACATAATTAAAATAATTGATAATGCTTATTCTTCTTACAGAAAAGATCTGACTACGAAATGACTTATTAGAAAAATTTTGCTATAGTATATTTTCATTTCATACTAAACAAAGTGTGACATAAATTTCTCTCAATATCATTTCCTTTGGAGAGACGATTCTACAGAATGTTTTTTTTATGACCTGCACTGTTTTAGTGTTCGATTCTAGACCTCAAACGGAACAACTTCATTTAGCAAATAGTTCGAAATTGGAAAAAATCATTAGGTATCTAAATGTCCATGGGCATCAGGGCTAGGCGCCACATGTCGCGCTTAATATAAAAAAAATCTCCATAAATTTCATAAAATTTCTAACCCCAAATTTTTTTTAAAATCTTAATTCCCCACCACTTACATATTCACTAAACTTGTTCAATTTGAAGCAGTGAATTTGGTAAATACGGCAATTGCTAATAACCCACACCACTTTTGTGGTTTGTGGTTATTAAAAACACTGTATTTTTTATTTTTTTTTATGGAAACTGACACGGTTGGCTACATCACCTACAACGTCCGTGATGTCAGCCCATAACACCGGGTGAACTAGGTGCCATGTCAGTGCTTCCCCCTTTGATCGTGCCGGCTACACTGAACTGGTCGGAAAACACAAACTATTTACATAGCCGTTTTAACTGACGTTTCATTCAGTGCGGTGGTACCAACCCGGGCGGGTTAAACCCTACCACCAAGTAATATTAGGAGGGAAGGGACCTACAGTTTTACGAGGAATCCGAACCTCGGTCAGCCTCCAACGGTCAGCGGTCACCCATCCAAGTACTGACCGCACCCAGCGTTGCTTAACATTCAATAGCGACAGTTGACTGTCTGCACCACTGAGCTATCGAGGCTGACAAAAGAGATATTAAAATTTTTTTAATTTTTTTTAGATATTTAAAAGTAAATTTTACATTTAAATAAATAACAAAATAATTTGTTCTAAAGCTTAATACTATCTTCATATACACACATATTTCCAACTACAGAATTATTTTAAAATACTTACACCAACGTGGCTGTCATTTTCACACAAAATCACCACTCACTTTAATTTTTTTATGTATGGTATGTCCGGCATGGGTGGCTGAATCAGAGGAGCCCAAGCACATGCTCCGATAGTCAATATAGCCTCTGACACTTCCCTTTGCATTTCTGGCTAGAGAACACAGCGGAGGCTGCTATGAGGCCATCTTACATCCAGCAGGGTGGTACCAATCCGTACGGTGGTACCAACCCAGTCGAGTACAATTTGAGCCCACCACCTAGTAAGGGGCGAGGGACCGACAGCACAGATTACTTAATAGTTACTTCATAACAGATAAATCTCTCCATAGAAAAAGTTCCATACCTTCGGCTTTAATAGCCTACTGTTTTACGTCGCCAATCGCTGCGTGCGAAAATGTACCTAAATGATCGGGTGTAAAGTGATTATTGCTTTGCAGCTGCGCGCAGTTGCGTGGGCGAGCGTGTAGGTATGCTTCGCGCGGCTGACTAATTTCCACTGAATTAGACCGCCGGCGGTCCACCGGGCGGTAGGTAGTTAGCGCGCGCAAGTACATAAGAGTGCGTGAGGCCTGCCGACAGTTTTACACCGGGATGTGAACAGTAGAAGAATAAAATGAATAATGCGTATTTCAAGTAAATTTATCAAATGAAATAAACAAATGTTTATTGCACATTAAATTGTACACAGGACAGTGAATTATAATAATACTAGCTGAGCCCACAGCTCCGCTCACATGCTTTTTTTTTCCTAAACTACCCCTGTATTTTGGCGAACAAAAAAAAAATCAAATTGGTCGAGCCATTTTCGAGTTTTTGCCAGACTAACGCACGGCATTTGATTTTTATATAGACAGATTACTGACGTAAGGACATGCCCACACAAACTCAATAAAGGTCTTCACTAAAGTGATATTCTTACTGTGGTTTGAACCATAGTAAGAACGCAAACAAAAATTACCAAAAAAATAATTTGGAAACTTTTCCTCCAAATTTACAGCCTGGAGTTTTTTAAAAGGCTGTGAAATAGTTTCCTCTATGTAAATATATCTGCAGAATGGCAATGATATAATTTTACTCGAAATTACGCATACAATTTAGCTGGTAGTGAATTACTCCACTGATCAGTATGGTGTGTGGAACGTAGTTTACAGGTTTACAAAGTTTACGACGCGTGGATCGTATTTCGTGAAGCATGGGCAGTAGTTCACAATGCTTTGGCCATAGTTTACGACGCGTGGACCGTAGTTCAGAAGCATGGGCAGTATTTCACAATGCTTTGGCCATAGTTTACGACGCGTGGACCGTAGTTCAGAAGCATGGGCAGTAGTTCACAATGCTTTGGCCATAGTTTACGACGCGTGTACCGTATTTCGTGAAGCATGGGCAGTAGTTCACAATGCGTTGGCCACAGTTTACGACGCGTGGACCGTAGTTCAGAAGCATGGGCAGTAGTTCACAATGCTTTGGCCATAGTTTACGACGCGTGGACCGTAGTTCAGAAGCATGGGCAGTAGTTCACAATGCTTTGGCCATAGTTTACGACGCGTGGACCGTATTTCGTGAAGCATGGGCAGTAGTTCACAATGCGTTGGCCACAGTTTACGACGCGTGGACCGTAGTTCAGAAGCATGGGCAGTAGTTCACAATGCTTTGGCCATAGTTTACGACGCGTGGACCGTATTTCGTGAAGCATGGGCTCACAATGCGTTGGCCACAGTTTACGACGCGTGGACCGTAGTTCAGAAGCATGGGCAGTAGTTCACAATGCTTTGGCCATAGTTTACGACGCGTGGACCGTATTTCGTGAAGCATGGGCAGTAGTTCACAATGCTTTGGCCATAGTTTACGGTGTGCGGGCCGTAGTATAACAGATATGTTGGCGGTCATTAGCGTTGTGTGGACTGTAGTTTACGGAGTATGGGCCGTCATTTACGGTGTGTGAACTGTAGTTACAGAGTATGGGCCGTCATTTACGGTGTGTGGGGACTGTTGTTTACAGAGTATGGGCCGTAGTATTCAGGTGTGTTGGCCATCATTTGCGGTGTGTGGACCGTAGTTTATCGAGCATGGACTGTAGTTTATGGAGCATGAGCAGTAGGTTACGGCGTGGGGGCCGTAGTTGATTTAGAGTGATACGTATACGGTCATGTTGGTGCGGTCGCTCTCCACGTGGGTGACGGCCGCGTCGGGACACTGATCGGTGATCATATCGATCGGAGCTCGCTGAGCGGATGCATCTTCAGCCGGTGCACTCTCCCCCTCTGCCTTCGGGCTCTGTTGGCAATGATTACAATTATTATTCTGTTGCTTTTTAAAATGTTATATACACTGGTTTTTTTTATGGAAACTAACATGGTTGGCTACATCACCTACAACATCCGTGTGTGTGTACGAGGGTTGTTGTTGATGCACATTTTTTCACATCAGCTGATGTTGATGCTGATGCTGATATTTTATCATTGACATCAGCGGATGCTGATGCTGATTTTAATTATTTTCTTTAAAAAAAGGGAAAAATACTGAACTGTATGAATATTTCTCGGTTCACTAATTTAAAATAAGTCCATATTTCACTTTTCAAAGGGGGAGGCCTTATTTTCTCCAATTTCACAACCGTTTTGGAAAATAATTACTGTGCTTTCACCCGCAATGACGTATTACAACGCAATGAAATTAATAAGAGAAGTTTGTGTTTGCTTACAATCACAATCGCCGCTGTTCGACCCCACGGTTGGTCAGAACTCGCAAGCGAAAACAAAACACGTGCCATACTCGTAAGCTCTACCCCTCCGCGGTCATCTCACGACTCGAACATCAGTATTAATAATCAGCATCGATCAATGCTGTAATGGATGCAAATGTTTTTTTTTGTTTTTTTATCGAAACTGACGTGGTTGGCTACATCACCTACAACATCCGTGATGTCAGCCCATAACACCGGGTGAACTTGGTGCCACGTCAGTGCTTCCCTTCGGTCGTGCCGGCTACACTGAAAATGCCGTGCCGGCTACTATGTTGAAAATGATGCTGAAGTTCCGCGGATACTGATGCTGATGTTCGCAACAACCCTGGTGTGTACAATACAAATTGTGTGAGTGTAATTAAATATACCCAGACGACGGACCTGTCATTCGAGGCCGTTGTGCTTGAGACGCTTGGCGCCGGCCGTATCATCGACGCCCGGGTCGTAGTACGCGTACTCGGGCAGCCACTTCTCCAGTTGCAGGTCGAAGAACTGCTCCAGCCTCTTGGCGTCCTTGTAGATCTGAGAGTCCACCTGCCGCCATTTCAAATCAATTGTCAAGTGCGTAGAGGGGAGGGGGAAGGGGGATTCACAAGTAACCTACAGAATCAATTGTCAGTAAGAGAGGGGGAGGGGACTCACAAGTAACCTACAAAATCAATTGTCAAGTGCATAGAGAGGGCGGGGACTCACAAGTAACCTACAAAATGAATTGTCAAGTAAGAGAGAGGGGGAGGGGACTCACAAGTAACCTACAAAATCAATTGTCAAGTAAGAGAGAGGGGGAGGGGACTCACAAGTAACCTACAAAATCAAATGTTAAGTAAGAAAGAGGGGGAGGGGACTCACAAGTAACGTAAAAAATCAATTGTCAAGTAAGAGAGAGGGGAAGGGGACTCACAAGTAACCTACAAAATCAATTGTCAAGTAAGAGAGAGGGGGAGGTGGCAATTGTCAAGTAAGAGAGAGGGGGAGGTGGCAATTGTCAAGTAAGAGGGAGGGGGAGGGGACTCACAAGTAACCTACAAAATCAATTGTCAAGTAAGAGAGAGGGGGAGGTGGCAATTGTCAAGTAAGAGAGAGGGGGAGGGGACTCACAAGTAACCTACAAAATTGTTATTGAAATCTCCGACACGCGCAGGTAACGCTGACCGCAGCTTCAAGCGGTAGTTAGTGACTACGTACCGGGTTGTACGTGTAGGCGTTGCGGAACATGAGGCGCACGTCGCCCACCATCTCCGACACGTGCAGGTAGCGCTGGCCGCAAGTCGGCCGCAGCTTCAAGCGGTAGTTAGTGACTACGTACCGGGTTGTACGTCTAGGCGTTGCGGAACATGAGGCGCACGTCGCCCACCATCTCCGACACGTGCAGGTAGCGCTGGCCGCAAGTCGGCCGCAGCTTCAAGCGGTAGTTAGTGACTACGTACCGGGTTGTACGTGTAGGCGTTGCGGAACATGAGGCGCACATCGCCCACCATCTCCGACACGTGCAGGTAGCGCTGGCCGCAAGTCGGCCGCAGCTTCAAGCGGTAGTTAGTGACTACGTACTGGGATGTACGTGTAGGCGTTGCGGAACATGAGGCGCACGTCGCCCACCATCTCCGACACGTGCAGGTAGCGCTGGCCGCAAGTCGGCCGCAGCTTCAAGCGGTAGTTAGTGACTACGTACCGGGTTGTACGTGTAGGCGTTGCGGAACATGAGGCGCACGTCGCCCACCATCTCCGACACGTGCAGGTAGCGCTGGCCGCAAGTCGGCCGCAGCTTCAAGCGGTAGTTAGTGACTACGTACCGGGTTGTACGTCTAGGCGTTGCGGAACATGAGGCGCACGTCGCCCACCATCTCCGACACGTGCAGGTAGCGCTGGCCGCAAGTCGGCCGCAGCTTCAAGCGGTAGTTAGTGACTACGTACCGGGTTGTACGTGTAGGCGTTGCGGAACATGAGGCGCACGTCGCCCACCATCTCCGACACGTGCAGGTAGCGCTGGCCGCAAGTCGGCTGCAGCTTCATACGGATCGTGTCGAGCGCCATCGGGCAGGAGATCTTAGAGTGGTAGTCAATGTTCTGTCGCAATGCACACAATAACGATTTTTATTGTTCGTAAAGCCCATTGCATTAATAAGTATTCTTATTATTAATTATTTTATCTTTAATTCTCACACACATTGAGTTTCAAGCTGTAACCTGTTAGGTGATTGTTTGAATTTCACAAACACACGCTTTCCTACTCTGGGCAGTCATAGCGTCGCTTCAGTATTTTGTATCTATCTATGAGATCTCCTCTATGTCTTCGTTGCTTGCTAGTCAGTCAGTCGGTCAGTCAGCGTGTAAGCGTCCACTGCTGGACATACGCCTCTCCAATTTTCCTTCAGTCCTCCCGGCCTTCAGTGGTGCGGAACCACCGCTTTCCGCCGACGTACTCGATGTCGTCGTCCCACCTGGCGGGTGGTCTTCTCCCCACACACTCCGTTTTCCTGTCCACGGCCGCCAGTGTAGGACACGGTTACTCCAACGGTCGTCGTCTCTTCGGCTAACATTTTTTTTTTATGGAAACTGACACGGTTGGCTACCTCACCTACAACGTCCGTGATGTCAGCCCATAACACCGGGTGAACTAGGTGCCATGTCAGTGCTTCCCCCTTTGATCGTGCCGGCTACACTGAACTGGTCGGAAAACACAAACTATTTACATAGCCGTTTAGACCGACGTTTCATTCAGTGTGGTGGTACCAACCCGGGCGGGTTAAACCCTACCACCAAGTAAGATTAGAAGGGAAGGGACCTACAGTTTTACGAGGAATCCGAACCTCGGTCAGCCTCCAACGGTCAGCGGTCACCCATCCAAGTACTGACCGCGCCCGAGTTGCTTAACATTCAATAGCGACAGTTGACTGTCTGCACCACTGAGCTATCGAGGCTGACAACGCCGTGCCCAGCCCACTGCCGCTTGAGCCACTTGTTGCTTGCTAGCTTGGCCAGAATTTGAGTAAATACATAGAGCGGCTTACATCGAGCGGCACTGGCTCGCGGAACGCCATGCTGCTCTCGTACTGGCAGTAGAGCTCGAGCGTGACCCGCTCGATGATCTTCTGCTGGCGCGGCGTGAGGCCGCCGCCGCGCCGCTCTCCCGCCGCGCTCTCCGGCGGCAGCTCGGAGAAGTTCACGCACAGCAGGCACTGCCACGTCTCCGTTTCCCTGCAGTACGTACACGCTCACATTGCAGTTGCTCGCTATGTAGCCTCGTCAAGTTAATATTGCCCATTATAGAACTTTTATCTCTCTGGAAACTGATACGGTTGCCACATCACCTACATCTGTGATGCCAGCCCATAACACCTTGGTCACAGATTACTTAATAGTTACTTCGTAACAGATAAATCACTCCATAGAAAAAGTTCCATACCCAATTGCTGAGTTCCGTAGCCAATTGCTGAGTGCGAAAATGTACCTAAACGATCGAGTGTAAAGTGCATTATTGCTTTGCAGCTGCGCGCAGTAGCGTGGGCGAGCGTCCGTAGGTATGTTTCGCGCAGCTGACGAATTTCTACTGAAATAGACCGGCGGCGGCACGCCGGGCGGTAGGTTAGGTTAGGTTAGACCTTCGTGAATTAGGTGCCATGTCGTGCTTCCATTCGGTCGTGCCGGCTACACTGAACTGGTTGGAAAACATGAACTATTTACATAGTCCTTTCAGCCGACCTTTCATTCAGTGCGGTTGTATCAACCCGGGCGGAACATTGTGAAACAGATGTTGCCAATTACAGAACCTTGTGAATGATGTTCCTCATTATAGAATTTTGGGAAACGGACTTTACTCATTACAGATCCTTGTGAAGTATGTAGATATTGCCAACTAAAGAACCTCGTCAAACAGACATTACTCATTATAGAACCTTGTGAAGTAGATGTTGCCAACTAAAGAACCTTGTGAAACAGACTTTACTAATTATAGAACCTTGTGAAGTAGCCTTTAATAATTATAGAACCTTGTGATACAGATGTTGCTCATTATAGAATATTGTGAAACAGATGTTGCTCATTTCATTATAGAATATTGTGAAACATGTTGTTTATTTTTAAAATGTTTTACACAGTTTTGCTCATCATTTGCACAGTAATTGCTCGTTATTGAACCTAGTGAAGCAGTCATTGCTCAATACAGAACCTTGTAAATGATGTTGCCCATTATAGAATCATGTGAAACAAACTTTGCTCATTATGGAACCATGTGAAGTAGATGTCGCCAACTAAAGAACCTTGTGAAACAGATGTTGGTCATTATAGAAGATAGTGAAACAGATTTTGTTTATTTAAAAAATGTTTTAAACAATTTTGCTCAACATTTGCACAGTAATTGCTCGTTATTGAACCTAGTGAAGCAGTCGTTGCTCAATACAGAACCTTGTAAATGATGTGGCCCATTATAGAATCATGTGAAACAAACTTTGGTCATTATGGAACCTTGTGAAGTAGATGTCGCCAACTGAAGAACCTTGTGAAACAGACGTTGCTCATTATAGAACATCGTAAAACAGATGTAAATTATCATAAAACTGTGTGAAACGTACATTGCTCATTATTGGACCTGACGTTGAAGTGACGTTGAGTGAAGCAGACGTTGCTCATTACAGAACATTGTGAATTATGTTGCTCATTATAGAATCTTGCGAAACATACTTAGCTCATCAGATAACAAAAGAACCTCTGTTTCACAAGATGTTGCTCATTATAGAACATCGTAAAACAGATGTCATTTATTATAAAACGGTGTGAAACTTACATTGCTCATTACAGAAACTTGTGAAGCAGGCGTTGCTCATTGCAGAAGACTTGTGAAGCGAGCGTTGCTCATTACAGAAGACTTGTGAAGCGAGCGTTGCTCATTACAGAAAACTTGTGAAGCGAGCGTTGCTCATTACAGAAGACTTGTGAAGCGAGCGTTGCTCATTACAGAAAACTTGTGAAGCGAGCGTTGCTCATTACAGAAGACTTGTGAAGCGAGCGTTGCTCATTACAGAAGACTTGTGAAGCGAGCGTTGCTCATTACAGAAAACTTGTGAAGCGAGCGTTGCTCATTACAGAAGGCTTGTGAAGCGAGCGTTGCTCATTACCGAAGACTTGCGAAGCGAGCGTCGCTCATTACAGAACGCAACAGTGTAAAACAGACGATCATACTCACTCGGGCAGCTTGTCGATGGTCGGTATGTGGCAATACTGGTGGAAGACCTTTGGGCACTTGTCGCAGCACATGAGCTCGCCTCCGTCCATGCACACGGCGCACCAGTCCTCGTTGGGGTCGCCCGCGCCGCCCGCCTCCGCCGCGCCCGCCGTCACCGAGCTCTTGTCTGCAATAAAGAGATTAATTAATTTATTTTTTAATGAACAAGCAGCTCCAGCTGATGTGTTCATATCAGTTTTTTTTTTCAGATAATGAATGATTATAATGTTTATTTTGGTTTTTGTTTTTTTTTGTTTTTAGTTTTCGTTCTTAGGCACTGTTGCAATGACTATGAATGACCGCCAAGTCTCGTATTATAGTTAATTTTTTTTTTATGTGAACCAGCATCGGTGGCTGTGCTGAGGGACCAATGGTGCAGTCGACAGAGCCAAAATCACCTCTCCTCGCGAAACCACGTTCAGTTAGGTGCCATGCCAGAAGATTTGCGGAATGATTGCTAGGCTGTCCAGCCCGTTAATACGACGCTTGAAGACACCCAGGTTAAAGGATTCAGGAAATACACTCGCCGGAAAACAGTTCCACAATTATATTGCATTATATAAAATGAAAAAAAATAATTAAAAAAAAAAATTCATGAGCTCACTGAGCGGGTCGTCGGTGCTGCTGTGCACGTGCGGCGAGGGCGTGGTCTTGCCGGCGGCGGCGGCGGCCGCGTGCGCCTCCGGCAGCACCTGCACGCCGTTCGAGTCCAGCTTGGCGATCGTGCGCATCAGGTCCTGCACCGACTCCTGGCACAGCTTGTCTATTGACACCGTCGCCTCGGACGATGCGCCGCCCTGCCGGTATACATACGTTTTACAGGTTGTCATACCATGAGGTACACTTTCATTTGAAGTACCTTTCCAAAGTTCCGTTGGTCATTTGGTGATGCACAGAATTTTAATGTTATTTTTTTTTTTTTTTTTTATGGAACCTGACACGGTTGGCTACATCACCTACAACATCCATGATGTCAGCCCATAACACAGGGTGAACTAGGTGCCATGTCAGTGCTTCCCTTCATTTCATGTCGGCTACACTAAACTGGACGGAAAACACGAACTATTTACATAGCCGTTTCGACCGACGTTTCGTTCAGTGCGGTGGTACCAACCCGGCCGGGATAAACCCTACCACCTTGTAAGGTAAGAAGGGAAGGGACCTACAGTTTAACGTGGAATCCGAACCACGGTCAGCCTCCAACGGTCGAGCGGTCACCCATCCAATCACTGACCGCGCTCAGCGTTGCTTAATAACAGTTGACTAACCAACCGCGCCACTGAGCTACCGAGGCTGATGAATTTTCTTATCCCTTAGTCGACTTTTACGACATGCGACGGGGAGAGATGCAGTGGGGCTATTCTTTTTAAGTACCGACCCCACACGGTACAAAATTGTAAATTGTTATTGTAGCGACGTCAATGTAACTCCCACAGATTATATTTAATAACCAGTCAAAGTTGTAAAATTGTATTAACGAAGGCTATATTTTGCTCGAACCTTAACAATTTATTTATAAATACCCAGCTAATAATATGGGTTTTTAAATTACCGTAGTTATTAGACATTATTTTTAAATCAAAACAGCTTTACCCGCGGTTCTTCCCGAAACGTCGAGCCTCATAGCTCGGGAAGAACCGTGAGTAAAGCTGTTTTGATTTAAAAATTATTATTATTATGTTATTTTCTTTATTTCACATTTTCAAAATTTTCTATTAATTTTACATATATTATACAAGTATTAAAAATACAAAGTAATAAAAATACACAAAATTTATAAAAAAAATTTAAACGGTAATACCGCCGGCGGCGGGAGGCAGGCCTCCAAGCACACCGGCAGGTGCAGGCCGTGGCTACGGAGCTCTCCGAGACGACGCGAGGCAAGCTACGAGCGATAGGTGGTGGTACTAGACACGTAGGCCACCACCATCCCCATCTCGGAGATTAGATTATTATTTTATTTCTTTATTAACACATTATCTTAAAACTAATTTTGTACATATTAAAAACCTAACATTAAAAACATATACAAAATTAACCTTAAAAAAAAATGGAGTTTCCACCACCGGCGGCGGGGCGAGCCCAGGCTACCGATGGTCGGGTCCCAAAGAGAGGAACCTCCGGACGATGCGTGCAGTGTCGAGCAGGGCTGCCTTCTGGATCTGGCCCTTGACCCAACCACTCAGCGAGAGCCTCTCAAGGTGGTCGTCGAGGCTCTTCCCTATCAGCCCATGCGCCGAAACGACTATGGGCACAACGATCGTCGAGTCGACGGGCCACATTTTGGTAACCTCGTGCTGCAGATCCAGATATTTTAACATCTTCTCTGCTTCCTTACTGACGAGGTTACCATCGTGCGGCACGGCGATATCGACGAGCGTTGCGCGCCTTGCCTCCCGGTCTACTATCACAATATCAGGCCTGTTCGCGAGAATAGTCCTGTCTGTGATAATGGACCGGTCCCAGTAGAGTGTGACATGACCGTTCTCGAGAACTGGCGGTGGATTGTACTTATAGTAAGGCACCTCAGTACCCACAAGGTTGAACTTTAAGGCAAGTTGCTGGTGGATAATCCTGGCTACTAGGTTGTGTCTATGCAGATACTCGGTGTTGGCAAGCTGCGAACAACCGGAAATCACATGTCTGAGGGACTCGCCAGGTTGGTGGCAGGCGCGGCAGATGTCAATGGTGCCGTCCTTCATTATGTGTTTCCTATAGTTGTTCGTCTTGACAACCTCATCTTGTATTGCAAAGACAAACCCTTCGGTTTCCCCGAAGAGGTCCCCGAAGCGTAGCCAGTGCACGGAAGCAAGTTGGTCTACATCCGGTCCCGTGAGAGACCGGAAGTACCTACCGTGCAGCTCCTTGCCTTTCCATACTTCCATGCGGTCCTCGGTGCTCAGTACAACCGGCTTCCGCCAGTTCTCTTTTCCCATGCTCAGCGGGGTAAGACCTTTATCGCTGGTGACGACATCGCGATGCATCTCACAAACATCAGTCTTTTCCAAAAAGTACTGACGGAGATTGCATACCTCGCGGTTGTGCAGGTTCTTGGCATTTAACATACCTCGACCCCCACACTTCCGCGGGATATACAACCTCATGACCGATGATCGTGGGTGATGCATACGGGATTTCGTCATCAGCGTCCTGACCTTTCTGTCCAGCGAGTCCAATTCGGTCTGAGTCCATCTGAGAATACCGAAAGTATATACGAGCACAGGCATGACCCAACCGTTATAGGCACGAATTTTATTGCCGCCTGACAAAAGGCTATTTAGTACTTTTGTAAGACGACAAAAAAACTTTAATGAGATTATTATTATTATTATAGCCTAATGCGCTTCGTTTATAATTTTTTTAATTTTTAATTTAAAACGCTACACCTACACCAAACGCTACCCTATGCTGGGTTTCGGCCTTCTGCCTTCGACCTCGCGAACGCGAGAGGCCGATGTAAAAATAATAGCTAATAATAATTTATAATGTGTTCTATTCAATGTCTGTGTAAATGTATATGCCTGACTTATTCGAGAGAACCGTGGTACCAAAGGAATAAAAAAAAGAGGCTTACACAGATCACACTTGTTTAATTGATTCCGGTCTATAGCCACCAAACTAAGGCTCGATTGAATATTCCATGGATTGAGAAGTTTGCAGTATTTCATTTGGGAAATACATTGTTTGAATCTCTTCCCGTGCATGTCGTGACAGGCGACTAAGTGATAAGGGCGAGATGCCGTGCTTTAGGGCGATAGGCTAGCCACCTCTCACCGTGGCATGGTCCTTCCACCGAGTCACGCAGCAAGTGGGTCTGCGTGCCTTACTTGCTGCTTGATAGTTATCTTGTTCGAAGTTTATTTATTTATTTATTTATTTTTTAATGAACAAGCAGCTCTAGCTGATGAGAATGATTGTTTTAATATTTTTTAAATTTTTTTTTTTTTTAGTTTTCGTACTTGGGCACTGTTGCTATTTGTTTGTTGATGTACTTTTTATGTATTTATCTAATCGGTTTTTGAAGGTGTTTGTGTTTGGGGAGTCAATCACATCCTGTGGGAGTTTATTCCAGGCGTTCACCACTCGATTTGTTATGAAGTGCTTTCGGATGTTTGTGTTAGAAGCTGTCTGGTTAAGTTTATTGCTGTGACCACGAAGGTGATAGTTCTGGTTCAGGTCAAACATTTCAATTAAGTCTGGTCTAACATTTCAATGAAGTTATAGAATGTTCAAAGATAATTCAGTGAAAAACCATTTATTTTGCAAGCGTTTGAATTTATTTAGATGATGAATGATGATTCTTAGTCTTATTGACTCTAAGCTCAACAGAGCAAAAAAAAAAAAAATGCCGAGGGAAATAGCAAAGGCATTCTTGAACGGTTTTACCACTTTTCAACCACATATTTTTCAGAGAATTTACAAGATTATATTACAATAATCTATCACACATTATACCTTGAATCTTGTCCAATCCATCCATCCCATGATGTTGAATCCATTTTTAAGGGAATTTATAAGATTACGTAATTTAAAAACAATGTATTCACTGTATACCTTGAATCTTTACCTAAATTATATTGAATCTTTATATAAATTATAGTTAAATCACTTGAAATATGGGTATGGTTAGGGAAATACGAAGTGCTTTTGCCTAGTACCCCCCCCTTAAATCATACTCGTAATGATACTCACATTGAGACTGGGGCTCGGTGTCTTGGGGTTGGTGGAGGTGACGGCGGAGGGCGTGGAGGGCGTGGGCCGCCCCCCCGCCCCCGGCTGCCGGTTCAGCGTGATCTTGAAGTCGTTGTTGGGGGCGCCGGAGCCGGCGCCGCCCGTTAGAAACGGCGACGTGGCGCCCTCGTATAAACCTGCAACGTTCACTATTTTAAATCTAGACTATTGGTTAAGAGACAGAAATCTGCTCATAGCACAGGTTGCGTTAACAATATACTTTTTTGTATTAGGTATATGGTTTCCGAAAAATATATTGTTTTTTTTGCCACTTCATGCATTTTCTATTCATTGTAAAATTGTAACTGAACGGACCAAATTTAGTTAAAAAAAAAAATTCACATTGTGTGCTTGAAGGGTTAAAAGTACAAAACTATATATAAATATAATATAAACCACCAGTGAACATACATATAGGCAGTTCGGCCAGTCGTTCACGAAAAAAAAAATAAAAAAAAAAAACAAATACAAGTTTTCATATAAAAGGCACACCAAAGAAACAAATACCCCCTTTTTAACCGAGGTAACGTTCAGAAGCACTGGCGGCCGGTCCTAAAGTGCGCCCGTGCGCCGCACTACCATACCACGAGAAGTCTTCACTTCACTCAAAATAAATAATATCTTACAATACAACATACCCACATTAAAACCATAAAGATCGTACTCCAAATAAACACGAATGTGAGTGAATTCGACCTTATTTTATAGATCACAAGGCACGTTTTTGCTAGTAAACCCGCGCCCCGTGCGGAATCGAACAACGCACGCAGGAGTCCCATCTGAATGTATGGGGATCGGCAAAACACCGCTGGCGCGTGAGACAAAAGATACTTCATAGAAACAGTATGGGCCGAAATGGAGTTCTGCGTGCGGCGCACGAGCGCCAAACAAGGACGCTATATCGTGAATAGCCGCGCGTGCGACACGTCGCGAGCGATTCCTTTTGCACAAGTCCCTCTATCTACCTAGAGAGAGTCAGCGCGCTGCTGTCATGTGATGGATGTCACATACCCTACCCGTTAGCGCGCGAATATTTAAAATGGGATATGGTTAGGTTTTGTGCTTTCTGCCACGTGATACTGTGAATTAAGTGGTGCTGATATTTGCCCAAGAGTTGGTTAAAGGTAAGGCTTTACAATCAGGTGATCCCGGGTTCAATTCCTACTTTTGAAATGTTTTTTTTTTAATACATTTTTTAAGTATTTTTGGGACATTGCTATTGTTTTCTTTTTGAAAGCTGCAGCAGTGTTGTCGTTTATGGGTGTGTTCATAATGGTACTATAAATGTTTTTTTGGATTTGTTTTCTTGTTTTTTGCAACTCATTGAGTGTCTTGAGAATATTCATACTAGGTACGTACATAATACAACGCAGGCCTTTAAAAAATTCGGAAGTCGCGATCTCAAAATAACATTGGGAATGTGTTAGGAAATTTGATATTTAAGGAGGTAGGTAGGTACTTAGCGCACTACTGGTCACTGAAGTCACCAGCCGCCACTGTTCAGAAGGGCCCGCGGGGGCCCCGATTCTTCTTACACCCCTTCGCTTCAATTGGGTCCGCGCGGGCCCCACATTAAACAAAATTCTAGTAATTTTTTTTTAAATATCTGTACTTCTAAACACGTAGGTTGGGAGAGCATTATTATAACCAAGAACATTTGAATAGGTAAGGATGTCGGACCTTCCCCGCGGCAGCGCAACACGATGTTTGTATAAACGTACAAATTCGATTCGTTACCAACCAATCAGAGCGCGATATCGCCCGATACCACCCAATCAGAGCGCGCGTCGTCCCCTCCGCCACCCGTGGAGCTCGGCGACGCTGTTTCTCATATAAGCATTGGACAGTCTGACGTCCAAACTCTCTAAATGTTCTTGATTATAACCATAGAAGTAAACAGGTTAATTAATAATTAAACTCTCTGCGATTCTACATCGAGCTGCCTTTTTCAAGAATAAAATTCATCGAAATTCAACGTTTTTCACGCCTATTTTCGCCACGGTGCGCCTCGACGAAGGAGGGCATAATCAGGGACGCCCCTAAAGAAGAAAAGCGCGATTATTTGGCTACGCACCAACAGCAGCACAGAAACACCAGCAAAACGCATCACGGAATTCAAGGTTGGAGAGGCTCCGTCTGCGATCGTGAGTACGCAAACTCCCATCTTATTCCACATTTTGGTTGGATATCGCCCGATACCACCCAATCAGAGCGCGCGCCGTCCCCTCCGCCAACCGTGGAGCTCGGCGACGCTGTTTCTCATATAAGCATTGGACAGTCTGACGTCCAAACTCTCTAAATGTTCTTTATTATAACCATAGAAGTAAACAGGTTTTTTTTTTATTTTTATTTTTTATGCAAACTGACACGGTTGGCTACATCACCTACAGCGTCCGTGATGTCAGCCCATAACACCGGGTGAACTAGGTGCCATGTCAGTGCTTCCCCCTTTGATCGTGCCGGCTACACTGAACTGGTCGGAAAACACAAACTATTTTTACATAGCCGTTTTAACCGACGTTTCATTCAGTGCGGTGGTACCAACCCGGGCGGGTTAAACCCTACCACCAAGTAATATTAGGAGGGAAGGGACCTACAGTTTTACGAGGAATCCGAACCTCGGTCAGCCTCCAACGGTCAGCGGTCGCCCATCCAAGTACTGACCGCACCCAGCGTTGCTTAACATTCAATAGCGACAGTTGACTGTCTGCACCACTGAGCTATCGAGGCTGACAAAAGGTTAATTAATAATGAAAATGTGACACTGCTGTCAATGGACAAGAGCATCCCCGCGCCCTTCATCAAGTAACAGATAATGTGATAAAGGCTAAGAAGCTGATGGCAGATGTAAAATTGAGAGAAAACTAATATATACTATATAATATGTGCGGCGGGTGGCCCATTGGTTTGGGCATCGGCCTCTCATGCGAGAGGTCCGAGGTTCGAATCCGGTCGGCGTGTACCAATGAGTTTTTTCTAACGAAAAAATTTATGTTCATACCTACACCTGCTGCTTAACCGTTCGGAACCGGTGTAAAACTGTAGGTCCCTTCCCTTGCCCCTTACTAGGTGGTAGGCTCAAATTGTAGCCGACTGGGTTGGTACCACCGTGCTGGATGTAAGATGGCCGCATAGCAGCCTCTGTTGAGTTCTCCTCAAGTCCAGTATAGCCAGCAATCCAGGGAAGTCTCCGGTATGGCACCTACCTTCTCGGAGGTGATATTGGCTGGTCGGAGCATGCGCTTTGGCCCCTCCGACTCAGCCACCCATACCGGATTACATAAAAAAAAAAGTAACAGATAATGTGATAAAGGCTAAGATGGCATATGGAAAATTTAGTGAAACCAAATATATATTTAAATATAATATAAGGCTCACCGTTGGTGGCGCCGTGCTGCGGTATGTGCCACTTGGCGGCGGCCTGCTGCTGCGCGTGCGCGGCGAGGTGCGCGGCCGGCGCGTACTGCGCCGCGTGCGGCGGCGCCGGCGACGGCGTGCGCGGCCCCGCGCCGCCCGAGCGCGAGCGCGGCTGCGCCGCTGACGCGGCCGCCGCCGCCGCGAACGCTCCGCTCGCGTACGCGCCCATCACTGTGCAGCCAAACAATTACAGTGACACAGTGTACCGTGTGGGGCCAGTACTTTAAAAGAATAGCCCCACTGCATCTCTCCCCGTGTATGTCGTAAAAGGCGACTAAGGGATATGACTCCCTTCGTATATTACTAGGCGGAAGGGTTTAACCCGCCCGGTTTGGTACCACCGCACTGAATGAAAGGTCGGTCGAAACGGCTATGTAAATAGTTTGTGTTTTCCATCCAGTTCAGTGTAGCCGGCAAGACCGAAGGAAAGCACTGACGTGGCACCAAGTTCACCTGGTGTTATGGGCTGACATCACGGTTGTTGTAGGTGATGTAGCCAACCGTGTCAGTTTCCATAAAAAAAAAAGTGTGCTGTTCACTGCAGTTTCTTGGGAACGTGGGAACTGCCCATGGAGTGTGGAAGCGACCGAGACGAGTGCTCGACTTCGTGAAAGAGCTCGGGTGGCTGGAGTAGCACCACCCGAGCGCCAACGTACAACGGACCGTCTTGTGGTCTCAGTGCGGAGAATGGCCCACTCGCCTGCCCAAGAGGCTGGGCAGCAAACTAACAGTGCGTTGTTGTTGCTTTGGTTTGGGGTTGGCTCCGGGCCTGCAAACTGGCCCGGCTTGGTTGGGGACCTTCGTGCAAAACCCCGCGATCTCCAGCTAGCCTATGTCCTCCATGAAGAAAACATTTCGGGCGTGGTTTGTTTTTCCTGGCGCTCGAAAAATCCATCTATGCTTCTAAATAAATGAATTTCATCACTTTTAAGTAGCAAAAGTGTTTATTGATAAGAGTTCATTAGTTTACATAATACTTAAGTTTATGTGTGTGCCGCACGGCGTCAAATCTCCGCGCGCCTAAAATGGCATGGGACTTAAAGGGTTAACCCTTTGAGTCCCATGCCATTTTAGGCATTACCTGTTTGAATGGTACACCGGATGCGAACCGAATCTATGCCATTTTGATGTCGGCTAATTTATGACATCTGTGAGCCACCAAAAATGTGTCGACATGTACAACCTTTCAGAGACGCAAGGCCAACTGATTTCGTTCCGCGCGCTGCGTGAGGCGCATCATTCAAAATCATGCTAGACAGCATTTCGCTGCATCACTGGTGTCTCATTTCGGTTCGCTTCCATTTCGTATTCTTTTTTTTTTTATTAATTTATAGCTGTGCCCGCGGCTCCGCTTGCTCTCATATTTGACTTCTCTGCTAACCTCATAAGCCATTTAACCTGATGAAAATAGCCTATAATTGATGGGAAGAACCAAGCTATCCATATAAGCAAACTGTATTATAATCGGTTGAGTGGTTCTCAAGTTATAAGCGGACAGACAGACATACATACAGAAAGCAGACGTTGGATTTTATTAAAGGTAAGGATTTTAGGGCTTTTAACAATAATCTGTTAATATCAGCCCCATAGTACAGCGGTGTGCTTTGACGGCGTAAGAGAATAAAAGTAGGTTACCCTGCTGGTAGGCGGCCGCCTGCAGCGCGTGGTTCTGCCGCACGAACTGCCTCTGCTGCTGTTGGCTCACGTACTGGCCGGACTGATTCAGCAGCCCGCGCAGGTTCAGGTCGTTCATACCTGTACACTGATACAGTCAGTGGCGGCACTAGGCGTCGGCGACCGCCCGACGTCATAGTTTAAACAGATAAACAGACTAGTTAACCGTCTTCATACAAGCACGCCGATTTGTCACTCACACAAGCGCGCGCCAGCGCACGCTGTCTGTACACATCCACTACTTACATTATCGCTTCCCTCGCTTGTAGTCAGTGATGGCCGCCCCGTGCTTATATTTAATTTATTATATAAATAGTTATTATTTTAAAAGATATCTCTCTCTCTCTCCCTCTCCCCCTCTCTCCATCTCTCCCTCTCTCTCTCTCTTTCTCCCTATTTCTATCTCTCTCTCTCTCTCGCTTTCTCTCTAGAATTGCATTTCCACCATGATGGGCTCACTGCCTGTCAATTGTTAGTGTTGTGAGTTGCGACAGCCCTGGTGGCTCGGCGCAGCGTAGGTAGTTATTTTAAAAACGGGCTCCAGTTACCCTACTCGTCTCCTTTTACTATGCCGACGTCCTCGCGCCTGAAGGGGCCTCGCAAAAATTCGTTTACCCTAGCTGACTCCCTTTGGGATCGCGCGAACCCAGAAATTCTCATCAAAGTATGGTCGCACACTTTGGGGCTATTGCTTGTTGGGTTATTTTTTTTATTTGTGATTGTTCATGTAATTTTTGTCAACATTTGATTAGCAATAAAACTCATATATTCATCAGTCTCATTCTATTTATCGTTTTCTTTCTGACTGGAAAATGAAAGAGGCCTCGCAAACCTGATGTCGTGAAGTCTACATTTGGTCTCGCACCGTCACTGCATACAGTCGTCTTCGATGTGCGGGGTATAAAAATCGGCTCTCACTCCATCGCAACATCCTAGCATATGGGCAGGGGATGCACCCCTATTCAATCGACCTACCATGAACCAACCGGTTCTGTAGGTCTTTTATTCACAGAACCGGGAAAATGTGGAACGCACCACTCCCATCTATTTCCTCCCAAGTACAGCCTGGGGGTTTTCAAAAGGATAGTGAAAAGGCTTCTATCAGGCTGGCATGGCATTCGCCATCCCCGTGCATCACAGAATGTCCATGGGCATCGTTAGACACCTACTTGCGACATGTGAAAGGATGCCACATGTCGCGCTATACAAAAAAAATATAAAAAAATAAAATCAACACTGACACAAAACACATCCTGGACCTGGTGAACTAGGAACCTGGGAATGAGTCTAATTTCTTCCCTTGCTGCTGCAAGAGAAGAAATTGGACTCATAGGAGACATATTGTCGCCTAAGTATCAACACCGCGGAAGTCATTTTTGGCCATTTTACAGGAACAACAAAAAACCTATTATTTCGCAAGTTTTTCAAGCATCTTTATTTTAAATTATTACAGGGTATTAAGGTAATATTCCAAATCCCATTAAAGAAAAATAAATGACAAATTCACCTTTATTCAGTATGTTTGGCGAACACTATGGTGGACTGATGACATACGCTGTGTTTGCCAAAACAATCCGAAGCGGGTGACTTCCGTGCTGTACATTCTTAGCCCTCTACGGCATCTGAGTGGTCATTAGGCATTTGAGCAACCAATTAGAAGATGCGTCTTTGAATCCTCTATCCAATGACATTAAAATGTTTTTTCTGCTTAAAAATGACTTCCGCGGTGTTGATACTTAGGCGACGATATCTGAAAGTCAGAAAAAAAAAAACAAAAAACCTGCTTACAGCTAAAAAATAAAAACACTGATTGCAGGTTGCTAAAGAGGACTAAAAACTACAGTAAGCGGCCACGCTCGTGGCGATCAAGGGCCGAGGCAGCGAGCGTGGGCGGACCGGGTGCTCACTTCCGCCCTTCCGACATCTGGTGCCCGTTGTACCAAACGCCAAGTTTGAAGTTTGGCACAACGGGCACCAGACGTCGGCTCCAGGAACTCCCGCGGCTCCTGAAGAAGCCCGCGACGTAGCGGGCGAAACGTCGACATGTAAGTCTTCAGTACCTACCGCTAGTAATCCATAAAAATTTAAAATGAGGTGACAATTATGTATGTTTCTCCATTTATTTGTATTTGTGTTTTATTATCTGTTTAAATTATATGTCTATATTTTATCATCCATCATTCATTTATTTCTTCTCTGCCACTCCACACTTTTTCATAATAACCCAAAGGTTGGCTGGGGGAGAACGCCTACGGTGTTAAGCTGTACCTTTTGCAAAAAAAATTTCAAGTGCAATAAATATATTTTGATTTGATTTGATTTGAATTATTGTCACATAAAAAATACACATCTCTGTTACGCCAACTGTGTAAAGCGTGTAATTATAAATGTAACTCACCCTGCATGTGATGCGGATGCGTGGTGGAGGTGACGTGCGGATGCCGCAACGCCGGCGCCGCGCGCACTCCCAGCGCGCCCAGCACCGGCCCGCCTGGCGCACAAACAAGTTTATTTTTTTAATTTTTTTTTTATGTAATCTGGTATGGATGGCTGATTCGGAGGGGCCAAAGCGCATGCTCCTACCAGCCAATTTCACCTCCGAGAAGGTAAGTGCCATACCGGAGACCTCCCTGGATTGCTGGCTATACTGGACCAGAGGAGAACCGAGGTTGCTATGCGGCCATCTTACAGCCAGTACGGTGGTACCAACCCAGTCGGCTACAATTTGAGCCTACCGCCTAGTAAGGGGCAAGGGAAGCGACCTACAGTTTTACACCGGTTCCGAACGGTGAAGCAGCAGGTGTAGGTATGCACGTAAATTTTTTCGTCAGAAAAAACTCATTGGTACACGCCGACCGGATTCGAACCTCGGACCTCTCGCATGAGAAGCCGATGCCCAAGCCACTCGGCCACCCGCCGCACAACATCTGATCATGAAGATGTCATGTATTCACACTTTTCTATACCAAATGAGAAAGTTTTAGAATCAGATACTGAGATAATTAAAAAAAATATGATCACTATTTTTAGGGTTCCGTACCGTACCGGACCTCATCACTAAGCCTACGCTGTTTCTGTCTGTCTTACCCTTAAAGGGCTGTATCTTTTGAACCGTAATAGGTAGCCGGTTGAAATTTTCACAGAATATGGAATTTTTGGTTACTATGGATGGAATTTTTGGTGCGTATGGATTGCTTGCACCACCCATATTTCTTTCTCTGTATTATATTCTTCATCATCCAAAGGTTGACTGGAAGAAATCACTTGTAGTGATAAGCGTCATTCGTGATAAGTGATAATTCGTCAGCCTCGATAGCTCAGTGGTGCAGACAGTCAACTGTCGCTATTGAATGTTAAGCAACGCTGGGTGCGGTCAGTACTTGGATGGGTGACCGCTGACCGTTGGAGGCTGACCGAGGTTCGGATTCCTCGTAAAACTGTAGGTCCCTTCCCTCCTAATATTACTTGGTGGTAGGGTTTAACCCGCCCGGGTTGGTACCACCGCACTGAATGAAACGTCGGTTAAAACGGCTATGTAAATAGTTTGTGTTTTCCGACCAGTTCAGTGTAGCCGGCACGATCAAAGGGGGAAGCACTGACATGGCACCTAGTTCACCCGGTGTTATGGGCTGACATCACGGACGTTGTAGGTGATGTAGCCAACCGTGTCAGTTTCCATAAAAAAAAAATAAATAAAAGTCCGCCTTTGCGCACTCCTGTATTTCTTATTTCTTGTCGTGTACTGTTCTTCCTTCATTTTGTGTGCAATAAAGAGGTTCTATTCTATTCTATCTCTACAATAACAATACTTGCTATAAGCGATGCCAAATAAACATGTTTCATTCTCAATTCTGTTTTATCTTCTCAAATACAGCAATGCGACGCTGCTTGAAAAGATCGGCCGACCGTGTCCTACACACTCCTTCGTTCGCAGTTCCTTCATTAACGCGGAAGACTCACCCGGATTCTGCTGGGCGTGCCGGGAGGCCTGCATCTGGTGGTGTATCTGCGACATGACCGCGCTCGAGTACGGCGGCGGCGCGGCCGACGGCGACGCTCCGCCCGAACGGCTGTTCACGTAGTTCTGTCACGCACCACACGTCGTCGTTATCATCATGAGCAATTTTATATATTTTGACGTGATGACGTCACGCCTTATAAATTGGTGAACACCGGCTGCACACACGAAAAAGTGTCACGTTCCATCTGAGCCTGTGTGTGCAAGCGAGAGCGCGTAACAAGCGATAGAGAGGCACAATCGGCCCAAGCGTCGGCTTGTACACATTTTGTCTCTCTGGTTCTAAAGTACCAGGGCAGCAGAAATTGAAAGCACTTTATGACGTTATCACGTAAAAGTATCGTCCGTAAACCGACTTTACAGACAACCAATTTTTTTATTAGAAAAATGCAAATCGAAAATCGGTAAGATTCAATGTGTAACCGTGCAAGTTGACTGATCGCAAAAATTATGCGATATCATTCATTGAAGGTGCAATAGATCGAAAATTTGGAGATAATATGTAACGGCCCGGTTGTGTAGTTGGTTATCGCGTTGGCGGCTCAAGCCAGAG
Source organism: Nematopogon swammerdamellus (assembly GCA_946902875.1). NCBI lineage: Eukaryota > Metazoa > Arthropoda > Insecta > Lepidoptera > Adelidae > Nematopogon > Nematopogon swammerdamellus. The sequence goes on along the minus strand of OX336354.1, from coordinate 18,429,289 downwards.
ACCCAGGTTCAAATCCTGTTCGGGATGTATTTTTTCCAATGATTATCGATTTGCATTTTTCTATTTAAAAATATATATAAAGCGAGTACGTGCTTAGTACTAACATAAACATAAAACGTTATGAGCTATTTTATTCAAGCAGCTTTCGGTACGGGTATCGGATGTTTATTTTTAGCATGAAGACCGGATATACTCATATTCTCAAAAGCGACAAAGCACGTACGACTTGTTGAACTTACAGTTCCATGGGAAAGTAACATACCGAAGGACCACAACATCAAACTTAAAAAGTACTGCAACTTAGTAGACCGGATTGTGAGAAACGGATTCAAGACTGATCTCTTCGCTGTGGAAGTCGAAGCAAGAGGACTACCAGCGAAGTCGCTCTACAGTCTCTTCAAGAATCTAGGGCTGCCAAGATCGACGCTAAGCTCATATATGGAGAGAGCTTCGAAAACGTCACTGGAAGCATCCTACAGAATATGGATAGGTAGAGAGAGGGAGGTCGAGAGCGGGACTGGTGGTTTCCCCGCGTCCTAGTCAACGCAGACTAGCTGACGAGGGCTTGACGCGAGCCGAAACGTGAAGCATGCGCGGAAAATTTAGAGTGGCCACTCGTTAGTCCCGACCTCGATTAACACCCTCCTCTACTGCCGATGGGCCCGGATATGTTCGGTGAAGCCATCGCAAGCTTAGTTCCACACCTTCGTGTTTATAAGTGTAATTACTAAAGTAATTACCTGATATCTGGCCAGTCCCTGATTACAGACATGAAATAGAGTGTAAGAATATGTAAAAAATAATTTAACTTCAATCCATTAACATGGTTTTTTTCATGAACAAATATTTTTTCGAATCCGGCTCGAAGGACCAGCACCAAGGTCCCCGACCAAGGGGGACTAGCATGCAGGCAGTTAGCCAACCTTACAAACAGGCCCACTGCATCTCTCCTCGTGCATGTCGTAAAAGGCGACTAAGAAATAAGGATGATACGCCGTTCTAAAGGCCGACAGGCTAGCCACCTGTCACCTTGGCACGGTCCTTGCAGCTGGTGGATCTTCGGGCCTTACTTGCTCTATGTGAATACTTTGCGAAATGTGGTGGTCGGTGTTATTTACCAGAGTCTTTGCAGTACAACACCGATTACTTTGCTCACATCGACTGTCGGGATACATCGTGTGGTAAGTAGGCAACCACCCACCTGCTGCATGGCGACGTGCTGCAGCGCCACGACGGCGGAGGCAGAGGGGCCGGGCGGCGCCGCAGGGGGCGGGTGCGCCGCGGGCGGCGTCGCCGACGGCGGGTGGTACGGCCCCTGCGAGTGCGGCGACGCAGCCGGCGGCGGCGCGTTCGGCGACGAGTCCACCTTGCCGTCGACCACGATGCCGCCGATCGATGACAACACTGAAGAAGGCATGTCAGTTTTTTTTATGTATTCCGGTATGGGTGGCTGAGTCAGAGGGGCCAAAGCACATGCTTTGACTAGCCAATATCACCTCCGAGAAGGTAGGTGCCATACCGGAGATTTCCCTGGATTGCCGGCTATACTGGACTAGAGGAGAACACAGCCGAGGCTGCTATGCGGCCATCTTACATTCAGTACGGTGGTACCAACCCAGTCGACTAGAATTTGAGCCTACCACCTAGTAAGGGGCAAGGGAAGGGACCTACAGTTTTACACCGGTTCCGAACGGTGAAGCAGCAGGTGTAGGTGTGCACGTAAATTTTTTCATCAGAAAAAACTCATTGGTACACGCCGACCGGATTTGAACCTCGGACCTCCCGCTTGAGAATCCGATGCCCAATCTTCTCGGCCACCCGCCGTTGAATTAAAACCATCAGCATGGCATCTGGTTACGATGGGATCGCTGAGTCGGCACGAAGCCAAAGAGAAATACCAACAGGTTAAGAAGTAATAGGAGCGACCAAGATAACAAAATCACTGAAGAGGAAACCATACGAGGAAAGACTAAAAATCCTCAACCTGACAACATTGGAGCAACGTAGAGAAAGGGGTGACCTCATAGAAACATACAAGATTCTCAATCAGCATTATGATTGTCCAGAACTGGAGAACCTCTTTACTAGAAATACGAATAGTCATCTCCGAGGCCATAGCTTGAAGCTGAATGTCACTGTCAGCTCAACAAATCCGAGACGAAACTTCCTATCAAATAGAGCAGTGGAAATGTGGAACAAACTGCCCGAAGATGTCGTACAAGCACCCACCACCAATTCCTTTAAAAACAGGCTCGGCAAACACATAAAAAAACATCACAAACACAAACATCCAAAGGTTGACTGGGAGAAATCCCTGTAAGGGATAAGTCCGCCTTTGCCCCTCATGTAAATTTCTTATTGTGTGTTTATGTTAAATGTTTTTTGGAGCAATAAAGTATTTCTATCTATCTATTGACACGGAAGGCCCGGGTCAGCTGCCATCCGGTCAAAAACAGTTTGAGAATCGGTGGTTGAAGAGTAAATAAATTATGAACCGGGAAGGATGGTCAAATAAAAACTAATATAAGTAGATCATTAAATTTAATTGTTTCCTACATATGTGGCCTCAGTACTCCTACTAATTCTGCTTAAATTATATTCATCTTCAATATCTTCTAAAGCTACTGCCACAAACGCCCCAGTAACTTTACTACAATAATAACATAGTTTTACATTCAAACATTTTCTCACACGAGTAATCACGACCGTCACGACTTAATTTAACTAATTCTTGATAAGGAAACTGGTCGATGATGTGGACGAAGAACGAGCTGTTATTAGAGTGCTTGCGCTGCTACCCCACATCTGACAAAAAGGCAGGGTCTGTCCGAGCGAGGCGGTGAAGATGAAAAGTCTAGTATATGGGGACGGAGCCGTTGATATATCTGGAGCGCAGCTGATAGTGGTGGATGCTGCGGTATATGCACACCAAAATCGTCGGCTGTGAGGCTCAACCGCACGATGTTATCGATCCAGCAGTGGATACCGGCGTCGGCGCGCCCAACTAACTATAAGCTTCTAGCCTGCGGCGAGCGGTCCTGCTTCAAGTATAGATTTCAGTAATCTTCAAATGTAGTACAAATAGATTCCATTCCTTCTCTCATTGCTCTCCGTTTTTTCCTCTCACCTCCTAATCCCACAATTGTCAAAATCCCTCCTGTCAATGTTTTTTTTCCACACATCTTTTTTCCATTTTATAACATTAAAAAAACTAATACGGCCAGGTAAAATAATCTGCTTCGTCACAGTGCCCCTCCCCTTGAGGTAGAGGACGAGCTCCGTCCGACCTGTCGTCCCCGACAGTTATCGTTAGAGGAACACTCTACAGAACTTAAGTTGAACCAAAGGAGAAAAAAAACGAGGAACGCTACTAAGCAATACCAACAAACTAAAATATCGATGAAAAATAATATCAAATCTGGAAAATAAAAACAACCGGTTTCGCCAGATAAAACGTGACCGAAACCGGCAGCCATTATCTAACACATAACGTCAAAAATTAGGGCAGGTACTCGGGTTTGCCAGATAATCTTAGGCAAAACCAAGCAATCATTAGTCTAGATAGGCCCTACGTCGGTAGCAAGCAATACCAACGAGAGAATCGTCAAAAACTTCCTCATGACGTGAGTCAGTTAAAAGAACCACTGCAGTATGAGTATGTAATCGATTTGGCAAAAGGTTGGCGAAAAAAAAACGACCTATATTGGAGTCTTGATTACGGCAACGACTCATACCGTAACGGTCTCGTCATAGGCCGAGGTCAGCTTAAAATCTTTCACACTCCAGTCGCCTATGGATTTACCATCCATGTTCGCTAATTCATAAACCGTGGAGCATCACTAAGTGAGGACGCCTTGTCGTGGCGTGATGGCTTGCGAGTGCAAAGCTGTTTAACCTCTCATGACCAGAACTGGTGACTGACTCGTGGAAGGATAACGTAGCTAACACTTCACTAAGAGCTTCACCTGCGAGCATTGCAACGGGCGGCAAAGCTGCGGTCTCTATCCAGCCCATCCTCAAACCCAAAACCCAACCTTCACCAGCCTTCCTGCCACACCCCAATCCCATTCTGACCTGCGCTGCGGGGTGGTGTGTGACAGCCACTCCGTTTACGTCCGTCACCCGCGTGTTTGTGCCGTGCGTGGAGACCCGTGAGGGGGGAGAAGGGGATCCTGGTAGCTGAGCATCTCAGAGAGGTGCAACACGCTGCTTCGGCCCTAGATTCATCTCAAAACGGGAGGTCGCAGTGTAGCCGCACTGCGATCAATCGGCTGTGGTATCCCGTCGGAGGGCTGCTGGCTAGAACCCTCAGGGAGGCGCGACCGCAGTGGGCCGGCACGGTTTTGAGGCTTTGCTGTGACTGCCTAGCCCACTCCGCTGCTGTCACTCACTCGTGGTCGGGTCACCCAGAGCGTGGACCGCTCGTACCTCTTGCTTCTGGAGGACGAGCCGTTCCGAGTTCTATACTCCCTGGTGAACCTGGTGCTAAGGCATCCCCTATTGCGGACTCGGTAGTGGGTGGGAAGCCAGGGGGCGAAGATATAAAAAAAAAACACACATGGATGAAGCAAATAAACAGTCACATAATAAAAAAAAATAAAAATAAAAATAAAAAGGAAAAGATGTCGGAGACCTCGGCTACGGCCGTTACGGTCCCGGCCAATACATCGGGCGCAACAAAGCCCGTACTACCGATAGCCACTGCTAGCGCCTTCAACATGGAACAGCTAGCGGCAGCTATCTCTACAGAGCAAGCAGGTCTCTGCACTTGGGCAGAGACCGCTCGCCTACGAAAGAAACCGGCAAGTGCCAAGCGCCGCCAGCGACAGAAGAAGCAGGTGGCGCTAAAGCGCGAACGGTTGGAGCAAAGGAGGCAGGAGTCGGCTGGTCAAACTGTTCCAGCCACAGGGTCTGCCTTCCCTCCCACCCCCCAGACCGCCCAGCTGTCATTAGCCCTCGGGCTGAAGTACGGCAGGGAGGGGCACACTACCCCAATTGGTCGGGAAGGTGGGAGAACACTGCCGGTGGCCCCCGGCACCAGCACAGGTGGTTTTACCACACCATACAAGCGGAATCGGACCGATGAGGATCCATCACCGCGGGGGGGATCTAAGCGCCAACGGGACGAGGCAGGCCAACCCAGGCAGGTCTCGTACGCGGAGACGCTGAACTCCCACCTGAGGGTGGCGGTCACGATGGCCCCTTTCGCAGAATTCACTCCTGAACAGGCGGAACTAGTGAAAAAGACGCTTGAGAACAAAGCTTTCCTCGCAGCCTTGACCCCCAACACCGAGGGACTCCACTTCCGTGGTATGCCATTCGTGGGGGATGGGGTGCTCAAACTGAGTTGCGAGGACGATTATACACTGCGGTGGCTGCAGCGCACAGTCGATGGGACTGAATCCCTATGGGAGGGGTGCAAACTCCAGGTGTGCAGGCAGGATCAGATCCCGCGCATGGCCAGGGCAGCTCTGTTTGTGCCCGATTATGAGGGTGGCATGACGGAGCTACAATTGGCCTTACAGAACCAAAATGCCTGGTACTGTATGCGCTCGTGGGACCTCACTTTCCACGAACGCAGAGGTGACCCGCCAGGCATCTTCCTCTGTTTTGGAATCCCCCTCAGGGAGGTCCAAAAGGTGCTGATGAGGAACAGAACGGTCTTCTACAAATTGGGTACTATTTACATCAGGTTCTTCGATGGGGGCAAGCTGAGCGATCAGCCGCCCAAATCAGTGATGGACTTTTTACACAAGGACAGAAGCACAGAACAGACAGACACTGACACGGTGACGGAGGGGAAGGCAACCGCTGCCGAGGAAACCATGGTAGAGGATGCCCTCCTCAATTCGCCGGCGCAAACACCGGACCCAGCCATAGAAGAGGTGTTGCAGCCAGACGAACAGACAATCCCAGTCCAAGGGTCGGACTCGGATACTGACACGGATGACACCATGGTGGAGGAAGACGCGGTTGGAACGCACCAAAAGACAGGTGGGGGGGGTATAGGCCCATAGTTCCAATGGCGTCTAAACCTCACACACCAAATAGAACACACATAATACAAGCCAATCTTCAGCACAGCCAGGTGGCTACGGCCACCCTGCGCAGACAGCTGGAGACGAGCACGCGTACCATTGCCCTAATCCAAGAACCGTGGATCAGGAGTGGCAAGGTATGTGGTCTCGGAAGCTTGGGGGGCACAATATTCCAAAATGTAAATGACAGTGCCCAAGGCCCAAGAACATGCATCTACGTGCCAAATTGTATAAAGGCTGAGATGATTACACAGTTCTGCTCCAGGGACCTAACATCCATCAGAGTCCGGGGGGAGACCAAGACAGAAGTACCACAAGTGGTGGTAGCCTCAGCCTACCTGCCAATAGACGCTGCTGCTCCGACGCAAGAACTGGTGGACCTGGTTGCCTTCTGTGAGGAAGGCAAACAACAAATCATCGTCGCAGCAGACACAAACGCCCACCACACGATCTGGGGGAGCTCCACCACAAACAAAAGAGGTGAGGATTTCTCAGACTTCTTATTTTGCACTACCCTAAACATCTTAAACACGGGAACAGAACCAACTTTTGTCACTTCCAGATGCCAGACAGTCATAGATGTCACACTAGCCTCAAACGAGACTACTGAGCACATCTGTGGCTGGCACGTATCAGAAGATGCATCCTGCTCGGACCATAGATGGATCTGTTTCGACTTACATGTGAGCTTTCAGGGACCAGCACCCAGGAGGTTCCCAAGGAAAACGGACAAAGCCAAATTCCTTGGCGGTGTACGAGACAGAATAGGCGATGGTGAAGCACCAGGGCCCATAGAAACGACGGATGAGATAGAATCGTGGGTAAATACCATCACTTCTACGCTCATCGAAAACTACCACCTATCCTGCCCGCTAAGGGAATGCTCCAGCACCACCGGCAAAAGCAAAAGTTGGTGGAGCCCTAAGCTGGAGCAACTCAAAAGGAAGGTAAGAAAACTCTTTAATAGGGCAAGAAACACATGAACTGATACAGACTGGGGGCGCTATAAGGCGGCACAGTCGGAGTACAACAAGGACATCAGGGCGCACAAAAGACGGTCGTGGAGAGGCTTCTGTGAAGGTATAAAAAGAACAAGTGAGGCAGCCAGAATCAAGAAGTTACTCTCTAACGACCGAAGGGGCACCCTGGGAAACCTGAGGAAGTCAGACGGGACATACACACAGGACGATTCGGAAACATGCGAGGTATTACTGGAAACCCACTTCCCAGGACTGCACCTTAGTCAGGACGCGGAATGGGTGGATCTGGAACACAATGCCCCCACAGCACCAGAATGGACATCAGCCGAAAGAATAGTCACCGACAACAAGGTGAGATGGGCTGTAAACAGTTTCCAGACCTTCAAGGCAGCAGGCCTCGATGAGATCTTCCCGGGGCTCATGCAGTGGACCATAGACATCACAACACCCATACTAGTCGACATATTTAGGGCGTGCCTTGCGCACAAATATGTCCCCAGACCATGGAGAGAGGTAAAAGTAGTGTTCCTTCCAAAGCCAGGTAGGGACGACTATACGCTGGCAAAATCGTATAGACCGATCAGCCTGACCTCCTTTCTCCTTAAAACCCTGGAAAGGCTCTGCGACAGGGAAATCAGAGACATAACCATAGTCAGAAATCCCCTTCACGCTAACCAGCATGCCTACACTCCAGGAAAATCAACAGAATCTGCACTTCACTGCGTGGTATCAAAGATAGAAAGTGCCATAAGCAATAAAAACTCAACCCTAGGAACCTTCATTGACATAGAAGGTGCCTTTGACAGAACTACCTTCATCAGTATTAGAGCAGCCCTAGCTAGATTTGAAGTCGATCCAACAATTACAGACTGGATCGATAACATGCTCAAGCTTAGGGCCGTCCAATTTACCATTAACAACACAACGAGGGGGGTGGTAGCTAGGGGCTGCCCCCAAGGCGGCGTACTGTCGCCCCTACTCTGGAACTTAGTAGTTGATGATCTCATTAGGCAACTGAACGAGAAAGGCTACTACACGATAGGATACGCAGACGACCTGGCAATCCTAATAAATGGATTATTTGAGGGAACCCTGTGCAACATGACTCAGGGCGCCCTCAGGATCGTCGAAAAATGGTGTGAGGACTATTCACTTAATGTTAACCCCAGCAAAACAGAGATGGTCCTTTTCACCAACAGAAGGAGACTGGGCGCTATGCAGCTTCCCAGACTCTTCAACACACAACTGACTCTATCGCCAGAGGTAAAGTATCTAGGTGTAATCCTAGACTCCAAACTCAACTGGTCGAAACATCTGGAATACAAGATAAAGAAGGCAAGCATATCCTTCTGGCAATGCCAGAGGCTCATGGGGAAATCATGGGGTCTCCGGCCAAAGATTTCTCTCTGGTTATATACAGCAGTCATCAGACCTACGGTAACATATGGTGCAGTAGTCTGGTGGCCCAGGACAAAGCTGAGCACAGGAGTCGAGAAGCTACAGCGACTCCAAAGACTGGCGTGCGTGGCAACAACAGGATGCATGCGCACAACACCGACTACAGCTATGGAGGTAATACTATCTTTAGTACCGCTAGACCTGTACGTACAACAGGAGGCTGCGTCTGCGGCGGTGAGACTCAGAACTCTGGGACTCTGGCACAATAACGCCACACTGCCACACACAAAGCTTCTTCAGAAGGTAACAGCGGAGATACCGCTACTGGCAGCCTGCTGTGACCGTATACCCAAACTGTACGTATTTGAGAGATCATACACCATCAACCTGGCCGGAGAGGCCAAAGACCAATCAGAGGAGCTACGCATATATACCGATGGCTCCAAGACGAAGACAGGTACAGGCGCTGCAGCGCACTCCCTGGACCTAAACATCAACAGGTACACTTACCTCGGACAACACAACTCAATATTCCAGGCAGAATGTGTCGGGATCATTGAAGCAGCTACAATAGTGGCCCAGCGCAACATGGAGGGACACAGCATCAAGATACTGTCGGACAGCGCCTCAGTACTAGCGGCGCTGAACGGCAGTATAATGAGCTCAGGACTAATCCGTCAATGTCACCTCGCGCTGGAGGCCATTGCTACAAGAAACAAGGTAACGCTACAGTGGATAAAGGGACACAGTGGATCCCGGGGGAACGATGCTGCTGATGAACTCGCGAAGAGGGGATCCAGCAGCAAACCTGAAGGACCCGAACCTCTAGTACCACTACCACACAACCAACTGAAAAGTTGGATACACAAACGTACGTATAAACTACACATAGACAGATGGGCAGCGGGCAGTGACTGCAGACAGGCAAGGGAGGCAATGGCGAAGCCGGACCCCCATCTCGCCAAGACGCTGCTCCGTATCCATAGATCAAAACTACGCATAGTGATAGGTATTCTTACTGGTCACTGTACACTTAACAGACACCTCTATGTAATAGGAGTAACGGACAGTCCACTGTGCAGAGCATGCCTGCAGGCGGACGAGACACCCACCCACGTGCTACTGGAGTGCGAGGAGTTGGTAGACATAAGGGCGAAGGAGCTGGGAGGCCCTACTACACTTCAAGAGGCGTGCCAAGACCCAAGGAGAGTGTGCCGCCTCCTGGAAGAACTCGGCTGGTTGGAGTAAGGCCGTGGGACGCGCAAAAGGCCTGCACAGGAGCGGGCTTAGGCGCGGAAAACGAGTCCTAACAACAACAACAACAACAACCGTGGAGCTTTTTTTGCGAAGGATTTTACACTGAACGTAACGCGGAGCTAACTTCGCTGAGAAGTACTTCCCAGCGTCGCTACGAGCAAAACTCTTCCTCCAGACACACTGACCGACGCGGAATTCTTCGGGTTTTCGGCGTAGGTCGTAACGCTTTTTGTTCGCCGCATGAGCTTGATCCAGAGCTGCCCTAACACGGTCAAAAATTACCTGAAGTTCGCTTAGATCGTCGGCTCTGGTTTCCGCTGGGGTCAGAAGGTTCTCCGACGGGGTCTCTCCATGTAATCGGTCGTAGAACTGTCCCGTAGATACGAGTTCACGACCGTATGTGAGGAAGGCCGGTGAAAAACCTGTGCTCTCATTGACAGCAGTGTTGACGGCAAATTGGAGCTTCGGAAGGAGAAGGTCCCAAACCCGATGGTCCTCTTTGACAAATATCGCCAACATTGTAATTAATGTACGATTGTACCTCTCGACTAAATTCACCTCCGGCGTATACTTAGGGGCGTAAAATGTGCTAGGGATACGGTAACGGTGCAACAACTCACGCAGGTCTGAACCAATGAATTCAGTACCATTATCCGAAAGCACTACGCGGGGTACGCCGTGAACAAGGAACACGAAATTTTCTAATCTCTCTGCAATGGCCCCAGCAGTGGCACGCCTCAAGGGAAAAAACAAACAATATTTACTGAACGCACATGTAACTACCAAAATGTACACGTTTCTTGCGCGTGTTGGTGGAAAAGGTCCAGTAATATCTATTGATATGTATTCAAACGGCCTCGAACAATGTTTCGGCTCCCCCATTTGTCCCAAGGTTGGATGTTGGGCGTGCTTATGAGCCAAACAAAGTTCGCAGTTCCGAACGTAGTTGACCACTGTGCGGTACATTCCGGGCCAAAAGTATTGTAAGGAGACGCGGCGATAAGTTTTATAAACCCCAAGATGCCCTGCGCTAGGCTCGTCGTGACACGAACGTACGACGGCGATTCGCTCCGGGACTGGAATTACTAACTTCCACTCGAACTCACGCTCCAGATCAAATTTGCTCTTTGTAAATCGGTATAGTCGACCATTCCTATAATCAAAATTCGGTACAGATTGCGGGCTGTTCGAGCAAACTTTTACCATCCGATCATACCAATCGTCCTGGGTGATGGTGATACCAGAGAGCAAAGGCGCCCGACTGAGCGCGTCGGGAATGACGTTATCTCGCCCCTTTCGGTGTTGTACTTCAAAATTGAAAGGCGAAAGGCGAATACCCCAACGTGCTAGTCTACCGGTGGGATTTTCTAAAGTCAAGAACCATCTAAGCGATGAATGGTCAGTAAACACTGTGAACTTGGGTCCGCATTCCAAATAACACCTCCAGTGTTCAACCGCAAAAATGACGGCGAGAGCCTCGCGCTCAGTCGCCGAGTAATTGACCTCGCAAGGTGTTAAGGTGCGACTCGCATATGCAACAGTTCGCTCTTTCCCCTCGACCAGCTGGGTCAACCGGGCTCCTAACCCACAAGCAGATGCGTCAGTATGTATCTGGAATGGAATACTCCAATCAGGACAGGACAGAACAGGTGCACTGCTGAGAGCTAATTTCAAATCGTTAAACGACTCCTCTGCCTCCTCCGACCATCGAAACGGAGGTGAACCTCGCTTCGTACTAGTTAATTTATTTAATGGCCCCGCACGCGAACCGAAGTTTGAAATAAAACGTCTGTTCCATGAAGCAGTGGCGAGGAATCGCCTTACCTCTGTAGAATTTGAAGGCTTAGGCCACTCCATTATAGCCTTAGTCTTCTCGGGATCGGGTCTCAATCCGTCACGATCGACAACATAACCAAGATATTTCAGGCTGCTGCGAAAAAACACAGACTTGTCACCGTTAATAGTTAGGTTGGCCTTTTTCAAAATCTCCAAAACCTTCAACAAAATGTCTAAATGTTCCTCAAAAGTAGAACTAATAATAATAATGTCATCGAGGTAGACAAAAACTTTTCCAAAAAAACTAGACCCAAAAAGCTTATCCATCAGGCGCTGCTGGGTTGCGGGCGCGTTAGTGAGACCGAAACACATACGCTTGTAACAAAAAGTCCCACGGCCTGGAATACTAAACGCAGTTTTCTCACGCGAACCCTTCTCCAAAGGTATTTGCCAGAAGGCTGAGCTCAGGTCGATAGAAGACATATATTTCGCATCGCGAAGGTTGTCGAGGATATCAGATATGAAGGGCACCAGATAGGAATCCTTCTTGGTCAATCGGTTAAGTTCCCGGCAGTCCAAGCAAAAACGATATTTCCCATTTTTCTTAAGCGTCAGAAGAACGGGTGAATTCCAAGCGCTAGATGTGGGCTCAATGACATCTTGATCCAACATGTTATCGACCTCCTTATTAATGATCTCCAACTTGTGCGGTGACAGCCGATATGTGCGCTGTTTAACCGGAGATGCATCACCAGTATCGATGGCATGGGTAATTATCGATGTCTTACCTAAACCTCGTCGAGCAGATGAAATAGAGTCAAATTCAGCTATCACCTCATTGGCCGATGAGCGCTGAGTTTCGGTGAGGCCTTCATAATCAACAAGGTGACTGACAATCGTCGAAGCAATGTGGGAGTCTGGTACCCTGGAGGAATCGACGAGGGGTGCGTTAGATGGCATGAGGTCAAAAGCCCTCCAAAAATCGATTCCTAATATGAGCTCCGCATTGATGCCCGGAGCAACGTGTAGGTCCAAATCAAAAGTTTTTCCGTTGTAGAATATTGGAACCCGGAAATAACCTTCAGTTGCTGTTTTGCCACCATTTGCGACAACCACTCCAAAACTGCGGTCCCTGTGCAAAATATGGCCGTGAGCCAAAAGACGACCCACACACGAGCGATTGGCAAAGGACAGAGAAGCACCAGAATCCAATAATCCGCAAACCTTCAATGTGCCGACGGTGATGTTAACGTATGGTCGATTGTCATGCAAAGAATCAATATGAGATGCCGCGTTGTGGCACGAGGAAAAATATGACCTTAAATACAAGAGCCAATCATTCCATTCACTATGGTCAAAATGCTCCCCTTGAATTTTACAACGCGGCGCTAATCGTTTTTTTGCTTAGGGGTGCAACAATCCGGGCATTCAGTCAGCCTTACTCCTGGTTTTCCGCAACTGAAACATTTAATATCGCGTGGGGCAGGGCACCGATAGAAAGAATGCTCCGAAGTTTTACACCTGGGGCAGTACCTTGGAGGCCCACTGTTGGGCCGAGGTGGGTCATGGCTAGACGAGGTCTCTGCTGCACACAATCTGTGCGTCCTAAGCCCCGTTGGCTTGGGAGTTTGCTCCTCCTTGTAAGAGAATTCCTCGCCCAATGTGTCGGGTCCCGCGGCGACTGGCTCGCGGAACAAGTGAGACCGCATTATTGAGGCCTCAATCCTAATGCATAGTTTTTTTAATTGTTCGACCGTAGTAATATCTACCAAAGAGAGAGACACCAAATAGATCGGTCTAACATTGTGTAAGAATATTTCCAATTTCACAGCCTCGGACAGTGGTGTGAGCAAACGGTTGAATAAGCCGTGCATTATAGCAAAATACGTAGACACGCCCTCATCACGTCCCTGACTCCTGGCACGAATCTCGCCCATCAAACGGTAATCCATATCCACCTTATCGAATTCTTCCAACAACAACTGCCGGAGTAACTGCCATGAAGTCAACTGGCTTCGAACACTGCGGTACCAGAATAACGCAGGTCCTTCGAACAACTCCGGCGCGGCAGCGAGCAGTTGGAGAGAAGTGATCGATCGCGATCTGCAAAGTTCCTCAAGGCGTTCTAAGAACGCACGGACGCAACTCTTACCATCATACGTCAGTTTTAGCTTCGCCACTGCGTCAGTATAGCGAGACAAAGTGCAGGACGTGGAGCACGTTCCTGCCTCAGTGAGTGTTAGAGAATGCAAGCTGTCGTCGAGAGAATCCACTTTATTGAGCTTGTCCTCAGCAGTGCGGAGTAAATTCCTCACAGTTGCCCTTAGGGCTGCCACTTCGGGCGTGGAGTCCATAACGCGCTCGACGCGGTTATATAGGTGGCTCGAGAGGGCACGAACGCGCGGCGGAACCCCATTACCGGTAGCAACGGAAGCAAGCTCTTCGATCTTATCGCGAACTATGTTTAACTCCACTGTTGGGTCCTCATCGGTCTCCAATATTTCCTCGGATGGCTGCTCCTTGGCCAGCGTAGCTACCTGCTTCCTTAAAAGTGACACTTTATCAGCGGGTTCGTCTCCACGAATTCGAACCTCATATATCAATTCGTCTTTATGCAAAAAGTTAAATAATACCTTCCTTAACGCCATTGTGACTGCAATACGTGTATAATAATAATGTAGGTTAAATCAAGAATGGCGAAAGGAAGAAAAAAATGAAAAAATAAAAAAAAAATAAAAAAAATTATCTCAAACGGTTGCACGACCAAGTTCCTTCGCCGAACAAAACATTAAAAAAAAACCTAACCGGCCGTACTATATCAGAACATAAGGGAATACAATTATTTCCTATTACAAAATTTCCTATGTTTGACCTCCTTCCATAGCTCACTACAAACACCGATAAGAAACCAAATTTAAAAAAAAAACCCGCAAAATTATTTTCAACTAAATTTCCCCACCAGGGATGCCAACTGACACGGAAGGCCCGGGTCAGCTGCCATCCGGTCAAAAACAGTTTGAGAATCGGTGGTTGAAGAGTAAATAAATTATGAACCGGGAAGGATGGTCAAATAAAAACTAATATAAGTAGATCATTAAATTTAATTGTTTCCTACATATGTGGCCTCAGTACTCCTACTAATTCTGCTTAAATTATATTCATCTTCAATATCTTCTAAAGCTACTGCCACAAACGCCCCAGTAACTTTACTACAATAATAACATAGTTTTACATTCAAACATTTTCTCACACGAGTAATCACGACCGTCACGACTTAATTTAACTAATTCTTGATAAGGAAACTGGTCGATGATGTGGACGAAGAACGAGCTGTTATTAGAGTGCTTGCGCTGCTACCCCACATCTGACAAAAAGGCAGGGTCTGTCCGAGCGAGGCGGTGAAGATGAAAAGTCTAGTATATGGGGACGGAGCCGTTGATATATCTGGAGCGCAGCTGATAGTGGTGGATGCTGCGGTATATGCACACCAAAATCGTCGGCTGTGAGGCTCAACCGCACGATGTTATCGATCCAGCAGTGGATACCGGCGTCGGCGCGCCCAACTAACTATAAGCTTCTAGCCTGCGGCGAGCGGTCCTGCTTCAAGTATAGATTTCAGTAATCTTCAAATGTAGTACAAATAGATTCCATTCCTTCTCTCATTGCTCTCCGTTTTTTCCTCTCACCTCCTAATCCCACAATTGTCAAAATCCCTCCTGTCAATGTTTTTTTTCCACACATCTTTTTTCCATTTTATAACATTAAAAAAACTAATACGGCCAGGTAAAATAATCTGCTTCGTCACACTATCTATCTATCTATCAAACTAAACTAACATCAAAATAACAAAGCACCAGTGAACTTAGACATGAACACATCAGCTTAGGCTGTTCGTTCATCAAATAAATAAATAAATAAATAAGAGGAAGATATGTATCAAAGGCGCAGTAGAAGTTCGCATACACAATCGTTTGGTAGTGCAGTTGGGAATGAAAGAGTAAGGCTCTTTAAAATTCCATTGTGCACTACTGGTCAGTAGTGCAAAAGGGAAGAAATAATTCCAAACGACACTACCGGTTTCGCAGCAGCAGTGAAGATGGGACAAAAAATTCCAAACAGCACTACCGGTAGTGCAGCTTGGTACTGCAGTGTGGAAGGAACGGATGCAACCAATCACGTCAGGATTTATCAACAGTAATTTTGAAATTTAAATTGAGCGTTATGTTCAGTAGTTCAGCGTTATGTTTGTACCGTGTGGGGCCGGTACTTTAAAAGAATAGCCCCACTGCATCTCTCCCCGTGTATGTCGTAAAAGGCGACTAAGGGATATGACTCCCTTCTTATATTACTAGGTGGTAGGGTTCAACCCGCCCGGGTTGGTACCACCGCACTGAATGAAAGGTCGGTCGAAACGGCTATGTAAATAGTTTGTGTTTTCCGTCCAGTTCAGTGTAGCCGGCACGACCGAAGGGAATCACTGACGTGGCACCAAGTTCATCCGGTGTTATGGGCTGACATCACGGATGTTGTAGGTGATGAAGCCAACCGTGTCAGCATAAATAAAAAAAAAAAAAAAGTTCATACTGCACTGCATCTCTGAACCATATTAGCCTGAGAAGGCTTAAGCTGTGACTTTAAAGAGAGCGCGAGGAGTGGCCCGCGTTTTCAATTCTTCTTCAGTGTAAAGGTTCGGTCAGCCTCGGTAGCTCAGTGCGGTGCGGTCGGTCATGATCATAGGCACACGCGGCGCGGTCAATACTTGGATGGGTGAAAACTCGACCGTTGGTACTGTGTGGGGTCGGTACTTAATAAGAATAGTCCCACTGCATCTCTCCCCGTGCATGTCGTAAAAGGCGACTAAGGGATAAGCGGCCTGCAGACACCCCGGTCGACTTGTGGCTTCCATGGAAGACATAGGCTGGCTGGGGTAGCTGGAGACTGCGGGGTTTTGCACGAAGGTCCCCAACCAAGCGGGATTAGTTTGCAGGCCTAGAGCCAACCCCAAACCAAAACAACAACAACAACAACAACTCGACCGTTGGAGGCTGACCGTGGTTCAGATTCCACTTAAAACTGTAGGCTTCTCTTCCCTTCTTACAAATTATTATTTTTTTATTTAATTGTCCAGTTTGTTTGTAAAATTATTCACATAGCATATTTTACAACTTCACTGAGTAGACCTGTTCCAATGAGAAAGTGTCGTCGAAGGTTCTGTTTAAGCCACATATCACCCACAGGCCAGTAGACGGCGCTCATACCAATATTCTCAACAACATTGTGGTCAATTTGTCACCTTTGATGAGATCGGGAACCTTCTCGAGGGCCAGGTTGATGCGCACCGGTATCTCCGGGTTGGGGATGTCGGCGCGGCGGCTCTTGATCCTTTGCAGATGCTGCGTCACCTGCCGCTTGCTGTAGAGCACCGCCGTGTCGCTACCCTGCGAACACCAGAGCGCATCGAGTTATTAATTGCTACATGAAGCTAAGCAAAAATACATACATACATAAATACATATTACCACACACGCTGAAAACAATCGGGGTGAGCAGAGTAATCGGTGTTGTGCTGCAAGAACTCTGGAAAATTGCAGCACAACACCGAACACCACGTTTCGCAAAGTATTCGAACAAGATTCAATCGATCAAGCAGCAAGTAAGGCACGAAGACCCACCTGTTGCATGACTCGGCGGAAGTACCGTGCCAAGGTGAGAGGTGGCGAACCTGTCGCCCTTTAACACGGCATCTTGTCCTTATCCCTTAGTCGCCTTTTACGACATGCATGGGGAGAGATGCCGTGGGGCTATCCTTTTTAAGTACCGGCCCCACACGGTACCTAAGCTAAGCAAGCACGTAGCCACAAATGTGATTTGGGGGGAAGGAAGATACACCCCTCAAGGATACGACCCCTTTTTTTTATGTAATCCGGTATAAGTCGCTGAGTTGGAGGGGCCTAAGCACATGCTGCTTGCCGTCGCACACCTCGTTTAGTCACAGCACCAGCTGCTTTCCGCGCGTGTTGATCATGTTCGTTTAGTTTGCCGCAGTACTCAAAGCTCTTTATATACCTGTCCGAGGGCAGCGTTGACGAACTCGATGCAGTGGTCGGTGATGGCGGAGAGCTGCTCCAGCGCCTGCTTCTTCTCGTTGAGCGTCTTCTGCTTGCCGTCGCACACCTCGTTGAGTCGCAGCACCAGCTGCTTGCCGCGCGTGTTGATCGTGTTCGTTAGTCTGCCGCAATACTCGAAGCTCTTTATATACCTGTCCGAGGGCCGCGTTGACGAACTCGATGCAGTGGTCGGTGATGGCGGAGAGCTGCTCCAGCGCCTGCTTCTTCTCGTTGAGCGTCTTCTGCTTGCCGTCGCACACCTCGTTGAGTCGCAGCACCAGCTGCTTGCCGCGCGTGTTGATCGTGTTTGTCAATCTGCCGCAATACTCGAAGCTCTTTATATACCTGTCCGAGGGCAGCGTTGACGAACTCGATGCAGTGGTCGGTGATGGCGGAGAGCTGCTCCAGCGCCTGCTTCTTCTAGTTGAGCGTCTTCTGCTTGCCGTCGCACACCCCGTTGAGTCGCAGCACCAGCTGCTTGCCGCGCGTGTTGATCGTGTTCGTTAGTCTGCCGCAATACTCTAAGCTCTTTATATACCTGTCCGAGGGCCGCGTTGACGAACTCGATGCAGTGGTCGGTGATGGCGGAGAGCTGCTCCAGCGCCTGCTTCTTCTCGTTGAGCGTCTTCTGCTTGCCGTCGCACACCTCGTTGAGTCGCAGCACCAGCTGCTTGCCGCGCGTGTTGATGGTGTTTGTCAATCTGCCGCAAAACTCAAAGCTCAATCAAATATTCAAGTAACATATTATATAAGTATTATAGAAACCTATAAAATCCTAAAAGAATGCTACGATGCACCAAGTCTACAGTCAATGTACGAAAGGAGCACTGAAGAACGTCTTCGCGGTCACTCATTAAAACTAAAATGGCCCACACATAGAACCAACCCCAGGAAGCATTTTCTGACGCACCGGGTCGTAAGGGCCTGGAACAAATTATCTGAGGACACCGTCAGCGCCCCCTCGGTTAATTCTTTAAAAAACCAATTAGACAAAAAAAAAACAAAACAAACAAAAATACTTAAAAACAATACAAGTGCACTCATAAATTTATAAACAGAATACGCGCACCAGCTGTTAGCTGTCAGTGTTTAAAATAAATAAATAAAATAACATTTATTTATTTATAATTACCAGGGATCGGAATAGGTAGAGTATAAACACCTAATGTTAGCAAGAAGACATAACATGGAGTGGGTAAAACCATCTCTTTTGGGAATTCCGGAATTTGATAAATATTTCCTGGTTCCTAGTGATACACTTGTATTATTAAAAATCCAAATCCAAATCCGTGTGGGGCCGGTACTTTGAAAGAATAGCCCCACTGCATCTCACCCCGTGTATGCCGTAAAACGCGACCAAGGGATATGACTCCCTTCTTATATTACTAGGTGGTAGGGTTCAACCCGCCCGGCTTGGTACCACCGCACTGAATGAAAGGTCGGTCGAAACGGCTATGTAAATAGTTTGTGTTTTCCGTCCAGTTCAGTGTAGCCGGCACGACCGAAGGGAAGCACTGACGTGGCACCAAGTTCACCCAGTGTTATGAGCTGACATCACGGATGTTGTAGGTGATGTAGCCAACCGTGTCAGTTTCCATAAAAAAAAAAAAAAAAGATGGCCGCATAGCAGCCGCGGTTGTGTTCTCCTCTAGTCCAGTATAGCCAGCAATCCAGTGAAGTCTCCGGTATGGCACCCACCTTCTCGGAGGTGATATAGGCTGGTCGGAGCGTGAGCTTTGGCTCCTCCGAATCAGCGACCCATACTGGATTACATAAAAACAATGCACAGTAGGAATGCGGTACATTACTCACTTGACGACGGTCTGCGTGATCTCGTGCACGAGGGCCTTCTTCTTGTCCGCAATGAGAGTCTGCCGATCCTTGATCACCTTCATAGCGGAGCCGAGCAGCACCCGCTTGTACGACACCTCCGACAGCAGGCTCGCTATCGACGAGCGCGCCTGCAATGTCAACATTTAAACAACAATTTTACTACGGGATTAATTTATAAAAGATACTTTTGCGGCGAGTGGCCAAGTGGTTTGGGCATCGGCTTCTCGTGCGGGAGGTCCGAGCTTCGAATCCGGTCGGCGTGCACCAATGAGTTTTTTCTGACGAAAAAATTTACGTGCATACCTACACCCGCTGCTTCACCGTTCGGAACCGGTGTAAAACTGTAGGTCCCTTCCCTAGCCCCTTACTAGGTGGTAGGCTCAAATTGTAGCCGACTGGGTTGGTACCACCGTACTGGATGTAAGATGGCCGCATAGCAACCTCGGTTGTGTTCTCCTCTAGTCCAGTATAGCCAGCAATCCAGGGAAGTCTCCGGTATGGCACCTACCTTCTCGGAGGTGATATTGGCTAGTCAGAGCATGTGCTTTGGCCCCTCTGACTCAGCCACCCATACCGGATTACATAGAAAAAAAAATACTGATCTCTTCACTGTTGAAGTCGGAGTAAGAGAACTACCAGCGAAATCGCTCTACAGTCTCTTCAAGAACCTAGGGCTGCCAAGATGGACGCTAAGTACATATATGGAGAGCTTCGAAAACGTCACTGGAAGCATCCTACAGAATATGGATAGGTAGAGAGAGGGAGGTCGAGAGCGGGACTGGTGGTTCCCCGCGTCCTAGTCAACGCAGACCAGCTGACGAGGGCTTGATGGGAGCCGAAACGTGAAGCATGCGCGGGAAATTCAGAGTGGCCACTCGCTAGTCCCGACCTCGATTAACACCCTCCTCTACTGCCGATGGGCCCGGATAATGTGAAGCCATCGCAAGCTTAGTTCCACACCTTCAATAAATTATAATACACTTGTACCAAGAGTCCACAACTCTGTTCACCAAGAAGTGATAATAATGGCCAACCATAATTGCTTCCCCTTTTATTGTTTTTATTTTTATTTATTTTTTTATTCTAGGTAGTCTAGAATATAAAACTTTTATCAATAAATATATTTTTCCATTTTCATTTCATTTCTCTAATTTTAGTTCAGTCCTTCTTCCGGATTCCCGGCGTCGGCACGGAAACCACTGCTTTCCGCCAACGTACCTGATGTCGCCGTCCCACCTGGCGAGCGGTCTCCCCACGCTCCGTTTTCGCGTCCGCGGCCGCCGGTGTAGTTACGATGAATTTAAATGATGCCAAAAAAAGAAAATTGCACGCAGCAGCAGTCCGTAAGACTGCAGTCAGCATAGCGGCGCTCAAAAACGCGAAATTTTGGCGCGCACAAATTCGAATATCCCGCCTCAATCGATCGATCCATCAATACTCGTTATTCAGTCTTGTTTGTACTGAAATTACGCATTCAGTGATACCACTTCAGGATTCACTTAGTTAGAAGCACAGACCGATTTTTTGAACTCCAGGCAAAACAAAACACACTCGACATTTTTTTTCGATTTTTTCTGACCAAAACTGTATAATTTCGTCTTATATGTCGTATACCAAAATAAGCGCAATGAAACGAACTATCGAATACCGAACTACGTTTACGGGTACAATATTTGTCTATTCCAGTGTCAGTGGAAATGTCAGCTGCCAAAAGTGACATTTTATTTTCAACTTCAATATTTATTTTCTGTGTGAAGGTGATTGTGTTGCCCAGTCGTGTCTGAGAATAGTTACTAGTAAGTTTAACCAAGAAATAATACCAGTATTCAGTTTTATGGTAGAAAATTGGCCGAATTTTATAATGAATTAAAACTAGCGGCGCGCAATAAGTGTCACGCACATGCAATCTGGGAGCCAACGGTCTTCGAAGAAAAGTGTCACGCGCGCGCCATCTGGGAGTCAAAGGGTTCCCTTTGACTAATTCCTTAATTTTAAAATCTACAAAAATAAGTTCTAATTCAAATGGTGTAATAATTAAGTTCTTATCTACAATAAACGTTAAAGTTTCTCGCAAGCGGAAAGCTCCTCCACAGTACGCACCTGCGCCGCCATCTCTGTGCTGAACTGGTACTTGTGGTCGCGGTGGTGCAGCAGCTGGCAGTCGCGGCACGTCAGCCGGTCGCACGTCTCGCAGAACAGCGACAGCCGCTCCTGCGCACCACACGCACCGCTCACTTACAACACAACACCTTGCTGCATTCACACGCTTTTTTTTTTTAATCTTTATTTTGTTTAGGGCTTTAGCCATTCCTGGCTATGCCAGCCCCATAGTAACTATATTGATTTTTTATTGTACTTCAGCACGATTCAACGCCTGTGACTTTACAAAAAAACTTAGTATGAATTCAAACTCCTCCCCCTGAGCTCGCAGAAGAGAGCCAGAGATGAGGACGATGACTTCATATTAGTGGGGAAAAAAGACAAGAAGGTAAATAGAAGAACTTCAGGGGAAACTGGAAAAAAACAAGATGTGGAATGTGAAGTGTACATATCGAGCGCGGAGAAAATTCACACGCTTAAAACCCTTAACTTACTAGGTGGTAGGGTTTATCCCGGCCGGGTTGGTACCACCGCACTGAGCGAAACGTCGGTCGAAACGGCTATGCAAATAGCTCGCGTTTTCCGTCCAATTCAGTGTAGCCGTGGTATTACGGTTCAAAAGATACAGCCATCCGATGGACAGACGGACGGACATACAGGCAGACAGACGTTGTAGGCTTCCGTACGGAGTACGGAAACGTAAAAAAAATTATAAAATAAAATTAAAAAAGTGCACAAGAGTGATAAGTAAACGGTGAGGTTTACCTGAGTGTGCTCCTTGCAGAACATGTCGTGCGCGCCGCTGGTGGCGTTCGTCAGCGCCTGAATCTCCTGCGCCGCCTCCTCCTTAGACTTGATCGTGTGGTCCTTCGTGATCTTCAGTCTGTCGGGGCGAACGCTAGCATTCATTATTCACATTCACGCGAGTTTGAAACAATTCAAGAGGCTAGCGGGCATGTAGTACAGGCATTGACGTGCTGAGTAAGCAAAATGTCAATCTTCTAAATATTTAGTTTAGATTTCAGTTAGTAGTTTAGTTTCAGATTTAGTTAGTTGTTTTATCTTAGCCCTTTAGCCTTGTTAGCTCAGTGGTGCCACCGGTCGACTGTCGGTCGTGATTATAAGCACACCTGGATACGGTCAGTAGTTGGTAGCGTAACCGTTGGCCGGCTGGCCGTGGTTCGATTTCTACGTAAAACTGTACGTCCCTTCTTACCAAATTAGGTGGTAGGGTTTAAACCGCCCGGGTTGGTACCACCGCACTGAATGAAAGGTCAGTTGAAACGGCTATGTAAATAGTTCGCGTTTTCCGTCCAGTTTAAGTGTAGCCAGCACGACCGAAAGGAAGCACTGACATGGTTCACCTAGTTCACCGAAGCGTTATGGGCTGACATCACGGATGTATGAGGTGATGTAGCCAACAGCAGGCCTCACGCACTCTATGTACTTGCTCGCGCTAACTACCTACCGCCCGGCGTACCGCCGGCGAGCATAATTCAGTGGCAATTCGACAGCCGCGAGGAACATACCTACACGCGCGCCCAGGCTACTGCGCGCGGCTGCAAAGCAATAATCACTTTACACTCGATCGTTTAGGTACATTTTCGCACGCAGCAATTGGCGACGTGAAACATTAGGCTATTAAAGCCGTAGGTATGGAACTTTTTCTATGGAGAGATTTATCTGTTACTAAGTAACTATAAGTCATCTGTGCCAAGAGTGCCAGTGTTTCCATAAAAAAAAAAATAATATGTCACCTCTGATGTGCCTGTACGCAGACGTCGCATATAAACTCGGCGCACTCGACGCACCACGACGTCGCCACGTTGTCCTCCGAGCAGCTGTTGCAGTGTTGCTCGCCCACAGCACCGCCTGGCATGTGATTGTTGTTATTAATTTCTTAAACTCCAACTGTATCTCTCCCTGTGCATGCCGTGAAAGGCAATATGTCATGCTAAAGGACAACAGCCATCTCTGACATTGACATTGATTGAAAAAAATGAGCAAAAAAATGGAAAATTTTCCTCCAGGAATTTGATAAAAGGGTGTTAAAGTTGGCAAAATACTGAGACAGAAGGACTTGGCAACCAAGTCAAAATATAAAAAAAATAAATGTCATTTTTGTCAAAAGTACGGCGTTTTTTTAGTTATCAATTTGTCGTTTAGAAAACTGTTCAAGTAGTGAAAATTAGTTCAGCAACTCCTGTGCCAGGATTCCCGCAGCCTCCTTCAGCTCCAGTTCAGGTATTTTGTGTTGGGATTAAATGTACAGTCCACTTCGTTGAAAAAGATACAAAGGGAATCTGAGATGATAGATAGTATAAGTAGATAAGTAGAATAAGAAATTCAATACATCTGAGGAACTCATTCAACACGACAAAAATATTCAGGAATTGAGTCGTATAGTTCCAGAACCCGCCAACTCCGTTTAGGATGATTTTACAGTAAGACGAAAAAACTATACCTCGATAAATAGCCGCCCAATCAAACTACGAGGGAGCTGGAACGAATGTTATTTTTTCTTTGAGATTCACTCTGGATTGGACTGTGTTGGGAACATAATGTTTTAACAGATAAGTGACAAATTTAATACTTCATTCGAAACAGTTTATAACTACTTTTTTTAGAGAAATGGATTTGGCGGGTTCTGCAACTACATATATGTACGAATAAATTCGAATATTAATACCCACATAAAGGAGAACAGTAGGTAGACAATGTAATTTCAAAATAAATATACCTAATGTCAATGATGCAAAAGATAAGAATGTTAATGATTAAAATGATGAGAATGTTAATGACTAAAATGATGAGAATGTTAATGATGCAAAAGATAAGAATGTTAATGATTAAAATGATGAGAATGTTAATGATGCAAATGATGAGAATGTTAATGATGCAAAAGATAAATGTTAATGATTAAAATGATGAGAATGTTAATGATGCAAATGATGAGAATGTTAATGATGCAAAAGATAAGAATGTTAATGATTAAAATGATGAGAATGTTAATGATGCAAATGATGAGAATGTTAATGATGCAAATGATGAGAATGTTAATGATTAAAATTATGAGAATGTTAGGCGAGGTGGACAGATGACCTAAAAAAGGTAGCCGGGAGTGGATGGATGAGAAGAGCGGAAGACCGCGTGTGGTGGTGTGCCTTGGGAGAGGCATATGTCCAGCAGTGGACCGATACAGGCTGATGATGATGATAATGATGAGAATGTTAATGATGCAAATAATGCGAATATTGTGAATATACAGAGACACAAAGAAAAAGAAACATAAAAATTTTATGATTTTGTTTCAGATTAATAATAGGGTTATTGTTTATTTCATGTTTATTTGTATTTATTTAGTTTATTCAGGGGAAGAGGTTGAATATGAGTGATAAAAACTACGTAATGTCAAATGCCAGATATACAAAACTGATAATTATAAAATAATTATGCAAATTATAAAACATCATTGTTTTATTGCAGACTGGATAACCTACATGAGCCTGTCCATCTGGGCGCATTTTATGATAAACATGTAGTTGGGAATTTTATATGTGACACTTTTCGGTGAAATGCGTTTCAGAAATGAGTAATATATTATCTATATCTCTTTAGTGCAGGAACAGTATGACTTGTCAGACTCGATATCTCAGTGGTGCAGACAGTCGACTGTCGCTATTGATGTTTAAACAACGCTGGGCCGGTCAGTGCTTGGATGGGTGACCGCTCGACAGTTGGGAGGCTGACCGTGGTTCGGATTCCACGTTAAACTGTAGGTCCGTTCCCTTCTTACCTTACTAGATGGTAGGGTTCAACCCGCCCGGGTTGATACCACCGCACTGAATGAAACTACGATCGAAACGGCTATGTAAATAGTTTGTGTTTTTCGTCCAGTTCAGTCTAGCCGGCACGACCGAAGGGAAGCACTGACATGGCACCTTATTCACCCGGTGTTATGGGCTGACATTACGGATGTTGTAGGTGATGTAGCCAATCGTGTGAGTTTCCATAAAAAAAAATGTATACCTCTTTCATGCAGGAACAATATGATTTCCTGTGCAAATAAAATAAACGAAAAAATAACCAATCAGTGTGTTCTTTATGTCTAAAAACACACAAACAACAACCGCAAGGTTGACCAACCAACCTTCTCAACACATGTAACGAAAGTCATTCGACAGATGGTAGAAGCAAACTGAAAAAAAAAAAACAGCAAAGTGCGAGTCGAAACTCGCGCACCGAGGGTTCCGTATCGCCATGTCATGGTCAGCGCCACTCACGCCATCTATGTATCAGTTAAAATGCTTCATACCGATTTTGGTAGATGGCGCGCATACACTTTTTTAGTTTCTTGTGTGGGGACCCCGGTGAATTTTTTACTTTTTTTAATTTTTATTATTTGTTGTTATATCGGCCATATAACACATATTCTGTGAAAATTTCAACTGGTTACCTATTACGGTTAAAAAAATACAGCCCTCGGACAGACAGATGGACAGACCGACAGAAAGACGGTGTACACTTAGTAATAGGGTCCCATACGACAGATACGGAAGCCTAAAAACGAAAGTATTCATAATGACGAATGAAACGTGAGCCCACCTCCGTTGCCGCAATTGTCAGCGGCCAACTTCTCCACGACAAACTGTTGGTCGATCATGTTGGCGGGCTGGCACGGGATCTTGCACACTGCACAAGCGATCGTCAATCTCTCCGCACCTGTACAAATGTTGCAATTATTATTATATGCACTACGTCAAACCAAATCAATATCATTATCAATACTAACAATAAATCTGTAAGGGATAATCATGGAGTAAGTTACTTTGTTTTTTGAGATATTGCGTTTTTACACTCTATGTATGATCCTAAAGCTATATTGACGATTTTTAGAAATATTTTCTGTGTGTATGTTTGTTCCTCCATTACTCTTAAACCGATCATCCGAATTTGATGAATCTTAGTACCATATACGGGACACAGGATAGGCTATAAAATATAAAATATAAAATTCAGTTCCTGTTACGCTAAGATGTGGCTCTCATACAAACCGTATTGTTCCGCACGCCGAAATAAAGGTACGGTAGTGGGCTTACTTAGTTTCTTCTTTTTAAATACGAATTTTCAGGCGAGCGAAGCCGCGAGGCAAAAACTAGTTTATTAATAAGAACATATACAAACACAACACTTATATAAATTTAAAAATCTTCCAAATCTTCTCTCTCCCTCTCTTCCACCTCTGCAGTGTCCTGGAGGCTCACTTGCTCACTCCGCAAAGGAGAAAGCCGACTTACTGGTATCTCTCTTTGCGGGGAACTCTAACCTGGACGATGGAGGTGCCACTCCCCCATCCATACCTAGGTGTGAGAACTCCATGCCGGAAGTGCAGTTCCGACAACGAACTGTACGGGCGGAGCTTCTCTCCCTAGACGTCAGGAAAGCGAGTGGGCCGGACAGGATTCCTGCATTGGTGTTAAAAAGGTGTGCTCCCGAGTTGGCTCCAGTGCTGACGCGCCTATTCCGTCTCTCCTACTCTAATGGTCGTGTGCCGGCGGCCTGGAAATCTGCGTTTGTGCAAGCGGTCCCCAAAAAGGGTGACCGCTCAAACCCGTCAAACTACCGACCTATAGCGATTACCTCCCTTCTCTGTAAGGTGATGGAGCGCATCATCAATGCGCAGCTCATGAAGTACCTAGAGACAAATGACCTCATCAGCGATCGGCAATACGGCTTCCGGCCAAAACGATCTGCTGGTGATCTCCTAGCGTACGTCACTCACCTTTGGGGGGAATCGCTTGAAGGTCATGGCGAATCCTTGGCAATTGGCCTTGATATTGCCAAGGCATTTGACCGGGTTTGGCACAAGTCGCTCTTGGGCAAATTGCCGGCTTACGGACTTCCTTCTGGCCTCTGTGACTGGGTCGCCGACTTCCTACATGGGCGTAGCATTCAGGTCCTAGTGGATGGTTGCTCGTCGGACGCCATGTCAGTGAACGCCGGCGTACCACAAGGATCTGTGTTGTCACCCACGCTGTTTCTTCTGCACATCAATGATATGCTGTCTCTGGGCAACATACATTGTTATGCAGATGACAGTACGGCACACGGATCCTACACCAGTCACCCTTCAGCCAGTCGGGATGTTGTGGATGAGAAGAGATGAAGACTTGTGTCTGAGCTCGAACATACACTCGGTTCTATTTCCGAATGGGGCCGTAGTAATTTGGTCGAGTTCAACGCTTCCAAGACACAAGTTTGCGCGTTCAGTGCGAAGAGAGTGGCGTTCACACCGGCTCCTTCATTCCAAGGCACGTCGCTCAAATTAAGCGAACACCTCGGGGTCCTCGGAGTCGAACTGTCGCACGACTTGAACTTTCGTCGCCACATCGAGGGGAAGGCCAAGCTGGCTTCTAAAAAGCTGGGCGTACTCAATATAAGGTGCGACGGTACTTCACGGCGGACCAAAAGCTGCTGCTGTATAAATCGCAGATCAGGTCTTGCTTGGAGTACTGCTCGCACCTGTGGGATGGCTCTGCCAAATACCAGCTTGCGCCTCTGGACTCGATCCAGCGTCGAGCCGTGCGACTAGTGGGTGACCCCGAAGTGTCCCGTGATCTAGAACCACTGCAACACCGTAGGGATGTCGGCTCCCTAAGTGTGTTCTATCGCTTATTCCATGGGGAGTGCTCGGAGGAGCTGTTTAACGCGATCCCGCCGTCCCCTTTCCACCTCCGCACCACGCGCACTGGGCAGGGATTGCATCCATATACGCTGGACTTACCGCGCATGCGTACCAATCGATTCTGCAGATCTTTCCTGTACAGAACCGGTAAACTCTGGAAC
Organism: Nematopogon swammerdamellus; assembly: GCA_946902875.1. Lineage (NCBI taxonomy): Eukaryota > Metazoa > Arthropoda > Insecta > Lepidoptera > Adelidae > Nematopogon > Nematopogon swammerdamellus. Next base: position 18,400,954 of record OX336354.1, on the reverse strand, counting down.
GCTCTCCCTGCTCATATATTTCCCCCCAAGTACAGTCTCGGGTCCTTCAAGAGGGGCGTGAATGGGCACCTGTCAGGCCGGCATGGCATTCGCAACCCCCGAATACGACCGAATGTCCATGGGCGCCGTTAGACACCTTATGGGTGCCTCGGCGCCATATGTCGAGCTAACAATAAAAAAAAAAAAAAAAAAAAAATAACTACATCTCCAATGCCAGCCAAGATCCCATCCACACACCCCTTGGCTTTCATACCATCTATTCATGTAACACCGTGTATTAAAGAATATGATAAATAAATCAACTTTGTCTTTGTCACCATCATCGGTAGCTCAGTGGTGCGTACTGTGTGGGGTCGGTACTTAATAAGAATAGTCCCACTGCATCTCTCCCCGTTCATGTCGTAAAAGGCGACTAAGGGATAAGCGGCCTGCAGACACCCCAGTCGACTTGTGGCTTTCATGGAAGACATAGGCTGGCTGGGGTAGCTGGAGACTGCGGGGTTTTGCACGAAGGTCCCCAACCAAGCGGGATTAGTTTGCAGGCCTAGAGCCAACCCCAAACCAAAACAACAACAACAAGCTCAGTGGTGCGGTCGGTCGATTGTTGTTAAACAACCCTGAGCGCGCGCGGTCAGTACATGGATGTGTGACCGCTCGACCGTTGAAGGCTGACCGTGGTTCGATATTCCACGTTAAACTGTAGGTCCCTTCCCTTCTTACCTTACTAGGCGGTAGGGTTTATCCCGGCCGGGTTGATACCACCGCACTGAATGAAAGGTCGGTCGAAACGGCTATGTAAATAGTTTGTGTTTTCCGTCCAGTTCAGTGTAGCCGGCACGACCGAAGGGCTGCACTGACGTGGCACCAAGTTCACCCGGAGTTATGGGCTGAGATCACGGATGTTGTAGGTGATGTAGCCAATCGTGTCAGTTTCCATAAAACAAAAAAAACATTCTTGAAACATTTAGGATTGATAATTTGGAGAGTAACTTTGCTCAAAAAGATAGAAATAAAATAAACCACAAACACAGCGAAGATAAAGGATACCATTGCTATGTTAAACAAAACAATTGTTACCACAAACTGCGGTTTTGAAAATGATAAAGAAACCTTTACAGTCCATTATCTTTCAATAACCAAAACACATTGCTAGAGTGCTCCTGGTAAGCCGATAGCATTGCTTGACCCTAAACAAAATAATAATTTTAACTTGGTAAGTGATTAAATCTGTCATTGTTAGTGTAGGTAGTTGCATGTGATAAATCTGTTGAGAAAAAATTATCTCGAGCTGGAGCCACTATCTTTTAGACATTTTTGGTCTTTTGTTTTGTTTTTATTGTAACTTCTTATCAACCTAGTTAAAGTGAAACACTTCTTAGATAGCTAATGAGTAAAAAAGTTAAATTACATATTGAGAAAACCCCCGACCTTTAAAAAGTAAAAAATAATTTCCGTTTACTTACTTAAGGGGGGGTACTAGGCAAAAGCACTTCGTATTTCCCTAACCATACCCATATTTCAAGTGATTTAACTATAATATATATGTCTGTAGTTAGGTAAAGATTCAAGGTATAATGAGAATACATTATTTTTCATTTAATTTTATAAATTCCTTTTAAAATATGTGGTTGAAAAGTGGTAAAATAGTTAAAAAATGCCTTTGCTATTTCCCTCGCCATTTTTTACAAATGCATCTAATACGAAAAATGCTTCATTGAGCTTAGAGTCAATAAGACTAAGAATCATCTAAATAAACTCAAACGCTTACAGAATAAATGGTTTTTCACTGAACTATCTTTGAACGACCGAAGGGAAGCACTGACGTGGCACCAAGTTCACCCGGTGTTATGGGCTGACATCACGGATGTTGTAGGTGATGGTAGCCAACCGTGTCAGTTTCAATAAAAAAAAAAAAAAAACATTCAATATTTTGGGCCGTTGCCGTGCGCGAGCGTTTTTTGTATGGACGTATTTGTGACGAAATAGCAAATGCATTTTCGAACGTTTACCACTTTTCACCCACTTATTTTTCAGAGAATTTACAAGATTAAATTACAATAATCTATCACACATTATACCTTGAACCTAACCTAACCTAACCTAACCTAACCTAACTATAAGCATATAAATTATAGTTATATCTATTGAAATATGGCTATAGTTAGGATAATATGATGTGATGTTTTGCCTAGTACCCCCCCTTAAAGGAGTCGGTGGATCGCTAAGTAAATGCCAGCGCAGCTCTGAGTTTTCAATATTATATTTACTTAGCAGTCCCCCGACTCCTTTAAGTTAGTAAACAGAAATTATTTTTGGCTTTTTAAGGGTCGGGGTTTTTTTTAATTGTAATTTAACTTTTATTTCAAACTTAAAAAAAAACCGCAAGCTAATCGGTCCACTTTTTAAGATAATTTTTTTAATTTCTTGATTACTTGATGGTATCTTTCCTCCACAGAACTGGTAAACTCTGGAAGGTCTCTCTGCCGACATATTTCGCCCAAAGTACAGTCTCGGGTTCTTCAAGAGAGCCGTGAATAGGCACCTGTCAGGGCATGGTATTCGCACCCCCCGCATACGAAGGAATGCCCATGGGTGTCGTTAGACACCTTATGGGTGGATCGGTGCCACATGTCGCGCTTTCTATGAAAAAAAAAATCATTTAGGTTCCATTTACCTATATCCATAAAAATAGGACCTACTCCATATACTGTTGGAATGCGCCCGAAACCGAGAACTGAGACAGAAGCTATTGAGAGACTAAAGAACTGACAGACTCACGCTGTTTTATAAAGTACATGAAGCCTTGGGACGAGCTCAGGGGGAAAAGTTTGAATCTATACTAAGTTTTTTTGTAAAGTCACAGGCATTCATTCGTGCTGAAGTAGATTAAAATATCAATATAGTTACTATGGGGCTGGCATAGCCAAAAATCATAAAGCCTTAAACAAAGTAAACATAAAAAAAAATTATAAAAAAATATTTCATATCAAACAGAGTGGTGGACAACTGGAACCAACTTCCAGAGGAAGTAATATGCGCACTTAGTTCAAAAATAGACTAGATAAATATCTAACAAATAAAACATAACCTCAAAAAGAGTGTTCAAGAACGATAATTAAACAAAAAAAAATAAAATAAAAAAAATCCATTATAATGACAAAAACAACAAATTTTAACTGGATTTAGACGTAACAGCCTCGGCTGCCTTTCTAAAATAAATAAATAGATAAATAAATAAATAGCAGCTTAATATGCTGATGTGTTCATGTCTATGATGATCACTGGTTTGCTATTTGTTATATTTCTTCGATTTTTAAGTACTTGTCAAGCCTACTTTTGAATGTGTTTATTGTGGGTGCTTCAATAACTTCTTCGGGCAGTTTATTCCAGCTGTTTACGATTCTGTTAGTCAGGAAGTGTTTTCTTGCATCGGATGAGAAGTTTGTTACATTGAAACATAAAAAATAAAAATTATAAAAAAATTGATCCTCACCTAAAAAGTCCCGCCCGCTGTGTTTCTCCTCAATCTTGGCCTTGACGCAGCCCTCGCACGCCGAGTGCAGGCACTCCATCAGCTTGGGCGAGCCCTCCGAGCCGAGTAGCGGCTGCTCGCAGAACACGCACTTGATCGTTGTCCAGGGGTTGGCGCGCGCGGCGGTGGGGCTCTCGAGCGAGTCGGCGGGCGGAGCGCGCTCGGGCGTCGCCGGGCCAGCCTTGTCCTCCCCGCCGACGCCTCCGCCCCCTCCGCCGCTCTCACCCATCGATTGGCGCGCCTGCGAAATATTTATAATTTATTGGCGAGTGTAATAATTGTGAGAAGGTCACAAATTAATATTAATTCCTTTATTTCACATTTTTTTTAAATTTTATATTAATTTTACATAGTTATATCACCTACACTAAAAAGTAATAAAAATATACAAAATTAATACAAAAATTAAATAACAACGGTTAATACCGCCGGCGGCGGGAGACAAACCTCCAAGCACGCCGGCGGGTGCAGGCCGTGGCTACGGAGCTCTCCGGGACGACGTGAGACTAGCTTCGAGCGATGGGTGGTGGTAATTATTATAATCATTAAGTTAATGAGTCGCTAGAAAATTAACATTCTTGTACATACATACATACCACATGCTGTATTCCGACAATCGGGGTAAGCAGAGTAGTCGGTGTTGTGCTGCAAGAACTCTGGGTAAATTACAGCACAACACCGACCGCACCACGTTTCGTAAAGTATTCGAACAACATTAAATCGATCAAGCAGCAAGTAAGGCACGAAGACCCACCTGCTGCATGACTGGGTGGAAGTACCGTGTCAAGGTGAGAGGTGGCGAACCTGTCGCCCTTTGGCACGGCATCTTGTCCTTATCCCTTAGTCGCCTCTTACGACATGCATGGGGTGAGATGCAGTGGGGATATTCTTTTTAAGTACCGGCCCCACACGGTACCTGTGAACATTTTTATAATAATTATTTGGCAAGTGTAATAATTCTGAAAAGATTACTACTGATTAATTAATTATTATAGTCATTAAGATAACGAGTCACTAGAAAACTAAGAAGTAACATTAACATTCTTGTACATACATATGTACCGTGTGGGGTCGGTACTTAAAAAGAATAACCCCACTGCATCTCTCCCTGTCGCATGTCGTAAAAGTCGACTAAGGGATAAGGAAATTCATCAGCCTCGGTAGCTCAGTGGTGCGGTCGGTCGACTGTTGTTAAGCAACGCTGAGCGCGTCAGTACTTGGATGGGTGACCGCTCGACCGTTGGAGGCCGACTGTGGTTCGAATTCCACGTTAAGCTGTAGTTCCCTTCCCTTCTTACCTTATTAGGTGGTAGGGTTTATCCCGACCGGGTTGGTACCACCGCACTGAGCGAAACGTCGGTCGAAACGGCTATGTAAATAGTTTGTGTTTTCCGTCCAGTTCAGTGTAGTCGGCGCGAAATGAAGGGAAGTACTGACATGGCACCTAGTTCACCCGGTGTTATGGGCTAACACCACGGATGTTGTAGGTGATGTAACCAACCGTGTCAGTTTCCATAAAAAAAAACATACTACACACTGTAAACCTGACAATCAGGGTAAGCAGGTAGTAGGCGTTGAGCTGCAAGTACTCTTGTAAATTACAGCACAACACCGACCACCACGTTTAGCAAAGTATTAGGAAAAGACAACTATCGAGCAGCAAGTAAGGCACGAAGACCCACCTGCTGCATGACTCGGTGGAAGGACCACCATTCTTGGAGATGTGGTCTGGATTGTGAGAAACGGATTCAAGACTGATCTTTTCTCTGTGAAAGTCGGAGCAAGAGGACTACCAGCGAAGTCGTTCTACAGTCTCTATAAGAATCTAGGGCTGCCAAGATAGACGCTAAGCTCATATATGAAGAGCTTCGAAAACGTCACTGGAAGCATCCTACAGAATTAACAGAATATGGATAGGTAGAGAGAGATGGATGGATAGCAGAGTAGGGAAATTTAGAGTGGCCACTCGCTAGTCCCGACCTCGATTAACCCCCTCCTCTACTGCCGATGGGGGTATGTTGGGTGAAGCCATCGCAAGCTTAGTTTCACACCTTCCTTCATATTCACCCAAATGCACCCTGAGAAAAGACTATTAAAGTAACGCTTATAAAAATTTAAAATTATTTACCTAGAATCGTAAAGGCCTAAACTGCACACCTATCATACCAGTTAATTGAAAGAAAGTATAAAAAAAGTATAAGTTTTGAGAAGTATAAATTTTTTTTACACCATAATATCCGATTTAATTAGGCGAATTTTCAGTCAGCCTGTACATAGCCTGTAAACCTTTCCAATGTAATCATGAGCTCAATTGAAAACGCCCTTGAACTCAAAATTGAAAGCGAGTATTTATAGCAAAAAGCAATGATGTAACAATGTGCAAATGTTTTTAGGTTTCCGTATCCCGTACGGAAGCCTATTACTAAGCCTACGCCGTCTGTCTGTCTGTCTGTCTGTCTGTCCGTCCGTCCGTCCGTCCGTCAATCTGTCCGAGGGCTGTATCTCTTGAACCGTAATAGGTAGCACGTTGAAATTTTCACAGAATATGTGTTATTATGGCCGATATAACAGAAAATATTAAAAAATTGAAAAAGTAAAAAATTCAAGGGGGGTTCCCATACAAGAAACGTGTTTTTTTTCAATGTTTTTTGTGGTGTGGAAACCTCAGTGCGCGAGTCCGATTCGCACTTGGCCGGTTTTTTTACTGTGTTGGGTCAGTACTTAAAAAGAATGCATCTCTCCCCGTGCATGTCGTAAAAGGCGACTAAGTAATAAGGACAAGGTGAAGTGCTAAAGGGCGACAGGATAGCTACCTCTCACCTTGGCACGGTCTTTCCCCCGCGTCATGCAGCGGGTGGCTATTCGTACCTTACTTGCTGCTTGATAGTTACCTTGTCCTAATACATTGCTAAACGTGGTGGTCGGTGTTGTGCTGTAATTTACAAGAGTACCTACTTGCAGCACAACACCGATTTCACCGCACTGACATGGCACCTAGTTCACCAAGGTGTTATTGCCTGACATCACGGATGTAGTAGGTGGCTTAGTGAACCATGTCAGTTTCGATAAAAATTTAAATAATGTGCTTAACTTCGATTATCGAATATCGGTGCATAGCACCACGGAGCTACCGAGGCTGACTATTTGATTGCTGCAGTCACAGCGCAATCTTAAAGAAGATGTGTTTCCACAGACTAGGTTAAGGGGGGGTACTAGGCAAACATCACGTCATCATATTATCCTAACCATAGCCATATTTCAAGTGATTTAACTATAATTTATATATAATATATATTTTTATGGAAACTGACACGGTTGGCCTACAACATCCGTGATGTCAGGCCATAACACTGGGTGAACTAGGTGCCATGTCAGTGTTTCCCTTTGGTCGTGCCGGCTACACTGAACTGGACGGAAAACACAAATGATTTACATAGCCATTTCAACCGACGTTTCATTCAGTGCGGTGGTATCAACCCGGGCGGGTTGAACCCAATACCTAGTAAGGTAAGAAGGGAAGGGACCTACAGTTTTACGTGGAATCTGAACCGCGGTTAGCCTCCAACGGACGAGCGGTCACCCATCCAAGTACTGACCGCGCTCAGCGTTGCTTAACAATCAATAGCGACAGGTGAGTGTCTGCACCACTGAGCTATCGAGGCTGACAAATATGCTTATAGTTAGGTAAAAATTCAAGGTATAATGTGAATACATTATTGTAATGTAATCTTATAAATTCTCTGAAAAATAAGTGGGTAGAAACATTAAAACGGTAAAATAATGGTAAAAACATTCAAAAATGCGCAGACGCAGTGCAAGCCGTGTTCGGCCGCCATAGAAAAATGTATGCAACGGCCCAAAATTCAGAAAGTTCAAAGATAGTTCAGTGAAAAACCGATTACTCTGTAAGAATTTGAATTTATTTAGATGATTCTTAATCTTATTGACTCTAAGCTCAACGGAGCATTTTTCATATTAAACGTATTTGTAACAAATGTATATTGTAATAGCAAAGTTATGTTCGAACGTTTTTACCACTTTTCACCCACTTATTTTCAGAGAATTTAGAAGATTACAATTACAATAATGCATTCACATTATATCTTGAATCTTTAACTATATAAGTATATAAATTATAGTTAAATCACTGGAAATATAGCTATGGTTAGGATAATATGATGTTGACTAGTAATCCCCCTTAAGTTCTTTCAGCATTTCTCAACCTTGACCCACTCTCGTATTAAAGCCCGGCCTTCACTGCCGACTTGTAATTAACTGCTCGTGATATCTGAGACAGATGCTTGATACATTATTATAATAAAAAATATTTTTAAGTAATTTTAATGTTTTTTCAAATTCACCTAATTTATTAATTTTTTCATTTATCTGTCTACTAGCTTTTGCCCGCTGCTTCGCTTGGCGCGACTTTTTGCTCACAGCTCAGGCCGCCGATGATGTAGCGTGGTGTGATGTTGTATGGCCTAAAACCTAATCAATAAGTGGCATAATGTAACAGTGAAAACCGTATGTAAATCGATAAAGTGGTTCTCGAGTTATAAGGATTCATATTATTGACATAAGTTGCATGGCCGGTCGCGGGTAGACACTTCACTTGAATCGTGATATTGGGAAACCCCATAAGTCATAATTTTAGGCAAAATAGTTTTTTTATGAAAATTGATTCATTAAAGTAAGCTACACAACATACTGCGGAGAAACCCCAAAAGTCTCTCAAAGAACATAGAAAAATATTTAACCTAAATATGCATAATCAGGAGAAAGCACATTAGTCACTGACTTAAGGGGTTTCTCCACATTTGACATGGCAACATCATATGTGACAGCTGTCATTTAAAAATGTCGTTAATTAACGTTATTTAATTTAATTAATATATAATTGATTATTATGCAAGAGATGTTTAATTTTATTGAAAATAAGGAGAAATACCATAAGTCAAGCGATTTAAAAAAAAATTATTTAATTATACATAAATATTTTAAATAAAAATCATGTGAAAAACAATTAAATTTGGTTGATGTTTCAAAATAAAATTAGAATTATACTAACGTTCAAAAATTTTTTTAAACAGCCTATTTTTTCTATTTTGTAAAATTTATAACCATTGACTTATGGAGTTTCTCAATATCATGATTCATTTTATTTATTAGGACCTGAGCCAAATTGCCTCCCACACATTAAATATAAACATTAATATTCACGCATTGGGCACATAAACTCACAATATTTAGTAAAATAATTAAGTTAGATCAATAAACCCGTTTGGCACGTAAAGCTAATGAAATGATCCACAACAGAATGTAAAACAAGCGACAATTCACTTATTCAGAAGCACTGATAGATTTTTTGAACGCCAGGTAAAACAAAACACGCCCAACATTTTTTCTAACCTAACCTAACCTAACCTAAACTTGAAGATACAAGTTGATTTGAGATTTTTAAATATTTTTTTTTATAAGTGTTAGTACTAAGCATGTACCCAATTCATTCTGAACACACTAGATATTTGGTACACTCAGTTTCAATATTGCAAAGACTCAATTATTGTGTCATGGGGCTCAATGGTTGGGTTACGACGAGGAACTCATAAAGCTTGTAAAATAATTTATTTATTTATTTATTTATTTTAGACATATACATTTTATACACACATTTACAACATATAAAAGATCTTCAAGGTTTGTATGGACTCTGTTCGGGCTGTGATTCATGCAGGCTAACCTAACTTCATACACCGTGCTTGATAAAAACACACATCTTTGTATCAAATACGTTGACTATCAAGAGTAAAATAATGCTTACACCCGTTGACTTCCAGGTGCTCTTGCCGCGCCGCGGCATTACACGATTTTGAGTATCAATCCCATCGGGGCCCGTGCGGTCGCAACGGAAGCGAGCGTCGATCGAAGGATCGGGGCCCACGAGGGCCTTTCGGAACGCAACAGATTAAAATAATAAAAGAAAAAGACATTGAAACTAACGTTCCAAGTCAATAATTGCTTAGTAAATAACAGTTATCAACATAAATTTATTCAAAATGAAAGTAACCAAATGACATGTCGAAGAGAAGATTTATGATCTTTGCATCCCAAAAACAGTTCGCCGCTTAGTAAGATTTAGACGTATTTCCGTATGCGTTCCAGTAGAATATACGGCACCTATTGTTTATGACGGAGTCGTGGAGCTCCAATGTCCCCTACTCACCGTAGCATCGTCGGCTACCTCCTGTTTGACGCTCACGCCCAAGAGCGGGCCGAGTTCGAGCAGCGCTCGCTCCAGGTCGGCGCCGCTGCCCTCCATCTCTCCCATAACCCGCGCACTAGACACACATCATGTCAGGGACACTTTCTAATGGAGCACTTTCACCGATCTCGTTCCTACGCTTGTCAGTTCCTCACAATTCCGGCTCACGAGCGTTGCGCTGGCGGGTTGGCAGTCAGAAGCCCGCTTAGAGATGTGAAATTATGCCCGCGCGAGCGTTCTTCGGACGCACGAGGACGAAAAGTCAATGTTTATGGCCGATCCATTTTTATTCGGTATCGCTCGTTCGTGGCCGACGCTTTCGAGAGCCATCAAAAAGATGCCTCTTTTGTCCGGCAGGCGCCGCTGCTGTTGATTTCACAGCTGTCATAACGTTAGGTGAAATGTAAATTGGCCTATTTTAGCTTTACTTTTTAATTATGAATTATTAAAAATAAAAATATTGCACATTACATTACATTTTATTTCATTATAAACATAATTCAGGCAATGACAGAATAGTTATATTCCAAAATATAAACAATGGAAGTAGTATTGTTTACTCAGTGTGTGAGCGTATTTATAAAGCTATCGCCCATTTGTATTAGTCATATCATATCGTTGGCAAAGTAAAGTTCCTCATACCATAGATATTTTTTAGGTTTTTCGATGTAGCTAATTTATCGATGCGAGAAGGAATGTTTCCGAATACTTCCAAAGGGAATCATTCGGAATCATTCTAAAACTTCCGAAAGCTTCGGAATCTTTCGAATTAACTGTAGTTTTATCCAACTGTGATGTTTTCACGTTTTGTAGGTTGATGAGAAGTAATTTTAACAAGAAACCGGCCAAGTGCGAGTCGAACTCGCACACGAAGGGTTCCGTATCATCGTACAAAATTTAACACTACGTACTTTAATTCACCTACCACACCGAGTAGGTAGGTTTAGCCCATTCGCTCACATACGGTCAAAAGTACGATATCAGATACGACAAAGGCGCATGCGGCGCAGAGATGTCGCGCGGACCGCGGACGCAACAAAAACTGAATGCATGCAACACTCATAATAAAATTACGTTACTCACTATAATATCATAAATGCGAAAGTATATTTGTTTGTTTGTTTGTTTGTTCCTCTTTCACGCCTGAACGGCTGTTCAGACTTTGACGAAACAGGGGTAGTGTATATCCCGGAGTAACATAATTTTTAAAAAAAGTTGTCAAGTTCGAGTCGAGCTCGCGTAAAGAGGGTTCCTTACCATCCCGTTTTCTGTGAGATGTAGAAGGCTTACTTACTTACTTAGGATTTTTTAACGAAAATTCTTCATGAACTTTTGTTTTGGTCATAAGTCTAGCACTAGTGGTTCTCGAGTTATGACCAAAACAAAAGTTCACGTGACAGATGGATAGATCTCACCGAGACCTGAAGTTTGAGTACCAACACGATGGGCCTAGCGCCAGTGGTTCTCGAGTTATGACCAAAACAAAAGTTCACGTGACAGATTGATAGATCTCACCGAGACCTGAAGTATGAGCACCAACACGATGGGTCTAGCACTAGTGGTTCTCGAGTTATGACCAGAACAAAAGTTCACGTGACAGATGGATAGATCTCACCAAGACCTGAAGTTTGAGTACCAACACGATGGGTCTAGCACCAGTGGTTCTCGAGTTATGGCCAAAACAAAAGATCACGTGACAGATGGATAGATGTCACCGAGACCTGAAGTTTGAGTGCCAACACGATGGGTCTAGCACCAGTGGTTCTCGAGTTATGACCAAAACAAAAGTTCACGTGACAGATGGATAGATCTCACCGAGACCTGAAGTTTGAGTACCAACACGATGGGTCTAGCACCAGTGGTTCTCGAGTTATGACCAAAACAAAAGTTCACATGACAGATGGATAGATCTCACCGAGACCTGAAGTTAGAATACCAACACGATGGGTCTAGCACCAGTGGTTCTCGAGCTATGACCAAAACAAAAGTTCACGTGACAGATGGATAGATCTCACCGAGACCTGAAGTTTGAGTACCAACACGATGGGTCTAGCACCAGTGGTTCTCGAGTTATGACCAAAACAAAAGTTCACGTGACAGATGGATAGATCTCACCGAGATCTGAAGTTTGAGTACCAACACGATGGGTCTAGCACCAGTGGTTCTCGAGTTATGCCCCGGTTCTTAAACGAGTCCGGTTATGCAGCTCGGTTCGAGAACCGGTTCTCAAAACCGTCATGCAAACCGGTTCTTAAAAGGGTTCTTTCGAACCGGTTCTAAGAACCATTCTTTAAACTGGTTCTTTAAAGGTTCTTTCGAACCGGTTCTTGAACCCAGCTGCGGAACCGGTTCGTTTGAAGAACCGGTTCATCGGTGTTTGAACCGATTCAGAAAACCGGTTGTTAAACCAGTTATTTTATGAACCGGTTCTTTAATAACCGTAACCTCTTTAGAACCCTTTTCGAACCGGTTCTTTTGAACCTTTTTCGATCCCTGCTTATTAACCCTCATTTAATCTCTATTTAAGTTGGTATACAATAAAAAATAAAAAGTATCTATGTAATTTTACAAAATTAAACAAAATAAAAACATATACATCGTCAAAAAAAAATAAATCGCTCAAAACTATTTTGTAACTGGAACATTATTTTATTGTTATTACAATGTTTAAAAACATCTACAATTCAAACCTCAACCACCATTATATAATATAATTACCACACAAACAATAAACAACCACAATATAGTTCATATATATTCCTCAACTCGCATGGCGCATCGCGCGCGCAGCACCGCCGCCAGACAGTATCAGTTCGTTCCGTATCTATTCAACGAAAGATGACGAAAGCTTGCGATCTTTTGGGAAGTATTCCCTGCCTACGTTACGCGAAACTATACGCATAACAACCACACAGCGCATAGCAGGTACCTACCTACCGCGTCGCGCGCCGCCCGCCCGTCTCGCTGCACCCCTCCGCGCCGCGCACCTCCCCCGCTCCGCCGCCAGTCGACTGCGTGCGAGTGTAGGTAGGCCGCTTGCATGGATTCGTTCGTTCGTTCGCGCGATTTTCGATCATTTTTAAATAAGTAGGTATTGTCATTTTGAAATAATAATTATCTTGGGGCATTCCATATAATGTATCTACGAATATGCATAAAATAAAAATTAATTAAATCCGGCTCGGTCTAAAATTAACAAAATAGGTATTACGCATTCCTCTCCATACTGAATAAACTTCTATAAATCCTGGAAAGATTCCATGATTTTCGAAGTATTCCTTATTTATTCCGAATAATTCGTAAGTTTTGCAACTTAGCTATAATGCGCGGGACGGATCTCGGCGTGTCGTCGCCGCAGCGGGCGACCCGCCACGCGCATCCTTGCATATAATTAAATCCAACGTCTGCTTTCTGTCTGAGTGTATGTATGTCTGTCCGCTTATAACTCGAGAACCACTGAACCGATTTTAATAAAAAAAATCTACGGATAGCTTGATTCTTGCCATCAACTATAGGCTTGCTATCACGCTAAATGGCTTATATGAGGTTAGCAGAGAAGTCAAATATGAGAGCGGGCGGAGCCGCGGGCACAGCTAGTACACTATACAAGTACGGTGCGGGTGCGAGGGAGAGCACTGACGAACCGCTGCGGCGGCGACACGCCTAGATCCGCCCCACCCACGCATTATAATTATGGTACGTTTTGATCAATTTAAGCGGCGGGTGGCCGATGCCCAAACCACTCGTTTGGGCATCGGCTTCTCATGCGAGAGGTCCGCGGTTCGAATGCCGTCGGCGTGCACCAATGAGTTTTTTCTGACGAAAAAATGTACGTGCATATCGACACCTGCTGCTTCACCGTTCGGAACCGGTGTAAAACTGTAGGTCCCTTCCCTTGCACCTTACTAGGTGGTAGGCTCAAATTTTTAACACCCTAACATTGCTTAAAAAAAAAGTAAAACAAAGTAAATTTTGGCAAAAGGGACACGAACCCATGGCCGAGATCGCAAAAATAAAAACCCTACACTCTACCACTGAGCCACGAAAGTACATATTATGCGACCAAACGAATATCGGATGCAGTAGGTTCGCTCCAAAATTTATATTTCCCGCAAAAGTTGAGAACGACCAATCAGAGCAACTCGCATACTAGACTTTGGAAATATGCTTCCAGGCGTGCAATTTACAAAGGCCTATTTATATAGTGCTAGAGCTGCAAGACTTCGTTCTGGCAACACTTCATTGAAAAAAATTGAAATAAAATTAAAAAAACCCCGAACCTTAAATGATACCAAGTGGTGTCAAAACCTGTTCGCTCTTAGGCGGGACCGTACGATCCCGTCTACAATAATTGATAGGAGCACGTGTAGGTAGGACTGCTCTATCCTGAAATGCTCACCTATATTTTCATATCAAGTATTAAGACCTAACAGTCGAGCTATAATGCGGAGACAGTGTTGTCAATATTAAAAAGTCAACAATAATTTTCGTTTACTTACTTAAAGAAGTATGAGGACCGCTAAGTAAATAAATTATAAAAACTCAGAGCTGCGCGGGTATTTACTTAGCAGCCCTCCGACTCCGTTAAGTAATTAAACGGAAATTATTCTTGGCTTTTTAAGGGTCGGGGTCTTTTTTTATTTGTAATTTAACTTTTTATAATAACATCAACGAGGGTTTATGGATGCTCAACGCAGCCAAATGGTAGAAACTGGTTACAGGCGGCATATTTCCAAAGTCTAGTATTCGAGTTGCTCTGATTGGTCGTTCTCAACTTTGGCGGGAAATATAAATTTCGAATTTCGGAAGTATTTCCGAAAATAAAGTTTTCTTAGGTGTTCATAAAAAAAATAACCATAACCTAATATTAAACCGCCATAGTTCAATATTATTTCAACATTCACAAGAACTTTCACAATTTCATAAAAATCTTATTTTTATCATATATGTTCTGTCTGAATAACTTTGTAAAGTATAAATTATATAAAATTTTAATAATAACACGACATTCAAAATTGCTGCTAAGTGAGAATAAACATAAATAATTACATACCTATACACGCACACACACCACACGCTATAGGCCCGGACTTCATGCATCCGTTTCTCCCAGGAGTTGACTAAAATAAGCCACACCCCGCTCCCACCTCCGAGACGGATGGATACCGCGTTCCAAACAAAATCGCGCGTCCGGGGCGGCCCGGTTTTTGTCAGGGGAGGGGAGGCTTCTGAATGTTTCCGCTTGCGTGTAGTCGATCATACATTTTGTTTGGAACGCGGTATCCATCCGTTTCGGAGGAGGGGGTGTCAGTCAGACAGTGCCAATAATGGTCACTGGTCAGGATTTTTATAAGAAATCATAATATTTTAATAATTTTTCAAATTATAATGCCTGCCCCCAGCTTATCGCCCATTGTAATGTTTATAAAAAAAAGCCACAGTTGCACTCCGGGAGTGCCGGCAGAAGTGAAAACTTTCTGTATTTCCGAAAATAATTCTTAGTTGTTTGAAAAAATACTAAAGACCCTAAAACAATTTAAACACCGTAACATTGCTTAAAAAATAAAACAAAAGAAAAAAAAAACAAAAAAAAATTTTGAGGGATTAGAACCCATGGTCAGAAAATACAAATCCTACATTCTTACCAAACGAATATCGGATTCCCACTGTCACTGAGAGACGAACAGAATTGATCCCGAGCCACTCGTACCTTAACCCTTAATGCAATGGCTTAATGTTACATTTTAAATATTAAAAATAAATGTGACGCTGACGCGATGACGCGATGACGCGAGTTTAACATTTTTTACCCACCTAAAAAGTGCCAGGCGCCGGTAAAGAAGTTTTCACTGCAAAAAAAAAACATGACGTGTACATGTGGCAACACCGAACACCCCTCCCCCGCGCGGCTAGATGACGTTTGTTTGTCACGTCGAGGTGGCTCGTTTTCTCGTTTCTTTCGTTTGCCTTCCAGCTTGTTCGATTTTAGCTGCTAAGTTCTGAAGCCTCTTGTAGTGCTGAGTTAAAATGACGGACCCCAATCCAACTAAAGCGGACATTGAGTCCGTGTTCGCGCGACTGCGTGCGATACCACACAATAAGGTAGGTTTTCCTTTACTTTGGAAATGCCTCTTCATGTTCAATGCTGCTGGATCCATGCTTCTCCTATAGTGATATCTGTGATTGTATTATGTATTTTTCACAGCCAAATCTTATATCAAGTTCGTCATTTAGATAGCCATAGGATGAACTACGATATACTAGCCAATTTTTGGCTTATTAATATCCTGAAAAATATCATATGGCAGTAGGCTTGCCAGATCTGATGTTAGCCTTCCCGGGACATATCTACTATGTAGTCCCTTCATAAATACAGTTGAGAAATGAAAGACCAATATTTTTCTGCTGTAATTTTTACGGCGAACTTTTAGCAGTTTTTAAGTGTGGAGCGTCAAAGCGGCATCGTGTGTGTGTGTGTGTGTATACTCTACATGTCGGATTGAGTATCGTATCGGCATCGACTATTGAATTGGGAATAGGCATCGACCGACCGATTCCACTCCGTTCTGACTTTATTGCGCGACGTCAAGTCACATGTGCATACATATTTTTCTTCCTGGGATAAATTGCGCTCTCCGGGATAAAATTATCCTTCGCTAAGGACACGGGACATTTCAGCCTAGCCCGGGCCAATTCCGGAAATCCCGGGCACCTAGCAACCCTATATGGCAGGCTAGAGAGTGAAAAAATTGTTACATACATATACATACATATTACACATGCTGAATCCCGGCAATCGGGGTAAGCAGAGTAATCAGTGTTGCGCTGCAAGAACCCTGGCAAATTACAGCACAACACTGACTACCACATTTCGCAAAGTATTAGAACAAAATTCAATCGATCAAGCAGCAAGTAAGCCACGAAGACCCACCTGCTGCATGACTCGGTGGAAGTACCGTGCCAAGGTGAGAGGTGGCGAGCCTGTCGCCCTTTAGCACGGCATGTGGTCCTTATCCTTATTAGTCACCTTTTACGACATGCATGGGGAGAGATGCAGTGGGGCTATACTTTTTAAGTACCGACCCCACACAGTACTGAAAAAATTGTTCAGCCTCTATAAGTAAGTGGTTTATTTCTTAATGGTCTAGGTCCTCCCGCACCCCGTCTGTTTTATCGACTGCGCCAACACATAAATGAGCATCACACATTTCTAGCTGCTGTCCCCGCGCCTTCGCTCTCTGTGGCACTTTTTTTTTTTTTTTTTTTTAATCTTAATTTAAGTTTAGGGCTTCAGCCGTATTCGGAAATGTCAGCCCCATGGTGACTTTCAAGTTGATAGAGTTCAGAAATTAATTAAGCATCCCTCAAAGTGAGAGAACTTTTAAAGAATTTTATAACTTCTTGACAGTGCGCGGAGAGTGGATCACTCAGTGCACAATGTATAGCACATACCAAGTTCATCCCATCCGTCTGTAAACTTATGACTAAATCCTTTCTCAGGTTGACGTTCTGACCACACTCCATGAGAACATGGAATTGGTCCTCCTCTTTCATGCAAAAGCTACAATTTGGGGACTCTGTTTTACGCATTAAAAATGCACTTTTGTTCAGTGGAGTGTGACCTGACCGAAGCCTTAGAACTGTAGTGATGTCCACTCTTGACATACGTAGGCCCACAAACCACGGTTGTTGTCTTGGTTCACTTTGCAGGCCAGATACCCTTTCTCACTGATATTCCATCAAAATGCTCTTTCCATTGAGCGTAGCATATTTTCTTAATATGTGGCAGAACATCAGTAAAAAAGGGTTTCCTCTATAACCATCAGATATTATTATAATTTTTTTTTTATTTATTTTGGCTATCTGCGATCAGTCTCTAGACTATAAGCAGGTGTGTGAAATGGTTAAGGCTTGGTGAGTACACCCTCCATCGAAGGTGCCTCGATTATATAGCTGGGTTGTTGAACTTCTTGTCACAACTCTGGGATGTCTTGTCTCTTGAGCCTTTTCTCATACGGGAGTGTAGTGAGGACAGCTTACTGTCCTGCCAGCTGGTTGGGGTGTCTTATGAGCCTTTGTTTATAGGCTTTGGTGACAGAAGCTATTTCTTCATAGACTGTCGACATTTCGAGAAGCTGGTGTATTTCTGTGGTGGTTATGAACCACGGTGCGTTGGCTAGGCTAACCAACAGATATGTCAGAAAATACCAGTTAAAATGCGAAATCTGAAAATGTGAAATCAATACGTGGCTGATGAAGCGTACGACAGGGTTTTTTTTAAACTGACACTGTTGGCTACCTCACCTACAGCATCCGTGATGTCAGCCCACAACACCGGGTGAACTTGGTGCCATGTCAGTGCTTCCCTTCGGTCATGCCGGCTACACTGAACTGGACGGAAAACGAAAACTATTTACATCATACTTTATTTACATCAACTAGGGACATCATAAAAATGATGACGAACCTTACTGAATATGCATATGTCTCAATGTAATATTGTTATTGTCGTGTGTTCTTTATGGCGAAATAAATATCTCAATCTGAATCTAAATCATAGCCGTTTCAACCGACTTTTCATTCAGTGCGGTGATACCAACCCGGGCGGGTTAAACCCTACCACCTAAGAAGGGAGTCATATCCCTTAGTCGCCTTTTACGACATACACGGGGAGAGATGCAGTGGGGCTATTCTTTTAAAGTACTGGCCCCACACTGTACATACCGGCCCCACACGGTAAAGTACCGGCCCCACATGGTAATTCCCTTCATTTCATGTCGGCTACACTGAACTGGACGGAAAACACGAACATGAGCTACGACATATTAGCTACGAAGAGAGACTCAGAGTGCCAAAGCTGCCCTCCCTGGAAGCTCGACGCCAGAGAGGGGATCTAATAGAGGTGTACGAAATTCTGAGCTGATCCAAATGTTCACATTGAACCAAAACGTTCATCTTCGAGGCCGCACCATGAAATTAAGTCGAACAATCTTTAACAGCAATACTCGCAAACATTTCATAACAAACAGAGTGGTGGACGACTGGAACCAAGTTCCAGAGGAAGTAATAAGCGCACTGAGTACCAACCAATTCAAAAATAGACTAGATAAATACTTAACAAATAAAACGTAATCTCAAAAAGAGTGCTCAAGAACGATAATTAAATTAAAAAAAAAATAATTAAAATCCAAGATAATGACAAAAACAACAAAGTTTAACTGGATTTAGACGTATCAGCCAAGGCTGCCTGTCTAAAATAAATAAATAAATAAATATTTACATAGCCGCTTCAAATTTTAATGTTTATAATCGAATTTGACTAAATTATAGTGCTTTGGTTGTAGGTGTGTTTCGACTGCGGCGCGAAGCTGCCGACGTGGTCGTCGGTAACGTTCGGCGTGTTCCTCTGCATCGACTGCTCGGCGGTCCACCGCTCGCTCGGCGTACACCTGAGCTTCGTGCGCTCCACTCAGCTCGACACCAGCTGGACGTGGCGTCAGCTACGCAACATGCAGCTCGGCGGCAACGCTAACGCCGTACGTTGTTTTTAATTAACCCCCGACGAAAAAAGAGGGGTCTTATAAGTTTAACGTGTGTGTGTGTGTGACATCATAGCTCGCAAACAGATGGACCGATTTGCGTGCGGTTTTTTAAAATAGGTTGAAATAAAAGTTAAATTACAAATTTAAAAAACCCCGTACCCTTAAAAAGTTAATAACAATTTCTGTTTACTTGCTTAAAGGAGTCAGGGGACCGCTAAATAAAAAAATATAAAAACTCAGAGCTGCGCTGGTATTTACTTAGCGGTCCACCGATTCTTTTAAGTAAGTAAACGGAAATTATTTTTAACTTTTTAAGGGTCGGGGATTTTTTAAATTTGTAATTTAACTTTTTTATGAAATTTTTTATGTCAACCAACTTGGTGGCTGTGCCGTGTGACCAATCGCGCAGTCGACAGAGCCAGAATCACCTCTCTTAGCGATGTTTCTGTGCGACAGGGACGACGCTCTACAACCGGATTGTCTCTTTGTAAAGCCCGATGTGCGATCACGTAAGGTGGGGTGGGGAATATTTGCATGAAATTTGAAAAATCTCATTATACATCGAATTGGCACAACATGGTACGACTTTGTTAATGAAATGATTTTTTTTATTGCCGTACAGATGCAGTTCTTCCGGCAACACAACCTCATGACGGAGGACGCTCGACAGAAGTACAGCTCGCGCGTCGCCAACATGTACAAGGACAAGCTGGCCGCGCTCTCCGACCACGCCATGAAGGCACACGGCACTAAGGTACCGCCCTAACTGTAACTATTTAGTCTTACCTCAACTATTATTTATTTTTTATTCATGATCCGGTATGGGCGGCCGTTGAGTTATGTACTTTCCTGAATAAAACAAACAGATTGAATCCCGTTTAATTTTTTTGCCAGAATTACGATGCAGTCCTTGGTCGCTTCACATCTCACGACTAAATTGTCTTTTTACATGCGATGCAGTACCTTGATCACTTCACATTTCACGACTAAACTGTCTTTTTATATGTGATGCAGTACTTGATAACTTCACATCTCACGAGTATACTGTCTTTTTACATGCGATGCAGTACTTGATAACTTCACATCTCACGAGTATACTGTCTTTTTACATGCGATGCAGTACTTGATCACTTCAAATCTCACGGCTATACTTTATTTTTATATGCGATGCAGTACTCGATCGCTTCACATCTCACGACTATACTGTCTTTTTACATGGTAAGCAGTACTCGATCGCTTCACATCTCACGACCATACTGTCTCTTTACATGTGATGCAGTACTTGATCGCTTCACATCTCACGACTATACTGTTTTTTTATATGCGATGCAGTACTTGATCGCTTCACATTTCCTGACTATACTGTCTTTTTACATGCGATGCAGTACTTGATCACTTCACATCTCACGAATATACTGTCTTTTTACATGTGATGAAGTACTTGATCACTTCACATCTCACGAATATACTGTCTTTTTACATGCGATGCAGTACTTGATCACTTCACATCTCACGAATATACTGTCTTTTCACATGCGATGAAGTACTTGATTGCTGCACATCTCACGACTATACTGTATTTTTACATGGGTGATCACTTGCTACATCTCACAACTATACTGTCATTTTACATTCCTGGGCCCAAAACTTGTTGAGTTATGTGCTCTCCTGAACACCCGGGTTGATACCACCGTACTGAATTATAGGTCGACCGAAGCGGCTGTGTAAATAGTTCATGGTTTCCGCCCAATTCAGTGTACCCGGTGCTACCGAAGGGAAGCATTGACGTGGCACCTAGTTCACCAAGAGGTGTTATTGGCTGACATCACTGATGTTGTAGGTTATGTAGCCAACCTTGTCAGTTTCTATAAAAGAACAGCGCTCTCATGATGTTTTTGAATGTTTGCACAGTTGCACCTGGACGCGGCGACGGAGCCAGCGCCCGCGAAGACGGAGAAAGAGGTAGACTTTTTTGAGGAGCACGCGAGTGACTTTGTTCCTTTCGATACTAACAGCTCGCTCGCCGCGCCGCCGGCCGCCGCCGCTACCGCCGCGCAGGTGAGTGACATTACCGCACGCAACCCCACCCCACCACCACCGCACCGCTCTCTCTCTTCTATTTTTTTTCTCTCCACCTGTCAGCAGCTTCATAGCCTTTACCATATTCGTTGTATGCATTAATCTTTAACAACATTCATCTTTCATCTACGTTCATCTTCGAGGCCACAGCATCTAAGTCGAACAATCTTTAACAGCAATACTCGCAAACACTTCATAACAAACAGAGTGGGGAACGACTGGAACCAACTTCCAGAAGAAGTAATAAGCGCACTTAGCACTTAACTACTTAAGAGTTATGGAGGAACATACATACATACATACAGAAAAGATTTCCAAAAATCGTAATTAGTGGTTTGGGCATCGGCTTCTCATGCGGGAGAAGCCGTCACGTGGTTTATGAACGCTCACTAAGCGACAAGACACAAAGCTTTTTGAACAGTGCGTAAATTCATTCAGACACTTCAAGTGACTGTGGACCGTATAATGTCAGATATAACCTACATATGTAAATGCTCTGATTATTTGTTCAAGTGCAAAATTCATCTAGTGAAGGTCAGCGGATGAATTTTCCGAATAGAAAATAATTTTAATACTTGTACTAACTCCGGCGAAAGAACACACTGTATGCTAGCTAATATACAGGACTGTCCGCGGTAATTCCTGGTTGACACGATGCGAGTTCACGCACGAGAAATGCTTCTCGAACGCATTCACGCACCGTGTAGACAGTTCTCGCAAGCTCGCATGCGTGCACGAACGCAGCGTTGTTCACGCGCGAACGAGTTCATGCATGCTTATTAGTTGGCGTTCGAGAGGAGCGTCTCGCACGATGTTTGTTGGTGCAAAAAAGTGTTCTTAGTTTATTGTTTATTGTTTATTGTATAATTTCATCCACAGGTAGGTAACCTACGCTTGGACATGTCGAAAATTCCGCCAGTTCTAAATTCAATGCGTAGAAGAACTGACAAACAAACTTCGCAAGTCACAATGTTTTGTTAGTACCTTAAAAGTATTATATTATAGTAACTTACAAATAATTAACCCATACTACCGCTCACAAGAGCATTAATATTTACAGCATAAACATGAATACCGAAGAATCTGACCACACTGCCTATTTAAATTACCTATATCTGGTGTATAGTGCCATCGTCAATTTTGATATTTCATATTATATCAAGTCAAATAAAACAATTCAGAGGGGTAACGCGGCTGGCATCCTCGGCACAATCCCGGGGACAAAAGCACTAAATGAAATTTATTTTTTAAGTTAGTTTATTTCCTAAGTTAGTTTATATAATTTTTAGATTAGTTAATTATTTTATAATTATATAAACATAAATATATACCTACATATAATAAAACAATTACTTTACGTTTATTACAAAGAAATGTAATAAGTCATATTAAAAATCAAATGATACAAAGTGTATCGAATTGTCAAAATTTGTTAGTGGGAAAAATAGTAGTCAGACTCTTAGATAAAATTACGGTCAGTTAATGCATCCTTAATACTGTAATAACTCTTTTCAATTAACATTATTTTAATCCGTCGTTTAAAATTATTGTCATCTAATTGTTTTATGTTAGGAGACAGTTTATTATAAAATCTAACACTATTACAAATAAAGCTTTTTGTAGTTTTAGCTAATCTATGTCTTATTAGTTGTACATTATTCTTACCCCGTGTGTCATAGTTATGATTGTCGGAATTGAGAGAGGAATCATGAATGTATTTTCTGGCATAGCATATGTTCTGGTAAACATATGCACTTGGTAAAGTCATGACTCCTATCTCTCCGAACGCTGTCCTACAAGTATCTCTAGTTTTCATATTTAGGATGTACCTCAAGGCCCTCTTCTGTAATAAAAATATTCTATTTGAGTCTGCTGCATTTCCCCAAAACATTAGGCCATATGACATGATGCTCTCAAAATAAGCATGATAAACCGTTTTTGCAGCATGGGTCCCGCCTAGCTCTTTAATTTTTTTGATAGCATAACATGCGGAACTCAACTTACCAGCTAAAGAGTTTATGTGGGCTTGGTTATAGTGGTTTTTGGTTGTTTACGGCACCATGATAAGGTGGACTGATGTGTAAATGATTAAGTTATCTTTATATACTTATCCACATAGATCTCAGATGACTCCCTTCTTATATTACTGGGTGGTAGGGTTTAACCCGCCCGGGTTGATACCACCGCACTGAATGAAAGATCCGTCGAAACGGCTACATATGTAAATAGTTTGTGTTTTCCGTCCAGTTCAGTGCAGCCGACACGACCGAAGGGAAGCACTGACATGACACCTAGTTCACCAATGTGTTATGGGCTGACATCACGGATGTTGTAGGTGATGTAGCCAACCGTGTCAGTTTCTATAAAAAAATATATTTTCTCTTTTTTCCTCTTTATTTTGTTTCTTATCAAACGTCATGCTAAAATAAACACCAAAATTGTACCAATACACGCCAAACCTTCGTCTACAGACTAAATTTTTGCAACTGTCAAAACAGAGAAACACAGACGAGCTCGAACGAGATGTGGAATAGTGTAAACAGTTCCACGAATGCTTCACGAATGCGAGTTTTCTCGTTCGAGAAAGCGGCATGCTTCTCGTGCGTGAAACCTCGCATCGTGTCAACGTACCATAAGGTTTGGAATATTGAAAGGGGTGATTGTTTAGTGGAACTGAACCCCAGATGTAGGCTGTGTCGTCAGATTCATATTCATGCTGTAAATATTAATGTTCTCGTGAGCGGTGGTACAGGATAATTATTTAAAAGTAACTATAATACTTATATATAAGGTACTAACAAAACATTGTGACTTGCAAAGTTTTTTTGTCACTTCTTCCTTGCCATGGGAGAGGCAGAATATTTGACAATAATTATCATCATCAATCAATCAATACTAATAATAAATCTGTAAGGGGTTGTCATGGAGTAAGTTACTTTGTTTTATGAGATACAGCGTTAGACTCTATGTATGATACTAAAACTAAATAGACGATTTTTAGAAATATTTCCTATATGTATGTATGTATGTTCCTCAATAACTCTTAAACCGATCATCCGAATTCCATGAAACTTAGTACAAGCCCATTTTACTATACGGGACACAGGATAGGCTAAATAAAATACAGTTGCGGTTACGATAAGATGTTACTCTTATACAAGACGAATTGTTCCGTGCCCCGAAATAAAATACGGTAGCGGGCTTACTTACTTTCTTCTTTTTAAATACGAATTTCACGCGAGCGAAGCCGCGGGCAAAAGCTAGTTATAGATAATTCTTTTTCACAATTGAATTTAATAAAATCTTTTAAACACAAGTTATTTTCTAAACATTACATTTTTTAACACCGGTTTACAAAACACATGCATTTCATAAAAAAAAAATTAAACGCTGGCAATACTAATGATTGCCAGCGTTTAATTTTTTGCTCATCTTATTTCACATTTTGTACACGCTCCATAGTCTTTGCAGTGTTGCCGGTTTATTTGATATATGACTATATTTTTGTGGTTTTGTGTTCCTTCTTTGTGCTTAATTTTCACAAATTGATACAACTGTTGAAGCATTGCTGTTATTGCTGCGATGCTTATTAAGGCGGAACAAGACTCAAACCGTGCTACCCGAGCACTGATGATTGAAACACGAACCGTACGCAGATGTAAATAGGTGCGAGATTAATTCTACTCGTGCGGTGGCTGATACGTCGCGCCGACGATGAACGTTGGAGCGAAAATTTTAAATATTAAATTTCACGTGTTGGAAAGATGAAAAATAATATTTTTTTAGCTATGTAGGGAAAAATATTATATATTTCTATGAGGGTCTTGTATTGAAACAATTTATGCTTCTCAAGAGAATTTAACTTGAAAGTACAATTTTCGTACTTTTCCTTATTTTTTGGAGATTTATTTAACACCTTTCCAAAGTAGTAAAATGAATATTTTTTAGCTATGTTTGTTAATTAAAGCCCAATACATAACATATATTTTTTACAGATTTTTATCTTGATGGTTATCTTTTTCGAATACTTACAAAACTTTGGTTGGTGTTGTGCTGTAATTTACCAGAGTCCTTGCAGCACAACACCGATTACTCTGCTCACGCCGATTGTCGTGATAAAGCGTGTGGTATGTACCCCTACGATCTTGTAAGATAAGGGAAGGTACCTACGGTTTTGTGCAGACTCTGAACCACGCTGTCAAAGAATTCGGAATTCAAAGTTTGACCGCTCCCGGCGCGCTTAACTTTGACGATCCAACGCCGATGCTTAGCACTATCAAGTTGCCGAGGGTGACACACAACAAACGCTACTCTTTTTTTTTATGGAAACTGACACGGTTGGCTACATCACCTACAACATCCGTGATGTCAGCCCATAACACCGGGTGAACTTGGTGCCACGTCAGTGCTTCCCTTCGGTCGTGCTGGCTACACTGAACTGGACGGAAAACAAAAACTATTTACATAGCCGTTTCGACAGACCTTACATTCAGTGCAGGGTACCAACCCGGAGGGGGTAAACCCTACCACCTAGTAAAAATAAGAAGGGATTCATATCCCTTAGTCGCGTTTTACGACATACACGGGGAGAGATGCAGTGGGGTTATTCTTTCAAAGTACCGGCCCCACACTGTACATTACCGGCCCCACACGCTACAGTACCGGCCCCACACGGTACGCGCATACTCTTTATATTACTCTAACAGCTGTCATAGGTTTGTTGAACAAATGAACTCTGCAGGTGGCATCGGAGCCGTTGAGCAACGACGCGCGCCTAGGGGCCGCAGCACCCTCCGTCGGCCCCAGTGTGACCTTGGGCAGCTCCGCATCAGCGGACACACCCCACGTCTCCACCATCGGTCAGAGGAAGCCGCAGGCCAAACGGACTGGCGTGAGTTCTTTTTTAACAAAATTACACGTCTCTTACGCTCGCGGCATACGGATAGATTTTTCAACTAAAATGTACCCTGTGTCCTAATGTTTAAGGTGTATTTTAGGTCAACTATATTCTTACTACACTAGCTATACCACATAATGTAAAATGACATTAGGAGTATGACTTATTAGTAAGAAGACCAGTGTCAACTAAATTCCCATTCAAATCAAATTCACGAACAATTTGTACACTGCGTAAGTCATATTCTACATTGTAATATTTCGCCAGTTCGATTATCATAGCGAAGAAGAACTGGCAAGAAACTTCACTAAAAATTCAACTATCTCTAACCTCTTATTTTGCCTTGACTATTGGACAAAACAATTTGATGCTAAAATTCCTGTCTATGTTATCTATCTAGATTTTGAGAGGGCATTCGATACATTGCCACATTGCCGACTACTTGCAAAATTAGAGCATCTTGGGATACGTGGTAAACTGCTGACATGGTTGGAAAATTATCTAAGGGGACGTACATACCAAGTGAGAGTGGGAGGATTATTGTCAGATGTTCGTGAAGTGCTCAGCGGCGTACCTCAAGGATCTGCCCTGGCTCTGACATTGTTCGGGAGATTCATCTCTGATCTTCCCCAACTCAATACAACAACTATAACAACAAATAGAAAAAGTAAAAAATTAAGGGGGGTTCCCATACAAGAAACATGTTTTTTTTCAATGTTCTTTTCTTCCAATATGAAATAATATGCCCACCACGTTGCCGCTTGAATCAGCCCCCAAGTTAATGTAATACACAAGATAAAAACCCTGGAAATTTTATATTATTTGTACTAGTTTAGTATAGAGAACAACATTTTACAGCTGGGAGCGAGAAAAGGCGGATTGGGAGCGAAAAAGGTCTCCGCTAACGACGCTCTGATCATAGAACGCGCCGTCGCCCGCGCCGAGGAGAACAAAACGGAGGTGAGAACAGCATTGCTTTAATAGAATAGAATAGAATAGAAATACTTTATTGCACAAAAATACACTAACAAAGACATCTCGAGATTACCGAGCCGTGCGACAATGGCTGGGGGTTTTTTTTTTATGTTATCCGGTATGGGTGGCTGAGTCGGAGGGGCCAAAGCGCATGCTCCGACCAGCCAAAATCACCTCCGAGAAGGTAGGTGCCATACCGGAGACTTCCCTGGATTGCTGGCTATACCGAAATAGAGGAGAACACAGCCGAGGCTGCTATGCGGCCATCTTACATCCAGTACGGTGGTACCAACCCAGTCGGCTACAATTTGAGCCTACCACCTAGTAAGGGGGCAAGGGAAAACTATCCACTGAGATGGATCGGTCGAGGTGGTCCAACTTGTAACAACAACTATTTGACGCCCTGTGACTTTTACAATTGGTGTCACATGAGGAAATGAGTGTACAACACACCCGTGCCATCCGTCGAAGACTTGAGGCAGAGGATTTTAGCCGCCGGCCAACACATTAAAAACACACTTTCATCAAGAGTGACAGTGAAGTTAATACGTCGTAGGCTACATGCTTGCATACGCAACAATGGGCGGAAATTTGAACAAGGTTTATGATTTTTATGACTACTTGTGTTTCTTTTACTAATTAACTGTTTTATTTTTTAATAAAAATTTATTATAAATATTACAAGTTTTTTATCCATTTCTCAACACCCGTAACTTTATCGAGCTTGTTAAATTTATAATTAAAATTAGAAGTTAGTCGTACAGTGTGCTTTGTGCTGATTTTCTAGCAAATTCTTGAGAAATTTTATAAAATTTTTACCTTGTTAGAAAGATCATGAAGTCGTGTAATTTTTTTAGTAATTTGTATGCCAAGTGTCATACATTTTTTTCGAATAATTCATGTAGATTTTTTTATGAGAAATTTATATGAAAATATTTTTTTTTGTCATTTAAGACAATTTATTTCTGAGATATTGAGAATTTTGAGCGTATATTTTTATTTGAACTGATTGGTAGCTTACCAGCTTTCAGAAAAATATCAATGGAGTGCCCAAAAATAAGGAAATTTTTTTACAACTTTTTTTTCGATTACAAGCCAGAAAGTTTAAAAATAATCTTAAAACCCCGATATCTCGGAAACCGCTCATTTCCGACCCCCAGTTGATGGCGGTCAAATTGTTCCAAATAACCTAGTATAACCCCTTTCAAGGAATAGATCGAACGGCCAGTACCTACATTAAATTTAAGAAATAATTATTGGGATCAATAGAAACAAAAAAGTCAAATAACTTTTTTCTGAATTCCCTTTAAATAAAAAGTTACAGTTTTCATACAAACTAATTGATAAATTTAGTGTAAAAAGGATCTAATGTTCCGCACTAATGTGGGAATGAAAGGCGAGCGATGAGTGAGCGAGCAAGGACGAGTGCACGGAGCGAGGAGATGGGCGGCGGCGGCGCGGCGTGAGTTTTTCCCCCTGACCGTCCCGCGCCAGCACCCTCCCCCCGTGCGCGTCAAATTACACTTGACGAAAACATAAATTTAAAAAATTTATGTCTCGAAAACTAGACCGTCCCGTACGGGTCCCGTACCGGATACGGAACGCTAAAAATCAAAAATAATCTGTCGGCAGGAGAGCGCTGCGTCGCTGGTACAAGTTGAGAAGGAGGCGGCGTCGCTGGCGTCGTCGCGGCTCGCGTACAGCGACCCGCGCGCCCCCAGCAAGCAGAAGGCGGATGTGGAGCGGCTCGGCATCGCCGCCACCGCGCGCAACAACACGCGCGCGTGAGTGTCTTGTCGTTGTTATACTGTCTGTGTTCCTACATAAGTTCGTCGCCATATCGAGGGGAAGGTCAAGCTGGCTTCTAAAAAGCTGGGCGTACTCAATAAGTTGCGACGGTACTTCACGCCGAACCAAAAGCTGCTTTTGCATAAATCGCAGATCAGGTCCTGCTTGGAGTACTGCTCGCACCTGTGGGATAACTCTGCCAAATAGCAGCTTGCGCCTTTGGACTCAATCCAGCGTCGAGCCGTGCGACTAGTGGGTGACCCCGAAGTGTCCCGTGATCTAGAACCACTGCAACACAGTAGGGATGTCGGCTCCCTAAGTGTGTTATATCGCTTATTCCATGGGGAGCACTCGGAAGAGCTGTTTAACGCAATCCCACCGTCCCCTTTCCACCTCCGCATCACACGCACTGGGCAGGGATTGCATCCCTATACGCTGGACTTACCGCGGATGCGTACCAATTGATTCTGCAGATCTTTCCTCTACAGAATCGGTAAACTCTGGAACGCTCTCCCTGCTCTCATATTATTCCCCCCCCCCCCCCCCCCCCCCAAGTACAGTCTCGGATCCTTCAAGAGGGGCGTGAATGGGCACCTGTCAGGCCGGCATGGCATTCGTAACCCCTGCATACGACCAAATGTCCATGGGCGTCGTTAGACACTTTATGGGTGGCTCGGCGCCATATGTCGCTCTTTCAATAAAAAAAAAAATCTAATATTTAGACTTTTAGCCAAAACTTGGCTTTGTCCGATCCGTTGAGCTGTGAAAATATGTTCTCTCTCTTGCAAAGCACAAGACTTAGAGACGGAGGGCAGCTTTAGCGCTCTTAACTTAACCGACAGATATATTTTAGCCGTAAGTGGTGGAATGGGCCGTCAGCCTCGGTAGCTCAGTGGTGCGGTCGGTCGACTGTTGTTAAGCAACCCTGAGCGAGGTCAGTACTTGGATGGGTGACCGCTCCACCGTTGGAGGGAGACCGTAGTTCGGATTCCACGTAAAACTGTAGGTCCCTTCCTTCTTGCCTTACTCGGTGTAGGGATTATCCCGCCCGGGTTGATACCACCGCACTGAATGAAACGTCGGTCGAAACGGCTACGGTAAATAGTTCGCGTTTTCGGTCCAGTTCAGTGTAGCCGACATGAAATGAAGGGAAGCACTGACATGGCACCTAGTTCACCCGGTGTTATGGGCTGACATCACGGATGTAGTAGGTGATGGAGCCAACCGTGTCAGATGCCATAAAAAAAAAGTCTTTTGTCATCTGAAACTATCTACAGTTCATTCTTCATGTTGTGTCTATGAACACAGCCGCGCGGAGCATATCTACAGCCGCGCGGAGCATATCTACACCCGCGCCCACGCTACTGCGCGCAGCTGCAAAGCAATAATCACTTTACACTCGATCGTTTAGTTACATTTTCGCACGCAGCGATTGGCGACATGAAACATTAGGCTATAAAGCTGTAGGTATGGAACTTTTTCTATGGAGAGATTTATCTGTTACGAAGTAACTATTAAGTAATCTGTGACAGGGGCGTGTCGCACTCTGCGATGAGCTTTCGCACGCAGCGATTGGCGACATGAAACATTAGGCTATTAAAGCCGTAGGTATGGAACTTTTTCTATGGAGAGATTTATCTGTTACGAAGTAACTATTAAGTAATCTGTGACAGGGGCGGGTCGCACTCTGCGATGAGCTTTCGCACGCAGCGATTGGCGACATGAAACATTAGGCTATTAAAGCCGTAGGTATGGAACTTTTTCTATGGAGAGATTTATCTGTTACGAAGTAACTATTAAGTAATCTGTGACAGGGGCGGGTCGCACTCTGCGATGAGCTTTCGCACGCAGCGATTGGCGACATGAAACATTAGGCTATTGAAGCCGTAGGTATGGAACTTTTTCTATGGAGAGATTTATCTGTTACGAAGTAACTATTAAATAATCTGTGACAGGGGCGTGTCGCACTCTGCGATGAGCTTTCGCAAGCAGCGATTGGCGACATGAAACATTAGGCTATTAAAGCCGTAGGTATGGAACTTTTTCTATGGAGAGATTTATCTGTTAGGAAGTAACTATTAAGTAATCTGTGACAGTGGCGTGTCGCACTCTGCGATGAGCGACATGCAGACGATAGAGCAGGAGGGCGCGGCGCCGGCGCGGCGCAGGCCCCTCGACGACTTCGACGAGTTCACCAGCACCTTCAATATGATCAGGTAAGCGTATACGATATGCATTATTCATTTACAACAGTGTTTTTCCATCTTTTTGAATATGCGACCCCTTTACAGGTTGAAAAATTCTCGCGACCCCCTTGGGCCATAGACAGAAAAAAGTTAGTCATTTAAAACACTATGATTATGATTTTCTCTATTTTGGTACCTATATTCATTATTACTATGTGAACTGACATTATCTTCAATTCAACATTAAAACCAAAAAGAGAAATAGACTTCTATTAGAAAATGATTTGATTGTTAACATTTCAAGAATAGCACCACGATTTGACACATTTCTGGAAAATTTACAGGCCCATCCTTCTCACTGAAATTGTGTAAATTGTGTTTTATTGTAGTGTAAAACCTTGCCTTTTTCATTTTGCCGGCGACCCCCCGAGTAAGGCTTCGCGACCCCCCAAGGGGTCGCGACCCACAGATTGAAAAACACTGATTTACAACAAGCTTTTATTTAACCCTTTGCCTCTTCCAGCACCCGCGCGGGCTTTACGCGGCGCACTTCGGTCTCACCCTGCAACACCCGCGCGGGTTTCGGCGCGCCGCGCATTTGAACGCCGCACATTTTAATTCATTTGCTAATTCTGGCAATTTTTCTTATTAAAAGGTGCTACTGGTGCCAATTTGTGCTTAAATATACTAGCGACTATTTGAAAGGGGTTATACTAGACTAGAGGTTATTTGGAAGAATATAACCCCCATCAACTGGAGTGATTTTTAAATAATTTTTTTTATTTTTTTAATAAAAATTTACATAAATATAACAAAAATTTTCATTTAAGACCTTTTGTTTCTAAGATATTGAGAATTTTGGGCCGATATTTTTATTTGAAATGATTGGTAGCTTACCAGCTTTCAGAAAAATATCAATGGAGTGCCCAAAAATAAGGATAAGTATTTTTTACAACTTTTTTTGTTCAATTACAAGTCATAAATTAAAAAAAATATTAAAACCCTGATATCTCGGAAACCGCTCATTTCCGACCCCCAGTTGATGGGTGTTAAATTGTTCCAAATAACCTCTACTATTAGTAGATATGACCCCTTCTTACATTACTAGGTGGTAGGGTTTAACCCGCCCGGATTGGTGCCACCGCACTGTATGAAAGGTCGGTCGAAATGGCTATGTAAATAGTTTGTATTTTCCGGCCAGTTCAGTGTAGCCGGCACGACCGAAGGGAAGCACTGGCGTGGCACCAAGTTCACCCGGTGTTATGGGCTGACATCACGGATCTTGTAGGTGATAAGCAACCGTGTCAGTTTCCATAAAAAAAAAATAAAACCCCTTTCAAGGAATAGAACGAATTTCCAGTCACCCTGTATATGTAAGTAGATAACGTTGTGATGATGTCTCCAGCAGCGAGCCGATATCCTCGAGCCTGGATGACTACGCGGAGGCGGCGGCGCGGCGCGGCGGCGGGGGCGGGCGGGGCGCGCTGGGCGACGGCCTCGGCGGCGGCGGCAGCAACGGCGGCTGGGAGATGATCGAGCCAGAGGGCGACTCGCGCGCCGTCACCACCATGTTCAGTGTCAACAAGGATTCAGCACCCGGTAACGACTGCCTCCGAGCCTACAGTGTAGTGTTAGCGTGCGGAGATGCTAGAGGTCTTGGCGTGGACTGTTGATCTCAGGGTCTGAGGTTCCAATCCGGCCGATATGCACAAATTTCTTCACAGCTCGAACCATATTTCCTGGGGTTTTGGTTGATTTTAGTGAATGACCACAATTTTTTTTATGAAAACAGACACAGTTGGCATCACCGCCTACTATAACCGTCATGTCAGCCCATAACACCTTGATGAACTAGGTGCCATATAAGTACTTCACTTCGGATGTGTCGGCTACGCTGAACTGGACGGAAAACATAGTTACATAGCCGTTTCGACAGACCATTCATTGAGTTTTACGTGGAATCCGAACCACGGTCATCCCCGTAACTTAAAAAATCTCCAATCGTAAAATCTCTTATTAGCGTTCATTGTGTACACAGAGTTAAGTTTAGGTATTTAGTATTTTAAAATTTCGATGAGATCTCCCCTGTATTATCTGTCATCGTGTCGATTGTATAACACAACGCGTACATCCGCAGCGTACACACCGACCAAGGCGCGCGCGAGCGGCGGCGCGGCGGGCGGAGCGCGAGGCGCGCGGCGCGCGGAGCCCGCCGACGAGGACGAGACGGCCGTGAAGAAGTTCGGCAGCGCCAAGGGCATCAGCTCCAGCCAGTTCTTCGGGGACTCGAGCGAGTCACGCTACGAGAAAGACGCTAATCTAAACAGGTGGGTACTACATAAATATCTATCTACTTATCTATCTGGTTATTTAAAGAAAGGAATTGAAAATGGCGGCGTTCAACATTACAGGTTCCAGGGTAGCACCAGCATATCCTCAGCAGACTACTTCGGCACACCAGACAGAGCTCAGCGTGAGTTCACCTTTAACTATTACAATTAGCTGTCACGTAATTATGTTTATGTATATAAGGTCTTTTTTCTTCTTTGACTTCCGATCAGCTGATTGCGCGTTATTGAAATTACTAATGTGTGTCAAGGCCGAAGTTCAATAACCGCCGCGTAGCGCGAAGTTACGTAGGTGGGTAGCTACCTACTCAACGTGTGTTCCTTATGAATTTAAACTCTAATAAACTTTTACAATTATTATCTCAGTAATTGTTCTCTCAAAAAAAAAAACACTTTTGCTAAGAAACTATGTTTCAGTTTCTTAGCAAAAAGTGTTTAATATGTAAAAGCGAGGTTTTTTTAAAATATATTTAATAAAATATAAAAATGTTACCCCCCTATTTTATAATTTTAATATGATCTATTTCCGATACAGAACACCCCCTTTACGCCTCGTCAGTTAAAAAAAAGACCTTATAATATTGTATTTTGTAAATCGTGAAACTTTCTAATTAATTGGTGTTATAACTTTTTTCTTTTTTTTTCTTTTTTTCGCCCCTTTATCCATTGTAGTATGATCTTGTTGTCCACTGAGATGTCCTGCAAATCCTCATGGGCATCGACTTCTCATGCGAGAGGTCCGAGGTTCGAATTCGGTCGGAGTGTACCAATGAGTTTTTTCTGATGAAAAAATTTACGTGCATACCTACACCTGCTGCTTCACCGTTCGGAACCGGTGTAAAACTTTAGGTCCCTTCCCTTGCCCTTTACTAGGTGGTAAGTGGTGGTGGTAGTGTGGTGGTAAGGGGTCGCCATACAAGAAACATGTGTTTTTCAATGTTTTTATGTTTTTGGCCTATCGTAAAAACGGTTATGAATACAAGCGTCAACTTGGTGTCATTATACTCGTAGTGCAAACTCTAAACTAAAACATTTGACATTTTAAACTTGCATATCCTTACCTATAATAAAATCCAACGTCTGCTTTCTGTCTGAGTGTCTGAGTGTCTGAGTGTCTGTCTGTCCGCTTATAACTCGAGAACCACTGAACCGATTTTAATAAAACAAAATTCTGCGGATAGCTTGATTCTTTCCATCAACTATAGGCTACTTACTATCACGCTAAAAAGCTTATGAGGTTAGCAGTGAAGTGAAATATGAGAGCGGGCGGAGCCGCGGGCACAGCTTGTATATATATAAAAAAGAATTATCTGACGACGACAATAAGTCGAAATATCATGAATAATATGTTTTCATTTTTATTTCTAATGTACATAATATAAATAATAAAAATAACGAGAACCAAATATTGGTATAAAAAAGTATTTAATTCATAAACTAAAACAACAAACCGACCAATTACGTGGTCGTACGGAGACTTCGGTGCGCGAGTCCCGACTCGTCGGTTTTTTTTAACCCCAGAAAACCCCCAAAAACCAAACACGCTCGCCATTCTTTCGAACGGGCTCCCGGGGAATATCTTTGCCCACTCCTAACAATACACGGATCTTCAAATCGCGGCTGAGGCTCCAGCTTATCATACAGTTTATTGTATCAGCCCAGTTCAGGTACAATGAAAAACAAAATTGGTTTTGTCTAATAAAGGTTGGGAACCCTTGGGTTAGTTAGGGGATATAGGGAACAGTAAGCAATTATTTATTTCGAATATACAACTAACAAATACATAATAACATTAAATTAAAAACTATACTAAATCTAAAATAAATCTAAAATGAAACTATCTAAAACTAAATAAATAAATTAAATAAACCTACTTATAAAACCTACAAACAGACCTATAAACAACTAATAAACCTATAAAAGAAATCTAGTAACCCTCCTCCAGGTGAGACGATGTGGGCACGGTTCCGAGGACGCTAGCGGCATTACCACGTTGGATGGCCACACTGATACGCTGCCTCAGGAACTCGAGCGAACGATGTTCTCCTGAAGCAGCGTACAGGGCCATCCCAATATCTTTGGTAAGCCGCTTTGCCTCCTCTGACCATGGCAATTATTGAGTTATAAATTTATATTATACATTTTATATGCAGGTAACACTTCAGTTCAGCTCAACGCCCCCGACCTTGAAGATGTGAAGGAATCCGTCCGCGCCGGTGTCACCAAGGTGAGATCACTCTTAGAAAATAATTGAAATAAATAAAATAGCCTGGAGGACCACGACGAACAGATTATTTAAAATTATTTTGAAAAAAGTTATCATGTAAAGTTATCATCAAAGTATGTATGTGATATTGATTTAAAAAATTTTTTTGGGATTTTTCATAAGGTATTCTCATACATTATAGTACAAGTGTCAAAAGTTACTAACTATATCACTACGAGGAAATATTTTGAAATCCCGGAATTCCTGGGAATTTTTCAGAATTTATTTTTTATTGAGAACACAACATATTATTATGGCGACGATCCACCCATAAGGTGTCTAACGACGCCCATGGACATTCGGTCGTATGCACGGGTTGCGAATGCCATGCCGGCCTGACAGGTGCATATTCACGCCCCTCTTGAAGGACCCGAGACTGCACTTGGGGGGAAATATATGAGCAGGGAGAGCCTTCCACAGTTTACCGATTCTGTAGAGGAAAGATCTGCGGAATCGATTGGTACGCATCCGCAGTAAGTCCAGCGTTTAGGGATGCAATCCCTGCCCAGTGCGTGTGGTACGGCTGGCTCCTCCGAGTACTCTCCATGGAATAACCGATAGAACACACTTCCTGACATCCCTACGGAGTTTCAAATTCAAATTCAAAGTTATTTATTTTGCAATTCCCTTAATAACATATACAATATACGTACCGTGTGGGGCCGGTACTTAAAAAGAATAGCCCCACTGCATATCTCCCCGTGCATGTCGTAAAAGGCGACTAAGGGATAAGGACAAGATGTCGCGCTAAAGGGCGAAAGGCTAGCCACCTCTCACCTTGGCGCGGTCCTTCCACCTTGTCATGCAGCAGGTGGGTCTTCGTGCCTCACTTGCTGCTTGATAGTTATCTTGTCCGTATACTGTGCTAAACGTGGTGGTCGGTGTTGTGCTTTAATTTACCAGAGTACTTATGGGAGTGAAAGTTGGGTATGGCAGGCGAAGCATGAGAGCAGGATAAATGATGTCGAAATGCGCGCGTTGAGAGGAGTATGTGTGGAATAGGAGGAGTATGTGTGTCTGTAGAATGGATGATAGGAGACTAATGAAAAATCTATGGAGCGAATGTTAGTGGAAGAGTCGAAAAGGGTCGCCCTAGACACACGTACCTGAACCAGATCGGGCATGTGCTCGAAAAGGGTCAGGTGCGTAGTACCCGTAACCAACGAGCATGTATGAAGAACATTATGAGAGTGGAAGAGGCGGCAAAAGTGTGTCAGGATCGTGGCGCGTGGGGTTTGGGTTGTTTGCGTGGGTTGGGTCTGTTGTCTTTGCCTGCCCCACTGGGAGGCAGGCAGGCGTGACGTTATGTATGTGTATGTATGTATGAACTTATAGCACAACACCGATTACTCTGCTTACCCTGATTGTCGGGATACAAAAGCGTGAGTTATGTATGTATGTAATATACAAACATTTTATGTGTCATATAGATGTCGTGGATTGAAAAAAAGGTGCATGTGGCACTGGCATTTCAGTGCCGCTAATTTTAAGCATAACCTTGTAGATACCTAACTAAAAACCAAAAAAAGTGAAAGTTAGGTAGTAAAGATAGAAAAGATGGGCGATGTGTTAATAAGATTTACGCCCGGGTTGGTACCACCGCACTGAATGAAACGTCGGTCTAAACGGCTATGTAAATAGTTTGTGTTTTCCGACCAGTTCAGTGTAGCCGGCACGATCAAAGGGGGAAGCACTGACATGGCACCTAGTTCACCCGGCGTTATGGGCTGACATCACGGACGTTGTAGGTGATGTAGCCAACCGTGTAAGTTTCCATAAAAAAAAAAAAAAAAGATTTGCAGTGGTTCTAGAATTCAGATGTGTTTTAACGACTCCATATTATGTCTTCTCGCCAACATTAGGTATTAACACTGTACCCATTCTGATCCCTGCTAATCAATCTACATTTGGCAAACTACATTAATATTTTACGCAGGTTGCGGGTAAGCTGAGCTCGCTGGCCAACGGTATGATGTCTTCGATCCAGGACCGATACGGCTACTGATACACGCCCCCCGCGCCCGACCCAGCGCCGCCCCCCGCCCCCGCCTCACCTACTTACCACGCGTGAACACACACGCACACACACACACACGCACGGACACGTTATTATTTGGTAGTGGGGTGCGTGCGTACGGACTCCGCCGACCGTCGATGTGAACTTTTCAAACATGCTGCTGTGACTTTCTTCGCTGTGAAGTTAATCCTCAAATTGTTAATAGGCTGGATAACCATGTAATATGTTTTTTTTATATGACTCCCTTCTTATATTACTAGGTTGGTAGGGTTTAACCCGTCCGGGTTGGTACCACCGCACTGAATGAAAGGTCGGTCGAAGCGGCTATGTAAATAGTTTGTGTTTTGGAAGCACTGACGTGGCACCAAGTTCACCCGGTGTTATGGGCTGACATCACAGATGTAGTAGGTGATGTAACCAACTGTGTCAGTTTCGATAAAAAAAAAACAGATTTGCAGATTATAGAAGCGCTATCCAGCTTGTTAGTACAATGTTTGAAGACTGCCAGGGTTAAAGTATCGAGAACACACTCGCCGGTAGATAATTCCACACCATCGATTTTGGAAGGTGCAGATTCACAACGTAGAACAAAAAAAATGGAAGCAACAAATTATTGTTTACAATATAATCAAAAGATGGCGTTACCAGTATTGAATAAATGAATTATTTGAAATTTAAATTTATTAAAAACTTTTCTCTGCTAATTGAATTTGTACCGTGTGGGGCCGGTACTTTAAAAGAATAGCCCCACTGCATCTCTCCCCGTGTATGTCGTAAAAGGCGACTAAGGGATATGACTCCCTTCTTATATTACTAGGTGGTAGGGTTTAACCCGCCTGGGTTGGTACCACCGCACTGAATGAAAGGTCGGTCGAAACGGCTATGTAAATTCGCTCGCTAGTCCCGGCCTCGATTAATACCCTCCTCTACTGCCGATGGGCCCGGATATGTTCGGTGAAGCCAAGCTTAGATCCACACCTTCCCCTTTGTGTTTTACGTCCAGTTCAGTGTAGCCGGCACGACTGAAGGGAAGCACTGACGTGGCACCAAGTTCACCCGGTGTTATGGGCTGACATCACGGATGTTGTAGGTGATGCAGCCAACCGTGTCAGTTTCCATAAAAAAAAAAATAATAATAAACAATAATTCTTAATTGAATTACCATTGTATCATTTAAACATTATTTTATTTTATGTTTTAACTTAAAAATCACAATTTTTCAAGATCAAAATAATGGAACATAATGGCTCCATCTAGTAGCACTGCGATAGAATTAAAAAAAATTTGTAACGCTATCTAGTGGTACTACAAAATTTTTTGCTTTCCTTTTTTTTTTCTACGTTGTGAATCTGTACCTTCCAAAATCTATGTACCACACCCTAGAGAGCGGTGCGACAGAGAAACGATTTTGGATTAAGTTATGATGTGAGGGGAAGCACACAGCATGCTCTTAGATGGTATTTATAGGTGTTATTTGAAAATGGTAATAATTATTTTTCATTTGAAATGTTAAACAATTGCGATTTTAAAATCATAGTCTGATAATCAGAGATAGAATAATCAGATACATATTTGCTTAAAGCTAAAAAATATGGAAGTGGCTTCTTTGAAATGAAGGAGGTGTGGAACTAAGCTTGCGATGGCTTCACCGAACATATCCGGGCCCATCGGCAGTAGAGGAGGGTGTTAATCGAGGTCGGGACTAGCGAGTGGCCACTCTAAATTTCCCGCGCATGCTTCACGTTTCGGCTCGCATCAAGCCCTCGTCAGCTAGTCTGCGTTGACTAGGACGCGGGGAAACCACCAGTCCCGCTCTCGACCTCCCTCTCTCTACCTATCCATATTCTGTAGGATGCTTCCAGTGACGTTTTCGAAGCTCTCTCTATTTTATGTTCTATATAATTAAATAATTTCCGAGATTCCCGGGAACTTTACTATACTAATGTTGATATTGATCTATTCAAAATAAATGTTCTTAATACGCTTTTATCATACTAGCGTTCATCCCAACTTTGTTCGCGAGAATATTTTATACGACTGCGTCACTAAGTATATAGTTACTTTTCGGGATTGAAATTCCAAAAATCATTTTGGGCCACCTTTTACCAGGCATTTATACATAATTAGCAGTTTTTATTATTTTGTATATGTAAAAGAAATGAAACATAATAATGTTAAACGGTTACAATAAAAATATGTCGATCCCGGGAAAAAAATCAAAAGTGTCTTTCCATACTTATCCAACCTATAAAGTTTAGGTAAATATGTATCCGATTATCCTGTCTCTGCTGATAATGGAAGGATTTCTCGATCCTTGGTTAGATATTGTCTTATTTTTAACCGCCGACGCAAAAGGGAGGGGTGTTATAAGTTTTTCACTATTACTTATGATCAATTTTCTTAAGTTTTATGCCAGTATAATAGTACAGATGTTTTATCTCACGAGCGCGGGTGAGCCACGCTTGTGTGTGTAAATGTGTAAATATACATGCACACTGTCTTTGCCTGCGTAAGCTCGGGAGCGCTACCTGCGCTAACGCTACACACACAGGAGCGCGTGTCTATACGCATTACAACTACAAGTATGGCTCACCCGCGTGAGATAAAACATCTGTAACACAGTTTTTGTTTATAGACAGTATATGAAATGTGTTTCTACACAATATTGATGTGTGAATTTTTATTAATATCAAGAAATTGTGTTGAAAGACTGCAGTGGATTTCTGTTTTTTTTTGTGACATAGTAACTGGAAAGTTTTTTCTTCAAAAACGTTTGAATTAAAATTCAATTCTTTCCATTACCATGTTTCATCTAAGTATTTTAAGTTCATTATTTTTAAGGTAAGAAATTCCTCAAATTTGTATAATTTCTTTCATGGAGTAATTAATGCGGTGGTGATAGCTTAGATTCGGTCTACAGCGGCAGTGGGCACACGGGTAGATTGAACCGGTACAGTCTGGTAGTTAATTTTGTTAGTTACCGGTTTAAATGCGGTATTAATCTCTTGCTGTCACAATGTAAGTCACTGTTCGCTTTGAAAAAAATTATAGGATGTTTGTTTAAAGTACCTTGGGAAGGATTTTTACGCAATACAGAGGTCATTATGAATGCTTTTGTGATGTGGATTTTTCTATGAGCACTGGCATGGGTGGGCTGCCACAGAGGTGGTACCGGACCTCAGGCGCGTAGCCAGCATTTGTATTTGGGAGGGATGAACTGTGCCAGCCCAGACAGAGGCTAGTTGGCTAGTAGAACAGTCATGTTTTGAATTGTGGTAAAAGGGTTGCGACATTTCGCGATACACATACGAACGGCGGCGGCGGCAAGGTTCGAACGCGCCCAAAAATTCTTCTGAATCTTTGAAATTTCAAAGATTTCGGGGGGAAATACGACACCCATATACCCCCCCCCCCCCCCCCCCCCCCCCCTGCTGGACCTAGCCCGGAACACTCTGTGTCTCCGAACCTACTCCGTGTTATGTTGCGAGCCCGGCGGGGTCCGCTAAGATGTTATTATGCCACTAATCCT
Source organism: Nematopogon swammerdamellus (assembly GCA_946902875.1). Lineage (NCBI taxonomy): Eukaryota > Metazoa > Arthropoda > Insecta > Lepidoptera > Adelidae > Nematopogon > Nematopogon swammerdamellus. The sequence continues at coordinate 18,359,533 of OX336354.1, read as the reverse complement.
GTTTTCATTTATTTCGTCAATTGAATTTTATTTGTTGTACCCGCTTGCATAAATACGCCCCTCTGTCGGCGGGCACAGACCGGACTTTCCGTGTCGGCCGGTGCGCCGTCCTAGCCCGGTAACACGGTCGCCTAGAGCGCAGTCCACCGGGCACGAGTCCAGCACGCTTTGTGCGTGTCGTATTTCGTGTTGAATATCGTCTAATCGAGGCAGCCAGACCCATCTCGCCTAGTGAAACTACGCTCAGCAAGGTGCCATATCTATGTGCGTTTGCGTAAAAAATTTACGGGCATACCTACACCTGTTGCTTCACCGTTCGGAACCGGTGTAAAACTGTAGGTCCCTTCCCTTGCCCCTTACTAGGTGGTAGGCTCAAATTGTAGCCGACTTGGTACCACCGTACTGGATGTAAGATGCCCGCATAGCAGCCTCGGCTGTGTTCTCCTCTAGTCCAGTATCCAGCAATCTAGGGATGTCTCCGGTATGGCACTTACCTTCTCGGAGGTGATATTGGCTGGTCGGAGTTTGCGCTTTGGCCCCTCATAGTCACGCATACCGGATTACATAAAAAAAAAATTACATCATGAGGCAATTTTTAACATGTTCTGGAGTCAAGGTATTTCTAATTTTTTTTTATAAATCAATTCGCCGTGTTATTTCAACATTTGTGTTTACTGGAACATCCGTGTGCGGGAGCCCTAAAAATAAGGCCGCGCACTACCGGGGGCGTGATTACGTGTCACTTTATTTTTTTATTCATTAAATAACTTGATATTTTAGGAATAAAATAATGTTCTCTCACACATTACGATGTACACAAAATCGTTACATATAAATATAAACTGCTGCGGAATGAAAAGTCACCAGAACTTTGTCTGCGGTCAAACTAACATCAAAATGGATCGCAGACGTAGTCCTCTCTCGCTCTTCTCTTCTGCGGAGAGCGAGGCAGTACTGCGTTAATAGTCGACGAGGCGGGTTCTGGGGCCTTCGCATTCCGCGCGCGTTATACAGATGTTCTATCTCAGGAAGTCCGTTTGGCTCTGTTTGTAGTAATGACGTGTACTGGTAAGCGCGCTTGTGTGTGTTGTGCGCGTGGACCGCATCGCGATCGTAACTGAGCGGTTAGGGGTTAGGTTAGGGTCGTCCTTTAATAACGTGAGGTATTTAGACCCCCCCACCCCTCCTCCTTGGTGATACGTCATGAGGTTTTAGCCCCCCCTCCCCTCCCCCTTGGTGATACGTCGTAAGGTTTTAGCTCCCCCCCCATCTTCCCGTTGGTGATACGTCTTGAGGTTTTAGCCCCCCGCTTCCCCTTGGTGATAGGTATTGAGGTTTTTTTGCCCCCCCTCCCTCCCCCTCGGTGATACGTCGTGAGGTTTTAACCCCCCCTCCCCTTGGTGATGCCCCCCACGCTCCAACATCACGTGTATTTTTTTAAATGAAATATACTTTTAAGGCGCTTAGTGCCGCCAGCATATCCGTAATTATTCAGAATTAGTGAATAGGAAAAATCTAAAAAAAATATATGTTAATATGTGTGTTATTATCTTTCATGTAACGGACAATTATTTCTTAATCTTTGATAATAAGAAAGTTAGTTTTATAATAAACTATTACTCAAGCTATTTTGCTAGGATTGAATTGGTTCTTTTTTCATAAAATTCGCCAAATCATCCTCTCTCATGTGACGTAGGATTATCCCGATATCAAGAAAAACAATTACATTATGACTATTTTTCACGGAACCGAACCCTCGAGCGGCCGTGCGAGGCGGCGGTCCTCAGTCTGCCCGCCGCCGCCGGGCCATGCGGACGTGGAATCTGTGCCGAAATTTTGCAAACTGTGTTTTCGAGATTTTTCTTATAAAATTAACTATAACTCGTAAGTCATCACTAAAGAAAGTTAATTTATCACATAGGGATGCCTGCGGACCAACTGAAAGCTAAAAAAAACTTGAGGAATCTCGTGATATTTCGTTTTGAAAATTTATTTGCCGTAGTACTATGTGTTGCTTAGACACGGCGAACGGCACACAACGTGCAACAATATTTGTAATATCACGACAACATGCCTTACTTTCATTATATAATTTATAGGAATGTGTATCTTATATACGTAAAATAGCAACCAAGTGTTTCAATGCAATAACTAACATAAAAAAATCACAAAAAAAAAACAGCCAAGTGCGAGTTGGACTCGCGCACCTGTTTTCTTACGTAAAATAGCAACCAAGTGTTTCAATGCAATATCTAACATAAAAAATCACAAAAAAAAACAGCCATGTGCGAGTTGGACTCGCGCACCTATGTTTTCTTACGTAAAATAGCAGCCAAGTGTTTCAATGCAATATCTAACAAAAAAACACAAAAAAACAGCCATGTGCGAGTTGGACTCGCGCACCTGTTTTCTTACGTAAAATAGCAACCAAGTGTTTCAATGCAATATCTAACATAAAAAATCACAAAAAAAAAACAGCCATGTGCGAGTTGGACTCGCGCACCTATGTTTTCTTATATATAGGATATAATATGGAGTTGTTAAAACCACCACCTTTGAGAATTGTGAAAATTTTCTGGGAAATTTCCCGGACTGGATTTTTCTACGGGATCGTATTTATTGACTAAATATAAACTTCTTTTGTTCTTAGGTGATTTTCTCTAGAGTGACCGGTTATGGAGATATAATTTTTTTTAGAAATTTTTATTTCTACTCAATTTACAGGAAAACCGGGGAAGATGTGATAAAATAATCTAAGAGTGTATCAAACTGCTTACAAAACAAGACCTAATTTGTTGTCGTATCATCATTGGTTCTCGATTTATAGCTCGCTGCGATTCTGAATTATGAAGGATGGCATTTGTATGGAAAGCTCCGCCCCCTGTTCCTGATTTAATTTCTCGAATGTTGATATTTTTTCGCCTGAATCTTATTTCTAGACGAAATATAAGACACTTTTATTCTCAACCAATTAGGTCTTGTTTTGTAAGCAGTTCGATACAATCTTAGATTATTTTATCACATCTTCCCCTGTTTTCCTATAAATTGAGTAGAAATAACAATTTCTGAAAAAAATCATATATCTCCATAACCGGTCACTCTAGAGAAAATCACCTAAGAACAAAAGAAGTTTCAAAAAATTCGATCTCGTAGAAAAATCCAGTCCGGGAAATTTCCCAGGAAATTTTCAGAATTCCCAAAGGTGGTGGTTTTAACAACTCCATGTTATATCCTCGCGCGAACTTTACCTACTTTGGTACCTAATCGCACTACCTAATGCCGATCTCTGTTAATAACAGAGTAAACTTAAAACCATTAATTAAATTTTGACGGAACCCTAAAAAGCAATAACTGTTGTTCCTTGTACATATATCCCCTTCTTTGTTATTAATTAAATTTATCAGAATTAAATGTCTGTAAATTGCATGCAATTTATAGCTGATTTTTTAAATTCAAGAAACTCGAGAATTTGGTCGCGAAATGAACCTTCTGAGTGTGTGCGTGTTGACTTTCAACACGAAACACGGCACCCATGAAAGCATTTTGTACGCAGCCCGGCCCGGCGGCGCGGCGGCGGCGCGGCGGTGTGGCGCGGGCGCGGCACCTACTTTGCCGTCTCTAGGACCGACGCAAGATTACTATCTCTGTGGTCCCATTCTTCTGTGGCGATGTTTTAGCGTGCGTTAGACTCCGCACAGATGGCCAAGGCCATTGACGACACAAAGCGCCTTAATGTATTTTTTTGAGAATCTGTTTTAAAAAAAAAAAATATAAAATCTGATTCTGAAAATCAAAATCATTATATGAATTGTTGTAGCGTGTGAGGCCGGTACTTTAAAAGAATAGCCCCACTGCATCTCTCCCCGTGTATGTCGTAAAAGGCGACTAAGGGATATGACTCCCTTCTTATATTACTAGGTGGTAGGGTTTAACCCGCCCGGGTTGGTACCACCACACTGAATGAAAGGTCGGTCGAAACGGCTATGTAAATAGTTTGTGTTTTCCGTCCAGTTCAGTGTAGCCGGCACGACCGAAGGGAAGCACTGACGTGGCACCAAGTTCATCCGGTGTTCCGGGCTGACATCACGGATGTTGTAGGTGATGTAGCCAACCGTGTCAGTTTCCATAAAAAAAATAAAAAAAAATGAATAAAACTAAGTACAGTGAAATACATATGATTGTCACAATATACCCTCCCCCCCCCCCACTTTTTGAACCTCGCAGACTTCGTGAGATAGAACATCTGTACAAGATACACTTTAAATTTTGTAGACAATAATGTGTTAGTAATGGTGTTGAGTGTACACGCGCGCACATATACATACACACCTACATGTATAGACGGAACAAAACTAAGCTGTTAGTACCTAATACTAAACGTACTTTGGTTTTTTTGTATCTATAAATATCTGTACGATCTTCGTTAAGTAAATTTTAAAGTAAGAAAATGTCTTAAGTCGGTTGATATTAAGAAAATAAATATTTAGATTGTGTAACATTTTGTAATTATTGGTCAAAATTTACATTATTTTTATTATACATTTTGAAGCGAAACTTGAAATTTGTTTTACTGCAGTTTAGAAATGTTTCAATTTATGCATTTCGCTCGTGTAAGGATGTATAAATTTAATATTTAATGTTATAGCTATAATTGTATGAATATAATTATATTTATAACTAACTTGTTTCATTGTATTTCATTTATTCTATTCAGCAGTAATGAACAAATTAGTGATCTGAAACTACAGGTTTAACGTGATTCCACGTCCCTTCCCTTTTTACCTAGGTGGTAGGGTTTATACCGCCCGGGTTGGTACCACCGCACTGAATGAAACGTCGGTCGAAACGGCTATGTAAATAGTTCGTGTTCTCCATCCAGTTCACTGTAGCCGACATGAAATGAAGGGAAGCACTGACATGGCACCTCATTCACCCTGTGTTATGGGCTGACATCACGGATGTTGTAGGTGATGTGGCCAACGGTGTCAGTTTGCATAAAAAAATAAAAACAATAAATTAAAATAAATTAACAAGAAAAACAACAAATTGGCTTCAAAGAAAATATATTTACATCTCTTATTTTCCGAAATCCAAACACGCACCTTATTCTAACTGAACACTAACAAAATGAGAGAACTCCATCGTTCACATCAAAATATTTATTATGTGAACGAATTTTCAAATTAATTGCACAATGCACACCTGAAACTTATCAAAATCTATACATGCTAAAAAGCAGCAACAGAACTTATAAAGCGTCCAACATTCAGACAGACATACTTTATTAGGCACCCAACGGTGGCGCCAGTGTCGTCGCTCTCACTCCCTGAAGGCAAAACTAAAAGCAAAACTTACATTTCTAGAGGGCTCTACGGTGCTGGCAGGGTGCCTAGTAAAACATGTCAGCCTATACAGCTTTATGTCTCATCCATAAGCAGTTAATCAGTATTCTGTGTACCCAGAATTTGTGTCCTAAAATCATATTTAGGACGCCTCAGCATGCCTTTGTCACTCGCTCAAGGTCGCGCGTTAAATGCCTACCGCTTGGCGTGTCGGTTAATGCACAAGGAAACAGTGGGCTGCCGCTATCCAGCCGACCAACCAGAGCGAGCGCGCGGCGCGCGCCCGCACCGCGCATCTACTACATTTCGTTTCGAATTTAGAAATGTCGAAATCACGTTATTATTGTGCAGTGGACGGGTCAAAAGTCAACTGACAAATGAAAACTTGTATTTTTTTTCTATGTATTATTTAGGTTCACTTAAAGTTATATTAGGTTTAGTTTTCTTATTTAATGAATTTCAATTTCTCAATTATTTGTATATCTGTCTCTCAATGTGGGTTATAAACAATAAAAACACCAATAAAACAATAGGTACCTACATAGTAGGTGATCATTAAATTTATTGATCAAACAAAACTATCACTGGAAGGTTGCACGCTTCCATATGAGAAAATAATTTTGACGCTAACGCATGCATGAATTTCCCGTAGCTTAATATCGTATCGTTGGTAGGTATCATCTTCATTTTATTCCTCACAAAAAGACAGGCCAAAGACACAGCCCTTTATACACGCGCTGACCGACGCGCTTTCGAGAGTTACGCGACAGAAAGAGAAGCGAAATGTAGGTGGTTATCGTGGTTAGGCATGCAGCTCTGTGCGAGTCAATTTGTACTTTATCGCATCGTCGCATAGTAGCTATTTCTTTGTGAGTGTTTGTACAGAGATGCTTCTGTACGCCCCAGTACTAATATCTATTCTGTGGCCCAGTTCAGGCTACTTGTCCAAAATAAATCAATAAATAATTAAACGAGAAGTCAAAGAAGAAGGTGATGTGAATTTTTCCCCAGTGCGAAAGAGACAAGATAGCTAGAGTTAGTCTAACTCAGGGATGGGCAAACTACGGCCCGCGAACGGTCACAATCCGGCCCGCCACCATCGACCCAGAAGTAGAGAATAACATAACATAAATCATGGAAAGATTCGGTAAACATTAATTAATATTAATACACTTTTGTTCCTGTTTTTTTTTTTATGGAGACTGACACGGTTGGCTACATCACCTACAACATCCGTGATGTCAGCCCATAACACCGGGTGAACTTGGTGTCACGTCAGTGCTGTTGTATAGATTACCTGCAATAAATATCTATTTCCCGAATTCATGAGTGTACCAACTGTACCAGGTACACGTACCTGATTCAAATATCTATAGATAGATTATTAATATAATTTAATTTTGTATAAATAAGAGAACTTTTGATGTTGATGAAACCTATGAGTCAATAAATAACTTCATTGCAAATATTTTTATTTCAATAAAGAATTATAGGCAAAACATTAAAAACCTGCCCCCCCATTGATTCTGTTTGTAAATATTGGCCCGCGTAGAAAAACCCATCCCTGGTGTAACTGGTATAAATCGTTTGTGGTAGAACGAGACAAGACTAGATCAGTCTTGTTGTCATTGTATTAGTGACATTTCGTTCATGGACACAAATTTGTGTCTCCAAATTTTGGAGTCAAGCGCCAGTGCGGAATAAAGATTATTATAAAAAGAAAATATAATTAAAACTGTATCGGATTATATATTAAATTATTTGTATCGATGTAGGCCAAACAATGGGTGGATGCGCGGTACCTAATTGTGGAGTAGGGGCGAAAGGAATGCAGAACACATATTGTTCCATAGGTAAGTGGTACAAATTATAGCTTTATTAATAACGTATTCTTACATATTATTATTTTTAAACTGAAATCTGTTATATTATCTATTATTTTTAAACTTACAATAAGGTAAAAAATGAAACAAAAAAAAAATTACTTGACTCACTTCAGTGTCCCTCTTACCGTCCCTCCGGGATTCGGAGGTGAGCGACAAAGGATGTCACGTCCAAATTTTCTTCTTGTATTTAAATATGTGTGTATTGGACAAGAGAATAAAAACCATTTCATCACTATATTTTGATTGAATTTTTTTCGATCAGGCAAACTTTCACAATATTGTGTTTTCATCATCCAAGGCTCTCTATATTCTTATTCTAAATATCTCTATATTCTTTTCATCGCAAAAACACTTTTCAAATAAGTTATCCGTGTACATGAATCACACATACACTCTCAAATTTGGGTATGCTATTTTCTAAGTTCCGATTTCCAGTCTATCATTTCCTTGGTCTTAGGCAATGATATTTTAGCGAAAGATACGTTCTACCTATAATCAACATTCGGTGCTTACGCACGGCACGACCTTGAAAAGTTAAGAGAAAGAACTATGATGCGACGACTCGAAAAGTCTTAATCGAATTATTCGATCTCAACTTCGAATGCATTAGAACAGTCTCAGCGATTCCGATTCATTCAATTGTTTTTCGGCATTTGCATTCGTAAATTATTTATATTCAGTCGGAGTGACATTCATCATTGTCCGACTGCCGGACGAATGAACTGTATGAATTTCTATGATTGCAATTTAATTACTGGCGCATCACTAATTTTATTACAAAGCCACATTGTAAAGTCACAATATTGCAAGAGGAAGGGAAGGCGGACGGCATGTCTCAGGTCGAGAGAGACAAGTATATGTTGCTCTGCGGTCTGAACATGTGCGTCGATGGTGCGAGACTGACTTCTTACAGGACCGTGGTCTTGTATTTAATGTGCCGCTTGGGAGCTCGGAGAACCTATCTACCTCCTTTTTAATATATAATATCATCGGTCTTAGGAGAAAGTGAAGGCTTAGGATAGGGGGTGTGAGTGTGAAGGACTATGAGGGTGTGTCGGAGCACTTACTGAAGTTATAATTTATAAAATTATATATCTCAATTCTGGGTTTTGTTTAAGAATGTCATAAAGTTTTCACAACTGCCCATATTAAATTTTACAACAAGCAATGCACGTAATATTTCAACTTTAAGTGACGATTTTTTCGATGTCCATAAGGATGGACATCGGAAAAATAAATTACAACTTCAGTATGCTCCCTTTCCGGATACCGAACCATAAAAATGACAATAGGATTCAAAGTCTGGGGTCACATTACTTCACACAATTTTATGTAAAGCCTTTTTGGAGTGCAGAGCGTTTTAATTTATTACTCGGTATAAAAACATTGATGTACGTTTGCAATTATACACTACACCAGACACTCGCGAGTGGTTTAATCTAGTGAAATGCACCGTTCCATACATTTCTGATATCAAAAATCAAACATTTTTAAAGTAACATTTTTATATATTTTAATTTATAAACGAAGTGATTTATTTGATTTTCGTGAGTTTTAGCAAATCTTAGGCACAGAGAAACCATGAGTTTGAGGCAGTTTGTACACAATTAAATGTCGTATTTTAGCATTCATTGCGGGTGCTCAAATACGACATCAAATACGACCAAATTGGACATCGACAGCATCGGGGTTTGGACTGCTGTGGCGGCATTTATGGAGCATTTCATTCTATCTTAACTCTAATTATATAATAACCCCGGGGTTGAAAATTGATGGGGTTTTTGGGGGTTATTTCCAAATATTTTCCATTTCTATAAATTAATGGCCTAGAACAGCGGTACCCAAATAGTGGTACGCTTATCCCCATGGTTACTTACTCCACTTAATAGCCACGTTTACCTGTACAGTCTTAAGGGGGGGTACTAGGCAAAAGCACTTCGTATTTCCCTTACCATACCCATATTTCAAGTGATTTAACTATAATTTATATGCCTATAGTTAGGCAAAGATTCAAGGTGTAATGTGAATACATTATTTTTCATTTAATCTTATAAATTCCCTTAAAAATATGTGGTTGAAAAGTGGTAAAATCGTTAAAAAATACCTTTGCTATTTCCCTCGCAATTTTTTACAAATGCATCTAATACGAAAAATTCTTCATTGAGCTTAGAGTCAATAAGACTAAGAATCATCTAAATAAACTCAAACGCTTACAGAATAAATGGTTTTTCACTGAACTATCTTTGAACATTCTAAATTTTGGGCCGTTGCCGTGCGCGAGCGTTTTTTGTATGGACGTATTTGTGACGAAATAGCAAATGCATTTTCGAACGTTTTTACCACTTTTCACCCACTTATTTTTCAGAGAATTTACAAGATTAAATTACAATAATCTATCACACATTATACCTTGAACCTTTACCTAACTATAAGCATATAAATTATAGTTATATCTATTGAAATATGGCTATAGTTAGGATGATATGATGTGATGTTTTGCCTAGTAACCCCCCCTTAAGTAAAGTGAAAGGGTTCCACTTATTCGTGAAAATTATCTCCACTGATTAATGGTTAATTGGGACCTATTTCGTCTTATATTGCTATTTACGTAGATATTAGGATCTAAGAAAATACCGATACGATGGACAAACAACCTATGTAAAAATAACACACATACATAGCGTCACGCCTGTTTCCCGGTGGGGTAGGCAGAGACAACGGATCTCCGCGTGCCACGATCCTGACACACCTCTGCCGCCTCTTCCACTCTCATAATGTTCTTCATGCATGCTCATCGGTTACCAGTACTACGCACTTGACTCTTTTTGAGCACAATAATATTATATAAATATAATATAAAATTGTTTTATTTAAACATTCTAATCAGGGCTCTCAAAAAATTCGCAAACGGGGTACCACCTTACTAGGTGGTAGGCTCAAATTGTAGCCGACTGGGTTGGTACCACCGTACTGGATGTAAGATGGCCGCATAGCAACCTCGGTTGTGTTCTCCTCTAGTCCAGTATAGCCAGCAATCCAGGGAAGTCTCCGGTATGGCACCTACCTTCTCGGAGGTGATATTCGTCATGATTACAATATTGGCTGGTCGGAGCATGTGCTTTGGCCCCTCCGACTCAGTCACCTATATCGGATTACATAAAAAAAATAATTAATTAAATATGATTGGAAACCGCTGACATAGACAATGGATAGCACGATAGCTCTATTGTGCGAAGGAGCCGAGACATCGCTACAATTAATTACCGACAACAGAATGATCCGCCCATAATGCATAACAAATATTTTAACATGATTTGACCACATCACTGGCACGCTCGCGATGTCAGCCCATCGCACCTTGGCGAACCTAGGTGCCATCGCAGTGCCAACCTTTGGTCGTGTCGGCTACTTGGAATAGGCAATTTAAAAAAATTCATAGTAATTTCGTTTCGACCTATTTTCATTCAGTGCGTTGGTAAAAACCCTACTATGTATGTGGTAGGATTAATCCTACCACATACTTTAGTAAGGGAAGGTACCTACAGTTCAGAAATCTATGTTGGGTTGTCCAAAAGTAATGCATTATGATTTATGATTTGAAGCTGAGAGTTAGGTTAGGTTAGTTAGAGTTAGGTAGGCATCTCATCCTTATCGCCCTTTTACGACATGCACGGGGAGAGATGCATTGGGGCCATTATTTTTAAGTACCGGCCCCACACGGTACTAGAGAGTAATGCATTACCAATTGGACTGATAAACTGGAGAAATATTGGAGGTGAACGTCCAGCGGGGGATGCATAAACACTGACAAGACTGAACTGAACGGAAACAGAATCGTTGCACGTAACACGCGCGGTTGCGTGCGAACGCCGATTGCGCGTGCGCCGGTCGCGGCGTGCGTCATCACGGCAGCTCCTAGTGGAAGGACTGTGCCACGGTGAGAGGTGGCTAGCCTGTCGCCCTATAGCACGGCATCTCCTCCTTATCGCCTTTTACGGCATGCACGGGGAGAGATGCAGTGGGGCCATTCTTTTTTTAAGCACCGGCCCCACACGATACTAGAGAGTAATGCATTACCAATTGGACTAATAAACTGGAGAAATATTGGAGGTGTGAACGTTCGACAGTGAACGCATAAACACTGACATGACTGAACTGAACGGAAACAGATTCGGTGCACGTAACACGCGCGGTTGCGTGCGAACGCCGATAGATTGCGCTGAGTCGGGTCGGGGCGCGCGTCATCACGGCAGCTCCTCCTTGAAGCTGCAGGTGAGGATGTAGAAGCAGTCCTCTGGCCGCATGGTCATCGCGCTCACGTGCTTCGTGAAACGGGCCGTTTGCGAGTCCGCGTACACCTGCAGACGGGGCGACAAACACAATAAAACTACAACAATCTAATCTTTAACGGCGGGTGGTTTGGGCATCGGCTTCTCATGCGAGAGGTCCTCGGTTCGAATCCGGTCGCCGTGTACCAATGAGTTTTTTCTGACAAAAAAATTTACGTGCATACCTACACCTGCTGCTTCACCGTTCGGAACCGGTGTAAAACTGTAGGTCCCTTCCCTTGCCCCTTACTAGGTGGTAGGCTCAAATTGTAGCCGACTGGGTTGGTACCACCGTACTGAATGTAAGATGGCCGCATAGCAACCTAGGTTTCGTTCTCCTCTAGTCCAGTATAGCCAGCAATCCAGGGAAGTCTCCGGTATGGCACCTACCTTCTCAGAGGTGATATTGGCTGGTCGGAGCATGTGCTTTGGCCCCTCGGATTCAGACACCCATACCGGATTACATAAAAAAAATTTTTTTTTTTCATACATTTTATTACAAGGTATTTTAGTGACTAACCTAATAATAACATCCCTTACGTCTATCGAAAACACAGCTTGAGAGCAAGATTAATAATTTTACGGAGAGTTCTGACTACAAAGACTAAGATAATATCGATAAGATGTGTTGCATTTAGTTATGTTATTCTGTTGTTCTGTATATTGTTTTTCTGTTCTTTTTGTAATTATTCTGTTTTTGTTATGTGTTATTATATGGTATTGTTTTATGTAGTTATTTATAGTGTTAGTATTTGTTTGTAGATAAAAAAAAGTATCGTGTTTATGTTTCTTAGTGTTCTATATTTACTACTCTGGGCCCATCTGAAAAACAGCGCTATAGGTCGCCTTGTGCACCTATAGCCCATGCTGGCGAGATGGTTCCATATTGTCATTACTTGTATTGTTAATTTAGGTTTTACGTGTATAAGTTCTTTTTTGTAATGTTTTCTTTTCTTTGTGTATACCTATGTATAATGACAACAAATAATATTTTTCTTTCTTTCTTATAATATTAAGATTAATGAAGCGTATCAGTTGACAAGGATAAGAACATACCAACATCACAACACATAGTATAGTAACAACATCCATACATGGCTGTTTGTACAAAAGCGGCGGGTGGCCGAGTGGTTTGGACATCGGCTTCTCATGCGAGCGGTCCGCGGTTCAAATCCCGTCTGGCGTGTACCAATGAGTTTTTTCTGACGAAAAAATTTACGTGCATACCTACACCTGCTGCTTCACCGTTGGGAACCGGTGTAAAACTGTAGGTCCCTTCCCTTGCCCCTTACTAGGTGGTAGGTTCAAATTGTAGCCGACTGCGTTGTTACCACTGTACTGGATGTAAGATGGCCGCATAGCAGCCTCGGTTGTGTTCTCCTCTAGTCCAGTATAGCCAGCAATCCAAAGGGAAGTCTCCGGTATGGCACCTACCTTCTTAGAGACTGGTCTGATCATGTGCTTTGTCCCCTCCGACTCAGCCACCCATAACGGATAACATAAAAAAAAACACAACGACAATAACAAAAACACAACAACCGGACGACAACAAAAACAACAACGCACCAGGTTGAGCGCGTTGTTCTTGGGCTCGAGCGAGACGAGCGGCGGCGCGTTCTCCTCCTCGGGCGCGACGTAGGTGGTGATGCCGCCGCACACCGCCCGCTCGGGGAAGCCCAGGTACATCACCAGGTCCAGCTGGTTCTGTGCGTACGACTCCTTCGGCGGCAGCACCTGCGGGACAGTTCCATGTTGTATTATGCAAGAGGGCTGTTGTTATTGCTTTGGTTTGCGGTTTGCTTGGTCGGGGATCTTCGAGAAAAACCCCCCGATCTCCAGCTACCCCAGTCAGCCCATGTCCTCCATGAAGACCACAAGAGGACGGGGGCGTCTGCAGACCTCCGCAACGGAACGTGGAGAATGGAGTATGGAGTATTTTATATAATTTAGATAGATAGAAAATTCTTTATTGCTCCAGTAAACATTAAACAGTAACAAACACATTAGAAAATTTGCATAAGGTGCAAAGGCGGACTTATCCCTTACCGGATGTTTGAGATTCGATAATATAGTGGAATGTAAGTAGGTAGTAGCAAAAGAGTTGAGCGTGAGAATTGAAGATAAAATAATAATAAGAATACTTATTAACAATACATATAAGTACATGCTAGTAAAATATAAGCCATACATGTGTTAATACATAATTTATTTTACTTATTTGTTTATTTATTTTAAACACTGACAGCTGCATGTATTCTGTTTTTTAATTTATGAGTGCACTATATATTTTTTTTTTATGGAAACTGACACGGTTGGCTACATCACCTACAACGTCCGTGATGTCAGCCCATAACACCGGGTGAACTAGGTGCCATGTCAGTGCTTCCCCCTTTGATCGTGCCGGCTACACTGAACTGGTCGGAAAACACAAACTATTTACATAATGCACTTGCATTGTTTTTAAGTATTTTTGTTGTGTTTTATTTTGTAACTTTTGTCTAATTGGCTAAAAAAAAATTATGATGTTGGTGTCTTCAGATAATTTGATCCAGGCCCTTACGACCCGGTGCGTCAGAAAATGCTTCCTGGGGTTGGTCATTTTAGTTTTAATCAGTGACTTTGAAGACGTTCTTCAGTGCTCCTATCGTACATTGACTGTAGACTTACGTGATGTAGCCAACCGTGTCAGTTTCCATAAAAAAAACTTGGTACATTGTAGCATTATTTTAGGATTTTATAGGTTTCTATGATGTCTCCTCGTTGCCTCCTTTCCTCAAGAGTTGTTAGTCCCAGTGCCTGTAAGCGATATTTATAATATGTTTTATTTTAATGTATTGATGGATGGTGTACGAACGGTGAAGGAGTTGGCGCGCCACCGCTGCACCTCCAGGTGGAAGTGGCTCTTGAGCGCGAGGTCGGAGCAGTCATGGAGGAACTTGTACATGTTGCCCGACGTGAACAGCTTGACGAACTCGCGCAGAGCGTGCGTACGGTCGAGGGGCTCCAGACCCTCCAGGCTTAATCTGTCGTAGCGACGCTGGTTCGCCGGACCGGCTTCCTCCCACTCCGTCTCTGCAGAAAACCATAAAAATATTATATTATTTTTTTATGTAGACCCAACATGGGTGGCTGTGCCGAGAGATCAATGGTGAAGTCAGACAGAGCCAAAATTACCTCTCCTTGCGAAACCACGCTCAGTTGGGTGCCATGCCAGCAATATACAGGGTGTTGGGCACATCGACGGACAAAATTTTTTTGCAGGTAAGTGGGGTCATTTGCAACGTTTTGACCAATGACACCTTTTGTCAGATGTTACGTGATATCGAGATACGATTTTTTTTCTTTCTTTTTGAAAATTAGCAAAATCCTAGCTTTCAATTCTTGTACCTTTTTTGTTTATGATTGTATCAGAACGAAATAAAATTTATTAAATGTCACAAGGCATCCTTGTTCTAGAAAAAATATTATTTGATGAAGTTAATACTATGAAAAGGTCTCCTCCATGACCATATGACCTCCAAAAGTCCCGAGAACGAGTAAAAATATGACAGAATATTAATTACATAATTAATTTAAAAAAATTTATATGTGAATATATTGCAGTTCCAATAATACTACATACATACACGTCAAATTGGTAATCTCCTTTTTCGAACCCGGTTAAAACAACAAATCTCATAAAGGGCGAAAGCTCACCGGGCGCTGCGAGCTGTTCCACGACGGCGGTGTACTTGTCCTGCACAAGGAACTGCTGCAGGCTGATCTCCGAGGCCTTCTCCATCTGCTGCTGGATCTGGAGACGGGTGCGCGGCGCCAAATACTGGGGGTTCAGCCACGTCGACATCAGCACCTGAACACGTACACCGAGTTGCGCTAGTTTGTCGGAAGATGGCGCTAGTACTACATGCGGCGTGAATCTGTCAAGTACAAGTGTTGTGAACATTTGCCAAATGATGAAGATGCTGCGTTGAAGGCAACGTTGTGGCCACACTGAATAGGGGCTTAACCAATCAGGCGTCGAGCGCCGCGCGACTTCATTTTAGTTTAATACATATATACCACATGCTGTATACCAACAATCGGGGTAAGCAGAGTAATCGGTGCTGTGCTGCAAGTACTTTGGCAAATTACAGCACAACACCGACCACCACGTTTAGCAAAATATTCAGACAAGTTAACTATCAAGAAGCAAGTAAGGCCCACCCACTGCATGACTCGGTGGAAGGACCGTGCCAAGGTGAGAGGTGGCTAGTCTGTCGCCCTTTTTCACGGCATCTTGTCCTTATACCTTAGTCACCTTTTACGACATGCACGGGGAGAGATTCAGTGGAGCTATTCTTTTAAAGTACCGGCCCCATTAAAAATTAATAGCAGATAAGTACTCCGTGAACAGCAATACTAACAATTTCCGTGTGCGGTTTGAACGCGACGGGCGGCAACCGCTCGGGCTCGTCGTGCGTCGCGTCGGCCGCGTCGGGGCCGTGGAACCAGCCGTTGATGGACAGCCGCGGGAACTCCAGCGACTTCACTTCAGACACCTAGTCGTAAATACTATGTCTTTATTCATTGTTTAGGTATAAAGTATAAACAACCGGTTCTGCAGATCTTTCCTCTACAGATTTTCTTTAAATTTTTTTAAGGAAACTGACACGGTTGGCTACTTCACCTACAACATCCGTGATGTCAGCCCATAACACCGGGTGAAATTGGTGCTATGTCAGTGCTGCTCTTCGGTCGCGCCGGCTACACTGAACATGACGGAAAACACTAACTATTTACATAGCCGTTTCGACCGACCTTTCATTCAGTGCGGTGGTACCAACCCGGGCGGGTTAAACCCTACCACCTAGTAATATAAGAAGGGGAGAAAACTAACGCTAGACTCTTATCCATTTGTGGCGAGGAATTTTAAGGTTCCAGAAAGTGAGACAGAATACACTTTTTAAACATAAATACCGTCTGGTATAGACAGATTTCGAGGGGAAGCGAGTTCCACATGCGCGCCGCATTCACGGCGGAGGAGTCGAAGTAGGAGAGAGCTTCGAAAACGTCACTGGAAGCATCCTACAGAATATGGATAGGTAGAGAGAGGGAGGTCGAGAGCGGGACTGGTGGTTTCCTTGCGTCCTAGTCAACGCAGACTAGCTGACGAGGGCTCGATGCGAGCCGAAACGTGAAGCATGCGCGGGAAATTTAGAGCGGCCACTCGCTAGTCCCGTCCTCGATTAACACCCTCCTCTACTGCCGATGGGCCCGGATATGTTCGGTGAAGTCATCGCAAGCTTAGTTCCACACCCTCTGGCTGAGTGTGACAACACGGTGGGTGGCCGAGTGGTTTGGGCATCGGCTTGTCATGCGAGAGGTCCGCGGTTCGAATCCCGTCGGCGTGTACCAATGAGTTTTTTCAGGCTCAATTTGTAGCCGACTGGGTTGGTAGCACCGTACTGGATGTAAGATGGCCGCATAGCAACCTCGGTTGTGTTCTCCTCTAGTCCAGTATAGCCAGCAATCCAGGGAAGTCTTCGGTATGGCACCTACCTTCTCGGAGGTGATATTGGCTGGTGATATTGGAGCATGCGCTTTGGCCCCTCCAACTCGGCCACCCATACCGGATTACAAAAAAAAAAAAAACACAGCGCAACGCACCTGATGGAAGGACTCCGGCGTGACCTGGAAGAACGCGAGCGTGTTGTTGCGCGGCAGCACGGAGCGCGCGACGCGCGTCGGTTGCCGCAACGCGTCGCACTCCAGCAGCTCCAGAGCTCCGCCCATCGCACTGCTCCACCCGCCCTGTCGCGAAACAAAGTTTTTTGAAGTTAGATAGATAGAAAATACTTTATTGCTCCAGTAAACATTAAACAGTACTAAGTACATTAGAAAATTTACAATACGGTGCAAAGGCGGACTTGCGAAGGGATCTTACAGAGATTTCTTACAGTCAACATTTGGATGTTTGAGATTCGATTAATGTAGGGAAATGTAAATAGGTAGTTGAGCGTGAGAATTAAAGATAAAATAACAATAAGAATACTTATTAATATTACATATTAGTTAAATAAAAGTCATACATACTTTACTTAATTTTTCCTACATTAGTAAAACTATCGTCCGTAAACCGACTTTACAGGCAACCAATTTTTTTTTATTTAAAATGTTTTTATGGGCACATAATAAATAATATGTAAAATTAAAAAGAGATAAAATAAAATGAAACTAAATTGAAAAATACACTAAATAAACAACTCTTACTTAATCTCTTAATTGTTCTTAGACCTACAGCTTTAATATTCATTCAAAAAATTATGCTGTTTTTTTATTATTAAAGAAATTCATGTTAAGTTAATGGAGAGAGCATCAATTTCTACTACATCACTAGTGAATTTATTTCACTCACAATGTCTGCAGGAACCTTTTTCTTTTTGTAATAAAATAAATATGTATTCTTTCATATTTCTTTTAATTTAAGTAGGTATTCGGCGGGCCGAATATTCGGCCAAAATTCCACTATTCGGTATTCGGCCGAATAGTTGCCGAATATTCGTTGCAACACTATATTAAATAGACCTGATATTGTGATAGTGGACCGGGAGGCGAGGCGCGCAACGCTCGTCGATATCGCCGTGCTGCACGATGGTAACCTCGTCAAGTAAAGAAGCAGAGAAGATGTTAAAATATCTGGATCTGCAGCACGAGGTTACCAAAATGTGGCCCGTCGACTCGACGATCGTTGTGCCCAGTCGTATCAGCGCATGGGCTGATAGCGAAGAGTCTCGACGACCACCTTAAGAGGCTCTCGCTGAGTGCTTGGGTCAAGGGCCAGATCCAGAAGGAAGCCCTGCTCGACACTGCACGCATCGTCCAGGGTTTCTCTCCCTAGGGCCCGACCATCGGTAGCCTGGGTTCGCCCCGCCACCGGTGGTGGAAGCTCCATTTATTTTATAATAATTTTATATATAGTTTATTATATGTAAAATTATTGTAAATAGATGTGTGAATAAAAGAAACACAATAAAGAATTATTATAAAAAATAAAAAAGTACACCACACCCGTATTTCTTGTTCAGTCTTGTCCTTGTCTGCGGCTCTCTCGCCGTTGTCCAGCCGCCGCCTGGCGTCGAGCGTCCACGGCGCGAGGTACAGTATGAAGGCGACCTTGCGGTCCGCGAGCAGGTCGTCGTGCACCAGCAGGTGGTCGCCGGGGCCGTAGAGCGAACACGACGCGGAGGTGTGCGTCAGCTTGAGCCCCGTCACACGCGATATCTGCAACCGTTACGTGCGTCTCTGCCGACGTTCTGTCATCGTGGCTCCACACATGGTTATTCGTATTCGTGATTGTTGCAAACATTTTAGTTTTATCTCGCTCTAACTAAGCCATTAAAGGGAGACGAAACCACTGGCGGACTAAGACTTTTTGAGGCCCGGGGCGATCTTTAATTTTGGGCCCCCTGGCGCCCTCCAGATTTGAATATTTACTGAATTAAACACAGTGCAAATGGAAACTCAAATTCGAATCAATATTTTTACCACGTTACAAACAGATTTTCGGCACGTCCGAAGGGAAGCACTGAGGTGGCACCAATTTCACCCGGTGTTATGGGCTGACATCACGGATGTTGTAGGTGATGTAGCGAACCGTGTCAGTTTCCATAAAAAAAATAAAAAAAACGATGTACAAGTGAAAAACAAGTAATTAAAAGTCTTAGCCACAAATAGCCAATAAACATTGGTACATAAAAAATCGAGAACATTTTTACGGGGAGCATTTTTATCGTAGCATGACGTCGTTCGTTCACCTGGCAGTAACTTCTTCTTTGTCTTGATAGAGGTAACGTGCAAGATTTCTTGTCATAAGTATCTTGTATGGTTAAAAGAGACGAAGGAACTGAATGAAGGTCGTTCGAAACGACTAAAAATAAAGTGTTTTCCGGCCGCGCGAGTGTAGTAGAAACTACCCAAAGCGAAGCAAGGACATGGCACTACCGAATTAGGGCACCAATGGGCTTACAATTGTGGTTGTAACTGTACCTGTACACGTTTTATATAAAAAAACCGCCAAGCGCGAGTCAGATCGCTCACCGAGGGTTGCATACCACTTGTATATGTGTTTTCCAAAATTGTGTTTATAATAACTACAGCAATGGTTTGACTATCATGCTATTGTTTCTTGTGGTTAAAATATTAAAAAACCTGCAGCTTCCCTATAATCTATTTCTTAAATGTACTAACCATATAATCAATTATAATCAATACTTAAATCATCATAATTTCCTCCCAAGTGCAGCCTGGGGTTTTACAAAAGGGGCGTGAAAAGGCTCCTGTCAGACCGGCATGGCATTCGCAATACCTACTTGTAGGTGAAACGATGCCACATGGCGTGCTATCCATAAAAAACTCAAAATTTTAGCTGGACTTACCACGGATGCGTACCAATCGGTTCTGCAGATCTATCCTCCACAAAACTGGTAAACTCTGGAACGCTCTCCCTGCCCACATATTTCCCCCCAAGTATAGTCTCGGGTCCTTCAAGAGAGGCGTGAATAAGCACCTGTCAGGCCGGCATGGCATTCGCAACCCCCCGCGTACGATCAAATGTCCATGGGCGTCGGTAGACACCTTATGGGTGGCTCGCCGCCACATGTCACGCTCACTATATTAAAAAGAAGCTTTAGAAACATAAGAGAACCAGCGGTTGTTTTTGTACTTTTTTTTAGCTACAAGTATCATTAAGACCGCACAGACCTTAAAATTGTAAATATATATTTTTTTAATTCTTAAAGTTATGTACCTAAAATAAAGGTCACATAACACAGAGCTTCCTTGTTCAAGAGGTAACACGAATTCACCTAGGACAATCGTTTTGGAAGGTAAATAAAATCAATACTAGCAAAAAGTGCACAGCGTCTATACATTTCAGACTAAGTAAGACAACCTACCTGCAATACTACTGCCGAATGCGAACACCTGAAGAGCGAACTCGCGCACTTAACACCACTATAGGGAAAAGCGATCAGTCACATGTTCGACTTCATCTACGACATCCGTCTCGCAAGAACAAAGTTCTTTTTTTTTTTTCTATGCCAAACCGGGCCCACACCTAGGGGGGGGGCCCGGGGCGGACCGCCCCTGCCGTCCCCCCTCTTAGTCCGCCAGTGGACGAAACGGAAATGTTTGCCAAATATTTGTGTACATGTGTGGTGCTAGCATCAGCCTCGGTAGCTCAGCGGTGCGGGTCGGTCGACCGTCGGTCAGATCATAAGCACACCCGGGCGCGGTCAGTGGATGGATGCGTGACCGCTTGACCGTTGGAAGCTGACCGTGGTTTCACATAAAACTGTAGGTCCCTTCCCTTCTTACCTTACAAGGTGGTAGGGTTTAACCCACCTGGATCGGTACCACCGCACTGAATGAAAGGTTGGTTGAAACGGCTATGTAAATAGTTCGTGTTTTCGTGATCGGTGATGTAGGTAGCCAATCGTGTCAGATTCCATAAAAAAAAAAAGTGGATTTGTTGGTGCCCTGTTTTGATGGCATAGTCACGCCAACATTTTCTGTTGTTTTGTTTGTTAAAAATTAACCTCTTGTCTTCCGGAAGGGCCGGCCGACCTCCAAACCGTTTACATTCGTTAACTTCCGGAGGAGCCCATAGAGATTATTGATGGTTACGTTAAGGTTACGGGCGTGCGAAATTTTGCGAATTTTCGCGCAACGAAAATGGCATGGAAGCCAAGGGTATATTTAATGATTGGGAAACCATAAAGTTAAGTAATGCTTTGGGAGCCTGGCCATTATTAACACAAGTCACATACAAAAATATTCAACTGAATATTCGGCGTCCATACTTCTAGTTAGATTTACATTGAGTAAGTCACTGACTTCAGTTCATTGGAAAGTCTGCGCTGACTTGATACTGATATTGTGTAAATTATTTTCGAGTCAGTTCAGTGATGACTTTGTCGGCATTGGCGCAAATAGGTCGCATGTGTCAACATGTTCCTGCTAACCCAAATTACAGTACAACACTGATTACTACGCTTATCTGATTGTAGTGAAACAGGGTGTGGTATGTATGTATGTGTGAATGCAATACCCAATGGATTTATCACTTGACTACGATTCTCAATATTACTCAATCTTACCCAAGGCATAATGTCATTCTTCAACAAGTCATATATCCCACGTATGCTTCTCTGCCAGGTCAGGTTAGCGAGGTCCGTGGTCTGGTGGAACTCATAGAGGTCCATCTTCTTCCGACTCCAGTCCAAAGTGTTCATGTCGTCTACTATGTTATTTATTATCTCCGGGTTACTCAGCACGTTGTGTAGCAAACACAGTCTGTAAAGTAACCATTACTGTTAAAAAAAAAAAAACAATACATATAAAAATTTTAACAAAATATTTAAATAATAAAAAAGGGATACAACAATAATGCTTTGGCAGCGCATCGGTGCTACAAGCCCTAAACACCGTGACAATCAACTCCGGACTGATACTCCAGTGCCACCAGGCACTAGAGGGTATAGCGGTAAACAACAAGGTAACCCTACAGTGGATCAGGGGGCACAGCGGCTCCTACGGGAACGATGCGGCGGACGAGCTGGCTAAACGGGGCTCCAGCTGGAGTGCAGAAGGCCCGGAACCGTATGTACCCTTACCAATCAGCCAGTTCAAATATTGGCTACATCAACTTACAAAATCTAAACATGAAAATCTTTGGGCCAACACCAGGGACTGCAGGCAATCCCGGGAAGCCATTCCCAAACCAGACCTGAGACTCAGGAAGTGCCTGCTAAAGTTCCACAGAGGTCAACTGCGTATGGCGGTAGGAATTCTTACGGGTCATTGCCCACTCAACAGACACTTGTTTGCAATAGGTGTCACCGACAGTCCCCTGTGCAGAGGCTGCATGGCGGAGGACGAATCAGCCACCCACGTGCTCCTGGAGTGCCCGGTGGTGGCAGAAGTACGACTGCAGTTTCTTGGGAACGTGGGAACTGCCCATGGAGTGTGGAAGCGTCCAAGAAGAGTGCTCCACTTCATGAAAGAGCTCGGGTGGCTGGAGTAACACCACCCGAGCGCCAACGTACAACGGACCGTCTTGAGGTCTCAGTGCGGAGAATGGCCCACCCGTCTTCCCAAGAGGCTGGGCAGCAAACAACAACAACAACAACAATGCTTTGGCATTATTGACCGAGAGCCTAAAGTTACTAAAAACTAAAGTAGAAGAAGTACTAGTGCTAATGGTGATCCCTGTGGAACATAAGATGTGTAAATTTACAATGATGGTTTAAACTTAGATTGTTATGAACAGAAATACTTTATTACATACATATCCTTTGAAGGATGTGCATTATTTTGATTCTCATTTGCCACAACTTCAATAATTTAGGAATTATTACGCCACATACAGTCAAAGGCTTTCCGTAAGTTTAAAATATTTAAATTCTGCAATCAATTAAGAAGCCTTTAATGAGACATTGTTAATGTTGTGTGAATTCTTCTATTGTTTGTTAGGGCTAAAAACAAGTCAGCAAGTAAGAAAAAAGAAATCAACCGAAAATTTAAACTATGCTCACTTGAATGGTTCACACTTTAAAGACACGTTCTCTTCATTCAAATCGTGATTCTGAGCCCAATGCGAGCTCAGCTTATCGGTGGTATCGGGTTCGCGTAACGTCTTATTGAGTTGCGGCTCGTCGGTGCGCGCGGCGCGTGGGTTCAGCTGCGCAACACGCGAGGAGACGAGTGAGCGTGCACGACGAGTGTTGCCGAGCACAACTGATTCGTCGTCGCACGATGACGAGGAGTCGGAACTGTAGTCCGATGATGATGAGTAGTCGTCTGCAATTTATTGGAGATTTTAGAAGTCACAAACTTTATTAATAATAAAAAAAATCCAATATAACAGTCATTCAGTCAGACAGGCGTGTAAGCGTCCACTGCTGGACATACACCTCTCCAATTTTCCTCCAGTCCTCCCGGCCTTCAGCTGTACGGAACCACTGCTTTCCGCCGACGAACTTGATGTCATCATCCCACCTGGCGGGTGGTCTTCCCACACTCCGTTTTCCTGACCACAGCCGCCAGTGTAGGACACGGTTACTCCAACGGTCGTCGTCTCTTCGGCTGACGTGCCCAGCCCACTGCCACTTGGGCTTAGCCACCCGGTATCCAATATCGACTACTTTGGTGCTTCGGCGGATTGCCTCGTTACGCACCATATCACGTAGCGATATAACATTAAATTAAAAAAAAACATTTTAGACAAATAAGTGAAAAAAAAGTTAATAAAACTATAACTAAATTAGAATTTTAAAAAAATTAAGGTGAGCATCAAGTGCACACAACATACAAAGTACAGCTCGCGGCAGCAAATAATGCGTGTCGAGCTTTCGAAAGAGACCATCCGGTTGTAGAGCGTTGTCCCTGTCGCAAGAACTCACACGTCTCTGTGCGACAGGGACCGTTTGTGTTTTGGTCACTAATCACGAGTGATGCTTGTGAGTGATGTTTACACGTCAACTATGAGTTCCGGCGCTCCAATACCACCAAAACAATAAATAATAATGAAATCATTATTTTATTATCATTATTCTTCATTTTCATTTTTACTCACAGCTCATGCCGCCGATGACGTAGCAAGAGATAATTTCGAACTCTCGGCACCGCCACCCATGTTGGTTTTCTTTTATAGAAACTGACACGGTTGGCTACATCACCTACAACATCCGTGATGTCAGCCCATAACACCGGGTGAACTTGGTGCCACATCAGTGCTTCCCTTCGGTCGTGCCGGCTACACTCAACTGGACGGAAAACACAAACTATTTACATAGCCATTTCGACCGACCTTTCATTCAGTGAGGTGGTATAAACCCGGGCGAGTTAAACCCTACCACCTAGTAATATAAGGGAGTCATAGCCCCTTAGTCCCCTTTTACGACATACATTGGGAGAGATGCAGTGGGGCTATTCTTTTTAAGTACCGGCCCCACACAGTACAAAAAAAAATGGTTTACATAAAAAAAAATGAGACTAACCTCCGCGAATACGTTTCAGTTCAGCAGCGGAGGCTTGATACGAATCCACTGCACAGATCGATGAATCCGAACTGTCATCTGATATTTCTATCACAACATCTGGTGTCTGTTTATGACTTTTTCCATCTTCCGCTTTTGATTTTGACTTATCTTCACCATCCGCTGCTGGCTTCGAGCTACTTTCTTCATTCTGCGGCTTCGGTGTGTTTGCCTCTGATTTTTTATTAGTTAAATCTTCATCTAATGATTCGCCGTTCTCATCGTTCGTTACACATTTGACGGCGTCTCCGCCTCCCGCGTTCTCGCTAGAGAGCCGCCGCTTGGTCCCGCGAGGTGATGAAGGCGTCTTGTCCGCGACGTCGCCGCCGCCCGCGTCTTCGCTGGAGAGCCGTCGTTTGGTTCCGCGAGGCGACGAGGGCGTCTTCTCTTTATTATTGTCACTCACAGTCTCTACACCGTCTCCCGCCAAGTCAGGAGCTCGGTTCAGGTCGGTCGGCGTCTCGTCCACAGTGAGTGCCGCCCCGGTGCTGGCATCTCCGCTTTCGTCGCCGGCGCCGCTGAGCTCCACGTCGCTCATGATTCGAGGGGTTTTCGGTATAAATACTACTCTACATACTATTTCTACGCGGTAAACAATAGGCGAACGAGCAAAACACGAAGCTAACCTCAAAGTTTTTCACAAAATGTTGACGTTTGATTGTCAAAACTAGCTGTCTTTTTGTCTATGGTTGGATGGATGACTTTGAAAATACCTATTACAGTACAGATACCTCAAAAAATCAAGCAATAAATTTAAAACATTATGTTAAACGTAGGTAGGTTCTAATTATATATCTTTTGCTCGTTTACATATTTTTGAGTAATTACATTATTTTAATGATGATGTGTATACTCAATCCCTATGGGGTCATTCTTGAGATTGGGCGTATTCAGTTGATTCCACTGGCAGTTTTTAAATCTTAAAATTTTATAAAACCTGTGATCAAACATTAAAGTTAGATGCATAAGAAACATAAATTTCGATTAGGCACCAAATTCTAACGTGTGTATGCAAAGATATTTGATATGAAAATTTCATGTCCAGGGGAATCAATACAGAGTGACAAGGGAATCAAAAAAAGTTAATTTTTAATTGTTTGGCTTTTATTTTTAGCAAATAATCGCCTCCAACAAATCTTTTCGAACATGTTAACACAATTCAAATATTCAATAATGCACTTAAACGCTGATTCTCACTCACTAGTAATAATTACCTACTTGTAGGTTGATTAAAACAATAATTACCTGTCTTCTCCTCATTTTATTTTTTTATGCGCATTGCTATAACAACATTAACATTAAAACATTTAAAAAGAAATTAAAGAATTATTAAAAACGACACACTCTCATAACAATCACGTAGAGACGCTCAGCTATTCCTTTTTTTTCTAGTCTCTCTTCCCGAGTCTGTTTTTTTCGAGGTGCGATGATTGCCTGAAATGAATAAAACTATCTTTGAAACGATTACAGGAAAATAGCAAGCAATTTCAAAATACCGGTTACCGAGACTCAAACTGGAACTTAGTTGCTGCTGTGTGTGACGATGTATGAGCAAGATACTATGACGTATGTACGGCCGCTAGATTTTCATGTGTGGGGACTCTGCAGACGGGCCAAGGACCTAGTTTATGGCCAGCATGGTCACACCACCGTGGAGAATGAAGAAGAGTTGCGTGTTCAGATCGTAAACACATTCGGTATATGACAGTGACACTCTAGTTCGTGTGAATCAGAGCATCGTGAGGAAGGCCACTCTTTGCATCCGAGTGCAAGGTGGCTATTTCCAGCAATTTTTGTAAATGTAGGTAAGTACCTAAATGTAGGTAAGCCCTATAGGGCTAAATTCGAGCATATGGGCAGAATTGGCGATAGGCTGAACCGGTACCCAACTGGGAGCCGTGAGTTCTGGTCTCTCGCCAAATCTGTCGAGTCGAATTTCTGCCGCTCCTCACTTCCACCTCTGCAGCGCACTAGAGGATCACTGACTCACTCCGCAAAAGATAAAGCCGACCTTCTGGTATCTCTTTTTGGGGAGAACTCCCACCTGGATGATGGGGGAGCTTCTCCCCAATCCGGTGTGAGAACTCCATGCCCGAAGTATAGTTCCGACAGAGAACTGTGCGGAAGGAGCTTCTTGCCCTAGACGTCAGGAAAGCGAGTGGGCCGGACAGAGTGCCTACATTGGTGTTGAAAAAGTGTGCTCCCGAGCTGGCTCCAGTACTGACACGCCTCTTTCGCCTCTCGTACTCTACTGGCCGCGTGCCGGCAGCTTGGAAATCAGCTTTCGTTCAGTCTGTCCCTAAAAAGGGCGATCGCTCTGACCCGTCAAACTACCGACCCATAGCAATTACCTCCCTCCTCTGCAAGGTGATTGAGCGCGTTATCAATACGCAGCTCATGACGTACCTGGAGACGAATAATCTCATCAGCGATCGGCAATACGGCTTCCGGCCAAACCGATCAGCTGGTGATCTCCTAGCGTACGTTACTCACCTTTGGGGGGAAGCGCTTGAAGGGTATGGTAAATCCTTGGCAATTGGACTTGATATTGCCAAGGCATTTGACCGGGTCTGGCATAAGGCGCTTTTGGGTAAGCTGCCGGCGTACGGAATTCCTTCTGGCCTTTGTGACTGGGTAATCGACTTCCTACATGGGCGTAACATTCAGGTCCTCGTGGACGGATGCTCGTCGGACGCCATGTCAGTGAATGCCGGTGTACCACAGGGATCTGTGTTGTCTCCCACACTGTTTCTTCTGCATATCAATGATATGCTGCCACTCGGCAACATACATTTTTATGCAGACGACAGTACGGCGCATGGATCCTACACTAGTCACCTTTCAGCCAGACGGAGTGATGTGGACGAGAAGAGGCGAACACTTGTGTCCGAACTCGAGCAAACCCTCGAGTCGGGTTTTAGCCTTTTAGAGGCGGATGGCCGAGTGGTTTGGGCATCGGCTTCTCATGCGAGAGGTCCGCGGTTCTAATCCCGTCGGCGTGTACCAATGAGTTTTTTCTGACGAAAAAATTACGTGCATACCTACACCTGCTGCTTCACCGTTCGGAACCGGTGTAAAACTGTAGGTCCCTTCCCTTGCCCCTTACTAGGTGGTAGGCTCAAATTGTGGCCGACTGGGTTGGTACCACCGTACTGGATGTAAGATGGCCGCATAGCAGCCTCGGTTGTGTTCTCCTCTAGTCCAGTATAGCCAGCAATCCAGGGAAGTCTCCGGCATCTACCTTCTCGGAGGTGATATTGGCTGGTCGGGGCATGCGCTTTAGCCCCTCCAACTCAGCCACCCATACCGGATTATATAAAAAAAAAAAGTCGATTGCCGAATGGGGCCGGACCAACTTGGTCGTGTTCAACGCATCGAAGACACAAGTGTGCGCTTTTAGTGCGAAAAGAACGGCGTTCACACCAGCTCCTTCCTTCCAAAACACGTCGCTGAAATTAAGCGACCACCTCGGGGTCTTCGGTGTCGAACTGCCGCACGACTTAAACTTCCGACGTCACATTGAGGGCAAGGCCAAGCTGGCCTCAAAAAAGCTGGGTGTACTCAACAAGGTGAAGCGGTACTTCACGGCGAGCCAAAAACTGACGTTGTATAATACGCAGGTTAGGTCTTGCTTGGAGTACTGCTCGCGCCTATGGAATGGCTCAGCTAAATACCAGCTTGCGTTGTGCCGTGCGACTTGTGGATGACCCTGTGGTGTCCCGCGACTTAGAACCGCTGCAACTCCGTAGGGACGTCGGCTCCCTAAGTGTGTTCTATCATCTATTTCACGGGGAGTGTTCGGAGGAGCTCTTTAAGGCGATTCCATCGTCCCCATTCCACCTCCGCACTACGCGTACTGGGCAGGGTATGCACCACTATACAATCGACCTACCGTGGATGCGCGATGATCGACATACCGGGAAAATGTGGAACTAGTGCGTGGAAATAGATGAGCAGGGAGCTCATCTATTTCCTCCCAAGTACAGCCTGGGGTTTTTCAAAAGGGGCGTGAAAAGGCTCCTGTCAGGCCGGCATGGCATTTGCAATCCGCGTGCATCACAGAATGTCCATGGGCATCGTAAGTCACCTACTCGTAAGTGAAACGATGCCACATGTCGCGCTTTCTATATAAAAAAAATAAAAA
Source organism: Nematopogon swammerdamellus (assembly GCA_946902875.1). Lineage (NCBI taxonomy): Eukaryota > Metazoa > Arthropoda > Insecta > Lepidoptera > Adelidae > Nematopogon > Nematopogon swammerdamellus. The sequence continues at coordinate 18,330,757 of OX336354.1, read as the reverse complement.
AACAAAAATGTAAGTTCCTAACTACTAGACAAGTGTAAGTGAAGTGTGTCATTGTAAGTATGTGTGGGTACTCACCCACACATACTCACACTGACACACGCACACCCATTCAAAAACACAACAAACAGCTGTTTTGCGTTTGAACATAGTACGGTCATTTACCCCGTACATTGTAAGTTACCTACTAGTACACACAGGTTGATCTATTTAATGTTTAGGTAGCAAACATGTTTTGTTAAATTTCCCGAAAAGTAATGCTAAAAACATTTTTTTTTGCGTAACGTGTTTGTTTGAGTGTGTGTGTAGCCCTCCCGAAGTTTTTGACATGAATAACGAAGCACCTTATATATGCGACGCAAAAAGTGGATTCCTTGATGTGTATGTAATGTGTGATGTGACAGTACTCATGTATTCATATTATATTTACGTAATATAACTGTATTGTACATACAAGCCCATTGCACTATCACTGGCTGTACACCTACAATACCTTCATCATACCCATAGGTTGGCTAAAATAAAACTGTTTAGCGTTAAGCTGACCTTTTTGTCCCGTGTATTGGTGTAAAAATAAAGAATTTTAATAAATAAATATATGTCAGATTATAGACATTGCTTTAAAATAATAATGAATTGTAATAGATGCCTTTCCGCACAATTCAAACGTTTTTTCTGGGATAAACTAAGCAAATATTGATTACCCAGGCTATAAAACCAGTGGAATCAATGCCAAGGGAATCATTTTTTAATGAAAATTTGTCATTTACCGCGAATGTACTAAAATCAGAGTAATGAGGTTAACACAGTAGATAATGGCTACATTGAGTATTGTATATAGATCATTTAATTGATTTTGGAACAAGCCACTATAAATAAAATTCAGCCAGAGTAATCAACGATGTACCAGAACCAAGCCAGTGGAATCAATTTCTTACCTTCGTATTTCGGGAACGCAGCGAGGAGTCGCTCAACCACTCCCCGCAGCTTGAAACACGACTGACGTTCTTCGGCAAAGGGTCGATCACGCGTCTTTTAACCGTTCCGCTAGTGATGTACGCGCGATTTTGTGATGCGCCAGTGAAATCATTGTTAGGTCTCGGACAAAATTTTAAAACTAAATAAAATAAAATATATATAAAATACGCTTTATAAAACCTTTTTTAGGAAATGAACAACTAATCACCTTGCACGGTAAATAATATCATATCAGTTAATTGCACAGAAAAAAAATATAGATGGTTTTGTGTAACAATCTGGGCCGTGGACGCGCCAGTGAGATCAATTTTTGGGGGTTTGATAATTTTTTTGCCTTATTTAATTTTATATTTTACGCTATTTCAGTATTTGCCCAGTTAGTTTATAGTTAAAATTTTAAGGAAAAAAATACTTCATGTGCAAATTTTTGTAATAAGTAGCAATTTTGCTTCAGGACAGTGAAAATCGAGTGGCTCAAGAATGACCCTATGCCATGCAGAAGTGTCTGTTCGTAGGTACCTACACCTGCATGCAGGTATACCCATGCAGGTACATTCGGTCGCATCCGAGGTTGGGAAGTCTAGATTTCGAACTATTATGATTCGAAGTTTAACCCTTAGCTACCTACCTCTTATTTCACTCGCGTAACTACCTACCTAGAGTATCTCAGACTCCTATCTTCGCAGCTCTCGAAAAAAAAACTATTACCTACTTAAGAAGATAAATGAAAATGAAATATGTTGTTTTCGTAGTTTTTTATTTAAAAAAAATATTATAACAGCCTAAAAAATCAACGACATTTATCAAATGAACTTAAATCTGTTCTACACGTTAGAAAAACTAAAACTTAACGACTTACGATAATGAAAAATTAAAAGAAAAAAAAATTACGTAAGTTAGGAACTTTCTTCATTAATTTATAAGAATTTAACAATCAACTAATATATCCCTTCATAAATTATAGTAGAAATGGCCAGATTTATATAAAATTGCAAGCACCAGACTTTACAACTTTTCACGGCAGAACCTGCACATCATTTGTGAGTACCCTAGGCAAATAGACTCGATCTCAAATTGTTGAAAGGGGATGTCATCTTCGTGTGATGAAGAAAAAACTGAAGGCGTACTTTGGAGTCAAAATTCGGTATTCTCTTCCACTATATCCGTCTCTTCGCCGTTGATTTCTGAATCCTATCCGGATTGTTTTCCCAGCACAAAATCGTCACCAATGTCCAGCTCCACATCACTGCATTCTGCGTTTAGTAATTCCTCTTCACTATTATGCTCTTCCTCCAACCAACGCTCAATAATTTTATCACTAGATGTAATTTTTCAATAAAACAATAAAAATAATTTCATTAAAAATTTTCACGTAAACACCTACCTGGAGTCTCTCAGACTCCAAAAAAAACGTTTATACTCAGCAAAGATCGAGCTCGCGCATGCCTAACCTCGACGAGCGCAGGCGCGGAACTGCAGGTAGAGGGGAAGGTACAGGGACGCGTGAAGACTAAACAAACAAGCACATGCGAGACTAGTATAACCAAAAACAATTTCGCCAGAGTCTGAGAGACTCCAGGTAGGTAGTTAAGGGTTAAAACTTGTCCACTATATTTTTTAAATTTTATTCTCCATCTTTTAGTTTAAAAAATAGAACATTTGTGTCGCTCCCTTCATAAATGTTGTAAACTATTTACTCTCTCCCTGTATGATGAAAACTCTGTATGATGATAGTGGCGATGGTGGCGGGCGCCGATTTCCAGAACTTTTAGAGCGCTCTGTACATAAATAAAAATAATTACGTGTAAAACATTGTGTATAGTGTGTACTAGCTCAATGTTTATGGTATATACGCATCCAATGCATAAAATAAGAAAAATTAACGTCAATTTTGACAACGTCACGTATCGTACGTCGGTCAAAGAAAATTGTAACCCAAAAAAATTCCAAAAACAACTTTTTGGTTTGGGTCGAAAACTCGAAAACCGCAAAGATATCTTACCAGATCTCTGGCAAAGATTTGGCGAAGTTATAGTCGCTTAGTAGACTAGCGTAATCTCTTTGAGCGTAATCTTGTGCACTCACAAATGAAAAGCAGAATGAGTGGTTCGAATCTGTTAAAATGAGCACATCAGCTGGTGAAGAGACCGTATCGACTGGATCCTCATTAGGCCAGTGTCAGTACACGGTGCCGCGCAAGAAGCGCCTGTGTCGCATGACCGTGCGGCCAGGGCGGCGCTACTGCGGAGAGCACGACCGTGCGGATCCAGAAGTTGATGCTGGCTCGGTTGAGGTAACTAAGCTAGGTCTCTTTGAGTACCTATATAAGGTCTTTCATTAGTAGGTAAACTTACGCTAAGGGGTGTATGTGTATCAGATACTGATCACGGTCCCATACCAATTTTTTTTTAAGATATATATGAAAAACCTACACCTCAAATTTAATACGTGAAGTGCGCGTATTTCCCCTTAATAAGTAGGTGTTTTATATCGTAAAAAAAATAATTATTTGGTATGGGAACGTGATCAGTATCTGATACACATACACCCCTTAGCGTAGCGTTACCTAATATTGAAAGACCTTATATAACTCTAGCGTCAATTTATTCGGCCATCGCTTCATTATTTTTGTTAAATATGATTTTATAATGTAAAAAGCAATACAAATAACTAAATAACTGGAAACTACATAACAAACATGAAAGTTACTATCAAAAGAGGCGTTATAAAATTTAGTTAGTTATGAAATAAATTGAACTTCTTAAGGCACATGAAAATGGGGAGTGACCTCAGAAAAAACGCCACATCACCATCATCCTCATGCTTAGCGTCACCGCATAACTATTCTTTGTATGTAGGCATTGTGCGGTGCTGCCTTTGCGAAGGGAGAGGTGTCGAGGGTGAAGAGAGGGGTGAGGGGGAGAGAGAGGAGGGGATAATTATGACTTCTAACGCTCGTACATTAGTACACACCCCCAATTTTGATATGTAATCCGGTATGGGTGGCTGAGTCAGAGGGGCCAAAGCACATGCTCACATGTTAGTCCCATAACCGAGACTTCCCTTTGCAATGCTGGCTATAGCGGACTAGAGGAAAACACAACCGAGGCTGCTATGCGGCCATCTTACATCCAGTGCGGTAGTACCGACCCAATCGGCTAAGATTTGAACCCACCACCTACTTAGAGGCAAGGGCTTGCGGCATTACCCCGCCGGATGGCAAGGCTTACCCTTTGAATAAAGTAGGCACTTGATTGCGGGACGCCAGTTGCGTCCACCAGGAAAAGTAAAAAAAAAATTCTAAATTTATTTTTTCTCCTCTCCGTGCTCCATATGTCAGCAGCTTTATCAGATTCGTTGCATGAACTTTTCCTTTTGGAAGCTGCTGTCCATCAACTATAGCTTCAGCTTTAATTGTGAAGCAGGATTACAGCTGCTCGGCCGGTACATTTTTCCGCTTTAGTCACGACATTACATTTGTTTTTTTTATTTTTATTTTTTTATGGAAACTGACACGGTTGGCTAGATCACCTACAACGTCCATGATGTCAGCCCATAACACCGGGTGAACTAGGTGCCATGTCAGTGCTTACCCCTTTGATCGTGCAGGCTACACTGAACTGGTCTGAAAACACAAACTATTTACATAGCCGTTTGGACCGACGTTTCATTCAGTGCGGTGGTACCAACCCGGGCGGGTTAAACCCTACCACCAAGTAAGATTAGGAGGGAAGGGACCTACAGTTTTACGAGGTTGTTCTGTCCAATAAGCCCACCGCCAGAGTATTTACGTGCTGCTGGAGGTGGATCTTATATTTTATTGACCGCTTCTGGATTTCCTCCTTTACAGTTGGCACTTCTAGGTATTGGTGGATCTCATCATTCCGGAACCATGGGGCTTTGCTAATACATCGCAGGATTCGGTTCTGGACGCGTTGGAGTAATTCCGTGTTGGATGTGCTAGCTGACCCCCACAGTTCTATGGCGTAGGTCCAACCAGGCTTGAGAATCAGGTTGTATACTAGGAGTTTGTTTGCCAGTGAAAGTCGGGATCGTCCACCAAGCAGCCAGTACATGTTATTAAATTTAATCTTTAAGTGATCCCTTTTTGTCAGAATGTGTGTCCTCCAGTAGATCCTCTGTCTAGATGGCAACCCTGGTATTTTACGACAGTTTTGTGGAGGTTCTAAATTAAATACTAAATTTTCAGGCAGACGCACGCATATCTTGCCCCTTGGACCCCAAACAGTAAGTATAAACTTATTCCATTATTACATTCATTCATTCATTATTTTGTCAGCCTCGGTAGCTCAGTGGTGCGGTCGGTCGAGTGTCCGTCGGATCATAAGCACGCCTGGGCGCGATCAGTGGATTCATGGGTGACCGCTCGACCGTTGCAGGATGACTGTGGTTCGGATTCAACGTAAAACTGTAGGTCCCTTCCCTTCTTATTTTAAAAACAGTTAAATTATGCGATATCATGAAGGTGCAATAGATCGAAAATTTGGAGATAATACGTAACGGCCTGGTGGTGTATCGCGTTGGCAGCTTAAGCCGGAGACCCAGGTTCAATTCCTGGTCGGGATGTATTTTTTCCAATGATTTTCGATTTGCATTTTTCTAATTAAAAATAAATATAGAAATTGAAAATTTTAAAAGTAAAGCTCAAAAAAAAATCACCCCCTTTTTCGGCATCAGTATGTGACCCAGAATAACACCCCTTTCGGGAATGTCGCCTATTTAGGTTAACACCGTGTATTATCTATTTAACCATATTTGTTTCGTCAGCACCTGCTACTCCAGCAAGCTCGAGAAGCATCTAACGGTGTGCAACGCACGCTCGGCCGCCGCTCCCGCCTACATCCGCGACGGCTGCAACACCAACGGCGCGCAGCCCTCCGGCTGCGAGCAGCGGGTCAGGCTTAAGGACGTCGCGGTCGACAAACTGAAGACGGTGGTCGAGCTTGTGGAGAGGCTGTATTCAGGTGAAGATTCCAGTGGATACCGTGTGGGTACTTAAAAAGAATAGCCCCACTGCATCTCTCCCCGTGCATGTCGTAAAAGGCAACTAAGGGATAAGGATAAGATGCCGTGCTAAAGGGCGACAGGCTCGCCACCTCTCATCTTGGCACGGTACTTCGACCGAGTCATGCAGCAGGTGGGTCTTCGTGCCTTACTTGCTGCTTGATCGATTGAATCTTGTTCGAATACTTTGCGAAACGTGGTGGTCGGTGTTGTGCTGTAATTTACCAGAGTTCTTGCAGCACAACACTGATTACTCTGCTTACCCCGATTGTCGGGATACAGCGTGTGTGATACGTATGTATTCCAGTGGCCGTGTGGCTTGTTGTTTGTTTACGTCCTAAGTAGGCGCCGTGCCGATACTTAATTTTTGTTGTGTCGGTGACATTGATCTGGACGGGAAGTACAAAAAAAATTTGACAAGCTTTTAAGTTGCCCTGTTAGCGTGCTCTCAAATCTTGCAACTGTATTTTAAACCAAGTCCATTATTTTAAACCAAGAACACTTCAGGATTCACTTATTTAGAAGCACAGTCCGATTTTTTGAACTCCAGGCAAAACAAAACACACTCGACATTTTTTTTTGGTTTTTTCTGACCGAAACTGTATAATTTCTTCCCACAAGTCGCCCATCAAAATATAGATATTGAAACGTACTCTAGAATACGGGTACTCAAAATACGGTACAAAAGGCGAAACGGAGAAGATACCGGAAATTCGTTACGGCATAGGACTTTTCCAGGGTTGCTGCCTCTCTCCTGTTACATTTAACATTGTTATCAACATTCTAATTGATACGCTTGTCGTAAAAGAAAACAAATGGGGATACAGGTTCAAATATGGAGACACATATATGGCGGCCATCCTGGCATTTGCGGATGATATTACGCTGTTAACCCGCAATCCAAAACAAAATCAGGCGCTTCTTAAGGTGGTAGATGACTATTGTGAATGGACTAAAGGGATGAAGATAAAACCAGCGAAGTGCTACTGTTTGAGCTTAACCAGGAAAGGTTCAAAGTTTACCTCGAGCAATCCAGGTCTGACAGTAGCCGGAAAACCAATCGCAACCGTGGCTGATGAAGCTCCTTTTAAATTCTTGGGCAAAAGGATCACCAGCAGAGGAAAGGAGCATCCTACTGATGATATTGTCCAACTTTTCGAAGAGAGCCTCCGCCAAACTGACAATCTTCCCCTCCTGGGTACACAAAAGGCATGGATTTACGATAACTACCTGACATCAAAACTTTCATGGCCATTTCTCGTCTACGACTTCACAAAGCAAAACCTGACTAAATTAGACTCGTATGTGACCAGATTCCTGAAATCATGGTTTGGACTGGCTCACCCGGCTGACTCGTCAACGCTATACAGATCTCACAATAACTTTGGACTGAACATTAAGAAACCGTCGATATTTTATCAAAAGGCGAGAATAGCCAAACGATGTATACTCAAAGACTCCAATGATAGCGCTATTCAAGCCTTACCCAACACATCACTATCAGATGAACTGGAATCGAGACTCGACTTCTACAAATCATTCCAAGTTGGTACACGCACCAATAGATCTGGATTGGGCATAGAAACAGCAAAGTCTGATAAAGAAATACTGAAAGGTTTTGCTCAGGAGGACATGGAACAAGGCTTCAAACTTCACGCCTTAAACCTAGAAATGCAGAATGATTGGCTAACAGTGGGTGACTTCTGCATCCCTCCTGCATTGAAGTGGAAATCCATAATATACAACTGGTCCCCTGAGCTGCTTAAGTTCTACTTAAATGCATTCCAGCTTACTCTCCCCGACCCGAGTAACCTAGTTAGATGGGGGAAATCTACAAATAGACTATGCCCGTCATGTAAGGAGTTCGTAGGCACGGCCAAACATTTGTTATGCGGATGCAAAATACTACTTGAGCGAGGCCAGTATTCCTACCGTCATGATAAAGTCCTCCAAATCATCAGAGAGGCCATCAACCTGTCAATTGCACGGACCAGGAAAGGGCAAACCAGTAGCGGCTTCCAGAAGGTCAACTTTGTGAAACCTGGAGCCAATAAGCTGCCCAAAGATAGGACTAAACCTTCTTCAATTTTGGGAGCAGCAAAGGATTGGGAATTGTTGATGGACACACATGAGAAGCATTACCAAATGCCTTCGGAAATCTGTACCACAGCATTAAGGCCGGATATACTAATATTCTCAAAAGCGACAAAGCATGTAGTACTTGTTGAACTTACAGTTCCATGGGAAAGTAACATACCGAAGGACCACAACATCAAGCTTAACAAGTACTGCAACTTAGTAGACCGGATTGTGAGAAACGGATTCAAGACTGATCTCTTCGCTGTGGAAGTCGGAGCAAGAGGACTACCAGCGAAGTCGCTCTACAGTCTCTTCAAGAATCTAGGGCTCCCAAGATCGACGCTAAGCTCATATATGGAGAGAGCTTCGAAAACGTCACTGGAAGCATCCTACAGAATATGGATAGGTAGAGAGAGGGAGGTCGAGAGCGGGACTGGTGGTTTCCCCGCGTCCTAGTCAACGCAGACTAGCTGACGAGGGCTTGATGCGAGCCGAAACGTGAAGCATGCGCGGGAAATTTAGAGTGGCCACTCGCTAGTCCCGGCCTCGATTGATACCCTCCTCTACTGCCGATGGGCCCGGATATGTTCGGTGAAGCCATCGTAAGCTTAGATCCACACCTTCCTTCCTTCTGTGTATTCCAGTGTCTGTGGAAATGTCAGTCGTCATGGGAGCCTTTTTTTTTTTGACATTTTCAAAAAATATTTTCTGTGTGAAGGTGATGTGTTGCCCCTGTCATGTTTGATAATAGTTACTAGTAAATTTAACCAAGAATGTATACCAGTAATCAGTTGTTTGATAGGAAATTGGTAGAATTAGTTATGAATTAAATAGGGAGCCGCGCCGCGCCGACACCCGGCCGGGTGTTGTGGGAGTCCACTACTACGCGCCGCGTAAAACCCGGCCGAGTGTTGTGGGAGCCAAGGGGTTAAAGTAATTTACAATAATTAACCCATACTACCGCTCACAAGAACATTAATATTCACAGCATAAATATTATAAAATAGTGATTTCTTTATAAAGAAATGGTTATTTTTGGCCCATTTGATCAATATTTGAGATCTTAGTGTGGTGTAAACGGTACAAGGAAGTAAATCGGCAGGAAATGAAAACTATCCTCACATGTACAGGTGGGTATGTATTTTATTTATTTATTTAAAATAACAATACTCTTTCCTACAACTTTGGACTTTAATTTAATTACCTTTTTTTTATTAGTTTTTTTTGTGACTGACCGTGGTATTTTGCAAACCCCCTCTCCCCCTAAATTGATCACGTAGTATGGATACGAGCCCTAAGGTATATTTTATTAATAAAATTTTGATTGGATACCTACATTAAAGGAGATCAAACTACGAAACATTAAATATAAGTTGTCAAAATTCATTTTGTTCAAATCATAAGTCAGCCACACAGCATAGTGGTGTCCGTCTTTATCTATTTTTTTTTTATGTAAACTGACACGGTTGGCTACATCACCTACAACATCTGTGATGTCAGCCCATAACACCGGGTGAACTAGGCGCCACGTCAGGGCCTCCTTTCGGTCATGCCGGCTACACTGAACTGAACGGAAAACGCAAACTATTTACATAGCCGTTTCGATCGACCTTTCATTTAGTGCGGTGGTATCAACCCGGGCGGGTTAAACCCTACCACCTAGTAAGTAATATAAGAAGGGAGTCATATCCCTTAGACGCCTTTTACGACATACATCCTCTAGTCCAGTATAGCCAGCAATCCAGGGAAGTATCCGTTATGGCACCTACCCTCTCGGAGGTAATATAGTCTGGTCGGAGCATGCGCTTTGGCCCCTCTGACTCAGCCACCCATACCGGATTACATAAAAAAAACATGGGGAGAGATGCAGTGGGGCTATTCTTTTAAAGTACCTGCCCCACAATGTATGTTATCTGATCCATTCATCCATTGCCTATTGTACTTCTCCCTCCCTTACATATTTATATTGTTTAATGAAGACACAATTTGCAGAGCTCGTCGCGAACTCGATACAATGCCACGCGGAGTCGGAGCGAGATCTGGTGCACGCGGCTGTCTCGGAAGACTTTGAGCTGGAGGAGCGCGGACGCAGCTCCCGGCGACACCTGCGCCAGACGTCGAGCCTGCTGCACGCGCTGGAGAGGGAGGGGCTCGTGCGGGAGCGCACCTGCTACGTGGAGCTCGGAGCTGGGAAAGGTATTGTTTGATGTGTAAACATACAAAATAAAACATTTAAGCGGCGGGTGGCCGAGTGGTTTGGGCATCGGCTTCTCATGCGAGTGGTCCACGGTTCGAATCCGGTCGGCGTGTTCCAATGAGTTTTTTCTGACGAAAAAATTTACGTGCATACCTACACCTGTTGCTTCACCGTTCGGAACCGGTGTAAAACTGTAGGTCCCTTCCCTTGCCCCTTATTAGGTGGTAGGCTCAAATTGTAGCCGACTGGGATGGTACCACCGTACTGGATGTAAGATGGCCGCATAGCAGCCTCCGTAGCGTTCTCCTCTAGTCCGGTATAGCCAGCAATCCAGGGAAGTCTCTGGTATGGCACCTACCTTCTCGGAGGTGATATTGGCTAGTCAGAGCATGTGCTTTGGCCCCTCTGACAAAGCCACGCATACCGGATTACATAAAAAAAAATAAAAAATATATTTTTAACCCCCGACGAAAAAAGAGGGGTGTTATAAGTTTAACGTGTGTGTGTATGTGTGTAGGTGTGTATGGGTGTGGCATCTTAGCTCCCAAACGGATGGAATAACATAAAGGCATATCAAATTCTTATTATCTAACTCAGATTGCTTTGGCCCCATAACATAAACGCATATCAAATTCTTATTATCTAACTCAGATTGCTTTGGCCCCATATCATAAAGGGATATCAAATTCTTATTATCTAACTCAGATTGCTTTGGCCCCATAACATAAAGCCATATAAAATTCTTATTATCTAATTCAGATCGCTTTGGCCCCATAACATAAAGGCATATAAAATTCTTATTATCCAACTCAGATTGTTCTCCTGGTCGTGATGTTTCAGGTCACGTGTCGTATTACTTATCGAGAGCGGTGCAGGAGGTTCCCTCGTCCTCTGTGCTCCTGGTCGACCGAGCCTCCCACAGACACAAGCAGGTAATATCATCTTATATTTATTATACTTATCATTTAAGCGGCGGGTGGCCGAGTGGTTTGGGCATCTGCTTCTCATTCGAGAGGTCCGAGGTTCAAATCCGGTCGGCGTGTACCAATGAGTTTTTTCTGACGAAAAAAATTTACGTGCATACCTACACCTGCTGCTTCACCGTTCGGAACCGGTGTAAAACTGTAGGTCCCTTCCCTCGCGCCTTACTAGGTGGTAGGCTAAAATTGTAGCCGACTGGATTGGTACCACCGTACTGGATGTAAGATGCCCGCATAGCAGCCTCGGTTGTGTTCTCTAGTCCAGTATCGCCAGCAATCCAGGGAATTCTCCGGTATGGCACCTACCTTCTCGGAGGTGATATTGGCTGGTCAAAAAAAAAATCTATATATACTAATAATAAATCAGTAAGGGATCGTCATGGAGTAATTTACTTTGTTTTATGAGATACTGCGTTTGTAGACTATGTATAATACTAAAACTAAATTGATGATTTTTATAACTATTTTCTCTATGTATGTATGTTCTTCCATAACTCTTAAACCGATCATCCGAATTCGATGAAACTTGATACAAGCACATCCTTCCTTACCTATAATAAAATCCAACGTCTGCTTTCTGTATGTCTGAGTGTCTGTCTGTCCGCTTATAACTCGAGAACCACTGAGCCGATTTTAATAAAACAAAATTCTACGGATAGCTTGATTCTTCCCATCAACTATAGGCTACTTACTATCACGCTAAATGGCTTATGAGGGTAGCAGTGAAGTGAAATATGAGAGCACTTGGCAATATTTGTATGTAACGGATACGGAATCATTCACCCGAGTAAGAACCGATTATCCTGAAGGGGGAGGGGAGGGGGGGGGGGGGTCAGTAGAGGCATCATATAGGGAGGGGGGTGAGGGAGGGGCGGGAGGGGAGTCTGTCCGCTTATAACTCGAGAACCACTGAACCGATTTTAATAAAAAAAAAATCTACGGATAGCTTGATTCTTCCCATCAACTATAGGCTACTTACTATCACGCTAAATGGCTTATGAGGGTAGCAGTGAAGTGAAATATGAGAGCACTTGGCAATATTTGTATGTAACGGACACGGAATCATTCACCCGAGTAAGAACCGATGACATTACAATATCCTGAAGGATAGGGGAGTGGGGGGGGGGGTAAGTAGAGGCATATAGGGAGGGGGGTGAGGGAGGGGCGGGAGGGGAGGTGGAGGTAGAGCGATGGAATCCCCCTTATCCTTATCCTTTCCTTTCTTCCTTACCTTTAATAAAATCCAACGTCTGCTTTCTGTCTGTCTGTATGTATGTCTGTATGTCTGTCTGTTTACCACCTTTGGGGTTGCCATATTTACTCCAAGTATTAGATGGAGGGAGAGGGAGAGGGAGAGGGAGAGGGAGAAACGGAAACGGAGTGTTAAAGATTGTATGGGAATATCGGTTTTTTTAAAGGAAAATCATAATTATAGCTACTCAAAACAAATAAATGGGGGGGGGGGGGGGGGGAGGGGGGATGGGTGTGACGGTGGCCTCGCCCTTAGTTACTTAATTTCTTCGTGGAGGTTTATTGTATTCCAGAATGCAGCTTAGCGCCCATAGTTACTTACTTTCATCAAGAAGGTTAATCCTCTTCCTTAACGCAGCTCGGCCTTCGGCCTGACCCATGGTTTATCCTCTTCCTAAACGTAGCTCGGCCTTCGGCCTCGCCCTCAGTTACTTACTTTCTTCGAGAAGGTTTATAGTCTTCCTAAACGCAGCTCGGCCTTCAGCCTCGCTCTTTGTTACTTACTTTCATCGAAAAAGTTTATCCTCTTCCTGAACGCAGCTCGGCCTTCGGCCTCGCCCTTAATTACTTTCTTTCTTAGAGATGGTTTATCGTCTTCCTGAACACAGCTCGGCCTTCGGCCTCGCCCTCAGTTACTTTCTTCGAGAAGGTTTATGGTCTTCCTGAACGCAGCTCGGCCTTGGGCCTCGCCCTCAGTTACTTACTTTCTTCGAGAAGGTTTATCCTCTTCCTGAACGCAGCTCGGCCTTCGGCTTCGCCCATAGTTACTTACTGTCTTCGAGAATGTTTATCGTCTTCCTGAACGCAGCTCGGCCTTCGGCTTCGCCGTTTGTTACTTGCTTTCTTCGAGAAGGTTTATAGTCTTCCTGAACGCAGCTCGGCCTTCGGTCTCGCCCTCAGTTGCGTAATTTCTTCGAGAATATTTATGGTCTTCCTGAATGTAGCTCGGCCTTCGGCCTCGCCCTTAATTACTTACATTCTTAGATAAGGTTTATCGTCTTCCTGAACGCAGCTCGGCCTTCGGCCTCGCCCTTTGTTACTTACTTTCTTCAAGAAGGTTTATAGTCTTCTTGAACGAAGCTCGGCCTTCGGCCTCGCTCTTTGTTACTTACTTTCTTCGGGAAGGTTTATAGTTTTCCTGAACGCAGCTCGGCCGTCGGCCTCGCCCTTAATATCTTACTTTCTTAGATAAGGTTTATCGTCTTCCTGAACGCAGCTCGGCCTTCGGCCTCGCCCTTAGTTACTTACTTTCTTCGAGAAGGTTTATAGTCTTCCTGAACGCAGCTCGGCCTTCGGCCTCGCCCTCAGTTACTTACTTCTTCTTTGAAATACGAATTTCACGCGAGCGGAGCCGCGGGCTCAGCTAGTTTAACTATACGTTAATAATACTGATAAAATTCAGTAACCCGTTACGCTAAGATATGGCTCTCATACAAACCGAATTCTTCCACGCGCCGTATTAAAAGTACAGTAGCAGGCTTACTTACTTTCTTCTTTTTAAATACGAATTTTACGCGAGCGAAGCCGCGGGCAAAAGCTAGTATTAAATATATACATAACTCTGTAACGCTCTCCCTGCCCATATATTTATCCCCAAGTACAGTCTCGGGTCTTTCAAGAGGGGAGGGAATAGGCACCTGTAAGGCCGGCATGGCATTCGCAACCCCCGCGTACGACCGAATGTCCATGGGCGTCGATATACACCTTATGGGTGGGTCGGCGACACATGTCGCGATTTCAATAAAAAAATATATATATGCGATGGTGTATGTGTATTCTGTACAGTTGTGTGTGGCGGCCGTGGACAGGAAAACGGAGTGTGGGAAGACCACCCGCCAGGTGGGACGACGACATCAAGTACGCCGGCGGAAATCAGTGGTTTCGTACCGCTGAAGGCCGGGAGGACTGGAGGAAAATTGGAGAGGCGTATGTCCAGCAGTGGACGCTTACACGCTGACTGACTGACTGACTGACATGTGTATTCTGTATGATGTGTATGTGTCGTGTCTATGTGTGTGTGTATGTGTTTAAATTAGTTGGTCAATGCTTTAGTTTATTTATTACTTTCAAACTGCTGTTGAATTATTATAACTTTTTTTTATGGAAACTGACATTAGTGATCACCTACCTACAACAACCGTGATGTCGGCCCATAACACCGGGTGAACTAGGTGCCATGTCAGTGCTTCCCTACATTTCACGTCGGCTACACTGAACCGGACGGAAAACACGAACTATTTACATAGTCGTTTCGAACGACGTTTTATTCAGTGCGTTGGTACCAACCCGGGCGGGATAGACCCTACCGCCTAGTAAGCTAAGAAGGGAAGAGACCTACAGTTTTATGTGGAATCCGAACCACGGTCTGCGTTCAACGGTCGAGCGGTCACCGATCCAAGTAAAAAGGTCGGAGGTTCGAATCCGGTCGTGTACCAATGAGTTTTTTCTGACGAAAAAATGTACGTGCATACCTACACCTGCTGCTTCACCGTTCGGAACCGGTGTAAAACTGTAGGTCCCTTCCCTCGCCCCTTACTAGGTGGTAGGCTAAAATTGTAGCCGACTGGATTGGTACCACCGTACTGGATGTAAGATGGCCGCATAGCAGCCTCGGTTGTGTTCTCCTCTAGTCCAGTATAGCTAGCGATCCAGGGAAGTCTCCGGTATGGCACCTACCTTCTCGGAGGTGATATTGGCTGGTCGGAGCATGCGCTTTGGCCCCTCCAATTCAGCCACACATACCGGAATACATAAAAAAAAAAGTAGGGCTATTCTTTTAAAGTACTGGCCCCACACGATACTAACACATCCGGACACGTCCGACAGGACAACAAGTTGGACCCGAGCCGGCACCGCGTACGTCGCATCCGAGCCGACATCGGCCACCTGCTGCTCTCGGAGGTGGACGAGGTGCGGGCGGCCGGAGCGGTAGTCGCTGTCACTAAGCACCTCTGCGGAGTCGCTACAGGTTGCTATCTCTGTCTCTCTCTCTCTCTCTCCGAGCCGGCACCGCGTGCATCGCATCCGAGCCGACATCGGCCACCTGCTGCTCTCGGAGGTGGACGAGGTGCGGGCGGCCGGAGCTAGTCGCTGTCACTAAGCACCTCTGCGGAGTCGCTACAGGTTGCTATCTCTGTCTCTCTCTCTCTCTCTCTCCGAGCCGGCACCGCGTGCGTCGCATCCGAGCCGACATCGGCCACCTGCTGCTCTCGGAGGTGGACGAGGTGCGGGCGGCCGGAGCGGTAGTCGCTGTCACTAAGCACCTCTGCGGAGTCGCTACAGGTTGCTATCTCTCTCTCTCTCTCTTGTACTGTGTGGGGCCGGTACTTAATAAGAATAGCCCCACTGCATCTCTCCCCGTGCATGTGGTAAAAGGCGACTAAGGGATAAGGACAAGATGCCGTGCATAAGGGCGACAGGCTAGCCACCTCTCACCTTGGCACTGTCTTTCCACCGCGTCATGCAGCAGGTTCTTCAGCATGCTTCATGCCTTACTTGCTGCTTGATCTGAGTTATCTTGTCCGAATACTGCAGGTACCCCGGTCAACTTGTGACTTTCATGGAAGACATAGGCTGGCTTGGGTAGCTGGAGACTGCGGGGTTTTGCACGAAGGTCCCCCAAGCAAGCGGGATTAGTTTTCAGGCCAAGAGCCAACCCCAAACCAAATCAACATCAACATCTCTCTCTCTTTCATTATTCTTCCTTACCTATAATAAAATCCAACGTCTGCTTTCTGTCTGTCTGTCTGTCCGCTTATAACTCGAGAACCACTGAACCGATTTTAATAAAACAAAATTCTACGGATAGCTTGATTCTTCCCATCAACTATAGGCTACTTACTATCACGCTAAATAGCTTATGAGATTAGCAGTGAAGTGAAATATGAGAGCGGGCGGAGCCGCGGGCATTATTATATATTTAACCTTCTCTCTGTGTATTTTATTCCTCATCACCCAACGATTGACTGAAAGAGCGTTCGTTCGACCGTTGGACTCTGAGCTTGGTTCGGATTCCACGTTAAACTGTAGGTCCCTTCCCTTTTTACCTTACTGGGTGGTAGGGTTTATCCCGCCGGGGTTGGTACCACCGCACTGAATGAAACGTCGGTCGAAACGGCTATGTAAATAGTTTGTGTTTGCGGGAAATTTAGAGTGGCCACTCGCTAGTCCCGACCTTGATTAACACCCTCCTCTACTGCCGATGGGCCCGGATATGTTCGGTGAAACCATCGCAAGCTTAGTTCCACACCTTCCTCCGTCTAGTTCAGTGTAGCCGGCACGACCGAAGGGAAACTCTGACATGGCACCTAGTTCACCCGGTGTTATGGGCTGACATAACGGATGTTGTAGGCGATGTAGACAACCGTGTCAGTTTCCATAAAAAAAAAGAAGATATCACTTGCAGTGATAAGTCCGCCTTAATAGTCCACTTGATGGGCAGTTCTCGCATTCCCAAGAAACTGCACTTGTTGAGCCGAGAGTCGAAAGTCGAGAGTGTGCTATGTTGCCGCTTGCAGACTTTGCGCTGCGCTGCGTGACCGCTGCCGGCGTGCTGGAGAAGACGCGAGGAGTTGTGATGGCGACCTGCTGCCACCACCGCTGCACCGCCGACGGATACGTCGCTTGGCAATTCCTGCAGGTAGAGAGCGTTTCAACTAAAAGTTCCCCTCGCCGTTATGTTGGCTCCACTGTCAGTGTCACTGTCAATGCTTAAATTCGTGTTGCCAGTTTGTGAAGATTATATTACCTAATAATAAATACGGTAAATATCGATAATTACGGGTAAATCTGTACACATAGCAACCATCAAAGCTGTTTTGACAGATAGACAGTGGAGCCAACACAACGGCGAAGGGAACTTTAAGTTGAAACACTCTCTAGTTGTTTTTGTCAGTCTCTCGGTAGATCATTCTTTATTCTTCATTCATCATTCGTATGGTAGTACACTACGATTGAATTCGGCCTGTTTAGTCAGACCTAGAATTTGTACTGTTTAGTAGATCAGTGGTGCGATCGGTCGACTGTATGTGCTCATCATAAGCACACCTGGGCGCGGTCCGTACTTGGATGCGTGACTGTTTGACCGATGGACGGGCTGACCGTGTGTCGTATTCCACGCAAAACTGTAGGTCCCTTCCCTTCTTACCTTACTAGGTGGTAGGGTTTATCCCGCCCGGGTTGGTACCACCACACTGAATGAAACGTCGGTCGAAACGGCTAAATAGTTCGTGTTTTCCATCCAGATTATTGTAGCCGACATGAAATGAAGGGAAGCACTGACATGGCACCTAGTTCACCTTCAGTTAAAATTTTTTTTTTTATTTTGAACATACTAGGTTCTATTGTCACACTACCAAAAGTGTATGTAAAATTTCAGCTCAATCGTTCGTGTGGAACTAAAATTCAGTTGCAAGATTTGACGACATACTAAATGACCACATACTAACAGGTAACAGGAAAGCTTGTAAAATGGGTTGATATTTTACAGGAAAAGGGGATAACGAGGGAATATTTCGACATAATGATGGGCATCGTCTCGTGGGCCACCTGCGGCTCCGGCTATAGCAGGGAGCGGAGGAACCGCGAGCTGCAACAATCTGACAGCAAGCGACAGAAGCTGACAACTGACAACTCTTGTCACGCTACCGAACAACCTGAAGTGACTAGTACAGTCGACGCGGGAGTAGAGTCAGAAAGAGAATCACACGCTGACAATTTGAGTAACGACGACACAATACTAGAAAATGGTGAATCCAAAGAAATGTCGCCGGTTGATAAAAATGCAAACGAAAGCGACACAAAAGAAAATTTGAGTGAAATAACGTCTGACAGTTTGAACAAAGATGACTTAACGATGACATATGTCAAACGTTTGAACTTGCCAGTCGGCACGGAAGTGACAGATGTGAAAGGTTTGACAGTGGAGCGGCGGACGGAGATCGGTCGCCGCGCTAAAGCGGTGCTCGATTATGGCCGGACCATGTACCTGAAGGGATGCGGCTTCGATACCAAGTTGTGTTATTATGTCGACGTGGATGCGTCACCTGAGAATGTTTGTATTATTGCTAAGAAATAGTTTATTTGTGTTATTTGTGGATTAAATTATGTATTTATTTAACATCCTGTTTGTTTTCTTGCACAGATTGGGTTAGTATAGAGCGTTCCAACTAAAAGTTCCCTTCGTCGTTATGTTGGCTCCACTGTCAGTGTCACTGTCAGTGCTTAAATTCATGTTGCCAGATTGTGAAGATTATATTACCTAATAATGTAATCGGTATTTACCGTACAAAAAATACGGTAAATACTGATAATTACGGGTAAATTTGTACACATAGCAACCCTCAACGCTGTTTTGACAGATAGACAGTGGAGCCAACATAACGGCGAAGGGAACTTTTAGTTGGTACGCTCTCTAATAAATAATTTTTAAGGTTCTGCCTTGTTTCTCATAGTGACTTTTGACATCTTTGGCTGTATTCAGGTGGTCAGCTAATGTATAATTTTTGAGCATGATTAATTTGTTTAGCTTCATTTTAGCGACCCTCTGCCCTTGTCCCTCTTTTACCCCTCTGAGCACCCGTAGGTCGCAGTGACAACAGGGCTCAGGGGCCCTAACTCTCACACTTTAAATTATAGGTTAAATTTTGTCAGTCTCGGTAGCTCAGTGGTGCAGTCGATCGACTGTTATTAAGCAACCCTGGCCACAGTCAGTACTTGGATGGGTGACTGCCCGACTGTTGGAGGCTGACCGTGGTTCGGATTCCACGTTAAACTGTAGGTCCCTTCCCTTCTCACCTTACTAGGTGGTAGGGTTTATCCCGGCCGGGTTGGTACCACCGCACTGAACGAAACGTCGGTCGAAACAGCTGTGTAAATAGTTCGTGTTTTCCGTCCAGTTCAGTTTAGACGACATGAAATGTAGGGAAGCACTGACATGGCACCTGGTTCACCCGGTGTTATGGGCTGACATCACGGATGTTGTAGGTGATGTAGCGAACCGTGTCAGTTTTCATAAAAAAAAAGTTCAGGGCTCAAAATGATAAGACACGAAAGAAGAAATGCTCTTCGAATGAAGTTTTTATTTGACAAAATTTAAACTTCTTCATTGAAGTCGAGCATCACAATATTACAATAATTAATACTAGTCCAAATATAAATTATACTTACGCAACAATATTTAATATTCCGTGCCTCCTCCGGTACAAGTTGATTAACTAATATCTCAATAGATTTTAATTCACCATTATGCAGGTATGGGGTCAATTAAAAATTACATGCCTGCTACTTGCAAATTTATATTTAATATATAATTTTATGGATGTAGGATAGATCTATTCTAGAATGCTGGAATGAATTGAGTTATATGTTGAAGTCATACGCGTCAGTTGGGTATGCTCATATTTATTCAGGGATGGCAAAAAACTGTTTTTCCCTTTAAATAGTTCAGAACATGCTTAAAAGAGTTAAAAAAAAATCACGCTAGGTAGTAGGTGAGCTACTACCGCCGGGTTGGTTTGGTTTCGTGAATTCGATGAAGGCTTTATTTTTAAAACAAAACAGCTTTACTCACGGTTCTTCCCGAGCTATGTGGCTCCACATATCGGGCCAAGCGTATGGCCCATCCTCACGATCTTCTCTGCTAACCGTCGCACTAGGCAGAGTGCTCATGAAGATGGGCCATACGCTTGGCTCGAAACGTCGAGCCACATAGCCCGCGAAGAACCGTGAGTAAAGCTGTTTTGTTTTAAAAATTATGTCTAACAACCTCGATGAAGGTTCCCCGCGTGCTTTCGTGTTCGCAAAATTATTATGTTTTTGGGCCAAAATGTATGTTAAGCCTGAATCTGTCCGTGAGAGTTTATTTGGTGAAAATCGGACGAGTACTTTTGACGCTATCGCAAGTTGTACTGAGCGCGAGAGCACACTTGGGGAGATGGTGGTGACGTCATGTGGTGGGGGGGAGGTCGAGTGCACGGTTTTGTGTAGAGAGCGTTCCAACTAAAAGTTCCCTTCGCCGTTATGTTGGCTCCACTGTCAGTATCACTGTCAGTGCTTAAATTCATGTTGCCAGATTGTGAAGATTATATTACCTAATAATGTAATCGGTATAATTACCGTATAATAAAAACGATAAATACCGATAATTACGGGTAAATCTGTACACATAGCAACCCTCAACGCTGTTTTGACAGATAGACAGTGGAGCCAACATAACGGCGAAGGGAACTTTTAGTTGAAACGCTCTCTAGTCGCCGGATGGGTCTTCAACGCGTGGTAGCGTTCACGTTTGTAGGTTGTAAAGTTTGGCCGCACTAAGCCGTCGAAAGTACATACTTTATGTCGTCAACTTTCTGGAATGCCCCCCTTGTTGCGAAGCGTAAGACGTTCATCGAATTCATGTCAATATTTATAAAACATAAAATAGTTCAATTATTTTAAAACTATTTTAAAATATAATCTTGAACAGTTTAATTGAAGTTTACATATTGTTCTTGCCAACCCTATTTTTGTACAATGTATACAAAGATAGATAACATTTCTATAAATTAATATATGTGATCATTTAAATTTTAACAATATATAACTATCTGATGACCTATGTTAATATTTAGATGCCTAGACCGTGATGAAAACTTTTATGGCCCCTCTTCACGATGCGCTAAGTAAAGCCGCGTCTCCTGCGCATGTTTTTTCGAAAAAAATACACAAAAAAAAAGTCAGTACAAAAAGGAGGTTAACATAATATTTATTAATCAGTGTCCATAATTTTTATCTTACGTTTTATTTACCTATTTTGTTTTCTTTTTGTTTTTTTTTGTTCTCACTATAACACACACCCGTCACTTTCTTCGTTTTCTTTCTTTTTTTCTTTTTCCTTTTTTATGTATTTTTGGGTTTTGTTCTTTTTGCGATTTTGGACTTATTGTTTCTTTATTAGTAAGTTGTCGAAATTATGTAAACATACGCTAAAGCGGGTTAAGCTTAAAATCAGCGTTCTTATGGTTCGCCGCCGTAGGAATAAGAGCTGTGCCGCATCCTTTTTGCGAACAATGTGTTGTATTTGTTGTTATGTTCATTTTTTGTTATAAGTATTTAATTATTTCTGTTTTAGGTATTTGTTTGCAAATAAAAATCTTGAATTTGAATTTGAAAACATGGAACAAAAAAAATTCTCTATGGTTTTCATACAAATGTGGATGGCCACACCCCAATGTTTCGATGTTTCTGTGTAATGTTTCGTAAAAAACATTCGCAGGAGACCCGGCGAACATTTTAGTTTAATCTTGCTTCAACTAAACGTAAGGATGAAACCTAAAATGTTGCCTTGACCCATTGTGTAGAGGGGGCATTACAATTTTTGTACATGAAACAAATATTTTGCTGCATCGCGGGCGTTCAAGCAAAAGTCACTAAGATGTTTTGCGCGAAAATGACTTCTATTGCAAATTTTCCACTTTGATTGTCACGCATGTGAAGTTACGAAACAGCAATTTAAAAAAAAAAAACCTATTTATCTTGAACCGGTTGTTTTTGGAGTTGGTGACTTCTGCCTGAACGCCCGCTATATCATCTGATAGATTCATGTTATCCAATATATGAAGACTGTTTGCACTAGATACCATGCCAATACTTCAGATCTGTTTTACAAATTCTATTACACAATATTTTCTTACGCTGAACGAAAATGACAAAATTTGCAATTTCTTGACATTGGATTTTTTAATTTATTTCACATATCTTTAATATATTTATATAGTTTTTTTCGATGAAGCTATTTTATTTTAATTTCAGAATAATAAAAAAAAAAAACAAACAATACCAAATTTGTTCCAGGAAGGGAATCCAGAGTGCAGTGCAATCACATAACCTAATCGGCTGGGATAGAGTAGGTTTTGCAATAAACATGGTTACTTCTGCTATCCCCTTCCAAGTTCGGCTTGATGATGACAACGTCGGATGAGTTTAATAGATAACTATGAGCTTTTTACAAGTCAGTTTAAATTTGCATCGGTATTATGTATAACTAGCGTCCGCTGGATTTAGGCCTCTTCCCTCCGCTCCGGATAATCTGAAAAAGTAAAACACAATATATTAATTAATGTTATTATATTAAAATAATTGAAATCATTATAAAAAAAAAATGAAAACGTAATAACATTAAAACTATGAATTAAAAACTAAACTAAGTAAACCTGAATCAGAACCTAAAAATAGATCTATTAAAAAAACAAATTCAAATGCCAAACACTTCTAAAACTTCGCTGGGCATCATGCCCAACACAAAGGCGGCATTCATACTATACGAACGAACGTAATACATACGAACAAATACTTGCAAGGCGATTAATAAAAAAAAAAAAAATAAAAAAAAAACCCGGCACAAGGGTCTATTGGGCAAAATCATTGCCCGTCTGAAAATGTGAATTGTGGCCTCGTGTCTTACTTTTTCAGACACTTTTTATACACTTAAATAAGTATATTTACCGACAAAAAAATTTATTATTTAATTTCTTAGCCATAATAAAATAAAAATCACAAGAAATTTACTTATTCGTAGTAGTACGTAGTAACTCGGGTGGCTGGAGTAACACTACCCGAGCGCCAACGTACAACGGACTGTCTTGAGGTCCCAGTGCGGAGAATGGCCCACCCGCCTTCCCAAGAGGCTGGGCAGCAAACAACAACAACAACAACGTAGTAACTAGGCTAGATACATTGAATATTTTGAAAAGTGTTTAAGTGATAATGAAATCATTTTAATTAAGTAGGTACTATAACATAAAGTAAAGATTTAATATTCATTACTACCTAAAATAATAAATGAAATATGCAAAATCCCCGCTACAAAAAAAGCACAACATGTTATGACCATCAGTATTTATGCTCTAGATCACTCGAGAAGGAAGAAAGAAGGAGCAGAAAGAGAACGTAAGCGTGGACGTGAATGAGAAGACGTGAATGAAGAAGAAGAAGAAAGAAGACCTAAATACTGTCACAAATATAAACAGAAGGAGAAGGTCTAGAAAGGCAGTGTTAATAGTTTACAAAGAAATATAGGTTTGGACTGGGATTTAAAAGCCAAATACACAGAAGGATGGTTCTTGAAAAAACAGCTAATAATGTGCATAGAATAATACATAGGTTATAAAGACTTAGCTACATATTTACACAGAAGAATACAAATAGGTTTGGAAACAGGAGCAATACCTCTGCACAACCAATGAGAATGACAGACACGAAATTCTAAATATATATAGTTACTAATTCACAGAAAATGGGACAGTCATTAATTTACCCAGGAGTCAGGAGGATCAAAATCATGAGGTTAATAAACATTTTAACAGAGTGTTAGGTCAGGAAAGCCTTAAACATAATACACTCAGGAAGACAGCAAACTTACATTTACACAGACGGAAAAGGTTTATGAAGGCAACTATTAAACCTAAGTCATTTATGGAAGGATGGATTTTGAAAGACAAACTACTACTACTAAAGTTTAACTAAACTACAAACAATAGGTTAATAACAAACTGTTGGCTAAATTTAACGAACTGTTCGGTAAAATTTAGTCAACTGTTCGTAGTGATTTTCTCAGTGAAGAAATAGGTCTAGAAAGACATTCACTAACGTAGGTACACAGGAAGATAGGTCTAGAAAGACATTCACTAACGTACACAGTAAGATAGGTCTAGAAAGACATTCACGAACGTTCACAGGAAGATGGGTCTAGGAAGACATTCACTAACGTACACAGGAAGATAGATAGGTCTAGAAAGACATTCACTAACGTACACAGGAAGATAGGTCTAGAAAGACATTCACTAACATACACAGGAAGATAGGTCTTGAAAGACATTCACTAACGTACACAGGAAGATAGGTCTAGAAAGACATTCACTAACGTACACAGGAAAATAGGTCTAGAAAGAGATTCCCTAATGTACAAAGGAAGATAGTTCTAGAAAGACATAGAAATTCACTAACTTACACAGGAAGATAGGTCTAGAAAGACATTTATTAACGTAGGTACACAGGAAGATAGGTCTAGAAAGACATTCACTAACGTACACAGAAAGATAGGCTAGAAAGACAATCACTAACTTAAACACAGGAAGATCAAGAAAGTCACAAAACACGAATGGGTACCTAAATTGATAAAGATTTAAACAGCACAGAAGAGCTACGAAGGGTCTACGCTACACGGATCTCGCGTCTCACCGTACGAGGCCCGCCTCTCGGCCCAGGGGTACTCTGGAACATCCCACTGGTTGGATCTCTTGCCCCACATGCCCCTTAAGTTGGTCCAGCCTGGCTCACGCTTCCAGTAAGGGCCTGGGTCAGTCCACGGACACAGTCGTAAGTGTGCGGTCGAAGAACTAAAGCAGCTTGCATTGTCTATTGCTTGGATAACGATTGCTTGGAAAGGTTATGCTTGGAAGGAATGTGGAGCAGTTATTGCGGTTACAGCCTTGTAGTCGGTACAGAGCCAAGGAAACGGTTTTTCAGGAATTATTCGGGTTACTTGGTTGGCTTTTAATTTAATATTTTCATCATAGGACGTTAGAACAGTTGGCTACCCTTTGGGTGATGACAGGGTTCAGTGTTCACGCTTCGAGCGCTACAGCTCGAAACATGAACGCAAGAACACCAGCATTTGTGTTCGATCTCCGAGAATTCTAGTGTTCAGTCAGGTCTGGAGCCAGTTTGCATGGCTAGAGCGTATAAGAGCGCCGAACACAAAAACGCCTGCACTTGTCTTTGAGCCCCGAGTGTGCTAGTGTTGTGTGGAGCCCTGTTGCACGGGTAGAACGCGACAGAGCTCTAACATAGAACGCAAGAAAACCTGCATTAGTGTTCGAGCCCCGAGTATTCTAGTGTTCAGGGCTGGAGCCAGTTTGCATGGCTAGAGCGTAGAAGAGAGTTGAACACAAGAATGCCTGCACTTGTCTTTGAGCCCCGAGTGTACTAGTGTTGTGTGGAGCCC
Source organism: Nematopogon swammerdamellus (assembly GCA_946902875.1). NCBI lineage: Eukaryota > Metazoa > Arthropoda > Insecta > Lepidoptera > Adelidae > Nematopogon > Nematopogon swammerdamellus. The sequence goes on along the minus strand of OX336354.1, from coordinate 18,305,265 downwards.
TGTTGCACGGATAGAACGTCACAGAGACCTTACACAGAACTCAAGAAAACCTGCATTAGTGTTCGAGCCCCGAGTATTCTAGTGTAGCCGATTTGTAACGGGCTCCAGACTTGAACACTAGAGCTCTGTCGCGTTCTACCCGCGCAACAGAGCTCCACACAACACTAGCATACTCAGGGCTCAAAGACAAGTGCAGACGTTCTTGTGTTCGGCGCTCTAACATAGACGCTCGTGTAGAGCGCCGAACACAAGAACTCTGTCGCGTTCTACCCGTGCAACGAGCTCCACACAACACTAGCATACTCAGGGCTCAAAGACAAGTGCAGGCGTTCTTGTGTTCGGTGCTCTAATATAGATGCTCGTGTAGAGCGCCGAACACAAGAACTCTGTCGCGTTCTACCCGTGCAACAGAGATCCACACAACACTAGCATACTCAGGGCTCAAAGCCAAGTGCAGGCGTTCTTGTGTTCGGCGCTCTAATATAGATGCTCGTGTAGAGCGCCGAACACAAGAACTCTGTCGCGTTCTACCCGTGCAACAGAGATCCACACAACACTAGCATACTCAGGGCTCAAAGACAAGTGCAGGCGTTCTTGTGTTCGGCGCTGTAACATAGACGCTCGTGTAGAGAGCCGAACACAAGAACGCCTGCACTTGTCTTTAAGCCCTGAGTATGCTAGTGTTGTGTGGAGCTCTGTTGCGCGGGTAGAACGCGACAGAGCTCTAACATAGAACGCAAGAAAACCTGCATGCGCGTTTGAGCCTCAAGAATTCTAGTGTTCAGGTCTGGAGCTCGTTACAAACCGGCTACAAACACTTAGGAATATAAAATCTAACAGTTGGTTAATTGTAGCCAAACAGTTGACTAGATTTAACCAAACGTTGGTAGTAACTGTCATCATCATCATCAGCCTGTATCGGTCCACTGCTGGACATAGGCCTCTCCCAAGGCACGCCACCACACGCGGTCTTCCGCTCTTCTCATCCATCCACTCCCGGCTACCTTTTTTAGGTCATCTGTCCACCTAGCCGGGGGGCGTCCCACACTACGTTTGCTTGTACGTGGCCTCCATTCGAGCACCCGTCTACCCCATCGGTTGTCGGGTCTACGACAGATGTGCCCAGCCCACTGCCACTTCAGCTTGCTTATTTTCTTAGCAATGTCGACTACCTTAGTTCTTTGACGTATCACGTGAATCACGTCGTTACGGATTTTATCGGTCAAAGAAATGCCGAGCATTGCTCTTTCCATAGCTCGCTGAGCGACTTTAAATTTGTGGACCAGGCCCATCGTCAGGGTCACTGTCACTACCTGACAATTGATTGACATGGCGTCGCGAATTCGTGGGTGCTACTGTACCGTTGTTGTTCTGTTTGACCGGCCGCTTGCCCCAGGTGCCGTGGAGATTGTTCCAAGCCTTCTTCTCCACCTCGGTCTCCGCGTGAGCGCCGTCCGCCATTTTGTCCGCGTTGCTGCTCAGTACCTGTTGAGCAAAAGCTTGGCTTTCAACGGCTTACACCGAACAGTCGGCCGTTGCAGGTAGAGGGAAGGTCGCCTACACAACATTGGTCCCTCGGCACGGCCACACGTGGTGGTTTACATAAATAAAAATGAAGGAATGAACTGTACAAGACGTGGAAAAGGTAGGTAGCTTGTAGCTAACTGAATGAAAGGTCGGTCGAAACGGCTATGTAAATAGTTTGTGTTTTCCGTCCAGTTCAGTTTAGTCGGCACCGGACCGAAGGGAAGTACTGACATGGCACCAAGTTCACCCGATCTTATGGGCTGACATCACGGATGTTGTAGGTGATGTAGCCAACCGTGTCAGTTTCCATAAAAAAAGCTAGTAATTTTGTAAAATATATCTATTAATTTTTGTGAAACAACCGCGTGTGGTGTCAGTGCGGTGGTACCAACCCGGGCGGGATAAACCCTACCACTTAGTAAGGTAGGAAGGGAAGGGACCTACAGTTTTACGTGGAATCCGAACCAGCGGTCACCCATCAATGGACTGACCGCGCTCAGCGTTGCTTAACAACAGTCGACCGACCGCACCCACTGACGAGTCCTTCATCGCAGGAGAGTTTTGCTGCAGCTGCGACGGACGGCACTATGCGAGTTTTCTCCCCAAACAGAGATTATTAAGCTGTTTTGGTGGTTTAAAAAAAAAACAACGGGCTAAACCTCGCTACGCGACCCATCTTCTTTAATTTAACCCTGGCATGTCGTTTTTGTTAAACTCCCATAGTGCAGTTTGGCTGCTACCACAGCAGCTGCGTCAAAGCTCTCCCGCGATGAAGGAATCGTCACCCACTGAGCTACCGAGGCTGACAAAGCGGTCCAGCGGTCGACCGACAGACGACGCCGACAGGAAGCTACCGACCTGCCTGACGACCTGCTGCCTCTCCGGTGCGTACAGTTCCGGGTCGAGCAGGAACTGCTCCGCCTCAAGGTACTCGGCCAGGTCGGCCGGCGGCGCAGAGCGCTTGCCCCACGAGCCGTGGAAGTTCTGCCACTTTCCGGACTCGCCCTGCGTTACACATACTTACTTACATCTATAACTACACATATAACCCAATTTTTTTAACTGTGCACTTCGAGCTGTCAAAGTCGTTATGTTCTCAGCACTGAATGCACCTTCCCTGCTTACTTCCTCACCTCTCCGCCGACGCCTATCAGTACGGTCTGCAATTATTATGCTGAGCCCGCGCCGGAGCTGTCTACAACTGCCGTCCTGCACATTCAGGATACGCAACCCGCGCCGCCGCCGACGACGCCCGCGCCGCTGCCGACGCCCGCGCCGCTGCCGACGCCCGCGCCGCTGCCGACGCCCGCGCCGCGGACGCAATCTGCGCCCACTCTACGCGCACCTGATCCACCGCGTCAGCAGACTAATATGACGCATACGGGTCTCTATTGGGACCCGTACAGACACAAGTGGAGAAAAAGTAATTTTAGTTCTTAGGTTAAGACATTTAATATGTATTTTAATATGGCCCTAGTTGGCTGAAATAAAGAGATAAATAAAAAAAATAAAAAATAAAATTAATTATTCATACTGATTAGGCGTCGGCGGTGAGATGAAAAAGTACAAGCGGGGGTGAATTCAGTGCTCACAACTTTCACAGCTCGATGTGCACAGTTAAACAAATTGGGTTACACATACATCACGGTGTGCGACCGGTACTCAAATAAGAATAGTCCCACCTGCATCTCTCCCCGTGCGTGTCGTAAAAGGCGACTAAGGGATAAGGACACGATGCCGTGCTAAAGGGCGACAGGCTAGCCACCTCTCACCTTGTGTTCTTCCACCGAGTCGCGCAGAAGGTGGGTCTTCATGCCTTACTTGCTGCTAGATGTAGTTAGGTATCTTGTCCGAATAATTTGCTAAACGTGGTGGTCGATATTGCGCTACAATTTACAAGAGTACTTGCAGCACAACACCGATTACTTTCCTTACCCCGATTGTCGGGATATAGCGTGTGATATGTATGCATGTGTGTATATACATACCTACCAAATGTTCTTGGTACATACATACACACATGCATACATGCCACACGCGTTACCCCGATAATTTGGGTAAGCAGAGTAATCGTTGTTGTGCTGCAAGGACTCAAGGGTAAATTACAGCACAACACCGTCCACCACGTTTCGCAAAGTATTCTGACAAGATAACTATCAAGCGGCACGAAAATCCACCGACACATCGACAATAATACATTTTTACAGCACTGTAAAGGTAGTAGGTATGGGTAAAACTGTAAAACTGTATACAGTAAAACTGTCAATATGACGATACCAACGCTATACTAAATTAAATTAGTTTCAAGAAAGTTTCCGACTCCTAAACAAACTGTGCTCTTTAGAAGCCGGAATTCACCTAGTGAGAAAAAGAATAAGCGAAGAATGAATGCTAAACTTATAAAGAACTCACCCTCGATCTCTTGCCCCACGCCGAGCTCATGTCCCTCCAGCCTCGCTTGCCCCACGCCGAGTTCATGTCTTGCCAGCCGCGCTTGCCCCACGCTGCGTTCATGTCGTTCCAAGCTCGCTTGCCCCACGCCGCGTTCATGTCGTTCCAAGCTCGCTTGCCCCACGCCGAATTCATATCTTGCCATCCGCGTTTACCTAGAGAAGCATACAATGGTTTAACTCGGAAAATAATAGCGAAAATATGGCTCATAAGAACATAGTCAATTATTGTCCTTGCCATGGTAGGACCCGAAAGTTTACTTATTAAAAATGTTTGTATACAATTTGTACCGGTGGAGTACCTACCTAAGACTGAAACGAATAAATGAAGTAAAATGAAACATAAATTAGATTTCTCCATTGGGATGGTTAAAGCGGTCACATGAACCGAAGCAGCGAAAAGGTCTTTCAGATAGAGACCCGCTGAATGACCAAGCTTATCTTTTGACTTAGGAACGCTCTTGCACGGCGGCGGTCTCCGGACGACTCCATAAGAAGTGTTCCTAATTTAGTTTTACTTTGATTTCAATCTGTTGTTATTTTTTCATTTTTAATTTGTTTTTATTAATTACCAGTGTATCAATAAATAAATATATAGTTAATTAGATTTCGTCGACGAGATCGGAACGTCCGCTACCTACCCCGTAATGTTTTAGGTTACGTATGAAATTTAGGAGTAGTATACGACAGAGAAACAAGCATACGCCGCGCTATCTGAATTTTCTAAGAGTAGGCAGGGAAGACCCATTTAAGATCTATATTTGAAGGTTTTGAATACAAATTAGAATATCAAAATTTTTGAGTGTTCATAAAAATATCGATGTTCTTCTTTCTATGCCCGTGAATATTATTAAAAAAAAAACGCTTATTAAACCAAATAAAAAACGCATACATTAATGGTATCTGTCCTCTACACTATTCTAGGCAGACTGTGTCGTAGAGGACAGCTTACAATAATTTGCGATAATATTTTGAATGTGCGGGTAACTTGGTTTTTGGTCGGACAAAATCAATTTTAATGATTGAAGCATAAATGCTTCAATCATTAAAATTATTATTACAGCACAAATATGAAATATGTAAGTACTAAAGTACTTACATATTTTAGTAATAAAAACTGTTTGACTCAACTGTTTGATTGCTACCTGAATAACAAAATGCTTACCCCAAGCGGCATTCATATCGTTCCAAGCTCGCTTGCCCCACGCGGAGCTGAGTTCGTTCCAAGCTCGCTTGCCCCACGGCCCGCTGAGGTCCTGCCAGGCGCGCTTGCCCCACGCCGAGTTCATGTCCTGCCAGCCGCGCTTGCCCCAGCCCCCGTGCAGACTCTGCCAAGCCCTCTTCTCCTCTTCTGTTAACTCCCCATCTGTCTCTACCTGCAAATTAAAGCAATACCAAATTATTAATAACACTAACTTGAGTTTATTTATTTTATTTAATCTGACATGTATAGCTTTTTTTTTTATGTAATCCGGTATGGGTGGCTGAGTCGGAGGGGCCAAAGCACATGCTCTAACCAGCCAATATCACCTCCGAGAAGGTAGGTGCCATACCGGAGACTTCCCTGGATTGCTGGCTATACTGGACTAGAGGAGAACACAACCGAGGTTGCTTGCGGCCATCTTACATCCAGTACGGTGGTACCAACCCAGTCGGCTACAACTTGAGCCTACCACCTAGTAAGGGACAAGGGAAGGGACCTACAGTTTTACACCGGTACCGAACGGTGAAGCAGCGGGTGTAGGTATGCACGTAAATTTTTTCGTCAGAAAAAACTCATTTGTACACGCCGACCGGATTCGAACCTCGGACCTCCCGCATGAGAAGCCGATGCCCAAACCACTCGGCCACCCGCCGCTTAAAGCTGAGTCAGAGGGGCCAAAGCACATGCTCCGACTAGCCAATATCACCCCCGAGAACGTAGGTGCCACACCGAAGACTTCCCTTTGGATTGCTGGCTATACTATGAACTAGATGAGAACACAACTCTGAACCAATAGAACTGAAAAGTGTTAATACGAATCCAAATATTATTTTAACACTTTTCAGTTCTAGTGTTTTTCTATACTATAAATAAAAGACGGCTTCAATACTAAGTATAGATAAAGGCTAAGAGCTAAGGCTTCTATATTATAGATCTATGGCGCCGTCTAATTCTCGCTTATTATTTTAGCCTAATGGGAGCGTACTCACCGGGAACATTCGCGCCGCGAACAAAAGATCGCTCCGCGAACAAATGTTCGCGGCGCGAACTTCAACAAGGCCCGTTTGCACTTTGATTAGTGCGAGTGCGAGTGAGTAGTGATTAGTGTTTATTGCGAGTGATTAGTGATTAGTGTTTAGTGCGAGTAGCGTCCAATACTGTTTGGCTGTTGCATTTAGTAAGAACTGTCCAAACGTGTAGGGACGCGCGGGACGTGGTTACTCGCAAACGGTTTACTAAACACTAAACACTAATCAATCCTGTCCAAATGATGCGAGTGCTAAACACTAAACACCTGCACTAAGCTCTCAACACTCGCACTCGCAAAAAAATAGAACACGCTCCTAATCACTCTACTTCGCTAATCACTAAACACTCGCACTAATCAATTGCGGTCCGAACGTGTTTAGTACTAATCACTAAGCACCTGCACTAAACACTTGCACTAATAACTAATCAATGTGCAAATGGAGGCCCGTTTGCACATCGTTTGGACAGGATTGGAAAGGACATCGTTTGGACAAGATTGATTAGTGTTTAGTGTTTAGTAAAACTTTTTTGGTCTTGCTAGTTCCGATTCCATGTGTTCTTCGATTTCAAACACCACTGCATTTAATATTTCTTTCATTACTTCCTGCAAATGCAAACATTGATTGTTCGTCCATTTTTTAAGTTTTCGACGTCCAACAGTTCTTACTAAACGCAACAGCTAAACAGTATTGGACACTACTCGCACTAAACGCTAATCGCTAATCACTCGCAATAAACACTAATCACTCGCACTCGCACTAATCAAAGTGCAAATGGGCCTTTACTCCGATTGTCGGGATACAGCATGTATGTCTGTATTTTACTAGAAGATTGATAAACATTTGGGTAAAATCTGGTCGAGTGACAAGACAAAATTCGCGTCGCAAATTTTACTTTTGTTCGCGGGGCGAACTTTTGTGAGTACGCCCCTTAATGCAGCGCAAGGCAACTTTTCCATGAACGTTACATGCAGATTATAATGGCGCGCTCTTCCGACATTTAAATTTAGAATCTGTCCGAGCCAACTGTTTTGGATGCGTTCCATAATACGAGTAGCCTATGCCAGCGTATAACGCTTGAAGTTAGGGCAACAAAACGTCCAATTATCCAACTTAAGTTGGAAAAAAAGTCACAGTCGAGTTGTTTGTCACAAGTCGCGTTTATTTATTCCATTACTACGTCGCGCTGCGGTTTTGTTCCTTAGTGCGGCGCGGGAGAGGGGGCTTTTGAGATTTGCGAAGTTCGCGGAGGTCGCTGGAGCAAGGAGCGGATGGATGAGCGCTGAGTTTTCTTGTGGTTTTATACTCTTTCTGTTCAAAGTTTGCGACTTGACGGTCCGGTTATGCCATACTGTTAGTTGAGAAAAGCGCAACAGACCGGCATACTTTGCTAAGCACCCAAAGGTGAGTCCGGTCCGCGTTTGTCGCTCTCACTCACTCGATTAATGAAGGAGAGCAGAAATTACATTTCAAGATGGCACGTTTAGATACGGTTTTCGCCGGGTGTCTAGTAAAGTATGTCGGTCTGTATAATTTGCGAATACATCTATGTTTCAAGAATTTTTTGAATCTTGAAACTACAAATGTAGAGCACTCTTCAGCTCGATAGTTGGCAGACAATTGGCAGACAACTTTGTGAATTGACAATTTTCGTGCTCAAATAATTAAAACTTAGTGTGTAAGTTATATTTAAAAAAAGCTCTATAAGGTTTCTTACCCGGTTCTTCCTTATAGATTGCTTTGCTGAACGTGATATGACAAAAAACAAATGATGACAAACTTGCATGCTTATATGGATATTCTGTCTCAATGAAATATTATTAATGTTGTGTGTTATTTATGGCGAAATAAATATCTGAATCTGAATCCGAGGCAACCATTTAACTCAAAATAATTAATGTTCTTGCGTACATATACACTACTTCGTCTATAAATAGAGAAGCACGCAGTTAATATACCAAACGATTTGAAAAAGTCTCTTCAAGATGTTGTTCGCGGTACCTGGCTAATACCCTTATCGCTCGTTTTTGCAGTATTAGTACTCTTGCAGCATCGGTTTGTTGGGTGAAAAGCAGTTAAGAGTTATTACTTTCTTAAGTTTTGCGTTCATTTGATGTTACGTTGGTTGGTTGAGGTGCATTTCAGACTAGCGCCATGAACACGCGAGGTCGTATTTGTTGGTTTAGGCGCATTTGAGATTGGAATTATATTATGTACTTGTACCGTGTGGGGTCGGTACTTAAAAAGAATAGCCCCACTGCATCTCTCCCCGTCGCATGTCGTAAAAGTCGACTAAGGGATAAGAAAATTCGTCAGCCTCGGTAGCTCAGTGGCGCGGTTGGTTAGTCAACTGTTATTAAGCAACGCTGAGCGCGGTCAGTGTTTGGATGGTTGACCGCTCGACCGTTGGAGGCTGACCGTGGTTCGGATTCCACGTTAAACTGTAGGTCCCTTCCCTTCTTACCTTACTAGGTGGTAGGGTTTATCCCGGCCGGGTTGGTACCACCGCACTGAACGAAACGTCGGTCGAAACGGCTATGTAAATAGTTCGCGTTTTCCGTCCAGTTTAGTGTAGCCGACATGAAATGAAGGGAAGCACTGACATGGCACCTAGTTCACCCTGTGTTATGGGCTGACATCACGGATGTTGTAGGTGATGTAGCCAACCGTGTCAGGTTCCATAAAAAAAAAAAATTATTTTTCATAATTTTTGCGGACACTTCGGCGCAATGAATGAGCTAAATTGTATTTGTAGGTGTAGTAGTGTAGGCACTTTTTCATTTAATTTAAAACAAAGACATTTAAATGATAGACACAAACGGAGTGATAGAAAATATTAAAAAATAACATAAAAATATTCACAGTTACGCTAAGGGCCCACCCCTGTGAGTTCACCGCAAACTCCGATCCCGTGTATCCTTAGTCTAGCGCACGTATTCTTGTCGCGGTTGCTCTTATAATTAAAAATAATGGCGCGATCATTGCGCGCCGCCAAGAGGAAAGCTTATGTACAATTCATTAAGCGAGTATGTGTCTACGTTATGTAAAGTTTCGAGTGCTTGGGATAATGTTTTGCCTTTTGCAGACGGCTTCTGAACGTAAGAGCTGTCTTGGAATATAGGTAGTTAGGTTAAATGCGAAGGTTCACCTTCAAAAAGTCTAGCGAAAGTCTAATTTAGATTCACAGAAGTAGGAATATCCAGCCAGACTAAGTTAGCTGTCAAATTATTTCACAGCTTGTGTCCAGAAATGGCCACCAAACTCCCTTCGCCAGAAAGTTTTATATTGCTTTCCAGCCATTTTGCGATTTCGAAACATCGCAATATAGATTATATCGATTTTTTTAATGGAAACTGACACGGTTGGCTACATCATCTACAACATCCGTGATAACACCGGGTGAACTAGGTGCCATGCCAGTGCTTCCCTTCATTTCCTGTCGGATACAGTGAACTGGATGGAAAACACGAACTATTTACATAGCCGTTTCGACCGACGCCGTTTCGTTCAGTGCGGTGGTATCAACCCGGCCGGGATAAACCCTACCACCTAGTAAGGCGGATGACCGCTAAGTAAATACCTGTGCAGCTCTGAGTTTTTATATTTAATTAGCGGTACCCCGACTCCTTTAAGTAAGTAAACGGAAATTATTTTTGACTTTGGTCGGGGGTTTTAAAATTTGTAATTTAACTTTTACTTTAAGCTTTAAAAAAACCGCATGCAAATCGGTCCACTTTTTAAGACAATAAATTTTTTTATTACTTAATTACTTGATTACAAACATAGCTAAGAACCATCCCGATTAAACAAGCTTTCTAACATCTATCCAAATCGAATCCAAATCGGTTCATCCGTTTGGGAGCTACGATGCCACAGACAGACACACACATACACACACATGTTAAAATTATAACACCCCTCTTTTTGCGTCGGGGGGTTAAAAATGCGATAACATTTTTTTATTTTTTTATGGAAACTGACACGGTTGGCTACATCACCTACAACATCCGTGATGTCAGCCCATAACACCGGGTGAACCCCTCTTATATTAGGAAACCTATACATATTCTCATAAGAGGCTACCGACCGGGTAATCAGTACCGCAGGATTGATGCAGACATAAATATGAAAAGTTAAATGTAGATAAGTATATATAATGTAATTTTTTTTTTATTTTTTTTTTTTATTTTTTTTTTTATGGAAACTGACACGGTTGGCTACATCACCTACAACATCCGTGATGTCAGCCCATAATACCGGGTGAACTTGGTGCCACGTGAGTGCTTCCCTTCGGTCTTGCCGGCTACACTGAACTGGACGGAAAACACAAACTATTTACATAGCCGTTTCGACCGACCTTTCATTCAGTGCGGTGGTACCAACCCGGGCGGGTTAAGCCCTACCACCTAGTGATATAAGAAGGGAGTCATATCCCTTAGTCGCTTTTTACGACATACACGGGGAGAGATGCAGTGGGGCTATTCTTTTAAAGTACCGGCCCCACACGCTACAATATATGTTCTAGTAATAGCATTATATGTTCTAGTATTTACAATCTACAAGATGTTCTCTGAATTTCTAGTGAACACAAAAGTCGAAGCCGGTCAGGCGCGAGTCCGACTCGAACTTGACCAGTTTTTATATCAACTTTCTTTCATTTTATGAAGATGCGTCTAAATTTACCTACTGCCAGAAAAATTGGATGAAACGTGGGGATACCGATCTGTTTGCATTTTGAATTCATCAATTAATTAAACGATGGATCATCAATTCATCAATGCCGTCAAGTGCCGTTATGGCTAATATTTTCTTAGGATTCTCGAACTGAGTTAGGTGGGAATAAATAAAAATGCCCACATTCACAGAGCATTTGAATTGGTTAGAAGGGGAGACGAGGCGCGGTCGGTGAGTCGCAAGTAAGTACCGGTTGGCTTACTTCATACTAGGCACGAGATCGCATAAATCAGTGCAGACGGTCAGCCGCAGTAGAGTCTGAGTCAGTCAGTCAGTTAGCTTTTACTAAATTGTTGTTGTTTTGACTTGATATATTAAGTATCAAAATTGACGATGGCACTATACACCAGATATGGGTTTGGGTAATGTAAATAGGCAGAGTAGTCAGATTTTTAAGTATTCATGTTTATGCTGTAAATATTAATGTTCTTGTGAGCGGCAGTATGGGTTAATTATTTGTAAGTTACTATAATATAATACTTATAAAGTACTAACAAAACATCGTGACTGGTGAAGTTTGTTTGTCAGTTGTTCTTCGCATTGAATTTAGAACTGGTGGAAATTTCGACATGTCCAAGCGTAGGTTACCTACCTATGGATGAAATTATACAATAGACAATAAACAGCGCGCATGCGTCCACTGCTGGACATACGCCTCTTAAATTTTCCTCCAGTCCTCCCGGCCTTCAGAAGTATGGAACCACTGCTTTCCGCCAACGTACTTGATGTCGTCGTCCCACCTGGCGGGTAGACTTGAGTGGCCACTACTTTTACCGTAGTACGTACTAAAATGTCGTAAGTAAAATTGTCATCTTGGTTTTTTAGTACAAGTTCAATAGTGCGGCCGGTTCATGGCCCTTCCAGCTTCTTTTTATTCCGTGTCCAATCGTCTTTGATCGATGTGCTGTGCGAATTTTAATCTTGAAATAGCATTATTTGTAATAAAAGTATGGATTTACTAGATGGTAGGATAAATAAAATAGTAGCCGACTGGATTGATATCATCGCACTGGAAGTAAGATGGCCGAATAGCAACCTCGGCTGTGTTCTCCTGTAGTCCAGTATAGCCAGCAATCTAAAGGGAGGTCTTCGGTATGGCACCTACCTTCTCGGAGGTGATATTGGTTGGTCGGAGCATGTGCTTAGGCCCCTCCGACTCAGCCACAACACCTAAACTACAACAACTACAAACAACTACAAAACGAAAAAAAACAATATTTAGTGGTTTCACTTTCTTTTTTTTCGTTCGCTCGTTTAGCTAGGTTTAGTATTGTTTAGTAAACAATACTAAACCTAGCTAAACGAGCCAACAAAACATTAACAACAAAAACAACACAATAACAAACAAGAAGTTTGGCCAGTTTGGGAGACGGTGTTTGCACACAACAGAAAATAATAATTGATAATTTGTCTGTTATGAAATAGGGACAATTTCTGTTTGTGTAAAGTGTATGTAAAAACAATAAAAGAAATTTTGAGTTTTTGAGAAACAACCAAAAACAAGACAGTCTCGGGTCCTTCAAGAGGGGCGTGAATGGGCACCAGCAATCGAATGGGAGTTCTTCGGTATGGCACCTACCTTCTCGGAGGTGATATTGGCTGGTCAGCATGTGCTTTGGCCCCTCGGAGTTAGCCACACATACTGGAATACAATAAAAAAAAAACCGGCCGAGTGCGAGGGTTTGGAAAACTAAAATTCGTCCTGAAGTCTGACCTTCCGCAAAATTTAAAGACCCGTATATATGACCAGTGTGTCCTCCCGGTTATGACGTACGGGTGTGAAACGTGGACTCTGACGGTCGCTGTTGTCCAAAGGTTGAAAGTTGCCCAGTGAGCAATGGAGCGAGCCATGCTGGGAATATCGCTACGTGATATGGTGCGTAACGAGGCAATCCGCCGACGCACCAAAGTAGTCGATTTTGGACATCGGGTGGCTAAGCTCAAGTGGCAGTGGGCTGGGCACGTTAGCCGAATAGACGATGACCGTTGGAGTAACCGTGTCCTACACTGGCGCCCGTGGACAGGAAAGCGGAGTGTGGGAAGACCACCCGCCAGGTGGGACGACGACATCAAGTATGCCGGCGGAAATAAGTGGTTCCGTATCGCTGAAGGCCGGGAGGACTGGAGGAAAATTGGAGAGGCGTATGTCCAGCAGTGGACGCTTACACGCTGACTGACTGACTGACTGACTGACATTGGGCTTTTGAGAACCCATCGGTTCTCTAAATCGTTTCTTTGTCGCACCGCTAGAGTGTGGAACTGTCTTCCGGCGAGTGTATTTCCTGAATCCTTTAACCTGGGTGTCTTCAAGCGTCGTATTAACGGGCTAGACAGCCTAGCAACAGTCCGCAAATCTGCTGGCATGGCACCTAACTGAGCGTTGTTTCGCTAGGAGAGGTGATTTTGGCTCTGTCGACTGCACCATTGGTTCCTCGGCACAGCCATCCAAGCTGGTTTACATAAAAAAAAAAATTGGTTGTCTGTAAAGTCGGTTTACGGACGATAGTTTTACGTGATAACGTCATACCTTTCAATTTCTGCTGCCCTGGTACTTTAGAACCAGAGAGATAAATGTGTACAAGCCGACGCTTGGGCCGATTGTGCCTCTCTATCGGTTGTTACGCGCTCTCGCTTGCACACACAGGCTCAGATGGAACGTGACACTTTTTCGTGCGTGCAGCCGGTGTTCATCAATTTATAAGACGTGACGTTATCACGTCAAAAAAGACAGACGGGGCGTAGGCTTAGTAATAGACTTCCGTACGGGATGCAGAAACCTAAAAACAAGTGCGAGTCGAACTCGCGCACCGAGTTTTCCGTATAGCCATGTCATGGGTAGCGCCACTCACGCCATCTAGATGGTGTGTTATGAAATGCTTCATATAGTGAAATGTCATTAGTTAAAATGCTTCATAATCTATTCGGTAGATGGCGCGCGCGCATACACTTTTTTGGTTTCTTCTATGGGAGCCCCCGTGAATTTATTATTTTTTTCTTATTTTTATTATTTGTTGTTATATAGGCCATAATAAGACATTTTTTGTGAAAATTTCAACGGGCTACCTATTACAGTTCAAGAGATACAGCCCTCGGACGGACAGACGGACGGACAGACAGACAGACGGGGCGTAGGCTTAGTAATAGGGTGCCGGGACGGACGGACGGACGGACAGACGGCATAGGCTTAGTAATAGGCTTCCGTACGGGATACGGAAACCTAAAAAACAACAAGAACTCACCGGTTGCAATTCAGCGGCCGCGGCGGCGTCTTCCCCGGCGGCCACGACGGCCAGCGTGCTCAGCGCCGACAACCAGAGTACGCAGGCGCGCATCCTTCCTTACGCACGCTCGCACGCGCGTCGCGTCGTCGGGGAACCTGCCGACAATGCAACAGACGGATCAGTTCCATAATTGGTGAATCCACACAAATGTAAGATGGCCGCATAGCAGCCTCGGTTGTGTTCTCCTCTAATTCAGTAATAGCCAGCAATCCAGGGTAATCTCCGCTATGGCACCTACCTTCTCGGAGGTGATATTGGCTGGTCGGAGCATGCGCTTTGACCCCTCCGACTCAGGCACCCATACCGGATTACATAAAAAAAAATCTATGTCCACTGTCCAGTGTCCACACTGTGCCCCTTTCATCTTCAACTTTTTTTTTATGGGAACTGACACTGTTGGCTACATCACCTACAACATCCGTGATGTCAGCCCATAACACCGGATGAACTTGGTGCCACATCAGTGCTTCCCTTCGGTCGAGCCGGCTACACTGAACTGAAACGAAAACACAAACTATTTACATAGCCGTTTCGACCGACCTTTCATTCAGTGCGGTGGTATCAACCCGGGCGGGCTAAACCCTACCACCTAGTAATATAAGAAGGGAGTCATAGCCCTTAATCGCCTTTTACGACATACACGGGGAGAGATACAGTGGGGCTATTCTTTTAAAGTACCGGCCCCACACGGTACAAGCAGGTGTGCTTATGATCACGAACTACAGCCGACCGACCGCACCACTGAGCTACCGGGGCTGAGAAAACGTTTGTAGCATTTGTTCTACATTTAATAAGCGTCTGGGACGAGGTCTGGGAAGGGGAAGAGCCTTTTTAAATTGTCGTTAAATTATTATGGGGATTGGGGAGTGCTCAGAGCAGCTGTTTAACGCGATCCCGCTGCCGTCCCCTTTCCACCTCCGCACTACGTGCACCAGGGAGGGATAGATACAAAGATATTTGTTGAAGGGTCAAAAATAGAAAATAAGTTAGTTATCATTTTCAGTTTAAATTTTTAAGTTTTTAGTTTTTATTGGTTTTATCATTATCTGGGATAAAATAAAATATGAAATAATTTATAATATTAAATAAGATAATAATAATAATGCAGCACATGACATGCAGGACATGCAGTGCAGGGAGTGCATCCCTATACGCTGGTTTTACCATGGATGCGTACCAACCGGTTCTGCAGATCTGGTAAACTCTCTTGGTACTCTCTCCCTGCCCATATATTTCCCCCCAAGTACAGTCTCGGGTCCTTCAAGATGGTAGTGAATAGACCGCCGCGGCGGTCTATTCACTACCATCGCTACGGCGCGCCGTAGCAATCGGAACCCCCCCCATACGACCGAATGCCTTAGGCGTCGTTAAAAACATTATGGGTGGGTCGGCGTTACATGTCGCACCTTCAATAAAAAAAAAGTGATTTTTATAAAAATAAAAAAATATTCAGACAAAAACGTTTTTTTATTGACATACCCAGCTACACCCGTGATATTAACAATTACTATTTGTCAGTATTTAGATGTTGGTCGTATCATGGCAGTTCATGCATACATACATATCACACACGCTGAATCCCGACAATCGGGGTAAGCAGAGCAATCGGTGTTGTGCTGCAAGAACTCTGCTAAATTACAGCACAACACCGACCACCACGTTTCGCAAAGTATTCGAACAAGACATCGATCGATCAAGCAGCAAGTAAGGCACGAAGAAGGCACCTGCTGCATGACTTGGTGGAAGTACCGTGCCAAGGTGAGAGGTGGCGATCCTGTCGCCCTTTAGCACGGTATCTTGTCCTTATCCCTTAGTCGCCTTTTACGACATGCACGGGGAGAGAAGCAGTGGGGCTATTCTTTTTAAGTACCGGCCCCACACAGTACAGTTCATTTTGAGTAATTTAAGTTACTCGAATACAATCCAAATATTCTTTATTGAATACCGTTACAAACGATGTATAAAAGGAGATTTAAACGCCTTACGCCCTTATTTATATACAGGGTGTCCCAGTTATAGTGGTCCAAAAATTTTTTTTAGATAGAGGACATCATGTTGATTCATTTAAAAAAAACATTAGTTCCGCGAAAATCAATAGTTTAGAAGTTATGATTTTTTTTACTTTTTTTTTAATTTCTCTATTTTAGTCACATAAACCGCTCTAGTTGGATATCTATTCCACAAAATCGAATAAAATTTGGTATGAAAGTAGAGGAGACATGTAGCTAGTACGTAATGAATCGTTTTTAGGTTTACTCCTAGACTGTACTGTTGTTATAGCTCTTTCAGTGAATTTTTGTTCAGTTTACATTAAAAGTGATTAATTTTTGAAAAATCACTGTGAAAAAAAAATTTACTACCGAAGATTTGCCCATGTCCTTAAAAACTACCTATACATATCACAATTCTCCTAACCAAAAATTGTATTGGTGTTACAATTGTAACATATTCAAAATTAACATCATTTTTACAAAGTCACTACAATAAAAAGTGACGATTACCTTAATTTTTAAAATCATATTTTTTTCAAAACGTTAGTTCCACTACAATTTCACATTATTCACAAACCTGTCTCCAACAGCGCTAATCTACACATAAAAAACTGGTTAGTAATGTTTTTAAAAAATAACATTTTAAAAATTAAGGTAATCTTAGTCAACAAGATGTCCTCCATCTAAAAAAAAATTTTGGACCACTATAACTGGGCCACCCTGTATAACTAACCTAGCGTCCCCTCTGTTCATCATCGTCAAAAATCAGTTTAAAGAAATTGTATAGTTGTATAATTGTATGTACCGTGTGGGGTCGGTACTTTTTTTTTTTTTAATTTTTTTTTTTTATGGTAACTGACACGGTTGGCTACATCACCTACAACATCCGTGATGTCAGCCCATAACGCCGGGTGAACTTGGTGCCGCGTCAGTGCTTCCCTTCGGTCGTGCCGGCTACACTGAACTGGACGGAAAACACAAACTATTTACATAGCCGTTTCGACCGACCTTTCATTCAGTGCGGTGGTACCAACCCGGGCGGGTTGAACCCTACCACCTAGTGATATAAGAAGGGAGTAATATCCCTTAGTCGCCTTTTACGACATACACGGGGAGAGATGCAGTGGGGCTATTCTTTTAAAGTACCGGCCCCACACAGTACAATACTTACAATACTTAAAAAGAATAGCCCCACTGCATCTCTCCCCGTCGCATGTCGTAAAAGTCGACTAAGGGATCCTCAGCCTCGGCAGCTTAATGGTGCGGAATTGGATGGATGACCGCCCGACTGTTGGAGGCTGACCGTGGTTAGGATACCACGTTAAACTGTAGGTCCCTTCCCTTCTTACCTTACTAGGTGGCAGGGTTTATCCCGGCCGGGTTGGTACCACCGCACTGCGCGAAACGTCGGTCGAAACGGCTATGTAAATAGTTCGTGTTTTCCGTCGTTCAGTGTAGAAGGGAAGCACTGACGTGGCACCAAGTCCACCCGGTGTTATGGGCTGACATCACGGATGTTGTAGGTGATGTAGCCAACCGTGTCAAGTTTCCATAAAAAAAAAAAACTTTTTTTGGGTTCCGTATCCGTCGTACGGGACTAATTCGTATTACTAACTACTAAGCCTACGCCATTGTCACACAGGCGCGCCGCCGTCTACCGAAAACAGTATGAAGCATTTTAACTAATCATGAATTTGAACTAATATGAACCATTTCATAAAACACGTCATATATCGCGCGAGTGGCGCTGACCAATTTGACAAAGGCTCTTTACACCTGATCCACTTAATTAAGTCCTTGCAGTCAGAACTTCAAAAACAAAAAACAAAAAACAAAACAAAAACAAAAATCTGTTTTTGATCTTGCTCTCAAGCTGTATTTTCAATCGACTGTAGGCGGTGTTATTATGTGGATAGTCACTAAATGCTTGTAAAAATGATTATGGAAAAAAAAAGCCCTGCGTAGTTTCTTACCGGTTCTTCTTCGTGGGTGTAATCGAATCGGATAGAACAAATTGTTACAAATTCGAGTACAGTCATGCTGTCTAATGAATGCTTAATAAACAATATACAATATACAACATCATGACATAGCGATACGGAACCCTCGGTGCGCGAGTTCGACTCGCACTTGGCCGGTTTTTTTAGTTCCTAATTTGTCCAAAACAATTTCATACAAAGTGGTGTCTTCTTAGGTCGAGAAAAATCTAGAAATTTTATCCGAGCCAAGGTTAGCTGTTACGAAGTAATTGCCCGAGAAAAAAAAAGAGACCCGGATAACTTAAAAAGGTACGAAAAAGTACTTATTAAAGGTTCTTCTCATGAAAAGGAGTCAGAATAAATACGTGTTTCGTCGCTTCATTAAATGCTTGATCCACGTCGGGTCAGTGTTACCTTATTTAACTTAATTAAATTAAATTATCTACGCGAAATATGACCTGGGCCAGTGAGCGATGGGTGCTCTAGGCTAATAAGCGAGAGAGAAAGTAAAACACAGAGCGCGCGTGTACTGCGTAAGAAACGGTTGTCGCGATGAATGAAGATCCTTTTTTGTTTAAACTAATTAGAATGAAATTAACCTAATGAAGAACGAAAATTTTTATTTACAGTATGATTAACATGTAATTATTTAGTTTTTATTATTTATTAGGTTAAGTTTTACTCACTGATCAAGTTGTATTTGGTATTACTGTTATGTGTTTTTTCTTCCTTACCTTTAATAAAATCCAACGTCTGCTTTCTGTCTGTATGTATGTATGTCTGTCTGTCCGCTAATAACACGAGAACGACTGAACCGATTTTAATAAAAAAAAAATCTACGGATAGCTTAATTCTTATCATCAACTATAGGCTCCTTACTATCACGCTAAATGGCTTATGAGGTTAGCAGAGAAGTCAAATATGAGAGCGGGCGGAGCCGCGGGCACAGCTAGTCATTCCAATAAAAGTTCATTCAGGATGAAGAACATATTAAAAATATATAAAAACTGGTACAGGTTCACATGATCCATTTATTTATTTTCATACATAAAATATAAAAAGTAATTTTTTTTTTTTTTTTTTTTATGTAATCCGGTATGGGTGGCTGAGTCGGAGGGGCCAAAGCACATGCTCTAACCAGCCAATATCACCTCCGAGAAGGTAGGTGCCATACCGGAGACTTCCCTGGATTGCTGGCTATACTGGACTAGAGGAGAACACAACCGAGGTTGCTTGCGGCCATCTTACATCCAGTACGGTGGTACCAACCCAGTCGGCTACAATTTGAGCCTACCACCTAGTAAGGGGCAAGGGAAGGGACCTACAGTTTTACACCGGTTCCGAACGGTGAAGCAGCGGGTGTAGGTATGCACGTAAATTTTTTCGTCAGAAAAAACTCATTGGTACACGCCGACCGGATTCGAACCTCGGACCTCCCGCATGAGAAGCCGATGCCCAAACCACTCGGCCACCCGCCGTCTGGCCGGTGGCCAGTAATACTAATAACTAAAGAATTAAAACCTAAGATAAAAGCCGAGATCCGGAACGCACCTGAACCCCCGTCTACGGAAACTACCCGCACTGGCCACGGCTACAATCTTCGTCAACGACGGACGAAGATGTGACAGTTCTCTGCCAACCGTCGCACAAGGCAGAGTGCTCCATGAAGATGGGCCATACGCTTGGCCCGAAACGTCGAGCCACATAGCTCGGAGTGAAACCGTGAGTAAAGCTGATTGATTTAAAATAATTAAAACCTACCTAACAAACATTAAAATAACTATCAAAGGGGGCGTTTTCAAATGTTCCTAGATAAAAACTAAATGTATTTGTTTTGTTTTTTTTTTTATGGAAAGTTCCAACTACAAGTAGGTAAGGGTCTAACGATGCCCATATACAATGCAATTCTGTGATACACGGGGATTGCGAATGCCATGCCGGCCTGACAGGAGCTTTTTCATGTCCGTTTATTCAAAAACCCTAAGCTGTACTCGGGAGGATATAGCTGCGAACAGAAGGCTTATTGAAGAATACAAATTTTCACCAGTCGACTTCGCCTTCAAGAACAGGCAAGAGTAACGATGTAACGGAATGGAAATGTGAAGCTCGCGAAGGTAAGAAGGGAAGAAACGTACAGGAACGCATATAAGTTCTGACCGCGCCCGACGGACGGCGGACGATCGATCGCACCGTCGAGTTATCTACCGAGGCCGACGACTTTAATGTACAGGTTACCTCGCGGTGTTTTATCCACTACTCGACTAAATGCAAAAAAAAAATCCTGGCTCCGTCACAACAATAGCTTGCAGCTTTCCACTCTTACAGTAACCAAGTGGTGTCCATTTCGCTACTGTTGTTTAGTAATAATGACAAGTCACGTGGTGTCTCTATACTTTATCTTCTCTAT
Source organism: Nematopogon swammerdamellus (assembly GCA_946902875.1). Taxonomy (NCBI): domain Eukaryota; kingdom Metazoa; phylum Arthropoda; class Insecta; order Lepidoptera; family Adelidae; genus Nematopogon; species Nematopogon swammerdamellus. The sequence continues at coordinate 18,284,664 of OX336354.1, read as the reverse complement.
GTAATAAGCCGGTAAGGCCTCAGATATGAGAAAAAGGTCGGAGATAAAGGTTGGAGAAGTGAGAGTAAATTAGAAGTAGTAAAAATTATGGAACAAAATATTTTTTTTTTTCATATACATAATTTTGGAAAGAAAATTAGGTTTTTTCGTGATTTTGTCTTGCAATCAAAGTCAAATCATACCGAAAACGTGTGTCTTGCGATATCCTAAATTAATTAAACTAATTAAATGTTTCAGGATAAATAAAGCGGAAAACGTTCGATTATAATTCGACCGTTGCAGTTGGAGGCTGACCGTGGTTCGGGTTCCACGTAAAACTGTAGTAAAAAATGTAAGAAGGGAAGGGCCCTTCTTACCTTACTAAATGGTAAGGTTTAACCCGCCCGGGTTGATACCACCGCACTGAATGAAACGTCGGTCGAAACTGCTATTTAAATAGTTCGTGTTTTCCGTCCAGGAGGTCTATTCGCGGAAATGCTCAAAGAGGATTCAGGACGGTTTCAGGAGTAAAAACCGCTCTGCCAGTACTTTGGTATTCCACAAATCGATCGCAGCGCCACGCGGAGCAGTGGCACGGAATTAAAACATTGCAAACGGAATCCGTCGTTATTTTGTATGGTAGACGTCAAACCTTAGCTATTCTGGCAGCACTTTTGACAGCTGAGAATAATTGCGGAATCACTCATGGAAAGTTTCCGCAGCTATTTAGTAACTTCTGCCATACAGAACAACGAGAATTCAAGGCGAGTGATACAAAATACATGCAATCGTAAAAATGTGGAGTTATTTGTGGGGAATGGAGAGATTGGAGGAGGCACATCGCGAGGACATTGTGCGAAGTCGCAGACGCCGACGCATGCTGCGTGAATATGGGAGCGAAGATATGACGGAAGGTGAATTTATACAATCCTTCCGTCTTTCCCACGAGGTCTTTGACGAGCTGGAGCCCCACGTAAAAGAACGCACTCGCGTTGGCGACATATCAAGCTCTACAAAGGTAGGTTCGTAATAATATATTACGAACCTACCTGCACCTAAGTGCATCATGGTATTTAAAGTAAGTAATTATTTATATCTCTATAAATGATTATAGAGACGCCTTTTAATATTTTATCCGCGATGCAATCAAATATATTTCATATTTGCACTTGTTTTATGCCGATAGACCTATGCATTATACCCACGGATATTATTTCATCATAATTATTATCGTTCCAAGCATGATTCACTCAGCTTGAGTGCAAAGTTAGCTGTCTTTTTTATACCTCCATGTTTATAACTTGTCGTTTTAGCTTGAAGCTGCTCTTGCGTTTTACGCAAGCGGCAGCTACCAAACTATAGTGGGGCAGCATAGCGCAGCAACGATGTCGCAGCCATAGGTGTCTCGGGCCATACGGGAGGTGAGCGAAGCACTGAATGAACCCCAAATAATTCATAGACATGTGAAGTTCCCGCAGAACGCAGGAGAACGGGCTGATTTGAAAATGAGGTACGAACTTAATTATAAAATGTATCTCAGTGTTTTTACAGAATGTGTATTTTTCCAAAAAATTTAATTCCAACAGGATTCCAATAGAATATACTGTTGGAATCAAGTTGGACCGTTAATATTATAAAAATTTCCACTAGTCAAAAGTAGTAGTTGGATAAATAAATTGGTGTACAGGCACGAGTATTTCTTTCTGGTGCCTCTTAGGGGTTGCAGACTGCAGTAATTTCTCACCAATGAAAAGGATGAAAAACAAAATAAATCTAAAATTATTTTCTTTTCATACACTAGGTACGATACTCCTCTCACCTTTGATACAGCTCTCACTTCCGAATCCTTGAGTTCCCTTCTCGAAGAAAACATTCTGAAGAATGACCGACGGGCAACTCGTAACCGCGTATAATGCATAACACAGAAGAAAAAAAAAACTGTTTGCAAAAGAGATAAAGAAACGATTTCTACTAAGTAATTAATAGATACTAATGCAACGTGTTTTTCGTAGATTCTACCAAAAACATGGCATACCGGGGGTCATCGGCTGCATAGACTACACGCACGTTGCTCTCGTGCGTCCCAAACGACACGAGGAGCGATATTTTAATCGTAAAAACTTTCACTCAAAGAACGCCCAAAGTTCAGCTTAGCCGGCACGACCGAAGGGAAGCACTGCCATGACACCTAGCTCACCAAGGTGTTATGGGCTGACATCACGGATGTAGTAGGTGATTAATTTTTTTTCTTCACTCATGTTTTCAGGCACATCCGAGGATGGTTAATGGATATCTGCTGTGAACGAAAGACGCGGGAACAGTTATCATATAAGAAAACAAGCTGTGCCCGTGGCTCCGCCCGCTCTCATATTTCACTTCACTGCTAACCTCATAAGCCATTTAGCGTGATAGTAAGTAGCCTATAGTTGATGGGAAGATTCAAGCTATCCGTAAAATTTTGTTTTATTAAAATCGGTTCAGTGGTTCTCGAGTTATAAGCTCAGACAGACACTCAGACAGACAGAAAGCAGACGTTGGATTTTATTATAGGTAAGGATAAACATTAAATTATGTTGACTTGTGCATGTGCAAGCATTGACTTATGTGCAAGATGGATCAATAAATTAATGATGAATATAGAAAGAAAGAAAGAAAGAAAAACGTTTATTCAGCTAAAACTATAAAATAACAAAACAAGATTATAAAATAAAAAATTTAAAAATCATTTTTTTAGCTGAAAGGGAGCAAACACAGCACGATGCAAAACCTAACAAAAATAGTTGCGGCTGGCTTTAAGTCTGCCCCCTTATTATTATTACATAACAACAATTTAGATTTAATCAAATTATAAACTGAAAATCGAATTTAACAACCAAAAACCAAATATAAACACAAAAATATTTAAAAACATTATGGTAGGTAACTCAAAGACACATTACATAAAAAATTAAATAATAACGAATTAACAATTTTGAACAAAAAAAATAATATATTAATAAGTATTAAGTCAGTCAGTCAGTCAGTCAGTCAGCTTGTTAGCGTCCACTGCTGGACATACGCCTCCAATTTTCCTCCAGTCCTCCCGGCCTTCAGCGATACGGAACAACTGCTTTCCGCCGACGCACTTGATGTCGTCGTCCCACCTGGTCGGTGGTCTTCCCACACTCCGTTTTCCTGTCCACGGCCGCCAGTGTAGGATATTATAATTTTTTATTAACGTGAAAACACTAACACATATTCAAGTATGTGAGAAATTTATCCAAATAAACATTTTACAAAATAAGCACTTCTAAAAAAATTCTTAAAAATGTAAAGGTCGCGCGTCGCTCCCTTCACCGTTTGAGTTAACCAGCACCTATGCTTGGGATAACGGCTACCTACCTCTAAAATTTTTGTTTCATGAATTTTCGATATTTTTAGGTAGGACTCGTACCCCGCGTACTTACTGGACGCCGACTGGTAACGCGGGACGACACGCGTGAAAACAGATAATTTTATCAAATTACCAGCTTCTGTCCGCCCAACGATTTCGCTCTCGTGATATTTTTTTCAGCCTATTGAATGCTTGCTCACAGCACGTCGATCGCAAGTTGTGTCGGCTATCGGCCTATATCGGCCTAGTAACGCCAACGGCGGCGGAGGCGGCGCGGGGCGTGGCGCGTAGTAGTTTTCATGAGTTTTTTTGACGAGATGACGTCACGTCTTATAAATGTATGAGCACCGGATCAGACAACAGAAGTTTTGATGGCCAGTCACAAGATGATTAATCTTTCTACTGGAAATAGAAATTACTGATCTTTGATCTATGTACTACGATTATTCCACGTCATCACGTAAAACTATCGTCCGTAAACCGACTTTACAGACAACCAATTTTTTTCATAAATTGCGATCCTTCGCATTAGAACTTTGAAAAGCGTGTGATCGATAGATATAACAAATGGCGTCATTTTGCTATAAAATTCCATTCAAATTCTCTTTAGTTTCTGAGATCAAGTCTTCAAAGTTCACGCGGAAGAAAAAATCGACATTTGGTTACCGTATAGTTTCAGCCTCCAACGGTCGTGCGGTCACCCATCCAGGATCCAGGTAATGACCGACCGCACCACTGAGCTACCGAGGCTGACCTTAATAAAGATTAAGAAAAGCGTAGGCGACAACACAGAGCCCTGCGGAACACCAGCGTTGATTGGAAAGACCCCGCATGTCGGGATACAGCGTGTGGTATGTATGTACTATCCTATAAGTCTGAAAATGTTTGAGTAAACAAATGAAATACTTCAAAATGTCCTTATAAGTAATAATAAATACAACATAAACGTTTGCTAGCGGGAGTTGTTGGGGACCGAGTCGGCGCGGCGCGGCGGAGGCGGTGGTAACAGCTGGCAGTAAAACAGCACTGGAAGTTGCCAAGCGGAAATTAAACATGACGCTGTTATTTACTGTAAATAACGGTTTTATTAAACGTTTTAATGTCACGACGTTTGTTTATACATGACTATTTGTATTAATTTAAATTCATAAAGACAATGTGAATTACTTTGTTGGAAAAAACAATAATGGGGTTTAAATATTGAATTGCCGTTTCAACGTACTGGCCACTTTGAATTAAAATTAAACCTGCATGGTGTCAGATATCAGAGTGAAACTTTTTTCACACGAAAACTATAACATTCTAAATATGAAATTTGAAAGAAATATGACATTTGATTGTTCGTGTTCAATCGTTTTTACATTCAGCTTTTAAAGTGAAGATGGATAGGGCGAAAAACAGAGCAATTTTCAAATATGACTTCCGACGTGGGACTCGGTGGGACTAACGCAGCAGAAACTGCTCGTAATGTCAATGCTATGTTTGGAGAGGATACGGTACGGCTAACGAACGCACCGTGCGTTTTTGGTTTAGCCACTTTCGTAGTGGAAATTTCGACTTGGAGAATGAACCACGAGGAAGACCAGCCACTAAGATAAATAACGATGAATTGAAGGTGGTGCTGGAAGCCTTTCGGAACCGGTGTAAAACTGTACGTCCCTTCCCTTGCCCCTACTAGGTGGTAGGCTCAAATTGTAGCCGACTGGGTTGGTACTACCGTAATGGATGTAAGATGGCCTCGGTTGTGTTCTCCTCTAGTCCAGTATGGCCAGAAATCCAGGGAAGTCTCCGGTATGGCACCTACCTTCTTGGAGGTGATATTGGCTGGTCGGAGCATGTGCTTTGGCCTCTCCTGCTCAGCCACCCACCCATACCGGATTAAATAATAATTAAAAAAAACGATCCGTGCCAAACTTCCAAGAAATTAGCGGCATGGTTTGTCGTTAGCATACCCACAATATTGACCCTTTGCACCAAATCGGTAAAATATAAAAACTATAAAGACGGATGCCTCATGATTTGACTGATCTGCAGAGAGCAGCGCGCGTTGAAGCTTGCCTTATCTTGTTAAACCGGTACAGAAATGAAGGGATTTTGGACCTAATTGTGACGTGTGACGAAAAGTGGTTTCGTTAAGATAATCACAAGCGAACAACGCAATGACTGACTGTTTCGTACCAACCTACATTAGTTATCCTAACCTGCTTGCCTCGAGCAGCAAAGAACGCACCGATTAGCGTGTAGCCTCGCCATTGGTCAATAAATGCTCCACTCTGATTGGACGCCGCCGTTCGGTTGCCGTTCGGCTTGTATAAAATCTGCCTGTTCTTCTTCCCACCTTGCCGCGGAATAAAGTATGTGAGTGAATTTCCTGTTTTTACTTTATCTCTTAGACCAGGTGTAGTTGGTGTATCTTCTATACCAACTACACCTAAGGATATAGTACCGTCCACTGACCCCAGGTCAAATGGCACAACAATGCCCTAAAGCAAAGCTTACCCATAGAAAGGTGATGGTAACTGTTTGGTGGTCACTTCATGGTGTAATTTACTACAGCTTCCTCAGATCCGATGAAGCAATAACAGCAGATGTCTACTGTGCAGAACTCCGAACAATAATGGCGAAACTCGAAGCATTATTGCTCCATGATAACGCAAGACCTCACGCTGCTCGTGAAACAGTTTTAACACTATAAGACCTGCAGTTAGAAGTCCATCACCCTCCGTACTCGCCGGACTTCGCCCTAACCGACTACCATTTTTCTCCGATTTGGAAAATGTTTTGCATGAAAAAAATTGTCTTCTCAGGAAGCAGTACAAAATGCCTTCACATAGTTTGTGCAGTCCAGGGTCCAGGTCCTCAGAGTTCTATCCCAAAGGTTTAAATGATCTTCCAATTAGATGGCAGAAATGTATAGACAACGAGGTAAATACTTAATTAAATTAATTAAATCACAGGTCCCAGAATGGGAACCTGAAAAATTTGTGACGGATTTCGAACAGGCTGCAATCAGTGCCTTAAAAACTGTATTTCTTAAGTCAAAAAATTATGGCTGCTTTTTACTTTTCAAGAAAAATTAAGGACGCAATCAAAGCAACTCAATAAAAAACCGCAAAAAAAAAAACACCAACCAGAAACAAGAACACAATGACGAATAAAACATTGTTAAGGCTGTGCTGCGATCTACCGCTTCTGCCATAATCGAAAATAATTGAGGAAGGCTGGAAATATATAATCGCAGAAAGTAAAGTTTTGGGGAGTCACAAAAATCTTGAGCAACGCATGTGTTACATGCAATGGTTTTGGATGCCTAAAAAAGCATTACGTGTAGTTTTGGAGAAAAAGCGACGAACGCACACGAAGGATGGAGCGGACAGTTCAACAACAGTTTCAAAAGGAAGCATGCGACAGTTGATAACTTTTTGAAAACCTTAAAGGAGGACCCAGGATGCCATGTTGTAAAGGCCATAACTGCAGATCCGCACACAAAACGGACAAAAACCGTCGTTGAACGCAACGTATATGTACATGAATCATGTTTATTATTTTTAGAAACAATTAGAAGAATCTAGGGGGAAAACAAAGAATATAATTTGGGGTGTGGAGCCCGGGCACGATCACAGAGATCTACGTAATCTATAGAACGATTACGTAGATCAATCAATAGAACGGGACCTACAAATGTTGAAGGAAAGAGCCCGTATGAGTTGTGGCTAGGGAAGTAACCTGGAATCAAGCACTAAAGGATTGTCGGTAGTCCGTGCTATGTGCATAATTCACGTCAAAACAGGCGGAAAATGGAGAAGAACGCAGACAAAGGTATTCTAATAAGGTACGATGAATGTGGCTGTTGAACAGAGAACTGAATCGTTTCAGATAGCAGAATTCGCTCAAGAGATATAATATTCAATGAACAAGCTTTATGCAAATGTGCTACAAAAATAGGAGCCACACCAATCCTATCATAATCCCTACAGACTATCGTCAGTACAATCCACCCACCGTCCGATTCGGTACCGTCCAGGCGCCACTTCATTCCTATATGCGTCATATTCCCAACGACACCGATGACACTGGCAATGGTGGCCCGTGATGATCTGTTGTCGATTGCCATGTCGCCAACCAATCTGCCATCCCCCTAGTTTCACCCATCTAATCAAAAATAAAAAAGCTATCTTCCGCATTCAAGAAAACGGTTTTCGTAATGCAATAAGTGAAAATCACTTCAAGATAGCTTTATGCAAATGTGCTGCAAAAATAGGAGCCACAACAATCCTATCATAATCCCTACTATCGTCAGTACTATCCACCCCCACCGTCCGATTCAGTACCGTCCAGGCGCCACTTCATTCCTATATGCGTCATATTCCCAACGACACCGATGACACTGGCAATGCTGGCCCGTGAGGATCTGTTGTCGATTGCCATGTCGCCAACCAATCTGCCATCCCCCTAGCTTCACCCATCTAATCAAAAATAAAAAAGCTATCTTCCGCATTCAAGAAACGGTTTTCGCAATGCAATAAGTGAAATTCACTTCAAGATAGCTTTATGCAAATGTGCTGCAAAAATAGGAGCCACAACAATCCTATCATAATCCCTACTATCGTCAGTACAATCCACCCCCACCGTCCGATTCGGTACCGTCCAGACGCCACTTCATTCCTATATGCGTCATATTCCCAACGACACCGATGACACTGGCAATGGTGGCCCGTGAGGATCTGTTGTCGATTGCCATGTCGCCAACCAATCTGCCATCCCCCTAGCTTCACCCATCTAATCAAAAATAAAAAAGCTATCTTCCGCATTCAAGAAAACGGTTTTCGTAATGCAATAAGTAAAAATCACTTAAAGATAGCTTTATGCAAATGTGCTGCAAAAATAGGAGCCACAACAATCCTATCATAATCCCTACTATCGTCAGTACAATCCACCACCACCGTCCGATTCGGTACCGTCCAGGCGCCACTTCATTCCTATATGCGTCATATTCCACACGACACCGATGACACTGGCAATGGTGGCCCGTGAGGATCTGTTGTCGATTGCCATGTCGCCAACCAATCTGCCATCCCCCTAGCTTCACCCATCTAATCAAAAATAAAAAAGCTATCTTCCGCATTCAAGAAAACGGTTTTCGTAATGCAATAAGTGAAAATCACTTAAAGATAGGTTTATGCAAATGTGCTGCAAAAATAGGAGCCACAACAATCCTATCATAATCCCTACTATCGTCAGTACAATCCACCACCACCGTCCGATTCGGTACCGTCCAGGCGCCACTTCATTCCTATATGCGTCATATTCCCAACGACACCGATGACACTGGCAATGGTGGCCCGTGAGGATCTGTTGTCGATTGCCATGTCGCCAACCAATCTGCCATCCCCCTAGCTTCACCCATCTAATCAAAAATAAAAAAGTTATCTTCCGCATTCAAGAAAACGGTTTTCGTAATGCAATAAGTGAAAATCACTTAAAGATAGTTCCTATATGCGTCATATTCCCAACGCTACCGATGACACTGGCAATGGTGGCCCTTGAGGATCTGTTGTCGATTGCCCTGTCGCCAACCAATCTGCCATCCCCCTAGCTTCACCCATCTAATCAAAAATAAAAAAGCTTTCTTCCGCATTATAGAAAACGGTTTTCGTAATGCAATAAGTGAAAATCACATAAATATAGGCGCAAACTCCCGCATAAACGATTAAAATTTTCAGGATGAGCAAAGTGCTCAAAATGAAATAGAATCTATTGAATCAGAGGAGGAAGAATTTGAAGAAGATGCCAGAATTTTTTTTCAGGAAGTTTTCTTTAACATATTCAATAACTTCAATAGCTTGACTAACCACAAGGTTTTCAGCATGTTGCTCGAAATGTTTTCTTCAGCTAAACCTCTCATCTCGCTTGGTTTACGCTCTCCATTCTCCAAGCTCGAGTTCTCGGACGAGTTCTATTTATTTGGCGTTCGTCGCTCTGACGATACACTCTTTACATGTCTTTCTTACATGTACATGTCTTTCTTTGGTCAGGAAGTATTAATTTGTCAGTGGCTTCATTGGCAATATATCCTCCTATATACCTCAATATCTATACCTATATCCCTATATCCTCAAATTTTGTTGGTTCCAGTTGGGCCAATAAATAGATGAATTGTGTTGTTTCTTACGTTATGTTATGTTGATTATGTTGTAGGTGATGTAGCCAACCGTGTGAGTTTCCATAAAAACAAAAATGCAGTATATACTGACAACACGCCTACATAAACGGAACGCTAAAAATGAAATAAAATAAAAGTTACTACGATACGCGTTTGCATTTCCTGGTCTCAGTTCAGTGTATCCGTTATAAAACTGATTTCAACTTCCTGCCACTAGCGCTCAACTCTTACGCTGCATACGCGAACAATAACTCAAGCAGGGGTGGCCAACGCGTGGCCCTCGAGTTACTTGCGGTCCGCTAAACGTGAACTTGCGGCGTTAGCCTATCTTAAATCAAGTGAAATAATTGTATTTACACAAATTATTTATAATTTTAACAACCGCTGAAACTATGTACAGTATCTGTAATTTCCTTCGGTCAGTGCTTTCCTTAACTAATCAGAAAAAAATTGATTATCCTAATAAATAAAGAATCATTATAACTCGATTTACATACGGTTTTCACTGTTACATACGTACATACACCTCTGCTGCATGATTCGGTGGATGGACCGTACCAAGGTGAGAGATGCCTGGCCTGTCGCCCTTTAATACGTCCTCTCGTTCTTATCCTTAGTCGCCTTTTATGACATGTACAGGAGAGATCCAGTGGGGCTATTCTTTTAATATTTTAAGGATGTATTTAAGATTGTAAGGTTTTCCAATGGGGCTGGAATGCTTACTGCGTGCAAAAATGCCCCTATAGAGTAAGGATAAAAAAACTCTACTTACTTATAAACAATATTTGTTTTAGCCATTCGGTTTAACACTAAAAATGTACATAAAACGCTCTCAGACCCTTTTGTAGTGCATTGGACGTGGGGGCCCATGTTATCTTTAAAATTTTGCCCAACGCTTTAAAAAGTTGGCCAACCCTGCACTAGCGGACAGTTTTGAAATATCGATAGCGGAAGTCAGCAGACCGTTAGTATTCAGTCAGTTTGAAGGCGCGAGACTTTCCGACTTGTCGCCTCAATAAGCCCAATCGCAGATCGCTTCCCCGAAAGATGGAAAACTTTTTTGCGAGTAAATTTTCAATTTTTTTATTTTTTTTTATGGCAAGCACGACAAATGGCGCGCGCCAGACTAACGCACAGGTGTAGTCCGACGGCGCCCACGGGCATTCGGATATTTACGGGGGCTGCGAATACCATGTCGGCCGGCTATGTGCACCTTCACATTATGTTTGAAGAACCCCAGACTGTACATTAGAGAAAAGGATGCAGGTGGGAGTGAATTCCACATGTTGGCAACCCTGTAATAATGGTTTACAGGATCGATTTGTCCTAAGTGGAGTATATCGACAGTGTGTGGAAGCATTCCCAACCTGTTGCGCGTGGAATGATGGTAGAATGGGTATGGAGGGATCGCATCGTGCAGCTCCTTCGAACACTCTCCGTGGTACAGGCGATAGAACACACACAATTTTCGACAGAGACACAGACATTGAGTAGAAACATGCTGTAAATATTAATCTGTTCTTGTGAGCGGTAGTATGGGTTAATTCCTGTATTGTATTGTTTATTGATCATTCATATGGCAGTTAGAATGCGCTCGAACTTGTCACAATTTGTTCTATCCGGTTCGATTACACCCACGAAGAAGAACCGACAAGAAACTTCGCAGGTAAGTAACTATAATATAATACTTATAAGGTACTAACAAAACATTGTGACTTGCGAAAGTTTGTTTGTCAATTCTTCGTCGAATTGAATTTAGAACTGGCGGAATTTTCGACATGTCCAAGCGTAGGTTACCTACCTATGGAGGAAATTATACAATAAACGTAGAAATATCTATACAAAGTTGTAAAATTGTTATCCTCCTATGAAAAATGGTTTAGTAGTGGTAGATTACGTTAAGGGCGGGCTATTTCGTCCCAGGGGGCCGAGGAACGCAGCGCGCACTTAAGTTGTAAGTCAACAGCTTAAGTGACCGACCCACTGAGATTTAATGAAATAGCTTTAAAATGCTAACAAGTAAGCTCTCTCAATCTGCGAACATCTGCGGCGCAGCAGCCAACTTTTTCCAATATAGCGATAGGACGTCGCGATTCTGTTTCTGAGTAAGCCCTATTTTTACCCGACTGCGCGACGCAAAGGAGGGTAATGTGTTTTTAACGAACACTTTACGATCGATAGATATGTGCCAAAACTTTATTGGTCCAAAACATTTTATAACAATGGCGGTACAAAGGCGGACTTATTTCTTACGGAGACTTCTCTCAGTTTGAGATTCGATTAATATATAGTGGAACCTAGGTAGGTAGTAGCAAAAGAATGAGTGTGAGAATTGAAGATAAAATAATTAATAATAAGAGTACTTTTATTAATAACTAGCTTTTGCCCGCGGCTTCGCTAGCGTGAAATTCGTATTTAAAAAGAAGAAAGTAAGTAAGACCGCTACCGTACCTTTATTTCGGCGCGCGGAACAATTCGGTTTGTATGAGAGCCACATCTTCGCGTAATATCCACAAACGCAATATCTCATAAAACAAAGTAACTTACTCTACGACCATTCCTTACAGATTTATTATTAATATTGATATATGTAAGTGAGTTATGAACAGACAAACAAAAAAATCTGGGGGTAGGAGTTCTGCTTCGCACCCCCTCCCCTGCCGCTGTTCTTTAAACGTGGAATCACGGTGGCACGCGGAGAATGCATGTATGTATTGTTCTCTTGATAAACAATTAATGTCAAAAAATATCAGAAAATCTGGTTGTCACGGTTACTCTTGAAACTAATTTAAAAAAATCGTCTATACTTTATTTTTCGAAACAGGCCAGTACTGAGAGGTTCCTATCTCATGTTTACCATAGTCCTAAGACAGAGACGGCTGATCGTCAGATCCTGCCCATTATCCCCAACACGCCTGCTTAATGCTTTCATTTTGTTAACGCACGTTATACTTCTCGTACTTGTGCTGTGTGCTTGGCTCGGCGGGCGCGGCGCGCGGTACGGTGTGGTGAGGTTTGCGGACGCTTTGCTCGATTCACAGTTCGTTCGTTCGTGTTACAGTCGGATTCGGCTGTTGAATCAGCCATGTCACCAACTTTCAGACGGCACAATGAAAACACAGAAAGAAAACTGAATGTTGACACGTCTGCACTACGTGAGGTTGGAAACAGGACTGAGCGTGGCAGCAGCGCGCGGCAAGCCGGGGGCCCGTATGACCGCAGCTTTAACGCGTTGACGTGGACCAATAGCGCTTCACAGCGCATTGTTATTACCGTTCTAGTACTGGCTTGTCTCGCGAAATAGAGTATAACTTTGATGACGGTGTCTGAAAATAATAATAATAATTTATTATTGTTGTATTTGCGCCACCTGTCTCATTTTACTGATATACCTATAGGTAGGCTGATAGGTTCGAATCCGTCGGCGTGTACCAATGAGTTTTTTGTGACGATTTTTATTTACGTGCATACCTACACCCGCTGCTTCACCGTTCGGACCGGTGTAAAACTGTAGGTCCCTTCCCTTGCCCCTTACTAGGTGGTAGGCTCAAATTGTAGCCGACTGGGTTGGTACCACCGTACTGGATGTAAGATGGCCGCATAGCAACCTCGGTTGTGTTCTCCTCTAGTCCAGTATAGCCAGCAATCCAGGGAAGTCTCCGGTATGGCACCTACCTTCTCGGAGGTGACATTGGCTAGTCAGAGCATGTGCTTTGGCCCCTCTGACTCAGCCACCCATACCGGATTACATAAAAAAAAAAAAAAAACCTATGAGTTTTTTATATGTATGTTTCTTTTCGAAACTGAGTATTGACCATATTCCCGGTACATGTTTCGTGTCGGTGACGTCATATTATTTTAGTTTACGTGCATCCCACCTTGTACCATATGAGTAAGACGTGATTCCATGTCAAAATTAACTCACTAATCTATAGTCAAGTAATCTATAGTATAGTATAATAGTAAAGGTTGACTGGGAGAAATCCCTGTAAGGGATAAGTCCGTCATTGCCCCTCATGTAAATTACTTATCGTTTGTAACTGTAAAATGTTTTGGAGCAATAAAGTATTTCTATCTATCTATCTATAGTTTGACGGGTGCCGACCAGTGTAGCAGTGCGAATATAAACTTTATTTGTTATTATTTTTTTCCGGTATGGTTGGCTGAGTCGGAGGGGCCAAAGCGCATGCTTCGACTAGCCAATATCACCTCCGAGAAGGTATGTGCCATACCGGCGACTTCCCTGGATTGCTGGCTATACTGGACTAGAGGAGAACACAACCGAGGCTGCTATGCGGCCATCTTACATCCAGAACGGTGGTACCAACCCAGTAGGCTACAATTTGAGCCTACCTAGTAAGGGGCTAGCGAAGAGACCTACAGTTTTACACCGGTTCCGAACGGTGAAGCAGCAGGTTTAGGTATGCACGTAAATTTTTTCGTCAGAAAAAATTCATTGGTACACGCCGACCGGATTCGAACCTCGGACCTCTCGCATGAGAAGCCGATGCCCAAACCACTCGGCCACCCGCCGCTTAACTTTGACTACGTTCAAAGTGAAAATGCGCTGTCAGACACCGGTCGATGAGACCATTAAGTAAACTGAATCGTGTCGCAGTGTCGCAGGCGACATTACCGCCCGATCATCAAAGTCAAAAGCCGCGACCGAGCGCCATCTAGATTGTCAGAGACGTCAACATTATGCTTACGTTGGAGGAAATTGAAAGAACAAGCTGACATTTTCAAGAGGCGCAGAGATTAGAAGGAAAATCGTGAAAATAAATACTCAGAAATTGCATTGACGCAAATTTAACCTTGTTACCAACATAATATGGTCTGCAGGCACTCCATCTGAGAAACAGTACCTGAGTAAATAAAAAAAAAAATTAAATTTTACTCGTAGTGTTTCATTAGCTTATTACTCGTATTAAGTTTATATTTTTTTTCTCCTTTAATATTAGATTTATTCTCGCATAAATATATTAGTTTGTGTTATATAGCTTTGTTATACTCTTTTGGCATTTTGTTATTTACAATAAAATTGTGTCTTTTTAAGTTAGCATCATACTTTTTTGTTGTTTAAATATTACTACTTATATGTTAATGTAATCTTAGCTGGTTTTAAGTTTGTTAAATATTTTATATTAATTGTTTATTATGTACTGTATGATTACATTACTGAATAAAAAAAAAAAAAAAAAAAACAAGCCGTCTTTTTATGAACTGACCCGCGATGGTAGCCCATAACACCTTGTTGGACTAGGTGCCATGCGATTCCCGACGAAAAACATTAACAATTTACATAGCAGCTTCGAACGCATTTCATTCAGTGCGCTAGTATCGATCCGGACGGATTAAACTCTTTTTTTTTATGTAATCCGGTATGGGTGGCTGAGTTGGAGGGGCTAAAGCGCATGCTCCGACCAGCCAGAAGGTCCGAGAAGGTCCGAGAAGGTAGGTGCCATACCGGAGACTTCCCTGGATTGCTGGCTATACTGGACTAGAGGAGAACACAACCGAGGCTACTATGCGGCCATCTTACATCCAGTACGGTGGTATCAACCCAGTCGGCTACAACTTGAGCCTACCACCCTAGTAAGGGGCAAGGGAAGGGACCTACAGTTTTACACCGGTTCCGAGCGGTGAAGCAGCAGGTGTAGGTATCCACGTCAGAAAAAACTCATTGGTGTACACGCCGACGGGATTCGAACCGCGGACCTCTCGCATGAGAAGCCGATGCCCAAACCACTCGGCCACCCGCCGCTTTAAACTCTACAACCTAAGGCATATCTGAATGCTCGTGGGCGCCGTCGTAATACACCTCTTCGTTATTTTATGTTCATATGTTAGTACTAAGCACGTACTCGCTTTATATTAGGTATATTAGAAAAATGCAAATCGAAAATCATTGGAAAAAATACATCCCGAGCAGGATTCGAACCTGGGTCTCTGGCTTGACCCGCCAACGCGATAACCAACTACACCACCGGGCCGTGCCGCCAACGCGATAACCAACTACACCACCGGGCCGTTACGTATTATGTCCAAATTTTCGATCTATTGCACCTTCATGATGTCGCAACCTCTTCGTTAGTCTGGCGCGCGACATTTGACGTGCTTCTCAAAAAAAAAAAAGGAAGGGCCTACAGTTTTACGTGGACTCCGAATCGTGACAAACCTCAACGGTTGAACCGTGTTTAATTTCACGATAGGACGCCGCCGATCCATAGCAACGCCCCGCCGAGCTACCGAGACTGACAAGAGATTTTTTTTATTTTTTATTTTTCTGTAAACTGACACGGTTGGCTAAGTACATCACCTACAACATCCGTGATGTCAGCTCATAACACCGGGTGAACTTGGTGCCATGTCAGTGCTTCCCTTCGGTCGTGCCGGCTACACTGAACTGGACGGAAAACAAAAACTATTTACATAGCCTTTTCGACCGACCTTTCATTCAGTGCGGTGGTACCAACCCGGGCGGGTTAAACCCTACCACCTGGTAATATAAGAAGGGAGTCATATCCCTTAGTCGCCTTTTACGACATACACGGGGAGAGATGCAGTGGTGCTATTCTTTTAAAGTACCGGCCTCACACGATATTTCACTTTTAATTTACCTTCTCGACCAGTTGATCCCATTTCTCCGTGTTTATCTCTATGAGGAGGGCTTTATCGCAACTTCATGCCGCTTGCGCTGCGATTAAACCACTATGCGGGCGTAATTTCATCAGATGCGAGAGCAAAAAACAAGTTGCGAGAACTGGGGTAAACTTTTCTTTGTTTGATAATTTACCTAATTATTTACAACCAACGCCCTAGGCGTACGTATTCTAGACAAGATCGGGCATATTGTTGTTACGGTTACACCCGTAACCGTAACACACGAGCATGTATGAAAGAAGAAAGAAAGAAAGAAATGATTTTTATTTTCTCTTAATTAATCCTTAAAAATGACAAACGGCACAAAAAAACTAAAAGAGAAAAATGGACAGGCGCAGCATTTGCCTCTACACACCCACTCGTCTCCGAGCTGGGAGTGTGCGGCGCTGAATTTAAGCCTGCCCCACACAGTCAATACATTTTTGAGCATCACTTAGCCTAAAAAATTAACTATATCTTAGCCTAAATATGTTAACAATAATTATGTTAGTTTACAGTTAAGATTAAAATAAATACACATTTACCCAAAAAAAAAAAAAAAAATTTAAGAACTTTACACGAAGTGGAAGTGTGTCCGGATCGTGGCACCAGATCCGGCGTTAATCTAGCCCTAAGTGCGAGTTGAAACACCGTCCCTTAGCTTTGCCAGATTCTATCTACAATTGCGTAGCGTGAGTCGCACGCTGAATCAATCGCGCGCACTGTGCTTTGCTTTGTTGTGTTTTGTTTGTGGTTAGTTGGTACTTAGTGTGTTTTGTGCTTTGCTTTGTTGTCTTTTGTTTGTGGTTGGTTGGCCCTTAGTGTTTGTGCTTTGCTTTGTTGTCTTTTGTTTGTGGTTGGTTGGTCCTTAGTGTGTTTTGTTGTGTTTTTACTTGAAAAGTGTCTGCGTAGGTATGAGTTAGGAATATTGATTTTATGTGGTTTTAGTTTTTATTGTGTAGATTTAGGATTTAATTGCTGCATTGTTTGGGCAACACGTTTGGGCTTTAGGGGCTGGGGTAAGACGTTTTTTTGGTAAGAATTACTTCGTTAGCTATATCAAGTCACATGTTCTGCCACGTCCTTTTCCTGATAAGGGGGCCGGGGGTACTATACCTATTCTTATATTTCAAATATGTTATTTTAAGCAAAATATACATCACCTCTACTGTATGTATGTACTGCACTCCAGACTGTTTTTTTTTTTTTTTTTTTTTATGGATCCTGACACGGTTGGCTACATCACCTACAACATCCGTGATGTCAGCCCATAACACAGGGTGAACTAGGTGCCATGTCAGTGCTTCCCTTCATTTCATGTCGGCTACACTAAACTGGACGGAAAACACGAACTATTTACATAGCCGTTTCGACCGACGTTTCGTTCAGTGCGGTGGTACCAACCCGGCCGGGATAAACCCTACCACCTAGTAAGGTAAGAAGGGAAGGAACCTACAGTTTAACGTGGAATCCGAACCACGGTCAGCCTCCAACGGTCGAGCGGTCACCCATCCAATCACTGACCGCGCTCAGCGTTGCTTAATAACAGTTGACTAACCAACCGCGCCACTGAGCTACCGAAGCTGAATTTTCTTATCCCTTAGTCGACTTTTACGACATGCGACGGGGAGAGATGCAGTGGGGCTATTCTTTTTAAGTACCGACCCCACACGGTACACCGACCCCACACGGTACATTGTGATATAAAAGTGTATTTTACTTTTTACACTGTGATATAAAAGTGTATTTTACTTTTTACTTACTTAATTTACATACATAATTCATGGGCCGTGCTAGACAACTGAACAGGCACGCCAAGGCAGATTATATCAATGTTGGAGTCTACAAATAACGAAACTTGTCAGTTCTTCAAAGACATTCGGATTATTCAAAGCTGCGGTCGAACGAATCCTAAACTTGGCTTCGTTTTGAGTTTGAGACAGTATGACAACACCTTGCGAACTGTTTTGTGTAAAGTTCCTTCTGCTAGACTGAATGCAGCACGCTTCAGGGGATTAATTATGAGGCACAAAAGCGGGTGGAGAATAGTCTATCGTTCTCACTCAACAGACGAAATATGCTATTGGATCACCAACGGCCGTTTGATGTGCGTGGAATCTGGGTTTAGTAGCGTCTGCTCAGATTTTTCGGCGAGTTTCAAATTCACGAAATTGTTTTCGTTCAAATACAGCCAAGCGAATTATAATATTAAAATAAGAACACAGATTTTAAATTTGTACTTGAAATTTTGCGTGATTTGAAGAAATACCCTAGATAGATAATGATTATAGGTATCCAGTTAAACAAAATCGCGCATGAAATATCAAATAATTGTAAACATATTTTCAATAAAAAGTTTAAATTTAAATTTTTCTTCGTCTTCCCGTCCGTCTCCGCTGAATTCCACAAACGTAGATTTTTTGTGTATAGCATATTTTAAGAGGGTAGGCAAAACATCACATCATATTATCCTTATTGTATCCATATATCAATAGATATAATTATAATTTATATGCATACAGCCCCCCTTAAGCCCAGATTACATTTACGAAAATGTCATCAAAAGCGTGGTATATATATTTTTTATTTTTTTATTTTACATGAAACGTACAGCCAATTTACACTTAGTTATTTTTTAAGGTTATACACAGAGTCTGGCCAATAACTCGTGTTGAAGACGAAACTGGCCGCAAAACTGTTTCCGCTTGTCTAAGGATAAAACTACTTGTCAAAATGTAAACAAACAGACGGAATAAATTCTCCTGTGCTGAAGCATCGTTTTACTTGAAGAAAAACTCTATCATGAGCCCTTGTCCTTAGTATTTGGTCCTTAGAGCCGGTAGTCACCAGAGTCATAATATATATTCGGTGCCAGAGTGCCATACCAGTGAAAACACACCAGGGGTTGGCAGTTTTTTGGAAAATTGAAGCCACTCCCGGTCGAAGAGTTCAGCTGGTCGATCATTAGGTCGAACTTGGCTTGTAGGAACATCTTATTTAAATCGGCTGTCTTACCTTCTCGAAATTTGAAGATAATAGCAAGTAACGACCCAATGCACGGACCCAAATGTAACTGCGACACCTATGCTCTTCTAGACGGGGGAGCAGCTTCACGTTGCTGAAGTCAGACCTAGCAGAGAAAATTGGTTGCGCGGGCACCTAGGAACCGCTTGTGTTGTCCGGCATTAATGCTACATCTATCGACCATGATTCTCACAGAGTAAATTTCATCACCGGAGCCTCAGGCATCGAACTTGAGCTCTTAGGCGCGCGTACAGTGAAGAACTTGCCACTGTCCCCACAGACTATCACAGGACTGGACACGTAGAGTGGCGTAACTGTTATTAACTTTTAGTAGTAAGATAGAACATTGTGCTGGTGCGAAGTCGATGGAGTGCGGTGCCAGAAGTGTGTGTGCGTGGCGGTGAACCCGGATGCTGGCGGGAGTTTTGGACGTCGATACGTGGGGTGGGTGGGCCAAATTTTCCTTTCTTAAACTACCACATCATATGTCCGCACTAAGTACAAGGCTACATATTGCAAGTGGTGTAGGCGCTGGGTACCGATCCCGGTACTTCTCGCAGAGCGCTGCGGATGTTTCGAGGTGTACCCCGAGCAGTACTTCTACCCGATAACGTGGCGCGCCTGGAAGCAGTACTTCGAGCCGGGCGCGATGGCGCGCGTGCGCAACATGAGCGCCACCTACATATTCCACGTGTGGAACAAGCACTCGGCCAATATGGCGGTGATGAAGGACGTGGATGTGCCCGGTACACGTACCTCGCGCGCAAATACTGCCCCGAGGTCTACCGGGCGAACAAGGAAGTTGGGACGCATCGCTACCCACCCTTCAACTAGCAGTGAATTCGGCGGTTCACGAGAGCACCGGGATGACAGCAGCAACAATATTTTTAGGGCGTGAATTAGTAATGCCACTAGAAAATATGTGGAGAGTAACGGATATTGATAAAGACTCGACCAAGCTGATTCCACCGATAAAAGACCAAGTTTCAAAAAACTTTAAAACGGCTTTAGATAGACGTGCCAAATACTACAATGTACGGCGAAGAGAAAATAATTACCGAGTGGGTCAATTAGTGCTGCTCAAAAATTTTCCAACTAGTAGTAAGTCAAAGGGGGTTACAAAAGCATTTTTGCAGTGGTTGGGCTCTTACAAAATCATTACATTAAAAGAGGGTAGAGTCTCATTGGCGAGCCAAGCCTCAAACAAGGTTATAAAATACTAACATAGCTCTTTTAAAACCGTATTGCGCATGATAAGTGGGGGGATTGTAACATTGTACTTAGTGCCATCCCACTCTCCCACCCAAATACCACTCCGCTACTACCTAGGTTCATCAGCCTTGCGGGTAGACGAAAAAGACGAGCGTCGGCTGAGGGGTGGGGAAAGGAAGTGGAGCTCTTCGGGGGAAGATGAACCTAGGTAGTATGAAGCAGCAGGGGGCTGCTGCTTTCGGACGTCTGTAATTGGGAGCGCGCAAGTGCGATAAAAGGACTACTTAATAAAAAGGAGAAGTTTTATAGAGCGAAGTTTGTGAGAACATTAGACTAAGGTGGCTTAACTGTTATTAACTTTTAGTAGTAAGATAGAACATTGTGCTGGTGCGAAGTCGATGGAGTGCGGTGCCAGGAGTGTGCGTGCGTGGCGTTGAACCCGGATGCTGGCGGGAGTTTTGGACGTCGATACGTGGGGTGGGTGGGCCAAATTTTCCTTTCTTACACTTCCACATCATATGTCCGCACTAAGTACAAGGTTACATATTACAAGTGGTGAAGGCGCTGGGTACCGATCCCGGTACTTCTCGCAGAGCGCTGCGGAGGTTTCGAGGTGTACCCCGAGGAGTACTTCTACCCGATACCGTGGCGCGCCTGGAAGCAGTACTTCGAGCCGGGCGCGATGGCGCGCGTGCGCAACATGAGCGGCACCTACATCTTCCGCGTGTGGAACAAGCACTCGGCCAATATGGCGGTGATGAAGGACGTGGATGTGCCCGGTACACGTACCTCGCGCGCAAATACTGCCCCGAGGTCTACCGGGCGAACAAGGAAGTTGGGACGCATCGCTACCCAGCCTTCAACTAGCAGTGAATTCGGCGGTTCACGAGAGAACCGGGATGACAGCGGCAACAATATTTTTAGGGCGTGAATTAGTAATGCCACTAGAAAATATGTGGAGAGTAACGGATATTGATAAAGACTCGAGCAAGCTGATTCCACCGATAAAAGAGCTAATTTCAAAAAACTTAAAAACGGCTTTAGATAGACAGGCCAAATACTACAATTTACGGCGAAGAAAATTTCGTTGGTGAACCAGATTTTCAGACCCAATATATAGAGCATACAGCCGATCCAAGTTAGACAAAGTTTCTTAAAATGTAAAAAATTGCAGAAAAACGAAACGACCCTATATCAATATAAATATATATATCAATATCAACCTCTTGGAAAATCTATGCCTCTCCCACACTCAAACGTGACGATGTCCAACTAAAATGTAAGAAATGCATTATAAGGAACCCTCTCTCACACCAAAAACCCTAACCTTGTTTCTTCTTTTTTCAATTCGAAATTTCTTTCCAACAATACGATGAACTTGGTTGATGAATAAGATGAACTTCATAACTATGCTGAAGAGTGAAATGGAAGCCAGGGGGATCCAAGTGAAGCAGGCAGTACAAGACGCCGATTTAATGATTGTGAAGACTGCTGTCTCAGCCGCTGACAAGTATGATAGTTTTTAAGTTTACTATGTCATTAATTATATTCATTTTTAAGTTTTCGGATTAACAGAAGGTTTAAAAGACTTGCATAAGTCGACGTTTCGCCCGCTACGTCACGGGCTTCTTCAGGACCTGCGGGAGTTCCTGGAGCCGACGTCTGGTGTCCGTTGTACCAGACGTCAAAACTAGTTTTGTAATTGCACTACCATTTTATAATAGCCATTTTATAATTTTTCTGTGTGAAAGATATTATCAATATCTATGTCCCTAACTTGTACTTTTTTCGTTATTTCATTTTAAATTAAATATATTTGATTACAAAAATGTAAAAATGTATAGCAATTTTAGGCCTAACTTTCATATTTTTTATATGGAAAACTATAAAATAAGTATATCACTTAAATTGAGGAAGAATAAAGACATGAAAAAAGACTTCGCCTGAATGATGATTCACAAATATTTTGTGGCAGTTTGCTTCTGAGCTGCTTTGTCCGTTTCACGTGTGTGGCCAGAGACGCGCGGCCCACAGCGACAGCAATACGATGAAGTAAATTCGAAATTTGAAAACGGTTCCCAGTACACGATGCTGTTAACCTATGTTTAACCTAGCCATTCGTCGAACCTGTTTCATTTGACGCGATTTTCCACGTATTCTGTCGATTAGCGCACTTATATTGGACTCGAGGCTAGGTAACCGTGTGAGGTCAGTACTTAAAAGAATAGCCCCACTGCATCTCTCCCCGTGCATGTCACCGTGGGCTACAGGCTTGCCACCTCTCACCTTGGCACGGTCCTTCCGCCGAGTCGTGCAGCAGGTGGATCTTTGACCCTCACTTGCTGCTTGATAGTCCGAATACTTTGCTAAACGTGGTCAAATAAATCGATGTTGTGTTGCAATTTTCCATATTTCTTGCAGCACAACACCGATTACTCTGCTTACCCTGGTTGTCGGGATACAGTGTGTGTGCTATGTAGGCTAGCACAGCACTGATTCAGTCTGCACTGTATTTATCGTCGCGAAATTATTTTGAAAATAATTGTTAAGTGTTATTACGACTCAAGTCACCTACTTTGACAAGGTAAGGGACGGTTGAGGTTTTTTCGTTCGGCATTTAACGGCGACGATACACCTACGATAGCGCAAGCAAAGATCATTCAGGCTACCTCCTCTACGTTGTTGATAGAAAATACAGTCCCTTGGGAAATAAGGGTGGGGAAAAAGCAAGTCATATTTTTTCTCACGTGTGAAAGGTAATCGAATATAATACCTACATTGAATAACGAATGGCTAGGTTAAACATTTCATTCAGAAGTGCTGTATTTACCTAGACTGTCACTTTTTACCTTACCTTGTCTTGTTGCACCTACCCTGGTTCTATATGTAAATAAGGGTAGGCTGGTGGAAAATGCCATAGGCATTAAGTGCTACCTTCTGTACAACAATATGTGCAATAAACGTTTTTTGATTTGATTTGATTTGATTCAACCTTTTTTTTTGGATTCGGCCATTTGACGCCAAGAAATAATATATTATACTACAAAAATCTAATGATTTCATGGACGTGCGAATTAATGCTGGGTTAGTTTTGCCTTTATTCGACCTCGATATAAATGTATACACATAAAAATGTAAACCAGTACCCCCCATGACGCTTTTGATACCTACACAAGTCCAGGCATAAAGCATCCTAGCAGTCGGTAATTGTGCTAATATCTCCGAAATCGAATTATTCGGCTAAGTGTCCGTCTCCATGGGCATGACAAATTGTGAACGATGTTCACATGCAGACGTAGGGTCCCGTAGCCATTTACTTTTATTTTTTTATTTTTATGGAAACTTGACACGGTTGGCTACATCACCTACAACATCCGTGATGTCAGCCCATAACACCGGGTAAACTAGGTGCCATGTCAGTGCTTCCCTTCATTTCATTACTTCTCCTTTCCTTCCTTTACCGCAAAGAAAAAAATCATCCCGACCAGGATTCGATCGAACCTGGAACTCCGGTTAGAGCCGCCAGCGCGTTATTAATTTCGCCATCGGGTCGATGACGTATTCTCTCAAAATTTTTGAACAGTTGCATCTTGCATCTTCTATTAAGAGGTATGACGTATTCTACTGCGTTCAGTCAACTTGCACGATTTCATATTGAATCTTACGCTGTCGTTACCAAAGTCGTATTTGCCATCGGACACTAGAAGTTGACTTGAGATTTTCCCGGAGTTCATCAAAATTGATTCAGTAGATCCGGAGATATCTGCGTGTGACCAACAGACAGACGAACAGACAAGCGTATTTGTGTGTGTGTGTGTGTGTGTAAGTGATCCCCCAAGGGTATTTTATTTGCATCTTGTGACGGGATACTAAAAACACAAAAAATAAAAACCAAAATCTAGCTCATGGATTCATGCTCTTCCCCAGAGCGTTCCACTTTCAATAACAGCCATGTATTCCTTAATTACAAACTAGACCAAAAAGCCTATTCTATCGCCGCTTCTCAAAGTTCAAAACTTTCTCCCAACAGACGCCCGAAGGCGACGAAGCCCGTTCGGCTCATTACAGCCGCTTTGTGCAGGCAAACTTCTTGCAAAAACACGATTGATACTGTCACGTAGCTTGAAAACTATCTGCCGGGAAGTACGGGCGCGTTGAGTACGGGCATGCGCTTTCCGGGAGCGCCAACTATTGGCGTGCCGAATATGGCGTGCGAAATGTACGGTGCTATTTAGTGTTTAGTTTGCTTGTGTTCGGTGACCGAACCGAACTTCAGTCGCGAGTCAACGATCTGGAATGTTCGATGTATGTTAAAGGTTGCCTGGGCACTGGTCGCTCGGTTGGAAGAGCAGTGGACCTGGAAATAGGGTTACCATTTCGATATTTGAAACGTCCAGACAAAAAGTCGGACATGAAAAAAAAGTCCGGACGTTTTAGTCACTAAAAGAAATAATAAATCACACAAGCGAAAATTAAACATACATTCAACATGTTTTCATTTAAGTAAAAAATCCGAATGGAAAGCCAAAAGTCCGGACAAATCCGGGCGTATGGTAACTCTACCTGAAAATATGTTATCGTCGTGAGTTCTTTTTTTTTTATGTAATCCGGTATGGGTGGCTGAGTCAGAGGGACCAAAGCACATGCTCGCGACCAGCCAATATCACCAACGAGAAGGTAAGTGCCATACCGGAGACTTCCCTGGATTGCTGGCTATACTGGACTAGAGGAGAACACAACCGAGGTTTCTATGCGGCCATCTTACATCTAGTACGGTGGCACCAACCCAGTCGGCTACAATTTGAGCCTACCACCTATTAAGGTGTAGTTCGAATCCCACTTCTGATGTTAAAATGTTTTTTTTTCGCTAATTTCCGGTTACTGGCCGTAGTGCCATAATTATTTATTACCCGGAATATAGTGTAGGTAGACTATTATAGATGTATTCATAGATAGATGCAAAGCCGAAATAAAGAGAAAAATATGTCCCGATTCCGACCAGAATTCCAACTTGGAACGTTGGCACGAACCGCCAACGCGTCACCAATTTCACCACTAGGTCGATTTTTTTTTATTGACAGCGCGACTTATGGCGCCGACGACGGCCGAGCCACCCATAAGGGTGTCTATCGACGCCCGTGGACATTCGGTCGTATGCGGGGGTTGCGAATGCCATGCCGGCCTGACAGGTGCCCATTCACGCCCCTCTTGAATGACCCGAGACTGTACTTGGGGGGAAATATATGGGCAGAGAGAGCTTTTCCAGAGTTTACCGGTTCTGTAGAGGAAAGATCTGCAGAATGGATTGGTACGCATCCGCGGTAAGTCCAGCGTGTAGGGATGCAATCCCTGCCCAGTGCGCATGGTGCGGAGGTGGAAAGGGGACGGCGGGATGGCATTAAACAGCTCCTCCGAGTACTCCCCATGGAATAAGCGATAGAACACACTTAACACACGTCGTTGATGTATTCCCTCAAAACTTCGAACAACTGCATCTATCTTCTACATGCATCAGCCAACTTGCACGATTTACTTTTTGGAATATTATGCGACAAAATAAATAAGAATAAATGCGACATATTATGGCTATAGCTTTTTTGCCACATCAAGAAATCCCGCAAGCTTTTGAGCTCATAAAGGAACATGTATTGCTAAAAGCGGCTGAAGATTTTTGTGAAAATTTCGCAAAAGATTACATGTGACCGGAAGACGTGAATGTGTCCCAAAGGCCAATACTAGAGCAAAAGTACTAATAAAAAACTAGCCACCTAAAATGTGGTCATTGTCTGACTCCATAATCAGCAACCTACCGAGAACCCGAAATGCTTGCGAAAGCTGGCATTCCCGCTGGAATACTCTATTGAATAAAAAAATGAATGTATTCAAAACTATAAAATAATTAATGAATGGAAATAACTAGAATTGCAGCACAAATCGAAAAACCAAGTTACAGAAAGCAGGAAAAACACGATCAAAGATTGCAGAAACATTTACAATTGAAAGAAGAAATGGGCATAAGTATTAGAGTTTTTGGAAGGCATTGCATAAATAATGTTTGATTATATAATAGTTCATTTTAAACATTGTTAACCAATCAGGAAACCAACAATATTTTTGCCTCTCCTAAATTCTTTTTTATAGCCAAGCTAACACTGCTTATTGTTATAATCACAACTAGACTGAAGTGTGATTGTTTTTATTATACAAAGTTGAGACTAGTTTTTATTTCAATTTTATGACTTTATTTTCACTCTCTACGTAGTAATTATCTTGACTCTTGGTAAATTAAAATTATGTAGGCATTTCTTATTATTCCTTACATGTAAAACTTACTATTTGTATTTTTTTTATTCGTAGACCTGCTCCGTTGCAGTAACGCTTTTTGTAAGATTATTTTTTGTTTACATTATAAATTAAATAAAGTATTTTCTTTGAAATATACCATTAAATTTATTTTCTTCACATTTATCATCATGAAACTAGCATATTAGAAAGTCGGAAGAGGGGTAGTCTTCGCACAGAGGCAAAAGAGTATTTTTTTTATTTTTATCATTGAAAATGCAGTGCAAATCCAAACTACAAACGAATTTCAAAGTAAAATTGAACAAAAGATGGGCTTGCACCGAACGTTCCATATCTATTAGCTGGACAAGATCGCCAATTAAGATGGTATATGGCTCTATAAGCGTTCTATAAATTAATTAAGCGATCTAGTTGGAACCGCACCATCACAGTCTGGACCTCTATTACTTCACCTGAGCTGAGATCCAATGACCACTATACTACTGTGTATGCCATTGAAGTTAACCGAGAAAGAGGGCTAAAGTGGTTTATGAGAATTTTTCAAACATATTGTTTTGTAAGATATGAAAATGATTGGTTATATGAAAATGATTGGTTTTAAATTGAGATAAATCAATGTACAGTTTATAAGTTTCGAATTGTATATGTTTAAGGTTTGCCTGTCAAACGCGAGCGGTGCGAAGATTGTAGTTTAAGCTGTGGGTAGGCACCAATTCGGTAGGCACCACTCGCCCTGATGATGGACTGCACGTGCCAGTCCGAAACGTCGGCCATAGTGACCGCGAATTCCAACCATGGTAAGCCGAACACCATCCAGTTCAGACGTCTTATCTTATCTTATTCTTTTAT
This sequence comes from Nematopogon swammerdamellus, assembly GCA_946902875.1. Taxonomy (NCBI): domain Eukaryota; kingdom Metazoa; phylum Arthropoda; class Insecta; order Lepidoptera; family Adelidae; genus Nematopogon; species Nematopogon swammerdamellus. The sequence continues at coordinate 18,257,119 of OX336354.1, read as the reverse complement.
CTTATCTCACACACGATTTCGATCAGTTGGTACCACAATAATGCATTTAAGTTGTGTATAAGATCATTATAAAAATTTAAGTTCGAAAACAAATAACAATAACATAAACTCATTGTCTGTGCACGCAGCTCGTCTGTGGAATCTATAGCGCGGTTTTCTCAACCGTTCACTTCGAAAGAATGCGGCGCGCACCCTCCGCTCTCCGCCCCCACCGTACTGCCGGGCAATTGCGGTGGGGGCGGAGAGCGGAGGATGCGCGCCGCATTCTTTCGAAGTGAACGGTTGAGAAAACCGGGCTATACTACCTCACTGTATACAAAGAGGTATTATGTACTAGCGTACAATGTGCATAGTACGCTAGTACATACCTCTTTGACTGTAAGGAACTGCAAGTGGCTTCAGTTATTCAAATAAAAACACTTAAAGTTGTACTATCTCCGTCAATGTGAAGTCAATAGCTAAAAAAAATCTTTAATTCTGGGACAAGTATGTATGTATAATATATTTAGGTATGATATATTATATAAACTGTAATTCATATGTATTTAATTAAAGTTTTATGTATTTAATTTAATTTTTTATTTGCAATTTATACGTTTAATTAACTAGGACGTACTTATATGTAGTGTATATTATAGTTTATCATAGTTATTTTTCACATACATATTATATTTAACATTCCCACACTCAAGTCCTTTGCTACTACCTACTTATATCTCACAACATACGACTCGTCAAACATCTAATGGTTGACTGGGAGAAATCCTTGTAATGGATAAGTCCGCCTTTGCCCCTCATGTAAATTGCTTCTAGTTTGTTACTGTAAAAATGTTTTGGAGCAATAAAGTATTTCTATCTATCTATCTAACAAGAAAGATGGAACGACTTCATTGTCATAGTAGTAGGTATAATTGATTATCCCTGCACTTCGTCGTACCGTATTCGAACCGCCAGCACCACGCGGGTCGGCTATTGGACTGGATTACAGAAAGCTGCTGCGGGAACGAGCCTTCATTGAGTTCCAAGTTCAGATTGTCTATGATCCAGATTTAATATTCAATTAATGGGAGACGATTCTAATAGACTCAGGCCCTATACACATACCTTGGGACCTTACAGGCTACGGGTTCGTACGATCACCGAATTAAGTACATAGTCTCTATCTCTACTTCTTATAAAAGGGAACGTGTCTGTATAAGTGTTCATAATTAAGTCATGTTGATTGGCAGAGATTGCCTTAGGTAATATGTCCGCCTTTTGTACAATTTAGTTTTGAAGAGCAATAAAGTTTAACTGCTAGACTATAGACTCCATTTTAGCATTTTTGTTTGTTTGTTTTTTTTTATGGAAACTGACACAGTTGGCTACATCACCTACAACATCCGTGATGTCAGCCCATAACACCGGGTGAACTTGGTGCCACGTCAGCCTTCCCTTCGGTCGTGCCGGCTACGCTGAACTGGACGGAAAACAAACTATTTACATAGCCGTTTCGACCGACCTTTCATTCAGTACGGTGGTATCAACCCGGGCGGGTTAAACCCTACCACCTAATATAAGAAGGGAGTCATATCCCTTAGTCGCCTTTTACGACATACACGGGGAGAGATGCAGTGGGGCTATTCTTTTAAAGTACCCACCCCACACGGTACTATACGGTATATTCTATTCTGTATGTATATGTTTGAGATAAACTTCGGATTTTATTGCGGTTTGCACCAATGGAAAGTGTGGTTCTTGTTGAAGCTCACTATAGGCTATATATCATCACGCTAAATATTCTTAGGGATGAGCAGTATCGAAGAAAGTATAGTATGGACGGGACGTATATTTGTTAATTTAATGTTTATGTATTTCTTATTAGGTATTTATATTAAATCAGTGAATGAAAATTTTTAACACAATACATCGCTCTAAGCACCTAAAATACTCGGCAATTAAAGCTAATTATGACTTTCTCGCATTCGCCGTCGAGACGAGACAATGGGTGGTTGGAGTAAAGAATAAAAAAAATTTGTTCGGTCAATAGGTTCTAAATTATGTAACAGAAATGTCAGGAGTAACTAACTGCGAAACATTCCTCAGACAACGGATAGCCCTTGCTATCCAGCGTGGAAATGCTGCGAGTGTTTGTACCCTTCGCGGTCATTTCGGAGACTGTTTAAACGAGATTTTTTATATATTATAGTTTTTAGTTTAATTGTCTATTTAGTACCTATTTTTGCTGTTGAATAAATAAAATTAATCTATACATGAAATGTGTTATGAATGTGTTGAGTGAGACTCTAAAATGTGTATTTCGGATCGTTCCCCACTGCCAGGACAAAGGTGTTCCGGCGAAACAAAAATCTCACAACATCGATACAATATTCCAAAGGTTGTTTTACCTATTTTTATTACTTTCCAATGGTAACTACTCCCAGGGCGAGCGTGAAGGTCCGACAAATGGTTAAGTGTTCGATAATAGCAGATTGGGCTCCAACAAGTTGGCCGAACTTTTAGGAAATTGTAAGATATCTATAGAAAAACCATCCGACGACCAATTCCCTTATTTGTAAGAAATTGGTAAGGTTTTGAAATGAAATGAATGTTTTTTTTAATTTTTTTTATGGAATCTGACACGGTTGGCTACATCACCTACAACGTCCGCGATGTCAGCCCATAACACCGGGTGAACTAGATGCCATGTCAATGCTTCCCCCTTTGATCGTGCCGGCTACACTGAACTGGTCGGAAAACACAAACTATTTACATAGCCGTTTGGACCGACGTTTTATTCAGTGCGGTGTATTTGTATTGTATTAGAAATGAAATGTATTTATGTTTATCTCGCCCAATAGAATACACACACAATAGATAAACAAAATTGAGTGAGTCTGCATGGACACATGCAGCCGTCAGACTTAGTTCGTGAATTTGATGTTTGCGCAGTTTTACAACAGTTACACGCGCCATATTTGATGGCCGCGTAGACGTAAGAAAAGGGATGTAATTTTCGACCGAAAATACATGAGGGAAATTGAATAACTTAATACTTAAACTTGTACCGTGTGGGGTCGGTACTTAAAAAGAATAGCCCCACTGCATCTCTCCCCGTCGCATGTCGTAAAAGTCGACTAAGGGATCGTCAGCCTCGGCAGCTCAGTGGTGCGGTCAGTTATTGGATGGGTGACCGCCCGACCGTTGGAGGCTGACCGTGGTTCGGATTCCTCGTTAAACTGTAGGTCCCTTCCCTTCTTACCTCACTGGGTGGTAGGGTTTATCCCGGCCGGGTTGGTACCACCGCACTGAACGAAACGTCGGTCGAAACGGCTATGTAAATAGTTCGTGTTTTCCGTCCAGTTTAGTGTAGCCGACATGAAATGAAGGGAAGCACTGACATGGCACCTAGTTCACCCTGTGTTATGGGCTGACATCACGGATGTTGTAGGTGATGTGGCCAACCGTGCCAGGTTCCATAAAAAAATAAAAAAAAAACATTTTTAAAACGAGTGACCCATATAAAACGTATTGTATTTGGAGACTAACTTGTAATAAATAAAAAACGTATGTAGGAGAAACCAAACTAGGTACTGTGTTATTAGTACATGGAAATCGTACCAAATATGTTGCCTTGCATCAAATAAGGTAGTTCTGATTTTTTTATATGTTGTATGTGATTAAGTGGTTATGATAAGTCTAAGTTTTCCAACTCGGAAACCCTCCGGATCATTGTTAAATACTTGAAAAACCATTAAATTTTCGAACTTTTTTCAGTTTTTCTTGATTTTTACCACCAAGGACCTTTGTTATGGCAAAAGTCACTATGAACACTTTTAAGTAGACTAAATTTGCAACAAAACGAGAATAATTTGGTCTCGGTAGATCAAATAGTTTCTAAGATAGAGCTGTTCAAAGGTTTGGAAAATTTCCAAAAATAGGAAAATTTTGAGTTCAGAGGTTTTGAACATTTTTTCTACTATAGGCGTGTTTTATTTTTAATTTTATGTATCTAATATTAATAATAACAGAAAAAACAAAACAATAAAAATCTGTGACACCGGTTTTATATTCAAACCACAATACATTGCCAATACAACCACCCTGCGCCCTACAGCAAAGCTCTGGATTCAATATTTCCGAATGGTAACTTTGGTAAAACAATTCATTGAAGCAGAGCGAATTGGAAACTGGGATCTACATCTCAATACCATCCAAAAAATGCTGCCCTTTTTTTGATGCAGCTGGCCACTTTTTTATGCCAAGTGTGCCCACATGTACCTTCAAGATATGTTGACACTGGAAAAAAGAATGGATCCTTTGGAAATTCAACTGTACATTAAAAGTGGGTACTTGACAATTCGGCGCACCAAAAAATTCTAGTGTGGTGTATGGTCAGACATGACGATTGAACAGGTCCTCATGCGATCAATGAAATCTTACGGAGGTCTGACGCGGGGTCGCGGGATGACAGACGGTGTGCTAACCCGATGGACATTAGGAATGGTATATGTACCTCCAAAACATACGTACAGATATGGAAAGCTACTGCGACATTACGAGTGGTACATCTGAGCAGCACATTGATGTACGACCATCCAGAATGACCAGAGACGAACAAGATGTAGAAAAACTGCGTGGCTTCTTTGACCTGCAGCCTCCATTTTCAAAGGGTGATTTCATAATTTCATTAAGTAGTGGTCTCGTTGGAAATGAAGGAGTTAACTGCCACATTGCTGCAAACATTGGGAAGGAGATGATGTCAAAAGTGATTGGTGAAAACTTTGAAAAGTTCTCTAGAAAAAATGCAGTGAAGACGCTTGCCTCTGCAGTGTGCTCTGTTTCGATTGGAGAGAGAACGGTGACAGTCAACCCCTCACTTTGTTCCACAGATTATGCATTTTAAAAAAGACTAACGAAGATTTGAAGGACTTTTTCACACATGAATTGTCACCATTTCCTATGGCACTTTTTACTGAAGATGGAATCAGTAAGGGTAAAAAAGCCATAATTCTACACGGCCTTCAATCCTGTGAGTCTAGATGAGAAGCAGCAGAGGAATGATACGTACGTAGTTGTAGACGGTGGACATTTGCTCCACAAAGTATTATGGCGTCTTTTGGGGAAATTGGTGCCAGGCATGTCCAATACTTGCAAAATGCTCGGCTGTTTGCAACTACTGCAGCGGCCAATCTTGCGAGAACATACCAGACCTGATGTTTGACGAAATTGATGAACCATCGATCGATGGCCCACTATCACATGACTATTTCGACCTCCCTGAGCAGGTCGATAAAGAAATGCTACCGAATAAAGTTCCCCCCAAAAGTGTGCTGTGGATTTACAGGACCAGCCTGGTCCGTCAAAGATGTACAAGAAAGACGAGTAATAATAATAATTTCCCTCCTGTCGACAATGAGGTGTTTCATAATAACTTTAGATTTTAATTACTACAATGTTTTTTTTATATACATTATATATAATGCTTTATTCTTATGACGTACTTCATTTTACAAACCCCTCTAATATTATTCTATGTTTATTCTATCCTCTAATATTTTTTACTCACCTCAACAATTTTGAACAGCTGTAACCAAGGAACTATCAGGTCTGATAGACCAAATTGGTCTCGTTTTGTTGCAAATTTAGTGTACTTTAATAATGTGCATGGATTTATGCCGTAAAATGGGCGCATAGTTCACCACCTTGACAAAAACTTAATTTTGCAAACCTTTGAACAGCCATATCATAGAAACTATTAAGTCTATCGAGACCAAATTGATCTCATTTTGTTGATCTCAACTCATGGTCTTGAGATGTAGATCCCAGTTTCCAATTCGCTCTGCTTCAATGAATTGTTTTACCAGTTACTATTCGGAAATATTGAATCCAGAGCTTTCCTGTAGGGCGCAGGGTGGTTGTATTGGCAATGTATTGTGGTTTGAATATAAAACCAGTGTCACAGATTTTTATTGTTTTGTTTTTTCTGTTATTATTTATATTACATACATAAAATTAAAAATAAAACACGCCTATAGTAGAAAAAATGTTCAAAACCTCTAAACTCAAAATTTTCCTATTTTTGGAAATTTTCCAAACCTTTGAACAGCTCTATCTTAGAAACTATTTGATCTACCGAGACCAAATTATTTTCGTTTTGTTGCAAATTCAGTCTACGTAAAAGTGTTCATAGCATTGATTTTATAACCCTGTCGGGACAGATAGACCACTCCATATAACAAATTTGGTAACGTTGTAAATCGTAAAACCAACAGAGGGCGTTAATAATTTTTCTTGATGTTGTCGTAAAACAAACAGGTGGCGTTAATGTTTGTTAATACTTCTATACTAAGGGCGCTATCTAGTTGAAATACAACATGTATCTAGGTACCTTTAATTGTCACTAGGCTGTAGAATTACTGCTACTAGACAAAAGATGGCGCTTTCATTTATATTTATAAAGAACATTATTTATGTAAATTCCAAAATTTTTAATTATATTTGAATAATAAAATTATGACAATTTACAATTAAACTAACACAAGAAGTGTTAGTTTAATTGTCATAATCAAATTAAATAAAATAAAAAAATGTTTTGAAAATTATTTGGTATACGGAACAAAATATTATTATGATTGTAATTTCCTGTTTGTGCGCTTTTAATAGATAGATCCACACAGAGCACGGAATACCCCCGCGCGCGCGCGCGCGGTATTCCGTGCTCTGTGGATAGAACGTATTTATTTAGTTGAACAGTTAAACAAATACTCGTCACTCTTCATTCTAATAATGTCAGCATTGTATGTAAAAAAAAATATGAAAACTGCCTTAAAAAATTTATGAAATTAAAAAAATCGAACCCTAGAGTTGAAGGCGGTGCTAAAGAAGGCTACACAAATCACAAAGGATATCATCCACGCATGTTTTCTTTCATGTATCATTTTTGCTTGCTTTAGCACCGCCTTCAACTCTAGGGTTCGATTTTTTTTATTTCATACATTTTTGAAGGCGGTTTTTATATATTTTTTTAAATAGTTTTTTATTTCACAGTTTTTTTTGGAATTTTTTGCTATTAATGTACTCGGCGGAATCGCTCGACCTTCGGCCTCGCGATTCCGCCTCGCTTTCCAGTCTGATCTCGACCAAATTAAAATGGAACCACGTCATGGTTATCCCCTTTCAAACAAAAAAAAAGAATTTTCAAAATCGGCCCACAATAATTGACGGAGTAATCGCGTAACAAACATCCAAAAAAAGAAAACATACCGTCGAATTGAGAATCTCCTAGGTCTAAAGTAAATTGCTCGTGATGACAAATTCAACGAGCCCAAACACGATGGGTTTATCATGTGTAGTTTAGGAGTTCCTATGGCCACCTTCCGTCTCCATCATCAGACCAGCTCGATGGTACTCGTACTCGTATTATAATATATTAAACGCATCTGGCCGGTCGGAAAAGATTTCAAATTTAGAATATTCATGAAACAAGGGTCCGAATATGAATGACAATATCGATTCATGTATTTCAATACAATGACAGAGAAAATTTCAAAATATTAGGTACCTATTCTACCTATTTAATACTTTTTAGTTCTAGTTTATTTTTTTTAAGTCGGTTTTATATTTTTAAAACAATATTACATAAAAAACAATAATCGAAATCGAATAATCGAAATCGGTTGAAGTGGTACAGAATTATTCGCCATGTGTCAAACTGCAAATTGCTGAAAAAGCCCACATCACAAAAGTTTTGCTGAAGGTAACCACACACCAATAGTATTTTGTTGCTTTTTCATAAACCGCTCAATCAATTTCAATAAAATTTCAATGGGAGCACCTCTGAAGTATGACCTACCAAACAAAAAAAGAATTTTCAAAATCAGCCCACAATTAACACGTTGAACGCCATACGACCCACCGGTGGGCCTAGCGTACTTTTCGGTTCGGGCCAAGCCAAACTCATTATATCCGTAATTTTCATCAACTTGAGATTTTCATCACAAAGTTTATAAAATGCGGTAATTTGTAAGGAAAATAAAAATTTGCTACTTTTACCGTCTAATTTTCGAGATATAGCAGAAGGCTCACGGGTGGATCGTGTGGCCTCCTATGAAGGATTTGTATTTTTCTGTTGGCTGGGGCCGCGGGGTCACGCCGCGGCCCACCCGTTGCGCGCGCGCCGCGGACGCAGCGATCAATCCCGGTCCGGCTGCGTCGACAATTGAGGATGTTTTACGCTTTTCTCGCCAAAAATGATTATTTTGAAGATTTCGAGTTAACACAAGAAGCGCTAACGCAGTTAGAAAACATCGAGATAGATCTTCTGAACCGTAGTTTCGGAATAGATTCTATGAAGACGTAGTTCAACCAACGAAAAGAAGATGCTGTCGAATTCTTTTGTCGGAGAGTGAGGATAGCGACTATGAAATGCATATAGAAAGACGGAAGAGAATGAAACACACTCTGGAAAGGAAAGAGGGATTGGCCAGAAAAGTGAGAAGAACATGTCACCAATGTTATGCAAAGAACGTACCAATAATGGGTAGCAAACAGGCTAAAACCAAGTCGAAAAAAGTATCCACTTATTGCCAAAGCAGCCCAACTAAACCATTCCTTTGTTTGCCTTGTTTTAACATGACTCACGGATAATTCTTTATTGTTTATGGTTAAACCCTTTGAAGAAGTGTGATAATGTTGTGATTGTTCAATTTCATAAATATTTTGTTTTGTTCAATTTCATAAATTATTTTCGTAATAAATAATGTCTTCTTATTTGGCAATGAAGAAAATTTTATGTTCATTTTTATTTTGACGAATATTTTCTTATTATTTTCTGGTTTTATTAATTCTATTAATACAAATATTATTTTCTACCTTATCGTTAAGAGCAGCCCTAGCATCGTTACAATTAACTTAATAAAAAACTACAAGTTTCTATTGGATTTGAAAACCACGCCGTCCGCTTCGACTACAAGGCCATGCGGCTCACTTCCATATTGGCTTTGTAGCTGCGCTCTGTGGCTTGTAGGAAGCGTTTACGTAGGCCCTCTCACGCGGCTCACCGGTGACCCCCATGCCCTGAATGGTTCAGTAAGGAAAGGCTCACCGGTGAGCGGTGAGCCCCGTGGCCCAAACGGAAATACTGGATTTTTCATGTGGCGTTGAACGTGTAAGATTGTAATTTCCTGTTTGCGGTTTTACTCCGGTCCAAAGAATTTACAAACTCTTTGGTTGTACTTGGGTTGTACCTAGCTCCGCTTATTTGTTGTTATATCCGCTATAGTAACACATATTCTGTGAAAATTTCAACGGGCTTCCTATTACGGTTCAAGAGATACAGCCCTCGGATAGACAAACGGACGGACGGACAGACAGACTGCGGAGGCTTAGTAATAGGCTTCCGTACAGGGATACGGAAACCTAAAAATAAGGGGTGAAATAGGGGTGAAAGTTTTTGTATGGGGAATCCATGATTTCTCTAGGTAAGGATATGAAAATTTATTATCTAGGCTTTTGGCACAGATTACTCAATAGTTACTGCTTTTGGTAAGAAATAATGAATAATGGTCAGGAAGAGGAAGGGGGAGAGAAAAGAAGGGGGAGTGGGTGGGAGGTACGTTTGTCAGCCTGGGTAGCTCAGTGGTGCAGGCAACCCTGGGCGCGGTCAACACTTGGATGGGTGACCGCTCGACCATTTGAGGCTGACCGTGGTTCGGATTCCACGTAAAACTGTAGCACCCTTCCCTTCTTACCTTACTAGGGTTGGTACCACCGCACTGAATAAAACGTATGTCGAAACGGCTATGTAAATCAAAGAGATTTGATGTAAATAGTTTTTTCGTTTTTTTTCGTCCAGTTCAGTATAGCCGGCACGACATGTCCGACATCACGGATGTTGTAGGTGATGTATCCAACCATGTCAGTTTCCATAAAAAAAAGAAGAAGAGGAGGAGAGGTATGGAGGGAGGAAGGGTTAGTGAATGAGGGTAGGTGTGGGGGAGGGAGGTAGTAGAGGGAACGAGGAGGAATGGATATCGAGGGAGTGAGAGGTTGAAAGGGGGAAGGGGCGGGGTAAGAGGGGGTTGCGGACAGGATGAGGGGTAGTAGGGGAGGAATGGAATGCGAGGGTGATGGGAAGGAGGGGCGACATGAGGGGAGGAAGGGAAGTAGGGAGAGAGGGAGGGAATGGGCGAAAGGGAAGGTGGCAAAGAGGGGGTCCGTGAAGGGTGAGGGGAAGGAGGGGAGGAAGGCGGGATCGAGGAGAGAAGACCGGGAGAGAGGTGAGTGAGAGATGGGCGAGGAAGGAATCCCTTCCTTCCTCCCGAAAAAGATAGAGAATATAAGAGAAGCGATGGTTTATTATCAATTTTGCATTTAAATCAGATTTACTATTTTTTTATTTTATTCGTTGTCGTGTCGTCGTCGGTAAAATCTACAATTTTACAATTTTATATAAAATATCATTGACTTATATATTCTGTAAAGCTTATCACAAATACATTAAACCCACCCTCTTTTAATCTCTTTGGTATAACACCACCAGCAGCATCGTAGATGGAAAAAATAGCCCTGGACTCAACTTTTTTTAATTCGGTGCCTGGACTCCCTACTTCATACTCAAAGACATTTTGTTCATACTTCAACTATTACTAAAACGAGACACCGCGATTATGGTAGTGTGCGTATCGCGTGAATACAGAACCGACCGTCTCAAGAGATCGCATCGATATTGTGTCATCCTTTTTCCACGCGCAGTAACCCGTATCGCTTGCCTGCACGCTCCACGCAAACATTTGCGTGTTCCAAAACAAGCGAACGTCGCGCGTCGATCGATAAATTACCGCAACGGCTAAAAACTATGGAGGTGGCTTTTTACTTTCGAGCGACTGTAAGGAGAAAGGAAGTATTGTGATCGTCCAAAATGTCGAAGTTGAGAATGCGACTGATTTTTTTTTTTTTATTGAAACTGACACGGTTGGCTACATCACCTACAACATCCGTGATGTCAGCCCATAACACCGGGTGAACTTGGTGCCACGTCAGTGCTTCCCTTCGGTCGTGCCGACTACACTGAACTGGACGGAAAACACAAACTATTTACATAGCCGTTTGGACCGACCTTTCATTCAGTGCGGTGGTACCAACCCGGGCGGGTTAAACCCTACCACCTAGTAATATAAGAAGGGGGTCATATCCCTTAGTCGCCTTTTACGACATACACGGGGAGAGATGCAGTGGGGCTATTCTTTTAAAGTACCGGCCCCACACAGTACAGATTTGGGCTATATATCTGTCAACGATCCCAAAAAAGTGGTTTTGAGAAACATGTATGTGTGTGTGTGTGTGTGTGTGTGTGTCCGTCCAGCGACCTTGTGCCTAAACTGCTCAACCGATTTCGTTCAAAATTCGTATTTAGTAGTTTGAAATGATAATCTAGGGGTACCTTTTTTAGTTTTTTTTAATTAAAAAAAATAAGGGTAGCTGTCATACAAATTATTTCGATGAGGTCGATTTTCTTATAAATGGCTAACGATTTTTATTATTATTATTATATTTAATCCATCGTGTTTGTTTCCGTTTTCAAAGGTGGTGAGGTAAAAAAATATAATTTTAAAGAAGGTATCTCCACTTTATCCTAACCGCACGCGCGTATTTGAATTGCACGCAGGTTTGGTTGGTGGGTATTTGGCAAAGACATTAAACTCACCCTCTTGGTATTTGGCAACTAAAAATATAATAAGAAATAGGCATGCCATCTATAGACAAATAGGACAACTTAACTTTGGTCTGACATCTATGATGCAGAAGCGGCGAAATTATACATTTTATCCGCCAAGCTCACGGACTGACAAAACATGAAAATATTTATTGGAAAAATTATGAAAACCTTAAAATACACTATTTTGAAATTTCTACTTAATATAAAATAATCTTTAAATTTAACTATGCTGTTCCCACTTAGCATCGTTCTATAATTAGCAGATTTAAAAATATAATAATTATTTAATTCAAATTCGATACTCCTGGCGCCATCTTAGGACATAATTGAAGACTAATTTCATGTTACCTTTAAAACATCGCTGACGGTACATCTGACTCCCCCTATAAAATCAATGGTTCATAGTAACTTTTGCCGTAACAAAGGTCCTTGGTGGTAAAAATCAACAAAAACTGAAAAAAGTTCGAAAATTTAATGGTTTTTCAAGTATTTAACATGATCCGGAGGGCTTTTAAGTTGGAAAACTTGGACTTGTCATGACCACTTCATCACATATAACATATAAAAAAACCAGAACTACCTTATTTGAGTCAAGGTAAAATGTACCAATTCCATGGACTATATTGTTAAAAAGAGTGTATTTTGTTTAGAGGAACCAAACTTCTGTTTTCTTGTTAAAATTAGTGTATTTTGTTTCTTTAAGTAAAGATTCATTTTTTCTTTTCAATTATTTTCTTTACTGTCCCTGATCTTTTGCATGATTGATGATTTCATATTTTGGACGTTTTACTAGCTAGTCGTTTTGCCACTCTAGACATTGTCATATTCGTGACGATTTCAAATTAGGAACGTTTTACTAGCTAGACGTTTTAACATGTGGACGTTCTGCAAACAATGGAATTTTCCCGTATAGACCTGATTCGGAGCGAATTTAACGATAATTAGGATACAATAGATTTGAATTAAGAATGGGTAAGTATTTCGCCCAATAAAACGTGACGTAATAACAAAGCACATTTTACAATATAAACAACAAGAAATCCAGAACGCTTCATAAATTCTCTCAAGCCGCAAGCCAATCATCATTTCTAAACGAAGCTAACACAACGATCATACCAAACCAACCATCCCGTGCGGTGCGTTTATGCGACGCACCCGCTCCAACGGTTTTCTATAGGGAGCGCGCGCGCCTTGTCTCTGCTATTTATAGATTCTCCCCTCCACCGTCCCGCGCGCCGCTCCGCCGGCCGCCGCGTCTCGTCGCGTGTGCTTCGCTCGCTCACATTTTTGTCGGTCTATTGCTAAAAGGCGACCTATCACTTTGGCACGGCCATTTCACAAGCCATGCAGTACCTACGTACGTGGCCCTACGGGTCGATTTAACAAATTATTCTAAGCTATTTGAGCACTTTCTTACCTTCAACCCTTTCGAGGGTCTATAGTTATTTATGAGAATGTGCTGACTGGCGACACCTAGCGTGACCTAGCCCCAAATGAATAAAGATCGATACAAAAACCTACAATGCGACGTAACTAATATAAAGATTTACTAGCACACCTACATGTGGCGAACAGTCGAAAATACGAATCACATACATAACACACTCTCGAAATAAAAGCCTATCAACGTCACATAAAAACTTCAATTTCGAATTATGTTCTTTTTTTTAAATTTGCAGAAAACATTTATGGCCAGTACGGAAAGGCGCGGGGCGGTGCGGAGCGGCGCGGGGCACCACGGGGCGGCGCAAAAAGTCGCGGGGCGGCGGCGCACACTGTGTCGCGCAGTATGGGAAGCTTGGTCATAAGTAAAAATGCCGAAAGTGGTTCTACAACGTCGCAACCTAATTAGGAGTGGGGACTAGTAACCGCTCCACCCCTCTTCAGTCATTGGACGCGTTAGGATGCACTAGCATTTGTGTATTTGACAGTTGAAAATTGCCTTCTCGGCGATGCGTACGTTTTAAAGAAAAGTTCATGATTTCGTTTGAGGTGTATCGTTGTTCGTATTCCATCTTTTTTAATTCTGCAAAATGGAGGATAATCTGGAAGGTACGTACATCATTTTAAATATATTTTTGTTTAAATATAAGCATGTAATGTTTTATAAATATATTTTAAAAGGTAACCTTTAAAAATGTTGTATTTGCGCATTTGAAAAAAAAAGTTAAAAATGTGACCTAGGTAACAGTGCGAGTTTTTTAAAATTATAATTACTATTAGGTCTTTCAAAATTAGTTAATAGTACGCTAAGGGGGGGTTCTGTATCATATAGGGAGTAAAACCAATATAATTTTTTTTGGACCTTGGGCTTTTTTTTAATGTAAAATATTTTTTTATGTATTTGAATGAAAAAATGGGTGTTTGATTTTTATAGCCTAACCGATTCAGTAGTAATTTCGATTCAACAGTAACAAAAAAGTCTTTATTACCATTATGATGTAACACGTGTAAGTTGGTAAAAAAAAATCAAATTCTTTCTATTCCATACTAATAAAACAAAAATTGTGGTTTTTCACTATTTCTGAAAGAAAGAGATCTATGTGCTGGAAGACTTTTTTGTTCCTGGCATGAAACTGAAACGATTAAGAAAATTTTTTTTTTACATTTTCTAAATTAATGTTATTTTTTTTTAAAACCCAAATTATCACCAAGTTTACGTGGTGGTACGAAACTCTCGGTGCGTGAGTCTGACTCGCACTCTACCGGTTTTTGTTTTTTTTTCCAGATCCTGCAGAAGGTACGCGGATCGAAATATGTTTTAAGGATCCAGCAAAAAATTTGACACAAAGTTCAACCATTTCAACATGTGATGAAGAAAACTCGATGTTCGGAGGAAGATAGCCAAAGCTTGAAAAATAACTTAATTAAATTTAAATATACTTTTAAATCGTATTATGTGAGAGTGCAACGAAAAAAAGACCGTTTGTTCAGTGATCCAAAATATGAAGAATGGCTGAAAGGTGAATACGATTAATACTCTTCCAAGAAATAACTAGGTGTATTAAAAATAAATAAAAAGTACAAAAAAAAAATTTGTTTTTTTTTTGCTCACCTTACCTACATGAAAATTAACTATATTGTATATATTAAATAATCATGAACAAAGAAGTTACAAAACATCATCATGGAGTTTTGACCAAGCTTCCCATACTGCGCGACACAGTGTGCGGCGGCGGCGTGGATCGCGAAAGCGCGACATGTGGCGTCGAGCCACACATAAGGTGTCTAACGACGCCCATGGACATTGGGTCGTACGCGAGGGTTATATAATAACTATGTATATCTAGTATCACAATTTTATTGGTTTTACAGCAGCTTTCGAACATTAATTTTGTAGGTTTACTTATATCTCTCAGAAAAGAGCAGCGCTATGCATGCAGTCTTAACACAAAACAACAAGAACACGCATTGTCACAAAACCCGCACCTAACACAACCGCGACAGTTCTCGTTAAGGAATTGTCCCCGTGCAGCACTCAACACTGCGCATTATACACAAGATGCTCCACTTTAGGCAGTCGGAAACGAGTTACAAACTTAACTTGTTTAAACTTCACGCGGTGCAAGCGTGTTGAAGCCGAGATGCCTGACTTCACGAAAATTGCGTTGAAAGTGAACCGAAAGTTTGAAAGTCACGCCGCGGTTCGAATTTCATGTAAAAAATTACGGCCAGCGCGCACTGCGTGCGAATACGCGCGGATCTCTGGACGCAGCATTAAGTAGGTATGCACTGCGCGGCGGATTTTTATTCGCGCGGAAATGTAATCGCGTACGTTCAATGATATTATATGTTAAAAAAGAGGAGATATTATATCTTGAGGAGGAGATATTATATCTTGAGGAGGAGATATTATATCTTAAAATATCATTGCGTACGCTCATAAAATTTTCATATCTTGCAAAATAAAAATACAAAATAAATAAAAAATCTCGCTGGTTAGTAGGCGAGCTACTACCGTCGCCAGGTTGGTTTGGTTTTGTGAATACGATACACGTTCCCCGTGTGCTTTTGTGTTCGCTAAGTCAGAGGGGCCAAAGCACATGCTCTGACTAGCCAATATCACCTCCGAGAAGGTAGGTGCCATACCGGAGACTTCCGTGGATTGCTGGCTATTACTTGACTAGAGGAGAACACAACCGAGGCTGCTGTGCGGCCATCTTACATCCAGTACGGTGGTACCAACCCAGTCGGCTACAATTTGAGCCTACCACCTAGTAAGGGGCAAGGGAAGGGACCTACAGTTTTACACCGGTTCCGAACGGTGAAGCAGCAGGTGAAGGTAAGCACGTAATTTTTTCGTCGACCGACACGCCGCCGACCGGATTCGAACATCGGACCTCTCGCATGAGAAGCCGATGGCCAAACCACTCGGCCACCCGCCGCTTAGGTCCACTCCCTTCTTACCTTACTAGGTGGTAGGGTTTATCACGCCCGGGTTGGTAACACCGCACTGAATGAAACGTCGCCGGTCAAAACGGCTATGTAAATAGTTCGTGTTTTCCGCCCAGTTCAGTATTATTATTTTTGGGCCAAAATTTATGTTAAGCCAGAATCTGATGTGAAAGTTTATTTGGTGAAAATCGGACGAGTACTTTTGACGCTAAGTTGTACTGAGCGCGAGAGCACACTTGGGGAGATGGTGGCGACGTCGTCGATGGGAGTTCGAGTGCACGGTTTTGTGTAGTCCCCGGATGGGTCTTCAAGGCGCGGTAGCGTTCACGTTTGCAGGTTGTATAGTTTGGCCGTCGAAAGTACATACATACTTTATGTCGCCAACTTTCTGGAATGCCCCCCTTGTTGCGAAATTGGTTGCGAAGCGTGACGTGCATCGAATTGACGTCAAAAACCATTTGCTGTCAGTTCGATGATGTGCGCTCCGTCATTTCAAAGTTCTAATTGGCCGGCGAGACCACAGCGACGCGTTCCAAAACAAGCGACATTCGAAATTCGAACACGAAGCTCGTTGTTTTATTCCGGTTTCTAGTACATTCGAATTGCGCCGCGCTCAATATTTTAATTCACAGTTCAGATGTTTCATACATAGTATATAGTTTGATTCCATCTATGAACATTGTATGTAAATTGCTTCAGCCGCTTTGGAGTTTGTCCGTAGAGGTCATCCATTGGTGACCCTACGAGCTAACGGTGTAAACTGTTGGCTCGTAGGGTCGTCGTCGTTCGCATTGGTGATCCATTGGCGACCATACGAGCTAACGGTGTAAACTGTTGGTTTGTAGCACCAACTCGCGAAACCCATTTTATCGCCAGCCTAGAGCACGTGCGCTCGCTCCCGCAGTGCTAAAAAACCATCGATGTCTAATTTTATAGATCGAACGTCACGCGATTTAACCTGTACTATGTTTCGTCGTAATAAGTGTGCGTGCATTCACACGCAGTATTGTGATACTCACACAAGCACACACTTACATCATATAGTCGTTTCATGTCCGTAAACGGCGGGCATCGGAGCGCGCCGCGCCTCCTGCCACGAGATACTTTCGTGTTTGCATTGTACACGCCGCCATGCTGTCACGTGACGCGATCCCTACGACGTTACTGTCGCGTTCTCACTTGCCTACAGATGATAAGAGTGAGCGAGAAAGTTGTCATCGCTCGCCCATCGGCGCGATTGTCGTATTTCCGCTCACTCTTATGATCAGTAGGCAAGTGGGAACGAGAACGCGATAGCTACGTCACACAATCCGTGACATGTCAGCATGGCTTCTTAACACGTCATAACATGCTCAGGCGAAACAAACAACAACGTTTGTCACTGTCACTCTTGCATAAAACACAGCTTTACTCTCTCTTTCGCTCTTTATATTAATTACGCATACAAAAATCTGTTTAACATAAAATTTGAGAAAAAAACCAGCAAAATAAATACTTACTGATGGAAGGAGACGCCTTTCTTTACGTAATTTCGATCTGAGCTGTTACAATACTTGTAACAGCAACCGGGCATGCTGAACACACGCACTTTTGCGCCACAGACTCGGTACAGTAAGACTTACGCTCAACACGCGCTGCACACGCCGTATGAAGGGGCTGTCCGTGAAATCTGCAATTTATGCAGTTCTCGTCGAGAACATATTTTTTCGGGAGTAATGTATGGGATGGGCATATCTCTAAATATACATCGATGTAAAAAACTGTTTCCCCGCAGGCTCGGCTGATCCACTGGCGGTTTTTTACACCGCGGTTTTTACACCGCAAGGATTTCGAGCATGACCGAAGAGCCAACGGTCTAAACCGTGGTACTTTAAAACCGCGGTTTTTAGGTGATCCATTGGCGGTTTACACCTTTAGCTCGCCGGGTCGCTGGCGAGCTAACGGTTTAGGAACGCCAATGGATCACCCCCTTTTACATACGGAAGGCAGGGATTGCATCCTTACACGCTGCACTTACCGCGGATGCGTACCAATCGGTTCTGCAGATCTTCCTTTACAGAACCGGTAAACTCTGGAACGCTCTCCGTGCCCATATATTTCCCCACAAGTACAGTCTCGGGTCCTTCAAGAGGGGCGTGAATGGGCACTTGTCAGGCTGGCATGGCATTCGCAATCGCCGCATACGGCCGAATATCCATGGGGGTCGTTAGACACCTTATGGGTGGGTCGGCGCCATAGGTCGCGCTTTCAATAAAAAAAATTTGACATCGTAACACCTACAAGTAGGTGTCTAACGGTGCCTATGGACATTCTGTGATGGACGGGGATTCCGGATGCTATGCCGGGCCGACGACGGGAGCCATTTAACGCCCCTTTTGAAAAACCCCAGGCTGTCGTGGGTCGATACAATTTTTATTATGGAAAATGTCTCGGTTGGCTACATCACTTACTACAACCGTGATGTCAGCCCATAACACCTTGGTGAACTAGGTGCCGTGTCAATGCTTCCATTCATTTCATGTCGGCTACACTGAACTGGACGGAAAGCACGAACTGTTTACATACTCGTAGCAGTTTCGACCGACGTTTCATTCAGTACGGTGACACCGACCCGGGCGGGATGAACCCCACCACCTACCTAGTAAGGTAAGAAAGGAAGGGACCTACAGTTTTACGTGGAATCCGAACCACGGTCAGCCTCCAACGGCCGAGCGGTCACCCATCCAAGAACTGACCGCGTCCAGATGTGCTTAACAACAGTCGACCGACCGCACCGCTGAGCCACCGAGGCTGAGAAGCGGAGAAGTTATTCGCACCTAAATGATAACTCATTCTTTTTGACTTTTCCATCTCGTAGGTAGAGTGTTTTCATTTTACGAAGGCACGAGAGGTACGAGGTAGGAAGTGGTGCGAGAGGCGACCGCGCGGAGCTCAGTAGAGAACGAACTCGGTGCCCGGTCGGTAAAGCATGGACGGCCTAACCTGAGGCGAACACACGTACGCACACAAATGCATTTCTCTAACACAAATGCTTGACATGCACCTATACATGGCCTGAGCACTACTACACTTGCAGAATTTTATGCTCACCGTCATGCGTGAATGTATTTGTACGCCTAAGGTTAGAACGAACGAACTATACACACGTTCTACACGTCTCCGCGTCGCTCCGTCGAACCGAGTCGTTCCCTACAGCCGCGCGGTCTCACACCACTTCCTACCTCATACCCCTCTTGCCTTCGTAAAATGAAAACACTCTACTTTGGCGAAAATAAGCCGACGTCGCCGTCATGTCACCCTCCCAGGCGTCTCCCCAGACCGACCCATTATCGTAAACTAGCTCTACAATGTGCGGGCTTATCTCCAAATGTGATTTCTTCCGAGCCGTTTTCTTGAGAGATTGTCATGTAGCCCGCGGGAGTGGAGCCGACAGGTTATTACGTTTTACGTTTCTTATTAATGACGTGTCTACTACAGCTGGTTATAAATTGGTGTAGGCTCTTTGGATTTATCTCTATTCTACAATTTTATGGTTGCGTGAGTAAACTAAAGTTCTACTATCTCCATCAGTGTGAAGTCAATAGCTAAAAAATCCTTTTTTGGCAAAACAACGAAAATGTAATATTTTTTAAAACTTCAAACAAAAATTTTGTTCTATGAAGTACTTACATAATATAAAAAAAAATTTTTTTTAACTAGATAATATGTACTATACACTGAAGCAGGCTTTTTAAATTTACAGTATTTTTTCATGGTGAAAACAATTTCTGAATGTGACTCTATTTTAATTTCTTATGTAGAGCTAGCTCCATACTGGATAATTATTTTGGAATACAATTTGAGTCATTGTTTAGGGAATTTAATTTTCTAGACACTAAAGCAGCATTATTTAAAAAAAAAATACTAATAATTTTTAAACAAACAAAAACTACATTCACCATATAAACGCACGCACTGCGCTCGATTGCTCAGTGCCGCCGACTCGAATTTTTGTTTTGCCATGATGAATCCTCTTAATCCTGAATGGACAAGTATGTATGTATATTGTCCTATCTTATAAAAATCATTCTGTGAATTTAAATGGAAGAGCCGAGAACGAATAGCAAGTTCGATGGTCAAGTGTGCATCAAATAACATCGATCGTCATCTGTTTATCGCCTCTATTCAAAATGAATTGAACAGATTTACTCGTCGGTGCGCGGTCAAGTCGCCAGTGCAATGTTTAGGTCAGTCAGTCAGTCAGCGTCCACTGCTGGACATACGCCTTCTTCCATTTTCCTCCAGTCTTCCCGGCCTTCAGCGATACGGAACCACTTGATGTCGTCGTCCCACCTTGCGGGTGGTCTTCCCACGCTCCCGCCCACGGCCGTCAGTGTAGGACACGGTTACTCCAATGGTGTAACCGGATAAGTCCGCTTTTGCCCCTCATAGAACAAGATCCATTTCTGAAAAGCCTTCAAATAACGGTTTCCGTGGGACATAGCTCGGCCATACCGACAACTGGTATGTACGTGTTCGGGCTGTTCTCCTGAAAACCATAAGTGCGGTAGTCACTTTCTAAAATAGTGGAGGGGATAGTTATGACGTCATAAAGATGGCGGCCGGGCCTGTCATTCTAGGCGGTATATCTCGATAGTTACTCGACCGATTTCCTTCATTAAGGTGTCAAAAAAAAGCTAATAGAATGAGAATTATTCGATCTCTTACAATAGTTTATTTTAAACTAATACGAAACTAAATATTTACAAAAAACTGACAATTCGAAAAAAAAAAATTTTTTATTTTTTAAATAGCTCGGTAACCATCAGGATTTTGGAAATTTGGGTTATAATAAAGCGCATAGCTGTATTCAAGAGGATCATAGTGAACTTTAAATCATAACGATAGAGTAATAAACAACGGAGCTACAGACATTTAAGTGAGCGTTGGAAGCGTCAAGCTCGGCGCGGTAACGTAAGTACCTACTGTTGACGACTCGGCCGACCGCAAATATACCAATACCGAAGATCACCATCCATCCATCCATTGAGATTTTCATAGAATTTTTTTGTTTCTGAATTAGGACATATCTTTAAATATGATACCTAGGTATGTAAGTTTTGAGTACCTAATGTATGTAAAGACTTTCTATACTAAATTTTATAATTTTTTTCGACAATTCTGTCTTTTTACCCGACAGCGACGTTAGGAGGAGTGTAATGTGTTAAGGTCTAAAGTGTGAATCTGTGTGTTTCTGTACATACATATATTACAGTTCGGAACTCTGCCCCAATTACTTCATAATTCGGTCATAAATCTGTATCTTCTAAACTAGAATACCTTCCTTGACAATTTTTTTTATGGTATTACTTGAATAGTTAATCTTCAAAAAACAGTAACATTTGATTGCAAATAATATTTATTATTAATTAAAAAAATCCTAACATATAAAATAATGTATTTCTAAACTATGAAAATAAGATAAAAAATTATTATGTTCATTTACCAATAAAGTATCAACTTTTATATAATATTCACTAATAAAACATTTTCGTACCTATAATTGTGATAAATAAAAAATTTAACATTAAATATTAAACGCATTAAATGCGCTTACAGGATAGCACCTGTTTTTTGCTTCCTGAATTTTATTCTATGAAGGGAACACGATGGAGTACCTTTCCAATAAACAGCTTCACAAATATTTTTATTGCACTTTAGTCAGATCTAAAGACACTAAAGCTTCATCGTCGTTGAATTGAAAAAAAATTGCAGAATTTCCTTTGATAATTTCATTGCAGTTTTTCTTGTTTTATTGAGTTGCGTACGACACGTATTATTTTAACATTGGAGGCTTCATCTTTTTCGCCAATTGAATTCACTCCTTTAATGTACTCGTATGAATGATAGACGTTGTCCAAACCAGATTCCCCAAAAAGTTTCACAGCTTTACGATTTTGTATACTCTCTGATGAAATTGCGTAGTCCTTACAAGGTCGATCGGACAAAATGTAATGCTCCTTTATATATTTTTTGGCACTTGAGATAATATGGTTCCATTTTTCAAGAAACACAGTGGATAGCTCACCTTTAGAATACTTGAAAGACGCCATATAGTTTCAGAAACACTACACTGCACTCATCTGGCACGAATATTCAGGCAGTACAGTGTGTAAATGTACCACCCCTCACAGAATGGCTTATACACGTACGAAAAAAATGTGGCGTGTGTAATATCTCCTTATACTCTGTGGTTCAGAAATGGTGTGCAAAACATAAATAACACAAAACACACCTGGTGTAAGTACATATATAATCATATCATAGTTTTAACCGCAATTGTTTCCGTTACGAAGTAGCTATACCTACCGTGAGAATGCTGAGGTTGTAGTGTATTTTCTTTGCACAATTTATACATTCAGTCTCTTAAATCAGTACTCTTAAGTTAACTTTTCAAATAAAATCATTTAAAATCAGCCTGAGTAGCTCAGTGGTGCGGTCGGTGTTAAGACGAGACGGAAGTTACCTTTCTCCATACTCCATACAAAATCGTCTTTCGGCATTTATGTTATCTCGCCCCCTAAACCTTATCCGATTATAAAAAAAATTTTATTAGGTAGGGCTTATCCCGTCCGAGTTGGTACCACCGCACTGAATGAAACGTCGGTCGAAACCGCTATGTAAATAGTTCGTGTTTTCCGTCCAGTTCAGTGTAGCCCACATGAAATGAAGGGAAGAATTGACATGGCACCTAGTTCACACGGTGTTATGGGCTGACATCACGGATGTTGTAGGAGGTGTAGCCAACCGTGTCAGTTTCCATAAAAAATTAATAAAATAAAATAAAAAAAAAATCATTCACGCGAACGCTCCGTGCGTGCGAACAGCACGCATATTTTTTTAATTTTCGTGCCAATTTGCAGAGTTTTGCAGAAAGTTGTTTATTGATTCTAAATAAACAGTGTACTGGCTATATAAAACCATTATAATATTCACCCGGACAGACCCTGATACCATTTGAAAGCTTAGATGAAAATTGTAGTTTTAGATAAATTTCGCGTTTTCGTTAGTGCTTTAAATAAGGAATGATATCTTTAAAAAACCCAACACAGTTACCATTACCTAAAATGCTTTTCGAATATCTATGGGTTTCTATATGTTTACCTAAGTATTTTTGAGAAAAATATACATAAAATATATGCGCTCCCTTAATATGCGGATGTTTGCGCAAAGAATTTGTTCAACTTTCACGCGTCATATAACTGAGGAAAGCCAACTAAAATCTAAAATATGTACGTATTAAACAAGTACATTTCATGGCCTATCGAACCAACTCATTACCCCAGGTGGTATGTTGCCAAAACCATTTTGGTCAGTTGCTTGTATGGGGGCTGTCCATAGTGCGTCCCCGCGCGCCCGACCGCTACAGCCAGCTTGACGCTACCAACGATCACTTAAGGCGGTGACAAACGCCAAATACGCAAAACATGCAAAAAGTGCGACAAAGAAGGTCCAAAACTGACCAATTGACACACATTCAGAAAATTAAAAAAATACCAACCTATATTTTGGTTCCATATCAACAAAGTGCATTGCTGGTTTTTTTAATAATGAGTAAAAGTAAGTAATAAACATAAAATTAAAAATATATAAAAAAAACATGAATTTTTGAAAATCTGAGTATGTGTGTATTATTACAATTTTACAATACCACCGATTCAAAGGTCACAAAGCTCTGAGAAAACTCTATTCAATTTGTTTTATTATTTTATCCACGAAAGGAGATAAAAATAAAAAACAAAAAACGCCTACATGAAATTATTGACGTAATTCTTCAGTCGGAAGGGTAAAATTTTTGCCTTCGTCAATTTAGCAGGCACTTCAATACTAGATACAATTTTAGTTCCGGGCTCGCTTGCTCGCTCCTGCCCTGCTGCGCCCGCGTGTCGGTCGTCATTTCTGTCTTCTGTGTTTGGATCGAATGGAAAAAAGGTAGGTAGGTTAGGTATATTTGTACCGTGTGGGATGGTAATTTAAAATAATAGCCCCACTGCATCTCTCACCGTGCATGTCGTAAAAGGCGACTGAGGGATTTTTTTATGTAAACTGACACAGTTTGCTATATCACCTATAACATCCGTGATGTCAGCCCATAACACCGGGTGAACTTAGGTGCCATGTCAGTGCTTCCCTTTGGTCGTGCCGGCTACACTAAACTGGACGGAAAATACAAACTATTTCGGGATATGACTCCCTTCTTTTTTTCCGTCCAGTTCAGTGAAGCCGGTACGACCGAAGAAAAGCACTGACATAGCACCTACTTCACCAGTTGTTACGAGCTGACATCTCGGATGTTGTATTGTAGGTGATGTTGCCACCGTGTCATTTTCCGTACCAGTATACAGTACGACCGTATCAGTAATATCTCTCTTCTGTGGTATCTATCAGTATTCGCTCCGGTACGTAACGTGACGGGGCGTTATACGCATGGCTTTCGTTGGTATAACCACAGAATAACTAATAGGTACTGTGGTATAACGCTGTCTGCGCCTCCCGCGCCTCCACCGCGCCGCCGCCGCCGCCGCCGCCGTGCCGCCTCCGCACCGCACGCTGCTACTGAGTTACCGCACCGCACCGCACCCCACCGCACCGTGCCATGCTGCCGCCGCGCGCGCCGCGCGCGCCGGCCGGTACCTATGTTGCTATGATATTTGCCATACATACCTAAATGCCTATCTACCTATTACCTACCTACCTATTTTTATTTTAGTTTTCATCGATAGTCTATTTAGAGGTTTATAAAAAGTGGTAAGTACATGAACTAAAATAATTTGGAAGAAATTACAATAAAATGTTATTTAGGTAAAATAATAAAAAATAAAAAATTAGAATCACGCATCAGTTACATAAGCCACAATCATTTTAATAATTAAAATAATAAAAAAGGAAAAAAAAAAAAACATACGAAAGTGGGATTCGAACCCCGAACCATCAACTCTTTAGGCTGATAGCGACAAACTACGCTAAATGTGACTTGAACGTGCGAAGCGAAATTAGCAGTCGCATGGTACATTATGTAGAATTCCCGAATGCTCAAGGTCGTTGGCGTTTGTCACGGCCTTAAATGACTGTAGCTCCGTTGTTTATATCTCAATCGTTATGATTTAAAGATCATTATAATCGTCTTGAATATAGCTATGCGTTTTATTATACCCAAAATTTCCAAAATCCTGATGGTTACCGAGCTATTTTAAAAATAAAAAAAATATTTTTTCCGAAATGTCGGTTTTTTGTAAATATTTAGTTTCGTATTAGATTAACATAAACTATTGTAAGAGATCGAATAATTCTCATTCTATTAGCTTTTTTTTGACAACTAAATGAAGGAAATCGGTCAACTAACTATCGAGATATACCGCCTAGAATGACAGGCCCGGCCGCCATCTTTATGACGTCATAACTATCCCCTCCACTATTTTAGAAAGTGACTACCGCACTTATGGTGTTCAGGAGAACAGCCCGAACACGTACATACCAGTAGTTGGTATGGCCGAGGTATGTCCCACGGAAATTACCTAAATTTCACTTGGATCCCGCTCTATCATGTAAATTACTTATTGTTTGTTACTGTGAAATGTTTTGGAGCAATAAATGATTTCTATCTATCTATCTAAACTATAAGGAATTCTATATGTAATGCATTATATATAATATGAGACATCAACGCCGCGGATGACGCGTTTGTTTGTCTTGATCTCGGCGTTGACACAGCGACGTATTGTTTTAATCCGCCCATTCTATTAGACTGGCGGCGAGGAGAGAATAGGCAGGAAAACTCACTCAGGATTATGTATTTACATAGGTATTCTTTATTTAACACCTATTTTTCCGTCTACGTTTAACACCAATTCATACATTTTAGGTACAATTTTTTTTTTTATGTAATCCGGTATGGTTGGCTTTGTCGCAGGGGCCAAAGCACATGCTCCGACCAGCCAATATACCTCCGAGAAGGTAGGCGCCATACCGGAGACTTCCCTGGATTGCTGGCTATTATACTGGACTAGAGGAGAACACAACCGGACTGCTATGCGGCCATCTTACATCCAGTACGATGGTACCGACCCAGTAGGGTACAATTTGAGCCTACCACCGAGTAAGGGCCTTCAGTTTTACACCGATTCCGAACGGTGAAGCAGCAGGTGTAGGTATGTATGCACGTAAAATTTTTCGTCAGAAAAAAAACTCATTGGTACACACCGACCGGATTCGAACCTCGGACCTCTCGCATGAGAAGCCGAAGCCCAAACCGCTCGGCCACCCGCCGCTTGTCGCACAAGTGGTATATAAGAGGCGGCAGATATGTGTCAGGATCGTGGCACTTCCTTGTACACCATCCTTCCATGGCACTTTTTGTACCGTGTGGGGCCGGTACTTTAAAAGAATAGCCCCACTGCATCTCTCCCCGTGTATGTCGTAAAAGGCGACTAAGGGATACGACTCCCTTCTTATATTACTAGGTGGTAGGGTTTAACCCGCCCGGGTTGGTACCACCGCACTGAATGAAAGGTCGTTCGAAACGGCTATGTAAGTAGTTTGTGTTTTCCGTCCAGTTCAGTGTAGCCGGCATGACCGAAGGGAAGCACTGAAGTGGCACCAAGTTCACCCGGTGTTATGGGCTGACATCACGGATGTTGTAGGTGATGTGGCCAACTGTCAGTTTCCATAAAAAAAAATACTTGTGAGATCCGTTGTCTCTCCCTACCCCACTGGGAAACAGTCGTGACGCTATGTATGTATTAATACGTAACTAACCAGAAATTTTCAGAAAAGGCTTTCGTACGGATGTGACTACAGATTACAGTTCCTTCTGTAACCCAATTTGTGTTTTATTCGTTTTTTACTGTTCTTGTGCGAGGCAGAGCTAGGTAAAGGCTTAGCGGAAATAGTTTCTGTATGAAAGCCTCCGTTTGGTTATAAGTGTACAGAGTGGAGATGAGAAGATACTGGCCTGGGGCTATATAGAGCATTCTGCAGAGAGCCAAGACTAGTTTGCTGTATGAAAGAATTGGAGCAGGGTAGGACTGGGAGTTCATTCACAATAAATAAGACAGCTAAATTGTAGTCTTTTTAAAAACGTTGGATCTTTGTGTCTGTTCTATCGCCTATCACGGAGAGTGTTCGAAGGAGCTGCACGATGCGATCCCTCCATCCCCATTCTACCATCGTTCCACGCGCAACAGGTTGGGAATGCATCCACACACGGTCGATATCTCCCCACTTAGGACAAATCGATCCTGTAAATCCTTTATTAACAGGGTTGTCAACATGCGGAATGCACTCCCACCTGCATCCTTTCCTCTAATGTACAGTCTGGGATCCTTCAAGCACAATGTGAAGGTGCACCTAGCCCGCCGACATGGTATTCGCAGCCCCCGTAAATATCCGAATGCCCGTGGGCGCCGTCGGACTACACCTCTGCGTTAGTCTGCCGAGCGCCATGTCGTGCTTCCCATAAAAAAAATTACAGTAATAATTACACGGCGACGAATAGGTTTGTGCAAGTTCTTTTCTTAATAAATACGATTTAGGCTGTCAATAAATTTTTCCAGAATTCTTTGCCGTGCTATTCTAGATTACATCAAATTTAGACGGTGTCCATCTGTCTGTATGTAAACTTTTTGGTCCTCATGTAGTCGTATGTACATACATATGAGCAACGTATTAAATTTTTTCCGAATTTTTATAACCTAAAATTGTAACAATGTCCCCACATAAATTTAATTTAAATTACAAAATAAAGTAGAAACTAAAACTACCTACTACAACTAAAATTTAAGACAAAAAGTTATACCAAGAAATATCAAAAATAAAATAATAATAATATAAATAAATAAATAATTAAAAACTTTTACGGTAAACCCCGAAGACACCACACGAGCACTTAAATAATAACGTAAAATAAAAACGTATTAAAAACGTAAATAATAACGTAAAATAAAAACGTATTAAAATAATATTTTTTTAATTTCAGAGTTCGCCCCTGTCGAACAAGAAAATCCGCGAACTAAAAGGACTGTATTCTATTGTAATGAAATTGGTTCTTTTGTTTTGTAACTCGGCGAGGCACTATCGCCCACTATTTTTTATTTTTATCCTTTTCTTTTTAATTTTTCCGGGGAAACTGAAATTTCAGTACTGAAGAAATAATACTCATAGAAGGCTAATCTTCCTAACTACAGAACTAAAGCAAACAAGGGAACATTCAAGATCTTTATAGCAATAAAAATGCTTTTTAACTGTATTATCTACATACAGGCATAATATCGCGTTTATTTACCAATGGGGTAGGCAGTGGCGACGGATGTTGACGTGCCACACCTCTGCCGCCTCTTTATTATCTAACAACAATAAACTAAAAAATATTTAATCGTATATTTAAGATCACTCCTGCCTTGTTTTCTTGTTTCTCG
Organism: Nematopogon swammerdamellus; assembly: GCA_946902875.1. Lineage (NCBI taxonomy): Eukaryota > Metazoa > Arthropoda > Insecta > Lepidoptera > Adelidae > Nematopogon > Nematopogon swammerdamellus. The sequence goes on along the minus strand of OX336354.1, from coordinate 18,228,574 downwards.
TAGTTGTGTCATATAATTTAATTTTAGGGTTCCGCACCTCAAAAGAAAAAAAACCGGAACCCTTATAGGATCACTTCTGGTGTCTGAGGTGTCTGTCTGTCTGTCTATCACAGCTTGTTTTCTCCGAATCAGTTGGACGAAAAAAGTATGGTATAGGTATATATAGAGTTTGATGATCCAAACACTGACATTCAACATTTTGAGAATCCAACATTTTGAGAATTCAACATTATGAGAATTCAACATTATGTTCCTGAAGGCGTAAACTGACCCAAACACTGACGTAAATGAAAGAATGGTGATTTTGGGAGACAAATTAGAAAAAAAAAATTTTTTTTACGTGTATCTTGTGATATACTCGTATCAATGAAAAGGGCTCGTTTTAAGGAATACAAAGATGTGTGCTTTATAATTGAAAAACAAAAAATCATAGTTTAAAAGACATATTCGGTAGATAGCGTGCGCACGCTATGCGCGCGCATACACTTTTTGGTTTCTTCTATGGTAACCCCCTTTTTTTAATTTTTTTTAATTCTATTATTTGTTGTTATATCGGCCATAATAACACAAATTCTGTGAAAATTTCAACGGGCTACCTATTACGGTTCAAGAGATACAGCCCACGGACAAACGGACGGACGGTCGGACGGACAGACAGACAGACGGCGTAGGCTTAGTAATAGGGTCCCGTACCGGATACGGAACCCTAAAAAAGGTAGAAATGTCGGCCTTCTATCGGCAATAGTTAACATCAAAACCTACGAATGGTACGGAACTTTTTCTTAATTTTCTTTACTTCTAAACCCTACAACAGTGCTGTACGCTTTTATTGAAATTTCCTTTACAGGTTCTAGACAATAAAATATATACTGTGATTTATTGCTTAGCGGGTTCTTGTAATAGTAATCTGAATTCTTCAGGTTTTATATTTGCTAGTCTTACGAAAGAAAAGGATGGGCTCCGAGATATTAGAAAGGGTGGCATCCTATTGTTTGACATTTTTATGGCTTGCCTTCCGTTTTATAATTGTATTTCGGTAGAGAAAATATTTATGTCGGTAAAATAAAAAAAAAAAGCTTTACTTTTGAAACTTTACATCTAGATAGCTCTTGTTTGCCATCTTCATTCATTTCAGTTGAATTCTAATATTTTACTGAATATATTTGGTTCTGCAGATCTTTTATTCAGAGAACCGGGAAAATGTGGAACGCACTCCCTGCCCATCTATTTCCTCCCAAGTACAGCCTGGGGTTCTTGAAAATGGGCGTGAAAAGGCTCCTGTCCGGCCGGCATGGCATTCGCAATCCCCGTGCATCACAGAATGTCCATGGGCATCGTTAGACACCTAATTGTAGGTGAAACGATGCCACATGTCGGGCTATCCATAAAAAATATATATATATATATATAATTTCTTCTACAGTCCGCCTTTTGTGTGCAAATAAGTACATACATACATACATACCACACGCTGTATCCCGAAAATCGGGGTGAGCAGAGTAATCGGTGTTGTGCTCCAGAGACTCTTGTAAATTGTAGCGCAACACCCGACCACCACGTTTAGCAAAGTATTCGAACAAGATAACTATCAAGCAGCAAGTAAGGCACGAGGACCCACCTGCTGCATGACTCGCTGGAAGGACCGCGCCGTGGACTGGAAAACGGAGTGTGGGAAGACCACTCTTCCAGGTGGGACGACGACATTAAGTACGTCGGCGTATAAAGAAGTGGTTTCGTACCGCTGAAGGCCGGGTGGACTGGAGGAAAATTTGAGAGGCGTATGTCCAGCAGTGGACACTTACACGCTGACTGACTGACTTATCTTAAATTCTCACTCAACTCTTTTGCTACTTACCTAATTATACTTTTCACTATATTAATCGAATCTCCAACGTCCAAAAGTTGACGGAAGAATTGTCAGCCTCGGTAGCTCAGTGGTGCGGTCGGTACTTGGATGGGTGACCGCTCGACCGTTGGAGGCTGACCGTGGTTTGGATTCCATGTTAAACTGTAGGTCCCTTCCCTTCTTACATTACTAGATGGTAGGGTTTATCCCGGCCGGGTTGGTACCAGCGCACTGAACGAAACGTCGGTCGAATCGGCTATGTAAATAGTTCGTGATTTCCGTCCAGTTCAGTGTAGCCGACATGAAATGAAGGGAAGCACTGACGTGGCACCAAGTTCACCCGGTGTTATGGGCTGACATCATGGATGTTGTAAGTGATGTAGCCAACCGTGTCAGTATCCATAAAATAAATATCCGCAAGCGGTAAAACCGCCTTTGCGCCTCATGTAAATATTCAAACGTCCTTGTTACTGGTAATAATGTTTCTTGGAGCAATTAAATATTTTCTATCTACACATGTACACACCACACTCTCACACACGCTCGCTCGCTCATAGATATACTTTGTAGGTCAACCGGGTTGACTGGAGGATATTGCTTAAGGAAATAAGCCCGCTCTTGCCACACAGTGTCATGAAGTGTATTATTTGAAGTGAATTAATAATAACATCGCTTACAGTTTATCAAAAACATCACCCTCCTTTTAGCTTCGCGGAGTCGGGTAAAAATGCAGCTTGAGAGCATCGCTGAATCATTTTACTGATTAATTAAGCGTATCAGGTGTAAAGAGCCATTGTCAATATTTTTTTATGGAAACTGACACGTTTGGCTACGTCACCTACAACATCCGCGATGTCAGCCCATAACACCGGGTGAACTAGGTGCCATGTCAGTGCTTCCCCCTTTGATCGTGCCGGCTACACTGAACTGGTCGGAAAACACAAACTATTTACATAGCCGTTTCGACCGACGTTTCATTCAGTGCGGTGGTACCAACCCGGGCGGGTTAAACCCTACCACCAAGTAAGATTAGGAGGGAAGGGACCTACAGTTTTACGAGGAATCCGAACCTCGGTCAGCCTCCAACGGTCAGCGGTCACCCATCCGTGTACTGACCGCACCCAGCGTTGCTTAACATTCAATAGCGACAGTTGACTGTCTGCACCACTGAGCTATCGAGGCTGACAAAGTTATGTTGTATCTCTAGTTTGTTTATTGTTTTTCTTTTGTTTTGATTTTGTTTTTCATATTTACTTTTTAAGCGCTCAGTATGTTTTCTGTGGAAGTACTGCCACCTACATTATATAATACAGTCTTCGGACTAGTTTAGGGGGCAGTGTTTGCAAACAGTTAGACGGGGACATCAGCTAATAATAGTTTATTGTATTGATTCTATAGTGTAGAATGTATTCTAAGTAATTTTGTTTTTTTTTTGTCTAATTCTTTCTGTTTACGTAATTTGTTTAATAATTTTATATGTTAAATATATCTTTGTTATATGTAACTACGTATGTAAACAAATATCAGGTTCTATGTCTAATTCATTTGTTTTTGTTGTACAATAAAATTTCATTTCATTTCATTTTTCATTTCATTTCATACGTCAGTTTTGTACATAATGTGACTTGTATCAATTGTCAGATTTTGTGAATTACTACGTACGAGAGCGCACCTCTATGTATTTATTCGTCGAAGGCTCATTAGCTAGAAATTCACTCGCAGTTGTCGCGCGTCGCTTTGCAACAACACGAATAACAGACACGAATAAGACGCACAATATGTTGTACATGACAGCACTACGCATCATGTACTATCGACGACGTTGAATATATCTGTTTAGTATAGGAACGCAACGCCCATAGAGTAATATTGTTATATGCAACGCCCCCGTAGACCCTCTACGCCGCACAACCTCTACTACCTACACCGTAGACTTTCTACGACTGATGCATGGTATCATTCGCTATGCACTTGGTCATATACAGGGTGTTTTAGGATAGGGATAGTAACTTCAGGGTTCGAAAGGGGTCCATATTTGAAGACAAAATGCTCTCAAACTTTTATCCAGATTAATTAAGTAATTTTACAGTAATTTTTGGTGAAAATCGTTTCACCGAGCTTTGGTGGACGGTTAACGTCCGACTTTTTTTCAATAAACATAAAATTACTAACATACATGCTTAACTATTAACATACCTCGAAGTACACGCACATACAATCATACATATACGGACCTCGACATTTTCAGATTAAGTAAGAGTGTCTTTAGGAATAAAATCGTCACAACAATGACCCAAACTACAAATGCATAAGTATTGTCATCTCTTCTCAAAAACATAGGTAAAATCAATTATAATGTATTTATTAATATTTTTTTTTCCTTTTATATTTATATCTATGTTTGGTTTAAAAACTGGTCTTGAAATTCTGTAAAGATACTGCCTGGTACGTGACTACTGCATCCCACCACATCACACTACATTACACCACACTACACTACATTACACTACACTACACTACACTACACTACACTGCACTGCACTGCACTGCACTGCACTGCACTGCACTGCACTGCACTGCACTGCACTGCACTGCACTGCACTGCACTGCACTGCACTGCACTGCACTGCACTGCACTGCACTGCACTGCACTGCACTGCACTGCACTGCACTGCACTGCACTGCACTGCACTGCACTGCACTGCACTGCACTGCACTGCACTGCACTGCACTGCACTGCACTGCACTGCACTACACTACACTACACTATACTGCACTACACTACACTACAATACACTACACAACCACCACAAAACATTACGCTACACCACACTACATTACACAACACTACACTGCATTGACACTCATGACTCACTACGTACACACACACACACGTTGATCCCACTAACTAAACTATAGCCTAATCAGGGAAACAAAAAATGGCCAGACGTCAATGTATGTACAATTTATGCTTTATCTGTTTGTCATTAGGCTGTCTGTTTTCTAATAAATAAATAAATAAACTAGTAGAATTGAACTGCATGTAGGTAAATTTCAAACACTTAATTTTAATTACATCAAAAGAAAAAGGCGACTGGACTAGGTCATTGCACTCACTAGAGCTAGACAGCACTGTTGCTAAATCTCCCCATACTCACTATCAATCGAGTGTTTATTACAATTTTCAAATTTTGTATGAAAAAAAATACGGAATTTCGATTTGAGTTATAAGAATTTTTTTCTTCTAATAATGATTACTTTCTATTCCTGAAGTATCTCAAACCTGTCATGAAACATCTGTATATTTATTTTGCTTTAATAAGTTATCTTAAACGTTTTTTTTGTATTATAAAAGGCATAATACCACTGGCACCGAACTAAATACTAGAAGCGACAAGAAGCGATGAAACTTGCGTGACTTCCACACACAAATTGTCATCATGAATACTTTCATACGATCGCATTACAAGCTATCAGCAATCCAGGGAAGTCTCCGACACAGTCACCCATACCGGATTACATAACAAAAAATCTCGTGCTATGAATGCGCGTATTTGCGGACATAAGATAAGTTGGGCCATATAATACAAGTCTCAGTAATTTTGAAATGAGTTTATAAGCTCCTTTGGTCGATGACATGTTTTTTTCGGAGTGTATGAGAAAGGCTCCTCTATACTATAGATCAGTGACCACGGGCGATTTTTCGAATACCTGGACTGTAACTCAGTAAATCGAGTAACTGAACAAATTTATTTCTCTGTCGCACAGCTAGGGTGTGGAATTGTCTACCGGCGAGTGTGTTTCCCGATCCTTTCAACCTGGGAGTCTTCAAACGTCGTATTGTAGCAAGCTGGATAGCGCTTCTACAGTCCGCAAAACTGCTGGTTTCGCTGAGCGTGGTTACGCGAGGAAAACGGTTAAAAATATTGCCTCAGTCGTTACGGCAATTCACTCACATACTTTATTCGGAGAACAGACAGATTTCATACAAGCCGAACGGCAAGCGAATGGCGGCGACCAATCAGAGTGGAGCATTCATTGACCAATGGCGAGGCTACAGGCTAATGGGTGCGTTTCTTTTCTGCTCGGAGGAAGCAGATTGACAACAAGTGATAACTAATGTAGGTTGGCACGAAACAACTCCTCTGAGCTCTTTTCTCCTTGGTTATGGCGAGCGCCCTGAATTTGCATACAGTCGCCAGCTGTTGCCGCAAACCCTCTGGATCTGTTTCCGATCACCAAAGCCTCTCCACTTTGAGTTACGGTAGACTTTTCAACCACCAGTCTACGCATTCGATGACGGAATTCGAAATAGTTGTCGATGAATTCAAAAACTATGTATTGTACGTGTGTACTAGTCCGTTGTGCAGAAGGCGGATTTATTGCTAAATGCGATTTCTTTCAGTTCACCGTTCATCTTATCTTGTCTCCTCACAGTGCAGTGGTTTCCTTTTCCGAAGTTACAAATACGTAATTGTAAAATTACAAATTAAAAAAAGTCTCGACCCTCAAAAATTCTAAAATAATATCAGTTTACTTACTTAAAGGAGTCGGGGGACCGCCAAGACTCGCGCATCTCTGACTTTTTATATTGTATTTACCTAGCGGTCCCCCGACTCCTTTAAGTGAGTAAAGGAAATTATTTTTTACTTTTTAAGGGTCAGGGGTTTTTTAATTTGTAATTTAATTTTTTTTACGAAAACAATCGTGGGTTCGTTATTTGAAATAAAACAATATTTAGCATTTAAGAAAAACAGCATTCAAATCGGTCTATTCGTGAGATGTTAAGAACCATCCCAGTTATACCAGCTTTCTAATAATAAAAAAACCGCACCCAAATCAGTCAATCCGTTTGGGAGTTAATACAAAAGTCAATGACGATAATAACATTCTTGCCGCGACCGTGACGCCCCAGGTGGGGAACCCCTGGTGTACACTCATGGCATACTGCTTATTCGGTCTAGTAATGTGCATAAGCTCGCTACCTTGCCATTCTGTACACCGTTAGACCTATTACGCATAAAGGCAGACAGCGAATGGTCATTTCAGGGTTCCGTAGCAGACGCGCTGAACGCTCTTATAAAAGCAATCAGCTGTCTGTCTGTCTGTCTGCCCGCGAGACATATATTCCGGAACGTAATGGTAATCCACGAACATTAATTTACGTGCACACTTTCACCCACTGCTCCATGGTACGGTTTCCATGTAAAAATGTAGGTCCACCGGGTTTACTGGAGGAAATTGCTTAAGGAAATACGCCCGCTCCTGCCACACACTGTCATAAAGTGTATTATCATTAAAGAAAAGCTGAGAGGGGGTAAACAATTTTTCTGAAAATTTGAAAAAAAAAAAATTAAAATTTTGTAAAACCGGTTAGCCGACAGCCTCGGCAGTGGATTACCGGCGACACCGCCTCAGCGCCTGACCACCCCGCTGTGTCAGAGGAGGGACAAGTGACGTCGCGCGTCACAGTCAACACCGCCTCGCCCTCCTCGCGGTGTGGCCGGATCCAGTGACAAGACCTGCCGCTTCTTTCGCAACCAGCGCACCCAATCCACCACGGTTCGCTGATCCATCGCCTGCGTCTGCCGGTGAGGATGACGAACCAGGGACACGCCCCGCCACACCAGCTACGATGGGACAAAGTCCGCCGCCATCGGTTAGCTTGAGGCTATCGCGGCCCTGTGTCGCGCTTGCAGCCTCCGCTACCGGTGCAGCGCCGTGCGCAAGTGACGCACGCAAGAGGGCCAACAAAGATAGAAGAGCTGCGTGACGTCGCCCCGCAGTCCGACGGATACGGACCTCTCCGGGATGGAGGTGGTGGTGGCCTACGTGTCTAGTACCACGACCCATCGCTCGAAGTCTCGCGTCGTCCCAGGGAGCTCCGTAACTACGGCCTGCACCCGCCGGCGCGCTTGGAGACCTGCCTCCCGCCGCCGGAGGATATTTACCGTTTTTGTATAATATAAAATATGTAAAATTAATATAAATACAAGGTAAAAATGTGAAAATAAAGAAAAAATTAATAATAACATCGCTTACAGTTTATCGAAAACATCACCCTCCTTTTTGCTTCGCGGAGTCGGGTAAAAATGCAGTTTGAGAGCATCGCTGAATCATTTTACTGATTAATTAAGCGTATCAGGTGTAAAGGGTTGGACCAACTTTTTCTTGTTTTTTGGTATCTCTCTGAAAACAGGATAATATCTTGATAAATTAACCTTATTTTCATAGTTATAGCAACTCTCAGATAAGTGATTAATTAATAAGAAAGAAGCTGCACAAAGAATTTTGAGTATTTATTTTTTTTAATATTGGTTACCCTGAGGACAAACCCTTTTTTCTTGGTCCTGTTCTGGGTCTTGTCCCCTGGGTCACGCCTAAAATTTTCGATATACATTTTTTTTAAATGGTTCTCTACTTTTTTTTCAATTGCCTATAAACCTAAGTATTTTATACTTATATTGATTTTCAACTAAGTAATAAATTTTAATTACGTACCTCTTTTTCTTTATTGGTCTTTGCAGCTGGCTTTCACGTTTTTTTTTTTTTTTTTATGGATAGCGCGACATGTGGCATCGTTTCACCTACAGTTACAAGAATAAGTTGATCCACCCAAATAGTCTTTGTCAAATGGATGCTACGATGGATCCTACGGAACCCTCTGTGCGCCAACAAGGTTCGCACATAATCGGCTTTTTTACCCACAATATCATGCACGTATCTTTTACGCCATGAGCGTTATCTTGCAACGCTTAAGGCGCTAAACGATCCCCTGGGATAGCATCCGGCCGAGATATAATAGACATTTAGTATCTGTAGAGGCCATCGTATTCAGAAATAGCGGTGTGTATGACATACTGTTCTCTTTTCTATTTTATATCTCCATCTCTTCTCTTCTCTATCTTTATCTTGTCTTCTCTATCTCAAAGCGCAACGTCTGTCTTTCTCTCTGTCTGTCTGTAAACGGTAAACTCGAAAACGGCTGAACCAATTTACGTACAGTGTTCACTGATGGAATCACACATATCTCTGGATAGTTAATGGAGTATTTATATTATAATATCACGGCATTTATCTCATGGGCTGAGCAGTGCAAAGAGAATATAACAATTACCGTTTTTAAGAGGCAGGACGCCCATCTAGGCAATAGAATCAATTTAAATCGCACTCCAATACCAATCTGACGACCATGTGCGTTAAACAGCAGTACCAACCTAACAGACCAATTATAGTCCTATGCGCTCTAGATATATACGTCTATACATATATCAATGTATAGAACTAGACGTATAGATCTATCTATACATCTGGTTCTATAGAAGCGTTGAAACTCTTTCAATAAGCCAATGGTTTACTTATGTATGAGATAAACATTTATTTTCCTATTCGGTTATAAAGAGAAGTTACCATTGTAAACAATAGATGCTTTACGCATGATTATATAATTCAATTATTAGGGTAGTAGATTAAAATGAGCAATCTATGTGATCTAGACGACTGGCTCGTTGTCCACAAATTTCACATGTTATAAAATATCGTCTTTTCTCTGGCATTTTAATAAAATATATTCACTGAACATTAGTCGATCATATGTCACTAATTAAGGTACTTAATAAATTAGGCATAAATCAATTACCTACTAACTGTGAAAAATCTATAAAAAAAAAACAAAAAAAAACTGATACAAGACACACGAACAAGCAATATGAGTGACGAAATATTGAAAGAAACCGCATTGAGGGAGGGAGTGTGATGGAAGTATCCGCCATTATTTGATGTAAATTCAGTATATTTTTTTTGTTCCTAGTTGCGCTACGAAAACGTGGAGGGAGGCCAAAGGGAGGCGTGAACAATTTTACGAGATCAATTTTACAACGGACAATGCAAGAGCTTAGTACCTAGATGGAAACAGATCACGATGAAACAGATAAAGGTGATATGAATTTCGAATGTCATTTGTTTTGGAATGTGTCGCCGGCCTGTTTGAAAATGAACGCTTGAAATTATGTAGGTATCATGTAGGTATGCGATTTTTGAAGTGGAAACTTCTTTAGCGGCGCTTGGCACTTTTTTAGGTGGGTAAAAAATGTTAAACTCGCGTCATCGCGTCATCGTCAGATTTATTTTTATTATTTAAAATGTAACCTTAAGCCATCGCATTAAGGGTTAAGTTACGAGTGGCTCGGGATCAATTCTGTTCGTCTCTCAGTGACAGTGGGAATCCGATATTCGTTTGGTCATCTATGTGATTTCGTGGCTCAATGGTAAGAATGTAGGATTTGTATTTTTTGACCATGGGTTCGAATCCCTCAAATTTTTTTTTGTTATTTTTTATTTTGTTTTCTTTTTTAAGCAATGTTACGGTGTTTAAATTTTTATAGGGTGTTTATTTTTTTTTATAACCACCTAAGAATTATTTTCGGAAATACAAAAAGTTTTCACTTCTGCCGGCACTCCCGGAGTGCAACTGTGGCTTTTTTTAATGCAACTCGCTGCGATCCAATAAAGAAGCGCAGCGACGTAATACAAACTCTTTGGCAACTCGGTAATCAGAGGATCCTAAGGACATCGTCTAACTTACGGGAGTGTCAAGGCCCAACTTTTTTTAAAAAAAAAATTATGGAAAGCGCGACATGTGGCATCGTTTACCTTACGAGTAGGTGACTTACGATGCCCATGGAAATTCTGTGATGCACGGGGATTGCGAATGCCATGCCGGCCTGATACTAGCCTTTTCACGCCCATTTTCCTCCCAGGCTGTACCTGGGAGGAAATAGATGAGCAGGGAGTGCGTTCCCCTTTTTTCCGGTTCTGTGAATAAAACACCTACAGAAGTTTCCGTCTACGCACAGAACCGGTCGGTGCGCATTCTCGGTAGGTCGATTGTATAGGGGTGCACCCCCTGCCCAGTACGCGTAGTGCGGAGGTGGAATGAAACAGCTCTTCCGAACACTACCCGTGAAATAGATGATAGTTTCTAAGTTTTTGCGGTCGTCTTAAGGCGAGTCGACAGCGGCAAGTTTGCAAACATTGTTTGACAAACATCATAGCCGAACAGATTAGCGAAACAGGGCGTCCACCGCAACGAGGAATTATGTTTCACTAGAGCTCTTACTCGGGTAACGGGCATTGCTCAGCCGAGTTTGTTTATTTTATTTATTTATTTATTTATTTATTATGCCGGCACTACACTTGGCTGTATGCACACAAATATTTGGCAAAAAATTCCGTTTCGTCTCCCTTTAATGGCTTGTTTAGAGCGAGATAAAACTAAAATGTTTGCAACAATCGCGAATACGCTAAGCCAAGTGAAGTGCCACCATTAAGAAAACATACAGCCGATAACAGTTACAGTAGGTACTTTGTTTTATGCAAGGCGTGTGGCCAATTACATGTTTCCCTGTTTAGTCATTTATACATGTTTAATTGTTTATACATTACATAACTATTGTTAAGAGCATATGGTTACCTAAATGGGCATACACTTTGATCTGTCTAAGTATGTGTGTATGAGGGTGTGCAGGGTGTGTGTGTGTGTCAGGGTGTGAGGGTGGGTATGTGTGTGTGAGGGTGTGTGTGTGTGTTTTGTTTTTGTTAATTTATATTATTTTGTTTCACCCGTCAATTCATTGAGTTGAGGCACAATTTATGAATTGGGGCACATCGAAACTAGTCGATCGCGAGCGGCCGAACTCGTAGCAACGCGCCACCGCCTGCGCGCATCGCGCATGCCCGCAGGCCGGCGACACGGTTGAATGTATTGTGTAAGCAACCGCGTGTGCGCATGTGTGTGTTCCGAGGTGGGTGCTGGTCGACGGGAGCGGTCGGACTACCTCACGGGAGGTGACTCGTCGCACGGGCTGCTGCTAGCTAGCATTTATTGTTCTTTCGTTTAGCAAGCGATGCGGTGTCGCGGCGTTCGCCCGCTGGTCATCTTTCTCTTTTTCGAACCGAACTCTCTCGCTCGCTCATTCCATCCGTACTCTGCGTTTACCAACCCTATCGTTCAAAGCGGGCTCAAGCTACATACGCATCTCCGTGCGTATCTATAGATCAACTAAACTCACACGCACAGGCTCGTGTCGCTTCTGGTCGTTAGCCCTATATCTCTCGTCTGTGCCGCTACCTTACCTCATACCTCGGCTGATGGGACGCCGCTTCTCTGTATCTTTCTTCGTAGCGATAACTCTAGTGAAACATAATTCCTCTTTGGTCCACCGCGACTTCGAGTAAACCATGTTTTTTTTAACAAATCTCTTTAAAAAATGAGTTCGGACGAGGAAGACTGTTCGCTGTTTTGGCATTGGTGGATTTAGTTCTCAAAGAAGAACCAGAAACATATATTGTGCTAGAACTTACCTACAGCCACGTTCTTAAAAAAATATTTAAAAAAAATTCACTAAACTATAAAAAAAAAAAAGTTCACAAAAAAAACCATTGCGAACAAAACAGTTAGGCCACGCCCCTTTTGTGTTTGGAAAGATGCCTCTGCGGACTTACCTCTGTTTTTAAAATAATACTATTTTTATGACTTATTTAATTGTTTGAGAAAAATTCGTGAAAATTTGTACGTGCAAAACAGCGTTTTAATAGCTTTTAATATTCCATAATTTGCAGTCAATAACACATGTTTTGAGTCCTGTCTATCCGGCACGGCTACCAGTCCCGATTATGATAAGCACAAATAAAGCTTAACTCGGTTTACAGGGCAAATCCGACGCGACTCGCGCGCGGCACGCAACGCTCGAGAACGCGGCGCGCGACGCGACACGCGCGACGACTCAGGCGCGGCTGGATCAGCACTGTCGTTTTAATTTGCAAAACTGTGCTCACTTGTGTATGCATTGCACATGTAAATCTGAATAATAAATCTAATGCGGCAATACAGTTTTTTTAGGTTTCCGTATCCCGCACGGAAGCCTATTACTAAGCATACGCCGTCTGTATGTCTGTCTGTCCGTCCGTCTGTCTGTCTGTCCGAGGGCTGTAGATCTTGAACCGTAATATGTAGCCCGTTGAAATTTTTAACAGAATATGTATTATTATGGCGGATATAACAATCAATAAAAAATAGAAAAAGTAAAAAAAATTAAGAGGGGTTCCTATAGAAGAAACGTGTTTTTTCAATGTTTTTTTTTATTGTAAGTGAGACATGTGGCGCCGAGCCACCCGTATGTTTATCTGGTCCTGCAGATCGCAAAATTATGTAGTGAAGCACCTTTACTAGCTGCATGTATCCCCGTAAATATCGCAAAAGTGGTACTAAAGCCGCGTTCTCATGGGGCGATTTGAATCGGTTAACTTAAATTAGTTTGCGAATTGTAATACAACTGTATCGTGAGAGTGTGCACCGGCACCAGAACCATCATAGAACAATAACGGACATCCCAATAGCAGGAGCTAAAGGCGATTTGATCCAGAAACAAAAAATATTTAGAAAAGAATACAGAACAAGTATATAGAAGTAGTTTGAAAATATAAGTCCTCAAAGACGACAAAGATTAGCAGATAGAATGCTACACCGACGGTTCCAGAATAAACAATACTGAACTAACGGGAGCCGGAATCTGATTGTAAAATCGAAGAAATCTGGACAGCAGCTATAGTACATGTACAATACCTATATAATTGTTAGATAATTATGGTACATAAATCTAACAAATGATAAATCATGCATAACAGTTATTTTAATGAGCCACTTTAAACCTACAACATGTTGCTCTTTTATCTCAGAACGAAGCGCGGAATATAATCGAACGATTAAGCGAACTTACCTTAAGCAGGCCTCAGACACTCCTTCATACCTACCGCGATAATCACCTACAGCGCGCGATATTCGGAGAATACAAAACAGTCCGGGCAGCCCCGCGCTTGCGAGCGCACGCATACAGTCGATCGCCTGGATGGAACGAACTATTTTATTCAGTACCTATGAAGTATTCTGTGCATATTCTTCGATATAATAATAATGGAGCAATTGGAGCATCGTAATACTAATAATGACTAATTTAATTTAATGATTAATTTTAGGTATATATTTGTATTTTTATACTTTTTATATGTGAAATTAATGTAAATATTGTAAATGTGTTAATAAAGAATTAATAATGACTACTAATACTAATAATACTATCTCGGTAATGAACGAATGATCATAATAATAATATGATAATTTTGTGTATTTTTATAAGTTTTTGTATAATATAAAATATGTAAAATTAATATAAATGCTTAGTAAAAATGTGAAAATAAAGAAATGATAATAATAATATGTCAAATCAAATAATTTATTTATTTCATTATTTCATGTACGCATTTACAAAGAGAAGCTCTGCAATAGAAGAATCTGTCTCGCAGAGGCAGTTCCTGATTCATAGGCATTTTGCGCTTATCTAATATACAACAATTAAAATAAGAAACTAATTAAATAAATGAATCAATAAAATTAGCATGTCATCATCATTATACTTCCGAGAAGCCACAGAGTTTTGTCAAAAAAAAAGTAATTATTAACAGTAATTTATTCGTCACACAAGACGACAACCCCAACACGATCCGAATCGCGCCAAAAGAGATAGAGTTATGCGATAGAAAGAGAAGCGTGATGTAGGCTATTATTCGAGTTAGGCATGCAGCGCTTTGCGAGCTGAATTGCACTTTATTGCGTCTCAGCAAGAGTAGCTATTCCTTTATGTGGCCTTGTGGAGTGTCGCTTCTGGTACTCTTTTCTATTCTGTGCCTTAAGTGAAGTTCTAACGTATTCACACCCGCTCGACTCAGAAATATGATTTACTCCCTGCATAATAGTTGTGACTTGTGGAGTTAATATTAAAAAGATGCTTTAATGTAAATAATGACGTGAGGGGCCCCATCTATGTAGTTTGACAGATGTCTTTTTGTGAGTTGAGCTCTAAACCTTTTTAAGGTGTTTGCAGTGTTAATTTGTGTAAATATGTTTATCCTTTTCTGGTATTTAAGAAAATTATTATTAGTATTTAATCCACAAACACAACACAACACCAGTCACACAAACACACACACCACAAAAAAAAAATCACATACACACACACAAACACACCCTGCCATCCCACACACACACACACACCCAACACCCTCATACACACATACACACCCTCTCATTCACACATGCACGTCCTCAAGGATTAAATTAAATAGAAAAAAAATTATTTATGTTTGTGTTTAGTTGTATTTTTTCTGTTATTTTTGTTTAAGTACTTTGTTTTTTTTTTTTTTTCTCCTTCTTTTTCTTAGCACGACGTTAATGTACATATTGTATTTTGTAAATCGTGAAACTTTCTAATTGGCCTTATAATTTTTTTCTTTATATGTATGTAATAGATCTTAAGTTAGCTGTTAAGTTTCCTAATAAATAAATAAAAATAAATAATATCAAGAAAACCTAAAATGATGGGCGGACGCGAGTTTCGACCGATTTTCACATTAGAACTATCACCATGACAACGAAGCCAAATGGAGATGACATCATATCCTCTCTTAAGTATCAACTATCAACCTTTAATTCTTCATCATGTTCCAGTCGGTGATATAATATATATCTATACGCTTCAAAGATAGAAGCGTATAGATAGTTGACATGTCAGTTGAGATCTTTCAAGATTTCCGTCAGTCCCTTGTAGGCTTGTGGTGTTTGATCCTCTGTAGAGGCATTTCCAGACAACACGACAGCAGTTGTTACTGTGCTTTGATCCGCCGTCGCACGGAAAGAAGAGGGTGCCGCATTGTCATGGAAGTACTCGTCAATTTACAGGAATAAGAGGACTTCGAATTCATCAGGCTAAAGTTCATCCAGATATCCGCTCCAATCCGCTTGTTGACTGAGGTAACTTCGGAGACGAGCATTTGGCGTTTTTGTACGTTGTTCGATGGCCGTTCGTTCGCAGACGTCAGTCGCTGCGCGTTGCGACGACGTTTCAAGTAACAAAATATCCCCTACTTCCCCTACTCAACGTCAAACTGTTAAAGAACTCATATCCTGTCCACGCTGCCCCTAACCCGAGTGCTCGCCTTTTCAAAGGGTGTACATATACATTTCGCCAGAGTACATAGCAAGTTATCACAACGGAGCATGCCCCAAAGCCAATCAGCGCCTTCTAGTGAGCCATTCGATAAAAAAATCTCGACACCCGAAGGCTGCATCCGAATCCTTCTTCGCGTACCGAAAGGAGCACGCTCAGCGGTGTCTGAGAAACTATGTAAAGCGTCGTCCAGATGTATTTTTTATAGAAAGCGCGACATATGGCCTCGTGCCACCCATAAGGTGTCTAACGACGTCCATGGACATTCGGCCGTACGCGGGGGTTGCGAATGCCATGCCGACCTGACAGCGTTCCAGAGTCAAACTTCGAGTCGTGGAAGAATCTAAAGCATTTTGTATCTGTAGCCCTACGGACACCAGATCCAAAAAACAAGGCAACCTCATTAACAGCTAAAATTACGAAAAATCTAAAACCCATAAAAAATTAAAAAAATTAAAACTCAAGCTTGGTTGACATAGACATATTACCGGCGCACCATGCCCGTTCTTCGATCACTTCCATCGTCGAGGCGAAAGTTTCCAACGGGGACATTAAAGGAGCCGTCAGGATATTATCCTCAAGCGATGAAATAGCATCACGGAATGATTAATTTTTGGAAGAGCTGCAGAATTTAAATCAGTCCATTCAGAAGTTTAAATATACCAGAGCCACCGAGTAACAGCGATGAATCATCCTAATATCGACGAGTACTTACTCGTCGATAACCTGAAGGTTTTTGCAGCAATTATGTCATTTCCTTGTGGGTCCGAAGCACGAATAGACGGCATCCGATCGCAACGCATCGAGGACGTGACGAGTCACGAGCCCATGTGTCGGTGACGCTGGTCGGCGCCTACTCGAGGCAGTCACTACTACCTGCAACTGTATGTTATACGGAGCAAACCTATGTGCGCTCACGAAGATGGACGGTGGATTTTAATCAATACGATCATATTATTTCGAACACAATAATAAGAAACATTAAGAATGGAATTAATTAATGTGTATTTTAACTTTATTTGTATTTTAAATCCCAGTATTATGTTGCACACGCCGCGCAGTCCTGACTTAAATCAACCTACTAGAGAATGTAATTATGAAAACCAATGACATTATTTTCGTACCTATATAATAGAATACCTATTAATAATTACTAATTATGTAGCATAGGTAGCGATTAAACAAGTAAATTAAGACAACCGTCAAATATTTTAAACAAAAATGTTGCGTCGAAAATTGTGAATTGTAAAGAGAGCTTCTGGAGTAAGGCTTACTTATCTGCATTCGTTTGTGACCGTAAAGGGAGCCGCGCAAGCCAACTCCGTTTGAAACAAAAAGTTACCTACTTTCCATTTCTTTTATGGAAACTGATACGGTTGGGCACATCACTTACAACATCCGCGATGTCAGCCTATAACACCGGGTGAACTAGGTGCCATGTCAGTGCTTCCCTTCATTTCAAAATGAGCGTCCCTTTCACTGGTTACCGGGCTCGGTGGTGACTGGTGAGGGACAAACATGGGATAAAAGCTGTGTCAGGTCCGATTTGTCTTGTCTGTATTTGTTTTCTTTATCTATTGTGTGTGTATTCTATTGGACGAGATAAATAACCTAGCTCTGGTTCCATGTCAGTTGCATTAATGTTACATTTGATCCGTAATGGTAGCTTCCTGTCACAATACAACTTTTAAGTCTGTATATCGTTCGATAGGTCTTGAAGAGATCTATCCAACGTATAATGCTTAGATATATGCAAACTTCTCCAGTCTTAAATAACACCGTAAACAACTTTCTTACTAACCGTATGTACTACCAGGCCTCGGGGACAAGTCTTCGCGTTGTATCTTATGAATAGATTTTCGTACAAAAACGTATTATCATTGTGACGCTAATGTTGCCTTGCTAAAGGGCGACAGGCTAGCCACGAATGAATGAGTTTCTGTATCTTAGCACGGTTCCTCCACCGAGTCATACAGCAGGTGGGTCTTCGTGCCTTACTCACCGCTTGATATTTATCTTGTCCGAATACTTTGCAATTTACCAAAATTATTACTTACTTAGTAATATGTTTATATTACTCTGCTTACCCCTGTTGTAGGGATACAGTGGGTTGTATGTATGAATGTGAAGCTAACCACGGCCATTATTTGGGTAAAAACACTTAATTCACCCCTACATTAATGAATTTCAGGTTCATTTAAGATTAATAGGGCGTGTGCAACGGTTTTATTGATTTCAAAACGTAGCTAATTGTAAATTTCATGATTAGATATAAGTATCGTCTACCTACCTCAAGTATTTCATCATTTATAAATGCTTCACTGATTTCGGTTTGGACTCTAGGTGGGAGGCTGTTCTCTTTATTTCAGTTTTAGTCCTAAAACTCGATACACTAAGTTTTATGTATAAAAATATTTTTGGATTAGCCTTTCCATTTCCATTATTTTGATACCCTACTCCTACCCTACTTGAAGGTTGATTGCATGTTGACTGGAAGAAATATCTGTAAGGAATAAGTCCGCATTTGGACCATAATATCAAAAAAAATTTAATGTGCTTATTTATGTAATCTTTTTGTGGGTTGAAATTTTCCCAGAATATGTGTTGTTTTGGCGGATATAACAAATAATAAAAGAAAGAAAATATTATTAATTAAAATTAATAAAAGAAAAATTAAGGGGACCCCCGTACAATAAACGTGTTTTTTGAACGTTTTTTTTGTGGTGCGGAAATCTCGGTGCGCGATTCCGACTCGCACTTGGCCGGTTTTTTCTATGAACGCACAATGTCGCCGTTGCGGGGCGGGGGCGCGTCCTGCATCTCCTAAGTGCAGCGCGCACGGTGCTGGCCGGAATTCCGATTCACGAGTCACGACACGCGCGCGCGATCGCGACTACGTGTTTTAACGGAGACTCACATCCCGCGGTACGCACGACTGTTTATTTATCTGTCTGCTGTTCATGAACGCAGAACGACTCCATAGGGAAGGAGAGTCTCCAGCGGGCACCTCGTAATCAACTGTCAGCCTCGGTAGCTCAGTGGTGCGGTCGGTCGACTGAAAACACGAACCATTTACATACCTAGCCGTTTCGACTAGCGAAGTTTCATTCAAGTACCAACCCTGGTGGGATAAACCCTACCACCTAGTAAGGTATGAAGAGAAGGGACCTACAGTTTAACGAACCGAACCACGAACCATGGAATCCGAACCACGGTCAGCCTCCAACGGTCTAGCGGTCACCCATCCAAGTACTGACCGCTTCCAGGGTTGCTTAACAACAGTCGACCGACCGTACCACTGAGCTACGGAGGTTACCTTGTGTCGCATTAAACCACCACTCCTTTGCCCCAGTCATGTTAACCACTTTAAATCGAATTTTTCATTTTTAGCTCGCGAGATGCTGCAGTGACGTCCTGTGGCAAACGACGGTGGCGTGTCACGGGTCACAATGGCGTGGCTGGAAGCCGCGTCGCTGGTCACAATGGCTTTAATTGAGACTGTGGCGTCATAATGGCGGGCTAGAAGTGACTCACTAAACGGAAGCGGAACGGAAGGATAATGCAGTTCCATAGCGTCTACACAGTGGTGCAGTGACCAGGATGTGAAATTTTTTAAAATAAAAAAAACATCATTAAGCGTTTATAAAGTTTAATGCAAATAATATCCAAGCAGAAATGATGTGTCCATTAAACTTTGTTGTGGCATAATTTTTTTTTTTATGTAATCCTATATCGGTAGTTGAGTTGGAGGGGCCAAAGCACATGCTCCGACCGGCCAATATCACCTCCAAGAAGGTAGGTGCCATACCGGAGACTTCCCTGGATTGCTGGCTGGATGGCTGGAAATATATTGGTCGAGACTGTTTACCGAAAGACAAAAAAGTGTTTCATAAAAAAAATCATCATCAGCCGATTGTGGTCAACTGCTGGACATAGGCCTCTCCCAAGACACGCCACCACACGCGGTCTTCTGCTCTTCTCATCCATCCACACCCTGCTATGTTTTAGCTCGTCTGCCCACCTAGCGCCTTTGTCCCGTGCGCCGAAATAAAGGGTGATAAAGGTACGGTAGCGAGCTTACTTACTTTCTTCTCTTTAAATACGAATTTCACGCGAGCGAAGCTGCTAGCAAAAGCTCGTAGAATATAAATTAGGTTTATTCGTAGAAAAGTTCAAGTCTATATAATTACACATCAAACGTGCGTTATAATGAGTGAATTAATTTTGTGAAATTCCATTTCTCTGTCACACGTTACTGAACAATTTCATGATTAATTATAGGTAATAAATTAAGGGATGTATTCTGCTGTATGGGTGAGCAGAAAAAAATCAAACATGCTAACGGTACTTATATTGATTTTCAAATGTAGAAATGAAAGAGTTAGTAATTTTGTAATAAAGAATAAAATAAAACATCAAAATCTGTTTATTTTACATAGTTAGTTTTCTTACACCATTACCTACAATTTTACTTAAATTTAATAAATCACATAAATTCTTAGACTGCAACCCATATGGTTGCTAGAACAACCAAACTTGCCTTTCGTTTGACGTTGAATACGAAATGGGTTGTTAGTCAGTCCAATCTATCCGTTAGACTATTTTGAATTTGATGTAATGACGCGGCGTACCCATACATAAAAAACTACTCTATTATAATCTACCTTATTTATTATAGTCTACCCCCCCCCCCCCCCCCCCCCCCCCCTTGTATCCGCCACTGCACGTCCGTCACTACTACAACCAGACCAGAGCCAAAACAAATGAAAAACTTCAACCTATTTCAAAATAAACTAAAATTCCACGTTTTAAAAAGGCCATACTATAATATTGACGAATTTTTTAATAGCAAAGGTTTTAAATTTTGATATTATATGTAATATTATACAAAGTGATTCCGATGTCCAAATTATTATTACTTGAATTAATTTTAATATTTCATTGTTTACTTCAGTTTTTTTTTATGTGTGATGTTGAAAACTAAATTTAATGTGTTATATTATTAGGATATTTTATAATTTTAGGATATTTAATAATTTTTATGTAATGTAATAATTTAAATTTAATAGTCATTAATTTAAAATATTAACTACCATTACAACATTGTGTTTATGAACCATGGTTTATGTAATAATTTAATAAATAATAAAATGACTTCGTGAGATAGAACATCTGTACCTATATCACCTTTATTCTGCAGTCGCCTCAGAATGATTTATCTCCAAGTTAAAATGCATTACACCTCAAGGAAATAAGCCAAAGCGGTATCGCGTCTCACCTCGACGGAAATTGTACACAAGCGCCGCCTGAGTCACTTCGTGAATAATGGATTGAGTTGCGATCGCAAAATCGCGATCGCAATTCGATCGGACTTTAACGCTAAACGCAGGGATAAAAATCCAGGTTAATACTGGAGTCAAACAAAGCAAGTTGTATGTAATGACATTTGAGAAAGATTCGGGGTTTCGATAGGACAGTCTCGTTCTGTGTGCGTGGATTTAGTAAAGAACCGGCCAAGTGCGAGTCGAACTCGCGCACCGAGGGCTCCGTATCGCCATGTCATGGTCACCGCAACTCACGCCACCTACAGCCGAGCCTATAGCGTGTTTATGAAATGCTTCATATTAGTAAAAATTCATTATTAGTAAAATGCTTCATACTCCTTTCGGTAGATGGCGCGCGCGCATACACTTTTTAGTTTCTTCTATGGGAACCCCCGTGAATTTTTTGCGTTTTCTTATTTTTATTATTTGTTGATATTGTTATTGTTTGTTGTAATAATAACACATTCTGTGAAAGTTTCAACGGGCTACCTATTACGGTTCAAGAGAAACATCCCTCGGATAGACAGACAGACATTCAGACAGACTGACGGGGTAGACTTGGTAATAGGGTCCCGTACCGGATACGGAACCCTAAAAAGACGGCGCTGCGTCCATAATACGACCGCAAATCCTTATGCTTCCTTATATACCTATAATAAAATCCAACGTCTGCTTTCTGTCTGAGTGTCTGAGTGTCTGAGTGTCTGAGTGTATGTCTGTCTGTCCGCTTATAACTCGAGAACCACTGAACCGATTTTAATAAAACAAAACTCTACGGATAGCTTGATTCTTCCCATCAACTATAGGCTACTTACTATCACGCTAAATGGCTTATGAGGTTAGCAGTGAAGTGAAATATGAGAGCGGGCGGAGCCGCGGGCACAGCTTGTCTTACATAAAATACGTCGGACCTACCTATACAATCTACAGATTCAGATTCAGATATTTATTTCGCCATAAAGAACACGCGACATTAACAATATTTCATTGAGACATATGCATATTCAGTATGGTTCGTCATCATTTTTTTTGTCATGTCGCCCTTCCATGCCTGCCGGGGTCGGTACGCGGTGCGGAAGGGGAGGTTACTTAACAGAAAAATAAGTAAAAGGTTGAAAATATTTTATTCTTATAAACAATAAAACATAACATACGATGAAACAATAATACCTTAGTAATCTTATTTATTTTTTATGGAAACTGACACGGTTGGCTACATCACCTATGTCCTAACAACATCCGCGATGTCAGCCCATAACACAGGTGAGCTAGGTGCCATTTCAGTGCTTCATTTTCATGTCGGCTAAACTGAACTGAACGGAAAACACGAATTATTTACATAGCCATTTCGACCGACGTTTCATTCAGTGCGATGGTACCAACACGGGCGGGATAAACCCTGGTAGGATAAGAATATAAGTTTACCTGTATTCGTAGTACCTGTGGTACTTAACTTTTTTTTTAAGTGTTTTATTTAGATTTTTTTTAGATGTAGTGTTAGACTTAAGCCGACTTAAATAATGAAAACTGAAGTTTTTTTTTTATGGAACCTGACACGGTTGGCTACATCACCTACAACATCCGTGATGTAAGCCCATAACACAGGGTGAACTAGGTGCCATGTCAGTGCTTCCCTTCATTTCATGTCGGCTACACTAAACTGGACGGAAAACACGAACTATTTACATAGCCGTTTCGACCGACGTTTCGTTCAGTGCGGTGGTACGAACCCGTACCAACCACGGTTAGCCTCCAACGGTCGAGCGGTCACCCATCCAATCACTGACCGCGCTCAGCGTTGCTTAATAACAGTTGACTAACCAACCGCGCCACTGAGCTACCGAGGCTGTCGAATTTTCTTATCCCTTAGTCGACTTTTACGACATGCGACGGGGAGAGATGCAGTGTAGGGTAGAAGAGGTTATGACAGCGCGGGAGTGTCAGTCAGCATAACCTACAAGGAGATAGCGTGAGGATGTCTGCACTGGGAACTAAATAAAATTTTAACTAAAACACGACAGCTTTCATTAGCACATCCAACCAAACATGTAGTGCATACTGGTATGCATATACTTGCTGACTTTCCACTTGCGACTAGCGCACTTGCTACTCAATTTGCCGTTTACACGCCACATTTAACTTAATTTTATAATTAACCACTAAATCATTCGACTCGTGTAAACCGCGCCTAAATCAAGGTTGATATAATATAATACTCTCTGATATAATATATAACTCCTTTTATTTGACACCCACTGATTATAGTGAAATGTTCACTATCGTACGAGAACTTAGGGGTGGCAGCGCAGCCGGATGCGACCGGTTGACATCTCAATTTATAAAACAAACCATCACCTATATCTCGGAACCCCTCACACATATTATAAATTTGAGTTTTTCAACCGGAACGTTTCCTGCGAATTTTAAAAATGCGTTTAAGACATTTTAGTTCTTTTCACTTTTTATATGCCAAATTACTCCAAAATCTATGCAGCACACAGAACAGCGATCGGGGGCCGTCTTCCTCCATCCGGCCGCCCCTTACTCTGTGCCGAAGTGAGACATTTAAAATAGAATTTGTTTATAGCGAATTTAATCATAATAATGAAATCGCAAAGTTTAATGTGGGCCGTTTCGCGGCGGGCGTGTTCCGTCTGTATGCTGAAAATTAAATTGAAATAATATTTACGAGGAAAGTATGAGTTGGTTTCAAAGGTGGTGGGAAGGGAGGGGGGGACGAACCCGGAAAAGGGGGTAGGATACGGTGGGTGGAGGGGGGCAGTAATAATTATCTTGCTTACATTACAAGTAGGCTTTCGAAGCTCGTATGACGTACTTTTTAATGCCATGTGTATTTCTATTCCTGCGATGTTAACATGCTTTTTTTTTATGTAATCCGGTATGGGTGGCTGTGTCGAAGGGGCCAAAGCACATGCTCTGACTAGCCGATACCACCTCCGAAACGGTAGGTGCCATACCGGAGACTTCCCTGGATTGCTGGCTATACTGGACTAGAGGAGAACACAACCGAGGCTGCTATGCGGCCATCTTACATCCAGTACGGTGGTACCAACCCAGTCGGCTACCATTTGAGCCTACCACCTAGTAAGGGCCAAGGGAAGGGACCTACAGTTTTACACCGGTTCCGAACGGTGAAGCACGTAATTTTTTTCGCTTATTACAAGATACATTTTCTTTCAGTCGGCCTTGTACATAGCAATTTGTTTGTTTATGGAAACTGACACGGTTCGATCCTTCGACCATAACACCGGGTGAACTAGGTGCCACGTCAGTGCTTCCCTTCATTTCATGTCGGCTACACTGAACTGGACGGAAAACACGAACTATTTAAAAAGCCGTTTTGCTACGAAACCCTATATTAATATCTGACGTGATTGATGGAGTCATTCATTAGTGATTTAACCGTGAATGAAGTTTGCCGCTAGATGGCGCTAGAAGCTAACGAGCTGGAAATAAGGTGGGCTTTTTCAAGCTCCCGCCAATTTCGCTGTTCCGGTTGCCGTCAACTGATATCTCTTTAGAGTGATTAATACCTATTTTTCTTATATTTATACCTATATTTTTTATTTATATGTAAAGAAAACGCGTTATTTAAAAAGTATAGGAACCCCCCTTAATTTTTTATTTTATTTATTTTTTATTATTTCTTGTTTTATCCGCCATTATGATAACACATATTCTGTGAAAATTTCAACGGGCTACCGTTAATTTTAAGGTTCTAGATATACAGCCCTCGGACAGACAGACGGACGGACGGACAGACAGACAGACGGACAGACGGCGTAGGCTTAGTAATAGGCTTCCGTACGGGATACGGAAACCTAAAAACGGCAATTAATACATACAAGCGTTAAAATTGGTGTGATCACGACCAACAGTCGACCGACAGCACCGCTGAGCTACCGAGGCTGACTGTAAACTGCAGATACTAGATGAATTTGGTGACCTACATAAGACGTTTGAGTGGTATAGCTAACAGACAGTAATACACTTTCTGAGATGTGATGTAGCCAACCGTGTCAGTTTCAATAAAAACAAAATAATATATATATATAAGGGCAGGGATTGCATCCCTATACGCTGGACTTACCGCGGATGCGTACAAATCGGTTCTGCAGATCCTTTCTCCACAGAACCGGCAAACTCTGGAACGCTCTACCTGCCCACATATTTCCCCCCAAGTATAGTCTCGGGTCCTTCAAGAGAGGCGTAAATGGGCACCTGTCAGGCCGGCATGGCATTCGCAGCCCCCGCCTGCGTCCGAATGTCCATGGGCGTCGCTAGACACCTTATGGGTGACTCGGCGCCACATGTCGCGCTTAGTATAAAAAAAAAAAAAGGTCTTTCAATAATAGGTAACGATACGCCAAGGGGTGTATGGCCAAGGGACATAGTATCAGATACTGATCACGTTCCCATATCGATTATATTTTTAAGATATGAAACACGTACTTATTAAGGTGAAATACGCGCACTTCACGTATTAAATTTGAGGAGTGAGTAGGTTTTTTTATATCGTAAAAAAAATCGGTATGGGAACGTGATCAGTATCTGATACACATACACCCCTTAGCGTATCGTTACCTACTAATGAAAGACCCTATATAACATTAGAGAGGAAATAAAATACTCAATATAAAATTATTCATACGTTAAAAATAAACAAAAAAATTCAAAGTATTCATAAACTCGATAAATATCGAATAACACAGCCCTCGTACTTAGAGGCTTCGCGTATCAGCTGACATCCTATGTCTCGATTTCATATTGTACAGAATGAGGCGGAGCTCAGTAGTCTAGCGAGATGACGGTTAAAAGGACATAGGCTAATCAAGTGATTATTTTTCTCAACACAAAAACGACTTTTTTTTTTATTCAAACTGACACGGTTGGCTACATCACCTGCAACATCCGTGATGTCAGCCCATAACACCGGGTGAACTAGGTGCCGTGTCAGTGCTTCCCTTCATTTCATGTCGGCTAACACTGAACTGGACGGAAAACACGAACTATTTACATAGCCGTTTCGACCGACGACGTTTCGCTCGGTGCGGTGGCATCAACCCGGCCGGGATAAACCCTACCACCTAGTGAGGTAAAGAAGGGAAGGGACCTACAGTTTAACGTGGAATCCGAACCACGGTCATCCTCCAACGGTCGAGCGGTCAGCCATCCAAGTACTGACCGCGCTCAGCGTTGCTTAACGACAGTCGACCGACCGCACCACTGAGCTACCGAGGCTGACAATTTTTGACGGATTGACCGATTTTTCTAATTCTTTTTTCTTTTAATAAGGACAGGTTGATCTACGTACATGTACCTGTCTTTTTTTCGTTTTAATTAAATATTCGTGGCAAGAGTAAACAATTGGTTTTTCGAACGAAAAAATAATAATTTGTTGATGTCATGAAGTTCATCAAGCTTTATTGAATCATTACTTTTGATATAAAAATACGACGATTTTGTATGGAGAAAGTTTTTTTTTTTTTTTATGGGACCTGACACGGTTGCCTACATCACCTACAACATCCGTGATGTCAGCCCATAACACAGGGTGAACTAGGTGCCATGTCAGTGCTTCCCTTCATTTCATGTCGGCTACACTAAACTGGACGGAAAACACGAACTATTTACATAGCCGTTTCGACCGACGTTTCGTTCAGTGCGGTGGTACCAACCCGGCCGGGATAAACCCTACCACCTAGTGAGGTAAAGAAGTGAAGGGACCTACAGTTTAACGTGGAATCCGAACCACGGTCATCCTTCAACGGTCGAGCGGTCACCCATCCAAGTACTGACCGGACAGTCGACTGTCTGCACCACTGAGCTATCGAGGCTGACATGTATGTATTTAACTAGAAGACTCATAAACATTTGGTTATTTGGGTATCAAGTCACGAGACAAAATTCGCGCCGCAAATTTTTGTTCGCGGGGCGAACTTTTGTTTCCGGTGAGTAGGCTCCTTAAGGTGAGCCACATATCACAAGCATCAGTCATTGTGATATATCTAAAATATTGAGCTCTATAATGTTCACGGGCTAGACATTGCCACAAATACGATTTAATATTGTCACTTCACCGCCCGCGTCGCGCCGCGCCGCCGCCGCCGCCGCTCAACCTCCGAATTAGTACTGACTTCGGCGTTCAGAACAAATACACGTTAGTTAAGGCCCTGTCAACCCGTATTCACCCGTACCAGGCCTCACGCACTCTATGTACTTGCGCGCGCTAACTACCTACCGCCCGACGGGCCGCCGGCGGTCTTTTTCAGTAAAAATTCGTCTGCCGCGCGAAGTATACATAGACGCTCGCCCACGCAAGTGCGCGCAGCTGCAAAGCAATAACCACTTTACACTCGATCGTTAAGGTACATTTTCGCACGCAGCGATTGGCGTTGTGAAAGAGTAGGCTATTAAAGCCCGAAGGTAGGAACATTTTCTATGGAGTGATTTATCTGTTACGAAGTAACTATTAAGTAATCTGTGCCCGTACTCCTCTTTCAAGGCGCCGCCGCTTTCGCTGGTTGGAGTAGGATGCAACACAATCAATCAAACAAAAATTTGGTTTTTTCTTTTCCAAAACTACGGATATAAACAAAAAAGTAAAAAGCTACAGATTTAGATATAATATTCAACAAATAAAAAAAAAATTTCCAAGCCTTCATTTTGTCACTTTGTCATACGTTTTTATAACTAAATTCAGATGTATGTTCATGATTATTTTCTATCGAGCGGAATTAATCAAATCGTGTTTTCAAAAAGCTATCGATTTGCGCTGATAGATGAAGTTTTACTTATATTAAAACTGAATCTGTCAGGTGAGTAATATTGGCGGTACACATCTTGAAATTCGAGTTAGACGCAGTTTCACATCACCTTAAGAGCAGGCTGAGGTTTGTCACGTGACTATTTCTCTCCATACAAACGTCTTTTTTGTCTTTTTTTTATGGAAACTGACACGGTTGGCTACGTCACCTACAACATCCATGATGTCAGCCCATAAAACCGGGTGAACTTGGTGCCACGTCAGTGCTTCTCTTCGGTCGTGCCGGCTACACTTAATTGGACGGAAAACACAAACTATTTACATAGCCGTTTTGACCGACCTTTCATTCAGTGCGGTGGTACCAAACCGGGCGGGTTTAACCCTACCACCTAGTAATATAAGAAGGGAGTCATATCCCTTAGTCGCCTTTTGCGACATACACGGGAGGAGATGCAGTGGTTCTATTCTTTTAAAGTACCGGCCCCACACGGTACTTTCTTTCGGGGCTTATGTTTTTCCAGCCCCCAAACCTTGACCGATTTTAATAATTAGTTTTTCTTGTAATAATTACAGTCTAATCTACGTAACTGTATAGTCACCCTCGGTAGCTCAGTGATGCGGTCAGTCGACTGTTGTTAAGCAACCCTGAGCGCAACCCTGACCGAATGTCCATGGGCGCCGTTAGACACCTTATGGGTGCCTCGGCGCCATTTATGTCGAGCTTACAATAAAAAAATTTAAAAAACATTTTTCGTGATTAAAATTAACACTATATGCAGTGCTAGAATAAATATACGAACCACGCCGCGCCGGCGGCGGGCGCGCGCGTACTTCCGGTCCCGGACACCGGAACCTGACTCCGCCGCGCCGCCCGCCCTCGCCCGCCGCGCCCGCCCAGTCGAATAGCTTCATTGAAATGTTGCTTTGACACAGATGCCGAATATACAAGTTGAATAACTTTCGAATGCCCATTAAAATTATCTTGAGAATCATTCGAGTAAAAGGCGGAAATTGTGCAGATATTTTAATTCGTTGATGGGGTATTTTAGGTATTTTGTGTTTTAGGTACAGATGTTTTATCTCACGAGCGCGGGTGAGCCATACTTGTAGTTGTAATGCGTATAGACACGCGCTCCTGTGTGCGTAAGTACAGGTAGGATTAGCAAACTCACACACACACAGGAGCGCATGTCTATACGCATTACAACGTAAGTACAGGTAGACTACGCGGGACGGATCTCGGCGTGTCGTCGCCGCAGCGGGCGACCCGCCACGCGAATACACTATACAAGTACGGTGCGGGTGCGAGGGAGAACACCGACGAACCGCTGCGGCGGCGACACGCCGTGATCCGCCCCGCGCATTATAGCATTAGCAAACTCACACACACACAGGAGCGCATGTCTATACGCATTACAACGTAAGTACAGGTAGCATTGGCAAACTCACACACACACAGGAGCGCATGTCTATACGCATTACAACGTAAGTACAGGTAGCATTGGCAAACTCACACACACACAGGAGCGCATGTCTATACGCATTACAACGTAAGTACAGGTAGCATTAGCAAACTCACACACACACAGGAGCGCATGTCTATACGCATTACAACGTAAGTACAGGTAGCATTGGCAAACTCACACACACACAGGAGCGCATGTCTATACGCATTACAACGTAAGTACAGGTAGCATTAGCAAACTCACACACACACAGGAGCGCGTGTCTATACGCATTACAACTACAAGTATGGCTCACCCGTGCTCGTGAGATAAAACATGTGTGTTTTATTTATTATATCCGTAGTATGTATTATTCCATAGTACCGCGCGGGGCCGGTACTTAAAAAGGATAGCCCCACTGCATCTCTCTCCGTACATATAGTAAAAGGCTACTAAGGCACAAGGACAAGGTTCAGTGCTAAAGGGCGACAGGAGAGCCACATATCACCTAGGCATGGTACTTCCATCGACATGTCATGCGGCAGGTGGGTCTTCGTGCCTTACTTGCTGCTTGATCGATTGAAATCTTGTTCAAATACTTTGCGAAACGTGGTGGTCGGTGTTGTGCTGTAATTTACCAGAGTTCTTGCAGCACAACACCGATTACTCTGCTTACCCTGATTGTCGGGATTCAGCGTGTGTGATATTGATTGATTAGTTAAAATGCTTTACACTCTATTCGGTAGACGGCGCGCGCGCATACACTTTTTGGAATTTTTTATTTATATAAAAGACTAGCTTTTGCCCGCAGCTTCAATCGCATAGCCTATGTCCATCCTGAAGGTGAATTATAAATTTTGGTCAAAGTTTTTTTTAAATCGGATGAGTATTTTCGGATATTACACTCCTACAACCAAACTTACAAACATTACCTCTTTATAATATTTTAATTATTATTATTTTTTTTATGGAAACTGACACCATTGGCTACATCACCTACAACGTCCGTGATGTCAGCCCATAATACCGGGTGAACTAGATGCCATCTTAGTGCTTCCCCCTTTGATCGTGCCGGCTACACTGAACTGGTCGGAAAGCACAAACTATTTACATAGCCGTTTCAACCGACGCGACGTTTCATTCAGTGCGGTGGTACCAACCCGGGCGGCTTAAACCCTACCACCAAGTAAGATTAGGAGGGAAGGGACCTACAGTTTTACGAGGAATCCGAACCTCGGTCAGCCTCCAACGGTCAGCGGTCATCTATCCAAGTACTGACCGCACCCAGCGTTGCTTTACATTCAATAGCGACAGTTGACTGCCTGCACCACTGAGCTATCGAGGCTGACAATATTAATTTATATATTTTTTATTATATATTATATATAATTAATATTAGTATAGAGAGTGAAAAGTGTATTCATTCTCGGTTTCAAACTGACAGTTTATAAAACCTTTATCTAAGGCGTATTCAATGTTATTTGTGATTTTACAAATCAGCTATTATCACAATTAATTAGTGAATAATTAAACACATATTATGAGTTATTAAGTTTCTATTGAATGCACGAAATAAGAGACGACGACAGCGTTCACAAAACATTGTAGTCATGACATGCCTCATTATCTTCCCAGAAAGCTCTTTAGCCCGGGGCTAAGAGTGTGTACCGCGGGTACATTCCACGTAAACATAGTTCGAATTAGGAAAGGATTCGTTCCAAGTTCGAACCTGCTTGATTCCTAATGTCAACCGATAAAATTTCTGCCGCCCTGGTACTTTAGAATCGTTACCAGTTTATTATTATTTTTTTATTGACGATGAAAGAGAACGGTGAAGGCCGCATAATATGTCACATGTTGTTAAGTATGATATTATTACCTCTCTTAGAAATCAGTGTTTGATTTATAGTTTTCCCCGTGGACCCACCAAAATTCCACTCTTGCACACGACTGTACTTAATGGTAGTTGGAGCATGGAGACCTGTAACGGCCGTAAGTATCCCATGCTTCACCCAGGTGGAGAACCTAGGTGGAGCACGGACCGGACCCATTATACAACGTGTCCGCAGTAACCACGAGTCAGTAAGCCTGGAGGCGCTATACATAGGAGGACAGGGGTAGCCGCGCGTCGGCGCACACGCGCCAGCGCGTCAGTCTAGCGCCGGCGACCGATCTTAGTCTCCGTCCGCCGCTCAGGCGGAGCGAACGTGCGCGTCTGTCACAAAATGCCTCATTGTGCAGTGCTTTGGTGCAAAAAGTCGTCGAAAAATTCAAACTTGAACACAGATGGAGTCACCTTTCACGAGTAAGTACTTTCATTCAATTTGATAGCATTTTCCGCTTGAATTTCAGTAACAAACATCGGCGTAAATATGTATGGAGAGCTCTTTTCTGCTTACCCACCATAGGTCGACTATCGTGTTGGATGCAGTTAGCTCTTGTAATTTTTTTTGTTTATTGATAAATATGTATGTTAAATGTATACAGATATTTCATGCATTCTGCCTTATTGCCAAAGGACATTTCTTCTAGTCAACCTCAGCAGGTTTCCTCGTTCAATATTCGTTTATCGCGCTTTTTTCATTCAACCAGTACCTACCGGTTTTTACTTTTGAGCGACTCTAAAGGAATTAATTTCTTTAGGTCATGCGTCTACCGGGAATTAGTCTTGTTATGCTTAGCATTAACAAAATTAATTCATAATGAATACCCCGTTAGCATTTAGCACTGCTAAGCGCCCTGATGAATAAAAATTAATGCTAAATGCTAAGCAATAATCACATTTAATTTTAATTAGCATTGCTGTTTCGTTCGTAAAACTTTGTTGGTTCGTTTGTTTTGGAACGCACAAAGCAATGAAGTATGTGCTATTTATCTGTGGTACTGCTAAATGCTAAATGCTATATAGCGCCTGCGCTCCGCTGCTAGCTAGCTAGCTAGCATCTAAATGCGAAATGCGATGCGATCATGCGAGTGAGGGGTCGGAATTATCATCTGTCACGTGATCATTAGTTTTGGTCATATCTACAGAACCACTGGACTTAGACCCATCGTGTTGGTACTCAATCTGAACGTCTCGATGAGATCTATCCATCTGTCACATTAACTATTGTTTTGGTCATAACTCGAGAACCACTGGTGCTAGACCCATCGTGTTGCTACTCAAACTTCAGGTCTCGGTGAGATCTATCCATCTGTCACATGAACTTTTGTTTTGGTCATAACTCGAGAACCACTGGTGCTAGATCCATCGTGTTGGTACTCAAACTTCAGGTCTCGGTGAGATCTATCCATCTGTCACATGAACTTTTGTTTTGGTCATAACTCGAGAACCACTGGTGCTAGACCCATCGTGTTGGTACTCAAACTTTAGGTATCGGTGAGATCTATCCATCTGTTGCGCGACCATCTCTCGAGACACATGTTAGTTCTTTAGTTCTTTAGTTCAACAATAACAATGTAAATGTCAACAATGTAAACAGTAACAATGTAAATGTCGTAAATTGTGCTTTTAAATTTAATTCAATTGTTCAAAAGTTACCAAATGAAAATTTTAATATAGATACCGATCTATAAATAAATAATTAAGTAAATTATTGTTCTGTTTCAAATATATGTTTCTATTACAGACTACACAGCCTTTCATTTGTTATTTTATTAACCCTTATATAACGAATTCACACCGTCAAACTGACAGAGAGACGCATGGTACATTTTATAAGGCTCTAGCTGCATGGCTGGTTAGTTTGTTAAAAAAGGCAAAGCCTGGAAAACCTCATTTTACCCTAAAAAAATTAAATATCCAGGTGGGTATGGCTGGTTAGTTTGTTAAAAAAGGCAAAGCCTGGAAAACCTCATTTTACCGTAAAAAAATTAAATATCGAGGTGGGTACTCATAAATTTTATATGGTAGGGTAGATTTTCGTGAATTTTTCGCGAAGTCATATTGCAATATAATTTGTCATATCGTTGGCTAAGTAATTAGCAAATAGTTGTTAATAATATAATAATTTTTTTTTTTGGTTACAAAACTTTTCGACTTTCTAACATTATTTTTTTAATTTTGAAAAATTCCAATAACAAATACTCCAATAAGATGATACCAATGTACGAGGTCTTACATATCATTGTTTTGGAAATTTGATGTAGATTTATAATAAAGTATCCGAGGTATCTCAGAACTTAGAACTATTATCGTGTTTATGCGAAAATCTGCAAATTCGCAAAATTGTGAAAGGGGCGTTGCCTTTGTTCATTTAAGAGAAAGTTATATTATTCCCTTGATGTAACGAAGGGTTAAATATTGTTAAATCCGTTTCATCTTTTCATCGCGAATCGACACAATGAGCGACTTATTGTATGAATCCCGTTCAAACGTATGGAAGACTGGCGTCACGTGGCTACCTACTCGCTCGGCCAATCACGGCGTTCCATGCGCCGCTCCCGCCTCAGACTTCACACCCCTTTGGCGGCTACCTCGGTTCTCATACAAACGATGCCGTATTTCGTATCCAGGCTTACTGACTCGTGGCAGTAACGCATGGAATACCTACTGAAATCTAGGCCTATCTATGAATGTATGAAGGATAGAAATAAATATCTCGTGGTCATAAAAACAAAAGTAATTCATTATCGTAATTAATTATTGTACCGTGTGGGGCCGGTACTTGAAAAACATAGCCCCACTGCATCTCTTCCCGTGTATGTCGTAAAAGGCGACTAAGGGATATGACTCCCTTCTTACATTACTAGGTGGTAGGGTTTAACAGGCCCGGGTTGATACCACCGCACTGAATGAAAGGTCGGTCGAAACGGCTATCTAAATAGTTAGTGTTTTGCGTTCAGTTCAGTGTAGCCAGCACGACAGAAGGGAAGCAATGACGTGGCACCAAGTTCACCCGGTGTTATGGGCTGATGACATTACGGATGTTGTTATTGTAGGTGACGTAGCCAACCGTATGAGTTTCCACATAAAAAAAAATCGTAATGTTTTCGGTTACTTGGTATATTACTCAAAGCGACTTACATTCGTCGACGTTTCGTCCGAACGTTTTCTGAACTGGGACGCTCTGGAGGACACAACACGTCGACGAATGTACGAGTAAGTCGCTTTGAGTAATATACCGCGTAACTGAAAACATTACGATAATGTGTAACAGCGGTAAAAACCTAAACGAACATAAAACTAATTCAGTTTCACGTACACAATCACCCCTCCCAGTATTGTCAGGCCAGGCGCACTCCGCACTTTAAGGAGCGTACTCATCGGGAACAAAAGTTCGCGCCGCGAATAGATTTGTCCCGTCACACGATTTTAAATGAAATGAAATTAAATGAAAATATTTATTCCTCCTATAGGTACACATATAAAGCGAAAACAAGAAAAACTATAGAAAGAAACCTGAAGGAGAAAAAGGAACCAACTCAGCATTTTTGCTGTAGGAACGTGCCCTACAGCGCTGTTTTTCGGTTGGCCCCTTTTAACATTTTTCTGATAAAGTTTAAAGTTTCTGATAAGGTGGGAATTGCTCGCTAAAATATATACCAGAAGATCGGCTTTATCTTTTGCGGAGTGACCGAGTGAGCCTCCAGTGCGCTGCAGAGGTCGAAGTGAGGAGCGGCAGAAATTCGACGCAACAGATTTGGCGAGAGACCAGAACTCACGGCTCCCAGTTGGGTGCCGTGAGTTTATTTAACGGAACGCGACAGAGCGCAAACAAAATGGTACTTGAAACTCACCGCACCGTACAAATTAGGAGACACAATAGGAGAGAGGAGGCGAATTTAAAGTACTGAGTTAGTAAACTTTTACAATCCTTTCACAACTCGATGATATAATAGCTGTATAGGTCGTTCGTTCTAACCTGAGGCCGTACAAATACATCCACGCATGACGGTGAGCATAAAATTCTGCGAGTGTAGTAGTCAGGCCATGTAGTGCTGGTGCATGTCAAGCATTTGTATTAGAGAAATGCATGTGTGTGCGGCCTCAGGTTGGGCCGTCCATGCTATATAACGGCGTATAACTCTTGTTACGCAAACGCGGGTGTGAAAGGTTTTATAACTCCGCTTTTTGCAATGATTGTAATTTAATCTCAAACATCCAAAGGTACTATAAGAAATCTGTGTAAGGGATAAGTTCGCCTTCGCACATTATGTAAATGTTCTAATGTGCTTTTTACTGTTGAATTTGGTTTTATTTTTTATGGAACCTGACACGGTTGGCTACATCACGTACAACATCCGTGGTGTCAGCCCATAACACCGGGTGAACTAGGTGCCGTGCATGTCAGTGCTTCCCTTCATTTCATGTCGGCTACATTGAACTGGACCGAAAAACACGAACTATTTACATGGCCGTTTCGACGGACGTTTCGCTCAGTGCGGTGGTAGCAATCCGGGCGGGATAAACCCTACCACCTAGTAAGGTAAGAAGGGAAGGGACCTACAGTTTAACGTGGAATCCGAACCACGGTCAGCCTCCAACGGTCGAGCGGTCACCCATCCAAGTACTGACCGCACCCAGCGTTGCTTAACAACAGTCGACCGACCGCACCACTGAGCTACCGAAGCTGACAAAGCAGTTCAGAAGCTCGATTCTGCTAATATCACAATTTTCAAACATACTTCGTGTGTTGTGTTTGAGTCAAACATAACACGAGTAAGTTTGGACGTGGTTTCCACATGATGCTATTCTGCTATTTACAAAACACGTTTAGTTAGTGTCTATGGTAACAGGAGGCGGAGCTTAGGTGAAGGTTTGACATCGCGTCGCCTAACGCGAAAAATTCTGACAATAATGTTGACTAAAGTTTTTTCTTTTAAATACTTACCAATAAAAATAATGAATTATGCGTAATAGGTGCATAAAAATATGCAAGAATTAATTATTGTAACAAACATTCATAATTAAGCGAGTTATACATTTATTTTGTTCAAATTGAGTGCAAATGTTTACTGATTTTCGTCGCTTGGCGACACGCTCATAGATGTGATACCATTTTACAAATCCCTCTTTGTTGGGGATTTATTTGCTAGAAAGAATCATTTTTACAAAATGTTATATAATTATTATTACATAAATATAAAATATAATATGCATAAAAGTAAGTGATATTACAATTAATATAATTTCACTGAAATAATCTGAATAGTAGGTACGTTAACATAATTTATTTAGAAGCCAAAACGGCAAACATGAATAATTAATAATTACCGTTTTTATTAAATTCGTACATTTTATGTATTTTTTATTAGTTTTAGTTTAAATATGTAAAATTAATATAACATTTTAAAAATGTGAAATAAAGGATTTAAATAAATAAATAATAAATAACAAATAACTAACAACCAATAATAAATAATAAGTAATAAGTAATAAATAATAAATAATAAATAATAAATAATACATAATACATAATAAATAATAAGTGACAAGTGACAAGTGACAAGTGACAAGTGACAAGTGACAAGTGACAAGTGACAAGTGACAAGTGACAAGTGACAAGTAACAAGTAACAAGTAACAAGTAATAAGTAATAAATAATAAATCATAAATAATAAAATAGCAAATTCATCGGTACGTCGAGAACACGAGTCAGTAAGCCTGGAGGCGCTATACATAGGAGGACAGGGGTAGCCGCGCGTCGGCGCACACGCGCCAGCGCGTCAGTCTAGCGCCGGCGACCGATCTTAGTCTCCGTCCGCCGCTCAGGCGGAGCGAACGTGCGCGTCTGTCACAAAATGCCTCATTGTGCAGTGCTTTGGTGCAAAAAGTCGTCGAAAAATTCAAACTTGAACACAGATGGAGTCACCTTTCACGAGTAAGTACTTTCATTCAATTTGATAGCATTTTTCGCTTGAATTTCAGTAACAAACATCGGCGTAAATATGTATGGAGAGCTCTTTTCTGCTTACGCACCATAGGTCGACTATCGTGTTGGATGCAGTTAGCTCTTGTAATTTTTTTTGTTTATTGATAAATATGTATGTTAAATGTATACAGATATTTCATGCATTCTGCCTTATTGCCAAAGGACATTTCTTCTAGTCAACCTCAGCAGGTTTCCTCGTTCAATATTCGTTTATCGCGCTTTTTTCATTCAACCAGTACCTACCGGTTTTTACTTTTGAGCGACTCTAAAGGAATTAATTTCTTTAGGTCATGCGTCTACCGGGAATTAGTCTTGTTATGCTTAGCATTAACAAAATTAATTCATAATGAATACCCCGTTAGCATTTAGCACTGCTAAGCGCCCTAATGAATAAAAATTAATGCTAAATGCTAAGCAATAATCACATTTAATTTTAATTAGCATTGCTGTTTCGTTCGTAAAACTTTGTTGGTTCGTTTGTTTTGGAACGCACAAAGCAATGAAGTATGTGCTATTTATCTGTGGTACTGCTAAATGCTAAATGCTATATAGCGCCTGCGCTCCGCTGCTAGCTAGCTAGCTAGCATCTAAATGCGAAATGCGATGCGATCATGCGAGTGAGGGGTCGGAATTATCATCTGTCACGTGATCATTAGTTTTGGTCATATCTACAGAACCACTGGACTTAGACCCATCGTGTTGGTACTCAAACTGAACGTCTCGGTGAGATCTACCCATCTGTCACGTGATAATTTGTTTTGGTCATATCTCGAGAACCACTGAACTTAGACCCATCGTGTTGGTACTCAAACTGAACGTCTCGATGAGATCTACCCATCTATCACGTGATAATTTGTTTTGGTCATATCTCGAGAACCAATGGACTTAGACCCATCGAGTTGGTACTCAATCTGAACGTCTCGATGAGATCTATCCATCTGTCACATTAACTATTGTTTTGGTCATAACTCGAGAACCACTGGTGCTAGACCCATCGTGTTGGTACTCAAACTTCAGGTCTCGGTGAGATCTATCCATCTGTCACATGAACTTTTGTTTTGGTCATAACTCGAGAACCACTGGTGCTAGACCCATCGTGTTGGTACTCAAACTTCAGGTCTCGGTGAGATCTATCCATCTGTCACATGAACTTTTGTTTTGGTCATAACTCGAGAACCACTGGTGCTAGACCCATCGTGTTGGTACTCAAACTTTAGGTCTCGGTGAGATCTATCCATCTGTTGCGCGACCATCTCTCGAGACACATGTTAGTTCTTTAGTTCTTTAGTTCAACAATAACAATGTAAATGTCAACAATGTAAACAGTAACAATGTAAATGTCGTAAATTGTGCTTTTAAATTTAATTCAATTGTTCAAAAGTTACCAAATGAAAATTTTAATATAGATACCGATCTATAAATAAATAATTAAGTAAATTATTGTTCTGTTTCAAATATATGTTTCTATTACAGACTACACAGCCTTTCATTTGTTATTTTATTAACCCTTATATAACGAATTCACACCGTCAAACTGACAGAGAGACGCATGGTACATTTTATAAGGCTCTAGCTGCATGGCTGGTTAGTTTGTTAAAAAAGGCAAAGCCTGGAAAACCTCATTTTACCGTAAAAAAATTAAATATTATAATTTATAAATATTAAAATTAAATACTCATAAATTTTTTATG
The DNA here is from genome assembly GCA_946902875.1 of Nematopogon swammerdamellus. Classification (NCBI taxonomy): domain Eukaryota; kingdom Metazoa; phylum Arthropoda; class Insecta; order Lepidoptera; family Adelidae; genus Nematopogon; species Nematopogon swammerdamellus. The sequence continues at coordinate 18,189,547 of OX336354.1, read as the reverse complement.
GTAGGGTAGATTTTCGCGAATTTTTCGCGAAGTCATATTGCAATATAATTTGTCATATCGTTGGCTAAGTAATTAGCAAATAGTTGTTAATAATATAATAATTTTTTTTTTTGGTTACAAAACTTTTCGACTTTCTAACATTATTTTTTTAATTTTGGAAAATTCCAATAACAAATACTCCAATAAGATAATACCAATGTACGAGGTCTTACATATCATTGTTTTGGAAATTTGATGTAGATTTATAATAAAGTATCCGAGGTATCTCAGAACTTAGAACTATTATCGTGTTTATGCGAAAATCTGCAAATTCGCAAAATTGTGAAAGGGGCGTTGCCTTTGTTCATTTAAGAGAAAGTTATATTATTCCCTTGATGTAAAGAAGGGTTAAATATTGTTAAATCCGTTTCATCTTTTCATCGCGAATCGACACAATGAGCGACTTATTGTATGAATCCCGTTCAAACGTATGGAAGACTGGCGTCACGTGGCTACCTACTCGCTCGGCCAATCACGGCGTTCCATGCGCCGCTCCCGCCTCAGACTTCACACCCCTTTGGCGGCTACCTCGGTTCTCATACAAACGATGCCGTATTTCGTATCCAGGCTTACTGACTCGTGGTCGAGAAGGTTTGACGCGTATCTCCGTTTTCTCTCGGCGATCCCTGTCTCCTCATTCTCATTTCTATATAGCCTTCTGCCATTTTTCGAAACTTTCACAAACAAAAATTTAAAATTAAACCCAAAACTAAAAACAAAACATTCGAAATCACCTCAAAAATAATATGTTTTCACCAAAACACATCGTTACTTTGAAGCAGACGGCGTGTTAGTGTTTCACAAACATAACATAACATAACACGCGCGTTTGCTCTAACTTAGCGAGTAGAATAGCATTTCGGCGAAACGTGCGGTTTTGACGAAACACAAACATAACACACGCACTAATCTTATAGCAGAATCGAGCTTCTGTTCAGTTCGGTTCAGTTTGGTTCAGTTCCGTTCCGTTCCGCTCCTTTTCATTCCATTCCATTCTATTCTATCCTACTAATATTATAAACGCGAAAGTTTGTGAGGATGGATGGATGTATGGATCTTTGTTCCTCTTTCACGCAAGAACTACTGAACGGATTTTGATGAGACTTTACAGTACTATAGCTTATACATCAGAATAACATAATAGGCTATATACCATCACGCTAAAAAGCCTTAGGGCTCAGCAGTATCAAATAAAGGATAGTGTGGACGGGAGAGAGAGAATATGTAAAAGAAAAGAAAAACAAAAGCCTATCAACGTCACATAAAAACTTCAATTTCGAATTCTGTTCTTTTTTTAAAATCCACGCGGACGAAGTCGCGGGCGAAAGCTAGTAGTTAGTTAGATAAAACTCTTTGCAATAAGTGAAACAAGCGGCCCATTTACACCTCACTCCTAGTTACAATTCCAGCGTTCCCATTTCACAGAACAGTCGAGAATGCGTTTGGTTTCCTTTGGAGTTGACTGCTTTGTCGACTCCTTGATTGTTTCTAGTAATGAATGTTCAATTAATTTTCTCGCTTTTATTTATTCAGGTACCTGGAATGTTCAATGTTTTATTGAACCACAGATCGGGCAGACTTATTTCAGTTCAGTTCAGTTCAATTTATTGGTTCAATTTTAATTATTTATTTTTCGTTTTTTATTTTCACTAAAACATTCATCGCTCTTTTTTTTTTTTTTGGTTCAATTGAGTATTTTTTTACAGTGTAATTTTTTTATATTTTAAAGTTGTTTATAATTTATAATTTGTATACAATTAAATTATGTGTGTGAGAGAGAGAGATTTTGTGAATTTTTTAAATTTAATTATGCCTTTTACAGTTGTCATAAAATTTCTTAAATATATAAAACATAGTCACAATAAACATAAAATCGATTGAAATGTAATGCAACTAAAAAATCGTTAATACTATATAAAAAATATGTCTTCCAATAAAATAGATTTTACTTATTTTCGAAATCGTGGCAGCGGTATTAGTACGGCGACCAGTGTAACCGAATTCACATACAAACAATTTGTTAGTTTAGATACCTCTAAAATATAATTTAAAATTTTTAGGCTTCCGTGCGGGACTTCTATTATTAATCCTACGCCGTATGTCCTACCTTCAAAAGCACCGAGCATACCTACGGGAGTGGCAACCGTCGAGCGCTAATATATAGGAAAATTAGCCGCGTGTTAGAGCATTTGCACTAATATATAGCGCTGCTGCGGGATCGACCGTCAGTGCGCTCGCGACTTGGGAACGAAGAACACGTATATGTGCACTACGCAAAATGGCGATTTGTGCAGTTCGTGCGTGTCGAAAGAGCTCAAGATCATCAGGAATGACAAAAGATGGCGTAACCTTTCATAATTAGGTCATTTTAATGATAATACAATGCTTAAAGCGTGTAAAATACAAAAATTCCGCGAGCTAGGAGCACGACTGCGCGCCATACTGGGCGCGTACACATGATAGGCAAATTTGACAGACTGGAAAGAAATTTGAAATAAATTATTGTATATGGGTGTTGTTAGTTTTTTTATGGCAATGACATGGATGAATTCAATTTATAATATGTATTGTTATTATTTCTTTAATATTACGTTTTCTATTTTTTATAATTATAAAACAAATATACCTATACAAAACTAATATATTGTATATTATGTATTATTATAATAAGTATTATTATTATCAGTGATAGGAATAGGTAGGACTTATTTACCTAAACTTTGAGGAACAGAGTAAAAAATTGAAGACTTCCTTACGACAATATTTTTTTCCGGTTTAATAATACCTATTCATGGTGTTATAATTTCGCGATTTAAAAAAATTGGCCGCCATTTTGAACTTTTTAGTAACTGGACAGATTGCTTTCAAAATCGACATCTGGGTGTCAGTGAATACGAATCTGTAGTCAAATTTAAAAAAAGTAGCCGCCATTTTGAAATTTTTAGTTACTGGACCGATTGCTTTCAAAATCGATATCTGGGTGTCTATGTAGGCTCTGAATACGAATCCGTTGTCAAAATTTAAAAAAAGTGACCGCCATTTTGAACTTTTTAGTTACTGGACCGATTACTTTCAAAATCGATATCTGGGTGTCTGTGTGGGCTCTGAATACGAATCTGTAGTCAAAATAAAAAAAAGTGGCCGCCATTTTGAACTTTTTAGTTACTGGACCGATTGCTTTCAAAATCGATATCTGGGTGTCTGTGTGGGCTCTGAATACGAATCTGTAGTCAAAATTAAAAAAAGTGGCCGCCATTTTGAACTTTTTAGTTACTGGACCGATTGCTTTCAAAATCGATATCTGGGTGTTTATGTAGGCTCTGAATACGAATCCGTTGTCAAAATTTAAAAAAGTGACCACCATTTTGAACTTTTTAGTTACTGGACCGATTACTTTCAAAATCGATATCTGGATGTCTGTGTGGGCTCTGAATACGAATCTGTAATCAAAATTAAAGAAAAGTGGCCGCCATTTTGAACTTTTTAGTTACTGGACCGATTGCTTTCAAAATCGATATCTGGGTGTATGTGGGGGCTCTGAATACGAATCTGTAGTAAAAATAAAAAAAGTGGCCGCCATTTTGAACTTTTTAGTTACTGGACCGATTGCTTTCAAAATCGATATCTGGGTGTCTGTGTGGGCTCTGAATACTAATCTGTAGTCAAAATTTAAAAAAAGTGGCCGCCATTTTGAACTTTTTAGTTACTGGACCGATTGCTTTCAAAATCGATATCTGGGTGTCTGTGTGGGCTCTAAATACGAAGCCGTTGTCAAAATTAAAAAAAAGTGGCCGCCATTTTGAACTTTTTAGTTACTGGACCGATTGCTTTCAAAATCGATATCATATTTTTTATGTTAACTACATATTGTTATTCAGAGCCCACACAGACATGTAGATATGGGTTTTGAAAGTAATCAGTCCAGTAACTAAAAAGTTCAAAATGGCGGCCACTTTTTTAAGATTTTGACAACGGATTCGTATTCAGAGCCCACACAGACAAACAAATATCAATTTTAAAAGCAATCGGTCCATTAACTAAAAAGTTCAAAATGGCGGTCACTTTTTTTTAATTTTGACAACGGATTCGTATTCAGAGCCCACACAGACACCCAGATATCGATTTTGAAAGCAATCGGCCCAGTAACTAATAACTTCAAAATGGCGGCCACTTTTTTTAAATTTTGACAACGGATTCGTATTCAGAGCCCACACAGACACCTAGATATCGATTTTGAAAGCAATCGGTCCAGTAACTAAAAAGTTAAAATGGGGGCCACTTTTTTAATTTTTTACTACAGATTCGTATTCAGAGCCCACACATACAACCAGATATCGATTTTGAAAGCAATCGGTCCAGTAACTAAAAAGTTCAAAATGGCGGCCACTTTTTTTAAATGTTTACTACAGATTCGTATTCAGAGCCCACACATACACCCAGATATCGATTTTGAAAGCAATCGGTCCAGTAACTAAAAAGTTCAAAATGGCGGCCACTTTTTTTAAATTTTGACCACGGATTCGTATTCAGAGCCCACACAGACACCCAGATATCGATTTTGAAAGCAATCGGTCCAGTAACTAAAAAGTTCAAAATGGCGGCCACTTTTTTTAAATGTTTACTACAGATTCGTATTCAGAGCCCACACATACACCCAGATATCGATTTTGAAAGCAATCGGTCCAGTAACTAAAAAGTTCAAAATGGCGGCCACTTTTTTTAAATTTTACAACGGATTCGTATTCAGAGCCCACACAGACACCCAGATATCGATTTTGAAAGCAATCGGTCCAGTAACTAAAAAGTTCAAAATGGCGGCCACTTTTTTTAAATGTTTACTACAGATTCGTATTCAGAGCCCACACATACACCCAGATATCGATTTTGAAAGCAATCGGTCCAGTAACTAAAAAGTTCAAAATGGCGGTCACTTTTTAAATTTTGACAACGGATTCGTATTCAGAGCCTACATAGACACCCAGATATCGATTTTGAAAGAAATCGGTCCAGTAACTAAAAAGTTCAAAATGGCGGCCACTTCTTTTTTATTTTGACTACAGATTCGTATTCTGAGTCCACACAGACGCCTAGATATCGATTTTGAAAGCAATCGGTCCAGTAACTAAAAAGTTCAAAATGGCGGCTACTTTTTTTAAGTTTTGACTATAGATTCGTATCCAGAGTCCACACAGACGCCCATATATCGATTTTGAAAGAAATCGGTCCAGTAACTAAAAAGTTCAAAATGGCGGCCACTTTTTTAAATTTTTACTACAGATTCGTATTCAGAGCCCACACTGACACCCAGATATCGATTTTGAAAGCAATCGGTCCAGTAACTAAAAAGTTCAAAATGGTGGCCACTTTTTTCAAATCGCGAAATTAAAACACCATGAATATTATTAAACCGGAAAAAAATATTGTCTTAAGGAAGTCTCCAATCTTTTACTCTGTTCCTCGAAATTTAGGTAAATAAGCCCTACTTATTCCTATCACTGATAATTAGTACAACTTTTCAATAATATTAAAACAACAGTCTTGTTTAATTTTTCAATATTCTTTTTGGATTCAAACAATAATATTCGTTCAGTAAAAACTATTTGAAATAATATTACAAATAACAATTTCAAAATTCACAGATATACCGTACCATCATTGTCCGTCAGACTGGCATTCGTAGTGATCCCGTCAAGTTGCCGTCAAGCAAGGCTTCCGATTGGTCGGACGGTCGGCTCTTACTACCAGATACCCGAGCCAAGCCAGCGATAACAAACCTGTCGCTCGCCTTGCTCGCTCTGTCTCTCTCCATATCGCGGGGCGCGATATGGGTAACGGAGATAGACAAGTCACGTCTTAGAAGATTAAATTGCGATTTCGATTTTCGTAGTAGTAGGGATTTTTGGCTAGCCGTGCTCCGATACAAACGCAGTAGCGTTGCGTCTCCCGTAGGTATTCTCCTTGTTCAAAAGGTTGTATCTTTTGAACCGTAATCGGTAGTCGGTTGAAATATTCACAGAATACGTATCAGTATGGTAAATAAGTAAAAAAAAAATTTTCTAAAAAACCTAGCCATACAGGAAATGAAAATTCTCAACGTTTTTTATTTTGTTTATCAGCACGGCGTCCCGTCCTTCATAATCGCCTTTTAGGACATGCACACTCAGGGAGCAGTGGGGCCATTTTTACGTACTTTTTAAGTACCGGTCCCACACGGTGTAGTAGTACTATATAATTATTTCTATAAATTATTTATTATGTTTGCGATAGTTGATATAGTTTTGAAATTACATTTAGGTTTAAATTTAGGAATATTATAGCGACTTACGACGGAAGAAAGCAAATGTCGCAAGGATAACCCCTTTTCGTGGAAGGGCCTATGAAAGGGTTACTGCCGATGCTAAAGTCATCAACTGTATAATTTAGGCTGTATAATTTAATTTTTTCTGCGTATGGAACGCTTTAAAGTGCGAACTAGGCGGCCATCTTTTTCCAAGCAGTTTTAAATTTAGAACGGCATCGAAGAAATACCTAGTCAAAATGTCATCATAAATAGAGATAATCAAACAAATGATTAATTCATTCTAGTCAAATAGTAACTAGATATCTATATTGGCTTCCTATGCATTTATATTTGAATTTGGAATAGCAATGAAAATGGCGGTGTCGTTTCAAAATACCTCCCGACGCGTGACGTTTGGAGCCGCGTCGCGCAGTAGTTCGAATTATAAATCGTGCCCAGATCACCGCACTTGCGATAAATGTATTTTCCGTGTGCCAATCGTGCCGATACCACGAACACAAGACACGGTTCTATATGACGACTACAACACATACTAGTTGGAACCTTTTCGGTTCGTTTCGCTCTAACGTTCAGTGTTACAAAGCGTAATACCTAACCGAATGATACGCACGATTATGCAATCCCTTTGTTTAGCTTCGTGTTGTATTTGGTTAGATTAATTACATTCATTATTGTGACAATTTAAACCAGTTAAATCATTCTGGTTAATGATCCTTGAATAAGCTGAATCTATTATATTACTTCAAAGTAATCATATTTGTGAATTGGTTAGGTACATACGTATGTACTGTACTGATTACCACCTTAGCCGGCGCCTCCACCACTTGTGCTGAAGATCCACACCGTCTACGCGACTGTGGTCATCACGGATCGACGGTCTTCAGTCTTCACTTGCAACTTAATTATTTCTTGATACTAATTAGTTTGTTTTTATTGCATGTGCCCGGGATGGATCACGAATCTCGAAGTTGATGTAGCTTTCCCTACAGATGTGAGCAGACGTCCGCTGACCGGGACCTCTTCTCGTTTATCGAAAAAATGTCCCCAGTTCAACTGAAGACCGAAGACCGTGATGACAGCAGTCGCGTAGACGGTGTAGATCAGAGCCTTCAGCCCTGTTCGTGTGATGTCTGGTGGGTGGTCACGGTTTTTCCGGGTTTTACGGGACCCCAGCTCTGCCTCCGTCCTGATACCGAGTTCGCAACAGCACACTAAACCGCGCTCCCGAAATTGGCGCAGCAAGCTTTTATTCGAAAGTTGAATTCGTTTGTTTTAGAGGGATTTTCTCTTGCTTACCTTATGGTCCGCTCTCTTAGAGGGGGAAGAATTGTACTGATTACCACCTTACCACTGGCCATCAGTACAATTAAATGATTAGCGCGGGTGTTAGCCGCATTCCTTACGCGGCGCATATGCTCGCGCGCGTACAATATGTAACCCTCCCGATTTTTGACATAAATAACGAAGCACCTTATATCCAAAAAAATCGGAGGAGTCCGCATGCAGCCGTAAAATTTATTGCGTGAATTTGATGTGTAAGTATATTTTTTTGCCAAAATAAAAAACTTATAGAGCAGGTAGATATTTTTGAATAAATTTGTGAAATGTTTCTTTTTGGCGAAAAATTTACTTTAACTCTTCAAATTTTTTTGTCGATACATTTATTAAAGTACAACATTTGATCTGTACATTAAAGTCATGGTTTCTACCACACTATAGTAGTTATGAAACAGAAGGCTATCGAAGTTTTTGAGAAACGTCAATTTTAAAGGCAGATACCCTTCCCTCCTAATCTTACTTGGTGGTAGGGTTTAACCCGCCCGGGTTGGTACCACCGCACTGAATGAAACGTCGGTCTAAACGGCTATGTAAATAGTTTGTGTTTTCCGACCAGTTCAGTGTAGCCGGCACGATCAAAGGGGGAAGCACTGACATGGCACCTAGTTCACCCAGTGTTATGGGCTGACATCACGGACGTTGTAGGTGATGTAGCCAACCGTGTCAGTTTCCATAAAAAAAATAAAAAAATAATAATTATACCCAGAAGGACTAGAAATATAAAATAAAAGTGTAATACATATTTGAAGTCGCCGAACGAATGTTCATGTTGTACCATTGGAATGCCCATATAATGTAGTCAACGAGGAGTTGGACCCATACATTAATTCCTCAGTCAATGAAACTTTGATAATATCTTGGAGTAATGTTCGGAATTACTACTGACAAATAATCCAACATTTTTTTTTACGGGAAGTTGGGTATATTCAAAGAAAAGTGAAAATTTAATATAACTCCTATAGACAAATTGCTCCGTCCAAAGTTACTTCGCCATAGGGTAGGTATTATTTATATGAATAAGTACGTAAATAAATCCAACATTTTTTGTATATGGAAATAGTGAATTAAAAACAAAATGTGTTTTTTTACTATATTTTTCTCGGCAAAATTGCTCAGTCGGTTCTTTAATCGGAATATACCTTAGTATTATTATGTACATCAATAAGCATAAGAATCCAACAACTTTTTTATATGCATCATTTTTTTTCAAGGTGACGACCGAAACTCTGTTCCGCAAAATTCCTCCGTCCGTTTTTATTGTACAAGTATGATTAAGAATTTTGAAGAAAATTATTTGCAAAAGAATCCAACAAAAAATCCATCGGCAAGTTTAAAAAACAAGCGGGCCAAGACGGGCGCGGTGCGCAGAGGAGCGGCCGGCCGCGGGAGGCGAGAGACGCGGCATTTTCCCCTCCTCTGCGTCCATGCTGCGCCGCGCCGCCCCTGGCGCGCCGCTGAAGTTGGCGGGCGGTGTGTCCTAACCAGGGACTGAAAACCGGTTCGAAATGGGGTTCGGGTTCGAACCGGTTCGAAGAACCTTTTTAACGAGCGAACCAGTTTGGTCGCGAACCGGTTCAAAAAAAACCGAACCTGAAGCCTAAAAACCGGTTCAGAACCGGTTTGGACCTCTAATATTAACCGGTTCGCAGCAGGGTACGAAATGGGGTGGAAACCTATATACATTTTTTTGGACTTTGGGCTTCTTTTTTAATGTAAAATATTGTTGTTTTATGTATTTAATAAAATAAAAAAATAGGTGGTTCATTTTTATAGCCTAATCGATTCAGTTTTATAACAGTAACAAAAAAGTCTTAATTATCATTATGACATAACACGTGTAAGTTGGTAAAAAAAATCAAATTCTTTCTATTCCATACTAATAAAACTAAAATTGTGGTTTTTCACAATTTCTGAAAGAAAAGGATCTATGTGTTGGAAGACTTTTTTGTTCCTGGCGTGAAACTGAAATGATTAAGAAATTTTTTTTTTACATTTTACATAGAAAAAATGTTTTTGTGCGAACAAAAATTATTTGTTCTTCAAAAGTGATCTATTTCCGATACAGAACCCTCTCTTAGCGTACTATTAACTAATTTTGAAAGAAATTATATAAGGTGCTTCGTTATTCATCTCAAGTAAACACGTTACGCAAAAAAAAATTACATATTTTTAGCATAACTTTTCGAGAAATTTTCAAACGCAGAACAGCTGTTTATTGTAAGTAAGTCACAAGGTCACTAGACCTGTGTGTAACAGTAGGTAGCTTGCATTGTACGGGGTCAATGACCGTTGTATGTCCAAACGCAGAACATCTGTTTGTTGTAAGTAAGTCACAAGGTAACTAGACCTGTGTGTAACAGTAGGTAGCTTGCATTGTACGGGGTCAATGACCGTACTATGTTTAAACGCAGAACAGCTATTGTTGTAAGTAAGTCACAAGGTCACTAGGCCGCCGCCGCTCTAAAACTAGCTACCTACCTACCTACCTACCTACGTGTGCGGTGTGTGTGCCTACGTTTCTTGTTTGCAAGGGTCTATAGCCTTGATTGGTTTTTACAGCTATTTGATTTAATTTTTTTGTTAGGAGATGTTAGAAGAAACAATGCTCCTATAAACATGTTTTTTTTTGTGTAAAGTGTTGAGCTGAACGGGACATGACAAAAAAAAAAAAATAATGATAATGATAATGACGAACCATACTGAATATGCATATGTCTCAATGAAATATTGTTATTGTTGTGTGTTCTTTATGGCGAAATAAATATCTGAATCTGAATCTGTTTGTTTGAGCGCGTATGTAACCCTCCCGAAGTTATTGACATAAATAACGAAGCACCTTATTTAGGGAGTTAAAGCTGTTCGCGTCTGTGACACCTCATGGTCCTTAAGTCACACGTGCCTCCTGGGTGGTGCCAAATGAACAGCAGTTAGCGTGTGGGAGATCTTCGGATCGACTGGGTTCGCGACCACACCCTGGGAGAATCAATTATTTGTTTAATTTTTATTTTATTTTTATTTATCTCTTTATTTCAGCCAACTAGGGCCATATTGACAATACATATTAAATGTCTTAACCTAAGAACTAAAATTACTTTTTCTCCACTTGTGTCTGTACGGGTCCCAATAGAGACCCGTATGCGTCATATTAGTCTGCTGACGCGGTGAATCAGGTGCGCGTAGAGTGGGCGCAGATTGCGTCCGCGGCACGGGCGTCGGCAGCGGCGCGGGCGTCGGCAGCGGCGCGGGCGTCGGCAGCGGCGCGGGCGTCGGCAGCGGCGCGGGCGTCGGCAGCGGCGCGGGCGTCGTCGGCGGCGGCGCGGGTTGCGTCTCCTGAATGTGCAGGACGGCAGTTGTAGACAGCTCCGGCGCGGCCTCAGCATACTTATGGCGCGCGACCTCACGATGAAGGTCGCGATTGTAGCGCCGGAACACCACCCCGGAGGGCCAAAACTCACTGCGAAGGAATGTCTTCACCTTCTCGGCAGGAATGCACAGCTTGAAAGCGCAAAAGTTCGTGTGAGCCCAGTGAGAAGGAAGAGCCTCGACACTCTCAACTCGCTTACCCTTATCCTGGACGTGGCGGATGAGGTCCTCGATCTTCATGTCCTTTCGCAGGCGAGACAAGTAGATGAGAGCCGTGCGGGGAGCTGCCTTCAAACAGCTCTCTTCAGGGGGCGCAGATCCGCGCTTATTGCACCTCTTCCTTCTCTTCTTCCTGCTCTCGACGAGTACGAACCCGTCTTTGTCACGTGCAGCCTCCTGCCGACAGTCGGGACGCGGTTCCAAGCGCGGGGATACCATTGTTGTTTTCTCCACCGTTTTACTGATACGCTTCGTCATAGATCCGCGTCGCCTTTTCGGACGAGCGGCAACGGGGCGGGTGGGCAGAGGAGCGGGAGGGGTGCGCAGTGTAGAAGTCGAGGCATCAACAGCACCATCAGCGCTTACGTAGCATACCGGCGTCGATGTGCAATCGCTGGGTGACGACACTTGAGCACCTCGCCTGCGCATATTGATGTTGCGTACACTCAGCGTTTCGTTCGGTGTTCCCACTTGCGGAATGCGATCAGGCTGCAGAGACGGGGTTATCGGCCGGAGTGACTCGGAACATGACATTTCTCAACTGCCTGTTTCAGCTGTTGAACTTCCGGGACGAGAGATGTTGGCCCCTACGCCGCTGTCGCTCCACAGTTTCCCTTCAGTTGAGCTATGTCCGCTTTTATGATCACCAAATCTTTCAGGAAGGCCGTAACGTCGACGTGGTCGAAGGACACAGGCGGCAACTTATTGAGGTCGTACGCCACGAACCTTGGCACGTCGTCGGGTTCTGTCTGCTTTAAGATGGTGATGATGTCCTGGATAGTCTTCTTCTTCCGATTTTCTCCCTTGCGAGTCGGCCTTCTTGACGGAATGCACGCACAAAGCAGAACTCTCGCGGTCGCAACGTCATCTTCGGTGAAGGCGGACTCACAAATCCGGATGATGCTGAAGGCTGATCTTCGGTGAAGGCTAGTACTTCGTTCACAACCATATTGCATTTATCGCACGCCATTTTCGCTTACTTCGCAGGTGCGTCTAGAGTGCATCGTGTGCGCGTCCGTCGCCGACCGATGCAAGCTCAGTACTATTATACCGCCATAACAGTTCACTGTGTTCCGGTGCACCTCCCGGGGACCCAAAAGCAGGTGGGGATGGCTGTGGTGAGGAGTAGGTCAGTAATCCCGACGCGGATTCGCTGTTCCGACGTGATGCATCGACACGGTTGACAGGGAGACTCGGTGAGACGGTTATTCCGCTGGCCGCCCGCCGGTGGTACAGGGGCCCAATCGCGTCTAACCAACGCGAGAGGCTGCCCTGATAAACCGGCGCATAATCCCGGAGTGGTCCGTCGTGCCGGTTGGTGAACGGAGTAGGGGTCCCGGCGGCCACTTCCGGGGGGAGGGGAGGGGGGGGGGGGACCGGGGGCCCTTCCGTCTTCCGTGTCGGCGCACCACTAACCTGAGCAGTAAGCGATGGTCCACGCTTTGCCCGTGAATCACCACAGCCACCCTTCACGCTCTTTCCCCCCCTCTTACTACAACCATGGCAGTACAAAGAAAGAACAACTTTCAATCAGCTGTGCACACCCCTACACCACTATTTAGCGTTGACTTGACCAACGTGCGGGGGTTGCACACCAATCTTAATGCCGTCAATCACCACGTGAAGAGGATGAAGCCGGCCTTGCTTTCTCGACGAAAACGCAAATATCTCGCCCTGCCGACACTTCTTACCTGCACCACCCCGGCTACACCCTGGATGAAGCCTTCCGCTGGCGAGCCGGAGTCTGCCTGTTTGTCAGGGCTGATATTTCCTGTCGTCGCCTGCGCTGCATTGAGGACTCCGAGCTCTCAATACTCTGGCCCCACGTGGATCTGGGAACGGTGTCGGGGGTCCCAATAGGTCGCACTCTGGCAATGCGGAGACAGCTCGGTTATTCGAGTACCTGAGTGGAGCGGTAGACAAAGTCCAAGAGCGGTTCCCCACCGCGGATTTGGGTTTCCTTGGAGACTTCAATGCCCATCACAAGGCATGGCTAGGCTCCAGGAGAACTGACTTTGCGGGGAGAGCCGCCTACGACTTCGCCCTGACGCATGGCCTGTCTCAACTGGTGGACCAGCCCACCAGGCTGCCAGATATAGACGGTCATGGACCCTCTCTGCTGGATCTTCCGCTGACGACAAACCCCACTGGATATAAAGTCTCAGTGAGAGCCCCGCCGGGTTCTTCTGATCATTGTTTAGTGGGGTCCACGGTGTCATCTTCGCCTCCTCAGTCCCGTACTGGAGGAACGCGTCGAATTTGGCACTACGCGTCAGCAGATTAAGATGAGATGCGAGAACACTTCGCATCCTACCCTTGGAGAGAGATCTGCTTCAGTTCGGACGATCCGTCAAAATGCGGTAATACCGTTGCCGATGTGGTTCTGGGGGCAAAGGAAATGTTTATTCCCAGCGCCTCTGTCCACCTCGGTGGTAAAAGCCAACCATCGTACAGCCGCGACTGTGCTGATGCTGTCGCAGCTAAATGCACAGCTTATCGGGCATGGTCGCGTGCCCGTGCCGGACGTGAATCAAACGTATCCGAACAGACGATGGAATACAACCGCCTCTCCAGATCCTGCAAAAGGGTTATTGCCAGGGCCAAATTTGACTACATCGGCGACAGACTGAACCAGCACCCAACTGGGAGCTGTGAGTTCTGGTCTCTCGCCAAATCTGTCGAGTCGAATTTCTGCCGCTCCTCTCTTCCACCTCTGCAGTGTCCTGGAGGCTCACTTGCCCACTCCGCAAAGGAGAAAGCCGACTTACTGGTATCTCTCTTTGCGGGGAACTTCAACCTGGACGATGGGGGTGCCACTCCCCCAGCCATACCTAGGTGTGAGAACTCCATGCCGGAAGTACAGTTTCGATAACAGACTGTACTGGCGGAGTTTCTCTCCCTATACGTCAGGAAAGCGTGTGGGCCGGAATGGATTCCTGCATTGGTGTTAAAATAGTGTGCTCCCGAGCTGGCTCCAGTGCTGACGCGCCTATTCCGTATCTCCTACTCCAATGGCTGTGTGCCGGCGGTCTGGAAATCTGCGTTTGTGCAAGCGGACCCCAAAAAGGTTTTTTTTATTGACAGCGCGTCGTATGGCGCCGAGCCACCCATAAGGTGTCTAACGACGCCCATGGACATTCGGTCGTATGCGGGGGTTCCGAATGCCATGCCGAGCATTGCTTATGGTGCCCATTCACGGCCCTCTTGAAGGACCCGAGACTGTACTTGGGGGGAAATATATGTGCAGGGAGAGCGTTCCAGAGTTTACCGGTTCTGTAGAGGAAAGATCTGCAGAATCGATTGGTACGCATCCGCGGTAAGTCCAGCGTGTAGGAATGCAATCCCTGCCCAGTGCGCGTGGTGCGAAGGTGGAAAGGGGACGGCGGGATCACATTAAACGGCCCCTCCGAGTACTCCTCACGGAATAAGCGATAGAATACACTTAGGGAGCCGACATCCCTACGGTGTTGCAGTGGTTCTAGATCGCAGGACACTTCGGGGTCACCTACTAGTCGCACGGTTCGACGCTGGATTGAGTCCAGAGGCGCAAGCTGGTATTTGGCAGAGCCATCCCACAGGTGCGAGCAGTACTCCAAGCAGGACCTGATCTGCGATTTATAGAGAAGCAGCTTTTGGTGTGAAGTACCGTCGCACCTTATTGAGTACGCCCAGCTTTTTAGAAGCCAGCTTGGCCTTCCCCTAGATATGGCGACGAAAGTTCAGGTCGTGCGACAGTTCGACTCCGAGGACCCCGAGGTGTTCACTTAATTTAAGCGACGTGCCTTGGAATGAAGGAACCGGTGTGAACGCCGCTCTCTTCGCACTGAACACGCGAACTTGTGTCTTGGAAGCGTTGAACTCGACCAAATTACTACGGCCCTATTCGGAAATAGAGTCGAGTGTGTGTTCGAGCTCAGACACAAGTCTTCGCCTCTTCTCATCCACAACATCCCGACTGGCTGAAGGGTGACTGGTGTAGGATCCGTGTGCCGTACTGTCATCAATGTATGTTGTCCAGAGACAGCATATCATTGATATGCAGAAGAAACAGCGTGGGTGACTACACAGATCCTTGGGGTATGCCGGCGTTCACTGACATGTCCGACGAGCAACCGTAGTGCACGGTTGCTGAATGAATGCTACGTCCATGCAGGAAGTCGGCGAAGAAACAAGAAACAAGAAACAAGAAACGTAGGCACACACACCGCACACGTAGGTAGGTAGGTAGGTAGGTAGCTAGTTTTAGAGCGGCGGCGGCCTAGTGACCTTGTGACTTACTTACAACAATAGCTGTTCTGCGTTTGAACATAGTACGGTCATTGACCCCGTACAATGCAAGCTACCTACTGTTACACACAGGTCTAGTTACTTTGTGACTTACTTACAACAAACAGCTGTTTTGCGTTTGGACATACAACGGTCATTGACCCCGTACAATGCAAGCTACCTACTGTTACACACAGGTCTAGTGACCTTGTGACTTACTTACAATAAACAGCTGTTCTGCGTTTGAAAATTTCTCGTAAAGTTATGCTAAAAACATATAATTTTTTTTTTGCGTAACGTGTTTACTTGAGATGAATAACGAAGCACCTTATATAATGTCTTTCAAAATTAGTTAATAGTACGCTAAGAGAGGGTTCTGTATCGGAAATAGATCACTTTTGAAGAACAAATAATTTTTGTTCGCACAAAAACATTTTTTCTATGTAAAATGTAAAAAAAAAATTTCTTAATCATTTCAGTTTCATGCCAGGAACAAAAAAGTCTTCCAACACATAGATCCCTTCCTTTCAGAAATTGTGAAAAACCACAATTTTAGTTTTATTAGTATGGAATAGAAAGAATTCGATTTTTTTTACCAACTTACACGTGTTATGTCATAATGATAATTAAGACTTTTTTGTTACTGTTATGAAACTGAATCGATTAGGCTATAAAAATGAACCACCTATTTTTTATTTTATTAAATACATAAAACAACAATATTTTACATTAAAAAAGAAGCCCAAAGTCCAAAAAAAATGTATATAGGTTTCCACCCCATTTCGTACCCTGCTGCGAACCGGTTAATATTAGAGGTCCAAACCGGTTCTGAACCGGTTTTTAGGCTTCAGGTTCGGGTTTTTTTGAACCGGTTCGCGACCAAACTGGTTCGCTCGTTAAAAAGGTTCTTCGAACCGGTTCGGAGAACCCGAACCCCATTTCGAACCGGTTTTCAGTCCCTGGTTAGCACACACCGCACGCCAACTTCAGCGGCGCGCCAGGGGCGGCGCGGCGCAGCATGGACGCAGAGGAGGGGAAAATGCCGCGTCTCTCGCCTCCCGCGGCCGGCCGCTCCTCTGCGCACCACGCCCGTCTTGGCCCGCTTGTTTTTTAAACTTGCCGATGGATTTTTTGTTGGATTCTTTTGCAAATAATTTTCTTCAAAATTCTTAATCATACTTGTACAATAAAAACGGACGGAGGAATTTTGCGGAACAGAGTTTCGGTCGTCACCTTGAAAAAAAATGATGCATATAAAAAAGTTGTTGGATTCTTATGCTTATTGATGTACATAATAATACTAAGGTATATTCCGATTAAAGAACCGACTGAGCAATTTTGCCGAGAAAAATATAGTAAAAAAACACATTTTGTTTTTAATTCACTATTTCCATATACAAAAAATGTTGGATTTATTTACGTACTTATTCATATAAATAATACCTACCCTATGGCGAAGTAACTTTGGACGGAGCAATTTGTCTATAGGAGTTATATTAAATTTTCGCTTTTCTTTGAATATACCCAACTTCCCGTAAAAAAAAATGTTGGATTATTTGTCAGTAGTAATTCCGAACATTACTTCAAGATATTATCAAAGTTTTATTGACTGAGGAATTAATGTATGGGTCTCCATACATCAAAACTCCTGGTTGACTAGTGTAATAGCACAAATAGTTTAGCCGTGCTAAGCGTCACAAAGTATATAAAAGTCTTAATTGTTTTTAGTTGACCCTTGATTTTAAAATTATAATCTTAGTGCTCTAGCGGCCGCTCCACAGTCAACGGGCTAACCCCTGCGCGGCAGGATGCGGGTGGGAAGCGCGCTTCCCCTTCCCCCTTTACTTCTGGCCGCGCAGCGCATGTGCTCGCGCGCCGATAATAGACACTCAAATAAAGACGTTACGCAAAACAAATATTTGTTTTTAGCATTACTTTTCGAGAAATTTAACAAAACATGTTTGCTACCTAAACAATAACCTGTGTGTAACAGTAGGTAAATTGCAGTGTACGGGGTCGATGAGCGTAATATGTTCAAACGCAGAACAGCTGTTTTTACAGCTACTTATTTGATTTAATTTTTTTGTTAGGAAAAAAAATGCTCCTATAAACATTTATGTTTTTTTCTTACGTAAAGTGTTTATTTGAGTGCGTAAGTAGCCCTCCCGAAATTTTTTACATAAATAACGAAGCACCTTATATAATCCGGTATGGGTGGCTGAGCCAGAATGTACCCATACGATATCGGATACTTAACGTTATTATTAGCACTAAGTGCGTGTTGAAATACTGGCCCTAAGCTAAACACAAAACATAGGAACCTACAAAAGTTAAATGTAAAACTCTAAAAGCCAAAATAAAAAGTGTGTTTCATTCAACTTGCGTCACAACAAGTGAAGCTTACTGCTAATTAAGCTATAAGCTGCTTGCTCGGACGCCACATATGAAATTTCATTAAAGCGTGCATGCGGGAGTTTTGCTGTTTTCTCGTCCGGTGCAGTTTCAAAGGCATCCGCGCGAGCCTAGAACGATAAAAAAGCTATGGACCCCGAACGCTATCCTCGCCAGCGTAACACGATATAAGTAAAAGCATACTTGTTTCATTAGACGGTCGCGCGCTGGCCCGTCTCAGTCTGTCATCGGCTGCGTTGGCAAAAACCTGTTTAAAATGCCCGCATGCTCTGTGTAAAAACACGACAGCCAAGTTTATTGTGCACAATAGTGGAATATCTTATCATCGGTAAGTACACTCCGCTCCCCGCAACTCGGCGACGCTAGTTCTCATACAAGCATATGACAGCCCGGCGGCGTCCATACCTTTTTTATCGTTCTAGGCGCGAGCCATGCATGCTCGCTACTCTTTCGGATAGCTTAGACCTGGAGATATCATGTGTCTTCATTCTTATCATATCATACATCTTCTCCATGATTATATTTTCTTTTATATGTTATTACTAAGCATTTACTGAATTTTTATATTTCTTTATATCCATCATCATCATCATCATAGGATCCAATCCAGGTCGGGACGTATTTTTATGGTTCCGTATCCATCGTACGGGACCCTATTACTAAGCCTACGCCGTCTGTGTGTCTGTCTGTCCGTCTGTTCGAGGGCTGTATCTCTTAAACCGTAATAGGTAGCCCGTTGAAATTTTCACAGAATATGTGTTGTTATGGCTGATATAACAACAAATAATAAATAAGAAAAAGTAAAAAAATCACGGGGTCCCCATACAAGAAAATAAAAAGTGTATGCGCGCCATCTACTGAAAAGAGTATATCTATATACTGAAAAGTGATATCTAGGTCTAGGGAGTGCAATGACCTAGCCGAGTCCCCTTTTTTTCATTCAATGTCAATGTCAATTCTACTAAAATTCAACATGTAATTTAGTCATTTTATTTTTATTTAATAAAGGCGGATGTTAACCGTCCACAAATTCTCGATGAAGCGATTTTCACCAAAAAGTACTATAAAATGACCGAATCTGGGAAAAAGTTTCAGCGCTTTTCGTCTTCAAATATGGACCCCTTTCGAACCCTGAAGTTACGAAACCCTATCCTGAAACACCCTATATATTCTTCTTGAATTAAACTTCCATTTGATTTGACGTAAAGAGAGTATGCTAATTTGTCGAAAATCCTACTTTTAAACCTTAGCACTGCTTTCTGATATTTTTACCAAACGTTCGAAGCCTTTAAAACTTTTTTAATAAACTTCTCATTTCGGTTGCCTATAGAGAGAGCAATTAAACCCCTAATTAAATAAAATGAAAAGACTTCTAAACTAATAAATTCAGTTCAATTTGCAAAAAGCGTTCTAAATACCTACCTACGGCTTATTGAAAACAGTTGAACAAAGAATGACATAAAAAAAAAAGAGGACACTCAAATTTATTTCCCCGGAGCGTTTGGGTAAAATGTGATTGATTCGATCGAGAATTGCGTTTGACATATGACTGTCTCCCTGCTGCAATCACTGTCAACCACCCCCTCCACCCTATAAAGCAGTAGTGGTTCTGAAACGTTTTATAGTCATGGACCCACTTTTAACGTGTCCAAAATTCCACTGACCCCGCGTTGAAGGGAATTGTATTTATTTATTTATTTTTTTACTAAATAAAAGCAACAATTTTATTATGTGGAAATAATTAAATAGGTATAAATATTTTATTAACTTTCAAATTGTAATGAGACAAATGTATAATATTGATAAAATTAACCTAATAAATAAATAAAAATAAATACTAACATGATGTAAGTCTTACTGTAAGTAAAAAACTTCGTCCAACTCCCCCGACTCCGCCACAGTACCCAATACGCTGGCTGCGTTACCCCTTTTATTTGTTTTATGGAAACTGACACGGTTGGCTATATCACATAACTACATCCGTGATGTCAGCCCATAA
Source organism: Nematopogon swammerdamellus (assembly GCA_946902875.1). Lineage (NCBI taxonomy): Eukaryota > Metazoa > Arthropoda > Insecta > Lepidoptera > Adelidae > Nematopogon > Nematopogon swammerdamellus. Next base: position 18,169,610 of record OX336354.1, on the reverse strand, counting down.
CACCTTGGTAGTACATATTAAATATTTTACGAGCTTGGTGAACTAGGTGCCATGTCAGTGCTTCCCTTCATTTCATGTCGGCTACACTGAACTGGACGGAAAACACGAACTATTTACATAGCCGTTTCGACAGACGTTTCTTTCAGTGCGGTGGTATCAGCCCGACCGAGATCAACCCTACCACCTGGTAAGATAAGAAGTGAAGGGACCTACAGGTTTACGTGGAATCCGAACCACGGTCACCCTCCAACGGTCGAGCGGTCACCCATCCACTGACCGCGCCCAGGGTTGCTTAACAACAATCGACCGACCGCACCACTGAGGCTAAAGGCCAAAACTTAAGGAGTCGGGGGACCCCTAAGTAAATAAAATATAAAAAAATATTATGTCCTTTTTTTTATAAGTATTTAATTATTTTTGTTTTTATGTATTTCTTTTTCTTTTATGTTTTCTGTTTTAATTGTTTGCAAATAAAAGTCTTGAATTTGAATTTGAAAAACTCAGAGCTGCGCGAGTAATGTAAGTAAACGGAAATTATTTTTGACTTTTTAAGTGTCGGGGTTTTTTAAATTTGTAATTTATGTACAAACGTTTCTTCACCAACATGACGTGTACATACGGGAATCTCAACAAATTAGTGATTCCACACACGATCTCCAAGACCCATACGACGATAGACCAATAAACTACAATTAGTCGGCGTCAAACCCTGCTCAATTACCGTAATCAACGGCAAAGTCACATGAAAACTTCACCAGCTGGTGTGGCGTCGTCAACGCATAATAATTTATTATGACGAATGTTATGATCAAATGGGATATTGTAACGTGTGGGGCCTGCACTTAAAAATAATAGTCCCACTGCACCTCTCCCCGTGCATGTCATAAAAGGCGACTAAGGGATAAGGGCACGACGCCGTGCTAAAGGGCGACAGGTTAGCCACCTCACACCTTGGCAGGGCCTTTCCACCGAGTCAAGCAGCAGGTGCGTCTTTGTGCCTTACTTGCTGCTTGATAGTTATCTTGTCCTAATACTTTGCTAAACGTGGTGGTCGATGGTGTGTTGCAATTTTCCAAAGTTCTTGCAGCACAACACCGATTGCTCTGCTTACCCTGATTTTCGGGATACAGCGCGTGTGGTATGTATGTATGTATGTAACGATATAAACTTGTCCGCTAAGTGCTAAAAGCGAAGCTGCACTTAGCGGATTGCCGTAAGTGCACGAGTGACCACAGTGCTTAGTGTAACGAGAATGTAACTTTCGACAAAAACCCTGCATTAGCCCGACAAACTGCAGGGTGACAGAGGCGGCGCAAGGCGTGGGCGACGTGGGCGACCGCCCACGGCCTCGCGGCCCGAGGGGCCTCGCGCCTCGAAAGTTCATGCAGCTTTGATTCATGAAAAATATTCAGCTAGATCTATTAAAAGAAACCCCGAGTAAACATGTTTAGACTTAATCAAAGGCAAACTAAAGCATACTATAAAACCTTTATCAGAAGAAGAAGGCTGTATTAAGTATTGCAATTTGATTATGTTCACTTTTATCGGCGAAAGGTATGCTGACAAAAATGTTTGATTTCATCAGTATACCGAAAATCCATTTCAACAGCGAAATTCATAAAATCCATGCCACCAGAGAGGGCCTCGCAAAATATATCTTGCCCACATCAAATTTAGGTCTTGCCCCGCCACTGACTGGGTGACCTTTTAGCCCGTTGTACAGTTGGTGGCCGAGTAAGCGGAAGGCGTGTTGGCTTCGAACTCCACTTTTATTCTCATTTTCGTGTTTGTTAAGGGCTTTCTAACATGAGCTCTACAGAACCTGTAAACTCAGGAACGCTCTCCCTGCCCATGTATTTCTCCCCAAGTACAGTCTCGGGTCCTTCCAGAGGGGCGTGAATGGGCACCTGTCAGGCCGGCCTGGCATTCGCAACCCCCGCATACAACCGAAGGTCCGTGGACGTCGTTAGACACCTTACGGGTGGCTCGGGGCCATATGTAGCGCTGTCAATAAAAAAAAAGCTCGTCTCCCATACGTTCTATGATTGCTTACGTAAGTATAATGATTTTATTAATACCTGACACAATAATAGGGGTGTTATAAGTTTGTTGGATGGTTGAATGTGTTTTCCGAATTCTTTAACCTGGTTATCTTCAAATGTCGTATTAACAGACTGGACAGCCTAGAAAAAGGCCGGTATGGCGGCGCCTCTCTTAAGCACGGTTTTTTTATTGACAGCGTGACATATGGCGCCTAGTCACCCATAAGGTGTCTAACGACGTCCATGGACATTCGGTCGTATGCGGGGGTTGTGAATGCCATGGCGGCCTGACAGGTGCCCATTCGCGACCCTCTTGAAGGACCCGAGACTGTACTTGGGGGAAATATATGAGCAGGGAGAGCGTTCCAGAGTTTATCGGTTCTGTAGAGGAAAGATCTGCAGAACCGATTGGTACGCATCCGCGGTAAGTCCAGCGTGTAGGGTAAGGGATGATGCAATCCCTTCCCAGTGCGCGTGGTGTGGAGGTGGAAAGGGGACGGCGGGATCGCGTTGAACAGCTCCTCCGAGCACTCGTCATGGAATAAGCGATAGAAAACACTTAAGGAGCCGACATCCCTACGAAGTTGCAGTGGTTCTAGATCGCGGGACACGTCGGGGTCACCCAATAGTCGCACAGCTCGACGTTGGATCGAGTCCATAGGCGCGAAGAAAGGTATTTTTGGCTTTATCGACTGCACCATTGGTCCCTCGGCACAGCCACCCATGTTGGTTTTCATAAAAAACTGCGAACTATTGAACTACCCGAGACTGTACTATTATATACAGAACTTTACGAAACACCAATCAGTCGACAGCTTCTATGATTCGCCCGTTATAATTTCCTAAACTAAACCGACGAACACAAGCATTTCGCATTAGCTGCTTTCTAACTTCGGAAAGCCTTACGAATGCTGGACAGACAAATAAATAACTCATTCTTATTTGCATATATAGCCGGGTTCGAAAGCGAAAACACACCTGTAGACCCTTGTCATTCTCTAATCCTATAGTGGAAGCGAGGCGCGGAGGAAACCTATCTCGAATGACAGAGTTCTGAAGGACTGACTGCGTGAAATACAAAACCACAGAATATAAAGCACGGGTAGAGGTAGCGAGATGATTTATTAGTATGAAGACCGGTGTAACCAAATTAACATACAAAACATTTTTTTTATGTAATCAGGTATGAGTGGCTGAGTCGGAGGGGCCAAAGCACATGCTCCGACCAGCCAATATCACCTCCGAGAAGGTAGGTGCCATACCGGAGACTTCTCTGGATTGCTGGCTATACTGGACTAGAGGAGAGCACAACCGAGGTCGAGGTTACTATGCGACCATCTTCATCCAGTACGGTGGCACCAACCCAGTCTGCTACAATTTGAGCCTACCACCTAGTAAGGGGCAAGGGAAGGGACCTACAGGTTTACACCGGTTCCGAACAGTGAAGCAGCAGGTGTAGGTATGCACGTAATTTTTTTTCGTCAGAAAAAACTCATTGGTACTGCCGATCGGATTCGAATCTCGGACCTCTCGCATGAGAAACCGATGACCAAACCACTCCGCTACCCGCCGCTAAATGATAACAAATTAATATACCTTTTAATTGTAACTGATGATGAGTGATGAGTGCGCGGAGCTCCGCTCACTTCTGGTTCGCCCACGAGCCATCGCGCTAACTTACGTTCTATGGATTGAAAGCTGCCAAGATGGAGATAATAATTTAAACGAATCTCGTGACATTTGTAAATTTATTCTAAAAACTCTTGAGGCATGTTTTGAAAACGCGACAACAGCGCGCTTTCTCCGCCCGGAGATTCTGTAAATTGCTTCATAAATATTCCCGAAAACTTTTGGAACACTCCCTCCCGCCGAGTGACCGGGCGTATCATAATGGCTAATTCTTTTAGAATTATAATTACTCAAGGCATTTACATAATAAGACTTATGGCTGAAAACTAAGAAATTTATGTGCATCCAACCCTTCGATGAAAAAAGAACATAGTAAATTAAAAAAATATAAAAACCGCCTTCAAAAATGTATGAAATAAAAAAATAAAAATCGAACCCTAGAGTTGAAGGCGGTCGGTTATTTTTGCTTGCTTTAGCACCACCGCCTTCAACTCTAGGGTTCGATTTTTATTTTTTTATTTCATACATTTTTGAAGGCGGTTTTTATATTTTTTTAAATAGTTTTTTATTTCACAGTTTTTTTAGTAATTTTTATTTGCTATTAATGTACTCGGCGGAATCGCTCGGCCTTCGGCCTCGCGATTCCGCCTCGCTTCCATTCCGATCTTGACCAAAAAAAATGGGACCACCTTGGAGCTAGACTGGACCGAACACAAAAAGAATCATCGAAATCGGTTCACAATTGGGGAAGATATTGCTGAACATACATAAAAAAAAAATACATACAGCCGAACATAGAACCTCCTCCTTTTTTGAAGTCGGTTAATAAATAATAAGCATCTGTGCGACCGAGATTCGCTCGGCGTCTAAACCTATCTATGTAGATAAACTTGAAAAAATATAACATTGTCTATGTACAAAATTTCATACAAATCGTTAGAGCCGATTCATCATTATCATCATCATCATCAGCCTGTATCGGTTCACTGCTGGACATAGGCCTCTCCCAAGGCACGCCACCACACGCGGTCTTCCGCTCTTCTCATCCATCCACTCCCGGCTACCTTTTTTAGGTCATCTGTCCACCGAGAAACCAATTATATATATATAAGTTTAACTCACTTCAAGTAATAGGATAATATTACACTTTATGCCATATTATGTGCATGACAAAGGGCGGACTTATTGCTTTAGGCAATTTCTTTCAGTCAACCCGGTGGGCCTACATTTTTACATGGGATCTGAAGACTGAACCACGAAGCAGCTTGTGAAGATAATAATAATTATGCACTTGATTTTTTTTTTCAAATAGCTTATGATTGACATGATGAGATGACATTGGCACACGCCGACCGGATTCGAACCTGGGACCTCTCGCAAGAGAAGCCGGCTCCTAGACCGCTCGGCCACGCGCCGCTTTGAGTGAAGTGCAGTTCCCATTTTCTCAGTATAGCACTCAGTATACTGAGTGCTATGATGAGAAAATGGGATATAAACTACATAGGTACGATTAGAACTCGTACATTAGAATTATACATAACATTGTAAATATAATCACATCAACTTCTTGTATACTGTCAGTCACATCAAAGCACTAGGAAGCGTCCGCAACCGCTCCGTGACTATTGACGCAGTCGAGTGTGTGGCAACGTGTCCGTAACCCTGGCGAGTCCAACTCGTAAAGCGGCCATTTCTTTAACCTCAACCCCAGATCAGCTTCGGTAGCTCAGTGGTGCGTTCGGTCGACTGTTGTTCAGCAACGCTGAGAGCGGTCAGTACTTGGATGGGTGACCGCTCCACCGTTGGAGGCTGATCGTGGTTCGGATTCCACTTTAAACTGTAGGTCCCTTACCTTACTAGGTGGTAGGGTTTATCCCGGCCGGGTTGGTACCACCGCACTGAGCGAAACGTCGGTCGAAACGGCTATGTAAATATGTTCGTGTTTTCCGTCCACTTCAGTGTAGCCGACATGAAATGAAGGGAAGCACGGACATGGCATCTAGTTCACCCGGTGTTATGGGCTGACATCACGGATGTTGCAGGTATAAGGTGATGTAGCCAACCGTGTCAGTTTCCATAAAAAAAAACCTGGGGGTATTGAAAGTCGCATTAACAGGCTATAAGGCCCGGCAACAGCCCGCAAATCTGCTGGCCTGGCATCTCATTGAGCAGAGGTTTCGCGAGGAGAGGTGAATGTGTCTCCGTCGACTTCAACATTGGTCCCTCAACAAAGACACTCGTGCTGGTTTTCATAAAAAAAACATCATAAAATAAATATAAACAAGCATAAACTATAAACGAGTAGTAATAATAAAATATGTGCTTGAATGATAATAATGCAATGAAATTTTAAAATTTATTTTTATGTAAAAAAAAAAACAATATAAACAAAAAGAAGTGTGCTATCAAAATTACCAGCTACGATCTACACGCATCAGCTTTAAGCTACTAGTGTATCTAAACAATATTATAAAATAATAAAAATAACTAAAAACTTCTTCCTTTTGCCGTTGGAGCGGCCGATATCGATCGCTTTATACATTATACCTTTACGAATGGAGCGGCTGATATCGGCCGCTTTCTTTTTTTTCTTTGTTTTGTTGGGAGGCCCCAACGAAATTATTTTATTCTTTTATCTCACTTAGCCGTGTGTATTTGAAAGTGACGAATTCAAATAGTAGAATAAATTTCCCTTTAGGCGACAACCATTCCCCCATAGAGAAATGTCAGATTTACCGCCCTGTCAGTGTCATCAAGACAGCGGTTATAATAGGAGGGCGTTGTACGTTGCTCTTCTGTTTTCGGGTTTGCTGAGTGTTTTTTTGTGCAGATGAACCCATAAGTGATGTTTTTTCTCTTTTTCATTATATTCCGGATGTATTGAGTGCATTTGTTTGTGCTGAGTTGATCTGAATTTTTCGTAAAAATACTAAGAAAATGCCTCCTTTTCGGTACCAATTTCGGCTGTTTTTAGAGGCTTGTTTCTCGGTATAAATCCGTTTTCTGGATAAAGTGAGGTGATAGAAGTGTTATTTAGTTCCTGTAGTTGAAATAATATATGCCGTATAGTGTTTGTATACAGTACATTTACGAGAAATAAGCAATTTTTGTGACCTAGTTTTCTCCATACAAACAATACAAACCATACAAGTTTCCACATACAAATTTTATTGTGAACGACACGGGGGGCTGCTGATACACAAGAAAGGTATGATTACGTCCGTTATTTATTAGTGTTTATAATAAAAATACTATATGACCGATTGGCAGTCTAATAAATTTATAAAAAAAAAAACCTGAGAGAGGTCGCGATTTTCACATAGAACAACTTTACAAAATAATTTTGTCACCTAGAATACGTAATGTAAATAAAAAAATGCCATTTATAGCTAGAATATTTATCTGTAAATACAATCCATATGTTATTTCATGAAGTTTTATGGAAAAATCTTCCAAAATGATTTTTTTTCGAGAGTAATGCGCCGGCGCCGATCGCGGCGCGCCACCTGGTGTAGCAGAAGGATTGTTTTGGTTAATGCTTCCAGAGCCAAAGGGCAAACATGAAAATAACAATAAAAAACGGGTGTTTTGGAAAGTTCCTAAAAAGCTTGCTGCATTACCCCGCTGGATCTCAAGGCTTTAGGCACATATTACTTATGCTTTAAGCCTTTGAATAAAGTAGGCCCTTGACTTGACTGCGGGACGCCCGTTGCGTCAGCCACCAGCAGAATCCCGAGCCTCTTTTAGAAGCTTTTGGCTTCACTGCTCCACGGGCCAAGGGTTTTGACCGCAAACGCAACAAATTCGAAATATTCAATGATATTTCTATATTGGTTGCGTTTGAGGTTCTCCGCCTTGGCCGCGGTCGCGCCATCTGCTCTTGTAGAGGCCTGAACGTGTCTAGGTGCCAATGCAGACACAACTCGAGTCCCAAATCAAATAGCTACCCTTAGCCCATGGTACCAGGGCGATACCACCGCATGTAATGAAATAAAACGCCGAGTTTTCTTGTCCGTTCTTTCTCACCGAGCTAGTACAAACAATTGCCCTTGTTTAATTAGTCCAATCCAGCACTATTGGAACAATAAATTAACTGAACTAAACTGAAGTTAAAATTCGATGATGATTGAGAGGAGATGGCTGGCCCTGGCGTGATGCTCGTGAACGGGTGCTGTTTGTGGAAACTTTACCTGCTCCAATTGGCAGCATGTTTTCTGAATGGTATACCTATGTATACACTACTTACATGACTGCATAATTAGTTAACGCTTGACTAGGTAGGTAGGTACCAGTACTATTATTAGTACCTCACTTTTATTAAACCATTGACAACTTGATACTTCGAGTATCTGAATATTTATATATATTAATATAAAATTTTTGGACCAATTAAGTTGATGCAAATAACGTATCAAAGTTTGATAAAGGCTCTTTACACCTGATACACTTAATTAATAAGTCTTTGCAGTCAGAACTCGCAGTAAAGTTCTTAATCTTACTGTCAAGCTGTGTTTTCGATAGACTGGAGGTGATATTATTATGCGGCTAGTCACTAAACGACTTGTATTAATATGTATAAAAAACAAATACCCTGCGAAGTTTCTTTCCGGTTCTTCTTCGTGGGTGTAACCGAACCGGATAGGACTAAATTGTGACAAATTCGAGTGCAGTCAGCCATATGAATGATCAATAAACAATAAACAAAAACAACAATGAACGAAAAGCGGAACTGGTCCTGCCGGAATTACAACCATACGACCGGCAGCGCCCCCTGGCGGCGAGTGGGATTGCACTTCCTTGTAAGTGCGAAGTACACCGAGCTGCACCACCGCTCCGATGCAAACTCATGCACCCCACACCCACACCCACACGCCAACTGCGTACGCGACCAACAGCTAGGTGTTATTGATACAACTGCAGCCATAGAGAAATAATGTTATACTAGAGGAAACACTCCTAAGAAAGATTGAACGAATCTTTGACAACAAAAACTGCGGTATGAGGAAAGGTGGAGCAGGCGGGGGAATGCAAGCAGTATCTATTCTGTGACGCATACGCCGTGAAGCAGCTGTGAAGCTAAGTAAACGCTGCACGCAGCAACAGTAGTAAAATAAATTGCGAGCGTCTAACGATGTGCAGCGCTGCAATTACGTTGTGCACGAGCTAACACAGACAGGCGGGCCCAGTGTTGGCAATATATATTCGGTGGTGTTGGTAAGTAGGCGGAGTTTGTGGAATGAATCGGGGTATTAAGCAGCTGTGAAGCTAAATATAAACGCTGCACGCAGCACCAGTATTGAAATAAATAGCGATCGTCTAACGATGTGCAGCGCTGAATTACGTCGCGCACGGCGTTTGCGGAACGCATAGGGTTGTCAGTGCAATGACAGTGATTTTTCGTTTGATTGAAGCAAAATGTTGGTTTTTTTTTTACTTATTTATTATTTTAAATCAACGATTGTAATTTCTTTTGTTCAATATAGCAACGTCCTCATAATGAAAGATACAACAAATTCCCTCCAACAAAACATTCATATGATGAAGTTTCTATTTTAGGAAAACTTAAGATTATTATAATATTAGCCATGTTCACCGTGATGAGTCTTGTAAGGTGTAACGGTGTTTCAAGTAATGAAAAAATTAATAAAATTGAATTAATTGAAATATGAGAACATTATAAAAAAAAAGGGTCTTAAAATTTTTTTTATGTAAGTCAACGGCTGTGCCGAAGGACCAGTGGTACATTCGACTGAGCCAAAAAGACCTCTACTCACAAAGCCACGCTCAGAGAGGCGCCATTTTATTGATAAGATCGATTTTCTCAAAAACAGCTATAAGTAATTGTTTTGATAATATTTTTTTATTTCGCGATTTAAAAAAAGTGGCCACTTTTTTTAAATTGCGAAATTAAAACATCATGAATATTATTAAACCGGAAAAAAATATTGTCGTAAGGAAGTCTCCAATTTTTTACTCTGTTCCTCGAAGTTTAGGTAAATAAACCCTACCTATTACTATCACTGGTGACAACCCTGTAATAATAATTAATTAATAAAAATAAATAAATTAATTATGTGCATAAATAAATTAATAAAAATGTGTAAATAAACGAATACATTAATAAATTGAACTAAGATACTTACACATAAAATATTACTTATTAATATTAAATATTAAGTATCTTACACATAAAATAAGTAATATTTTATGAATTATATTATTATTTAGAAATGTTTAGTCGGTTTCACAAATATGTATTAGTGAAACCGACAACCCTGAAATAATCATGAATCTACAACTCTCGCTCGCACTGTAGCACAGTCCGTATTTAGTGTCTCGCTTCGCGCGAAGTTTATTGTGTAAGCGTTGAAGTACACATGACATGACTAACATCGACGGCCGCCGGGAGTCGACTGACAGGAAGTTTGTTAGTCAACTCTCTTCGATGGGGCGAAAGTACTTGCCCTTAGTATATCCTCTAGTACAACGTATAGCTCAATGACTGCAGCCAACGACTACGGAAGTGTCTATTCGTAGGTATACCAGCATGCAGGTATACCTACAAATAGCCCTGTCAGTACGGAAGTGTCTATTCGTAGTCAGTCAAATTTTAAGTCATTCGTAGTCAGTCAAGTTAAATTTTAAGTCGTTCTCGACTTAAAATTTAACCAACAGACACACAGATGACAAGCGCAGCATTTTATACTAAGTATATTTATATATTTTATTCATCTGTATGGGTGGAAAAACTAAATCGAGGGATCACTTTGAGGACAGAAAAAAAAGTTTAAGTACTATAAATCGGTTAAGTCGTTCTCGACAAAAAAACTATTTAAAAAAATATAAAAACCGCTTTCAAAAATGTATGAAATAAAAAATATTTTTTTTATTTCATACATTTTTGAAGGCGGTTTTTATATTTTTTAAAATAGTTTTTTATTAATTTTTTTAGTATTTTTTTCTAGTAATGTACTCGGCGGAATCGTTCGGCCTTCGGCCTCGCGATTCCGCCTCGTTTTTCAATCCGATCTTGACCAAATTGAAATGGAACCACACGGGAAGCACCAGCTTTCAAATAAAAAAAGAATCATCAAAATCGGTTCACCCAGTCGACAGTTATGAGGGGACAAACATAAAAAAGAAAAAAAAATACAGTCGAGTTGAGAATGTCCTCCTTTTTTTGAAGTCGGTTATTAAATTGAACATACAGACAGACAGATGACAAGCGCAGCATTTTATACTACGTATCTACAGTATTTTTCCATCTGTATGGGTGGAAAAACCACTTGGATACGTTATACGTTTTCGGTATCCCTAAAAAAATGATATATTTTAATAATCGGAGACCTTCCATAAAGGAAAGTTACTAATATTCTCGATCTCGAATGTTGACCGAGAACTCGTGGACCGACGAGACCGATATCTTCGTAATGCAAATTTAGGCTGCGCTCGCGCGGGGCGGGGAACGCTTTTCAGTTCTCACTTTGCATATCTCAGCTGAACCGGCGGCCGAAAATGATGTTTTTACTCAAGATGAAACTTACCATCGAGATATATTACAAGAGTATGCGTTACGAATGACGTTTCAAAGAAATTAAGTCGCAACAGCTGAAGTTTTGCGGCCATCTTACATCCAGTACGGTTGCACTAACCCTGCCCAGTCGGCTACAATTTGAGCCTACGATCTAGTAAGGGGCAAGAGAAGGGATTTACAGTTTTATATAGATTTGGATTTCGAACAATAAATATAATTAAAAATACGTTATTGAAATTAATTGTCGACGCCAAGAGTCCGTACTACGTTTCCCCTTTGGGTGGCGGACGTTGTATAGTAATTTCGTACATTTCAGAAGGCTGAGTTTGACTTACAGCCACACTTGCATGCATAGTACTAGTTAGTGTACATACCTAAAGGTTTCACCTAAAAAGTAACTCCTGTTATGTTTTTTTTTTTTTTTTATGGAAACTTTATGTACTTAACTATGGAAAAAAACTTGATCGGCGGGGTTTCAAACCACGAAGTCTATTGTTTGAAAGTCCGCACAGCCACTCAACCTCCTTCAAACAACCTATACAAGTAGGGTCACCAGTACCTATAATGGCTACAAGTAGGGTCACCACATATCCGGCAGGGATTGGACAGTCCGGCAATTGCCCGCTTCGTCCGGGTGTCCGGATAATGACAAAACCGGCTAAGTGTGATTCGGACTCTCGCACCGAGGGCACCGCACCACCAAGTAGGTTTTTTTTTTTATGAAAACTGACACGGTTGGCTACATCACCTGCAACATCCGTGATATCAGCCCATAACACCGGGCGAACTAGGTGTCATGTCAGTGCTTCCCTTCATTTCGTGTTGGCTACACTGAACTGGACGGAAAACACAAACTATTTATTTACATAGCCATAGACCGACGTTTCGTTCAGTGCGGTGGTACCAACCCGGGCGGGATAAACCCTACCACCTAGTATTTAAGGTAACAAGGGAAGGGATCTACAGTTTTACGTGGAATCCGAAACACGGTCAGCCTCCAACGGTCGAGCGGTCACCCATCAAAGTACTGACCGCGCCCAGGGTTGACAAGTAGGTATTGGCCGGTTTTTATTATTTGTTGTTTTACTTTAGAGTTTGCACTATAATCGCACCAAGTTTTTTTGGCTCTGTCGACTGCACCATTTGTCCCTCGGCACAGGCACCCATGTTGGTTGACTTAAAAACAGGTTTCTTGAACCAACCTTTATTTTCGACTTTTTCTTTTTTTATTATTATTTCTTTGTATACATGTCCGCCATAATAGCACATTTTCTATGAAAATGTCAACCGGCTACCTAATTGCAGTTTATAGGATGCAGCTCTTCAAGGGTAGGACAGACAGACAGACGGACGGACATACGGCGTAGGCTTCAGTAATAGGGTTCCGTATGGATACGAAATCCTAAAAATGTCCGGAAATAACTATAATAATAACAACGCGTTGTCTGAACACATTCGGTTACGGTTACGGTTCAAAAGATACAGCCCTTCAAAGGTAGGTACTTTAATACATATTCATATAGTCATATACTAATTATCATCAATTATATATATATATATATACTAATAATAAATCTGTAAGGGGTGGTCATGGAGTAAGTTACTTTGTTTTAGGAAATATTGAGTTTGTAGCCTCTATGTATGATACTAAAGCTAAATTGACGATTTTTAGAAATCTTTTCTGTATGTATGTATGTATGTATGTATGTTCCTCCATAACTCTTAAACCGATCATCCGAATTCGATGAAATTTTGTACAAGCACATTTAACTATATGGGACACAGGATAGGCTACATAAAATTCACTTCCGGCTACGCTAAGATGTGGCTCCCATACAAACCGATATGTTAAATCCGCGCGCCTTAGTACTATACATACATAGGTATTTACCGAGCGAGCGGCAGTTGGCGGCGCGGCGGCGCAGAGGCGGCGCGGCGGCGCAGAGGCGGCGCGGCGGCGCAGAGGCGGCGCGGGGGAGGCGCGGCCTATAAACTCAACAGCGAACCGAGCAGCCACACTAGGTATATTCCTCTTTCACGCAAAAACTACTGAACAGATTTTGATGAGCCTTTACAGTACTATAGCTTATACATCAAAAAGGCTATAATTTATAAAGACATTGTGTAAATTTGCCCAAATATCGATAAATGTCAAGTAAGTCGGAAAAAATCCTGCCTTCTGAGAGCTATCTCGGCGTGCGCTGCATAAACCGTTAGAGTTACACGAAGATAGTGTATGGTGAGGTTGTTTCTCTAAAATAGTTCTAAAAAAAAATCCGCGACAGCATATATCCTACCTTTTATGTGGAAGCCACTATAGCCAAAATAGTGAACCATTTAATTGGATACTGTATTTACAATGCATATTTTTCAGTTTTGAATTAATTCTTATGAAAATACATACTTTTATCGCTTCTGGTATTTAAAGTAGATAAACTTTGGCTGTTACACTAAGTAATTTGGACAAATAGTTTAAAAGATACGACGATGACAAAGCGCTTCTCTCAGCGGGGGGCAGCGGGGCGAGGCGAATATGTTTGTATGAATTTCCTCCATAAAATTTAAGCCGATCATCTAAATTCGATTAAAATTACTACACGCACATTTAACTACTACCCGCTACTACTAGCTTTTGCCCGCGGCTTCGCTCGCGTGAAATTCGTATTTCAAAGAAGAAAGTAAGTAACTGAGGGCGAGGCCGAAGGCCGAGCTTCGTTCAGGAAGACCATAAACCTTCTCGAAGAAAGTAAGTCATTAAGGGCGAGGCCGAAGGCCGAGCTGCGTTCAGGAAGATAATAAACCTTCTCGAAGACAGTAAGTAACTATGGGCGGGGCCGAAGGCCGAACTGCGTTCAAGAAGAGGATAAACCTTCAGCAAGAGCATAAACCTTCTCGGTGAAAGTAAGTATAAGCTATGGGTGAGGCCGAAGGCCCAGCTGCGTTCAGAAAGAGGATAAACCTTCTCGATGAAAGTAAGTAACGCAGAGCGGCCTTCGGCCTTGCCCTCAGTTACTTAATTTCTTCGAGAAGGTTTATAGTCTTCCTGAACGTAGCTCGGCCTTCGGCCTCGCCCTTAGTTACTTACTTCCTTAGATAAGGTTTTTGGTCTTCCTGAACGCAGCTCGGCCTTCGGCCTCGCCCTTAGTTACTTACTTTCTTCGAGAAGGTTTATAGTCTTTCTGAACGCAGCTCGGCATTCGGCCTCGCCCTCAGTTACTTACATTTTCGAGAAGGTTTATCCTCTTTTTAAACGCAGTTCGGCCTTCGGCCTCGCCCATAGTTACTTACTGTTTTCGAGAAGGTTTATTGTCTTCCTGAACGCAGCTCGGCCTTCGGCCTCGCTCTTAATTACTTACTTTCTTCGAGAAGGTTTATGGTTTCCTGAACGCAGCTCGGCCTTCGGCCTCGCTCTTAATTACTTACTTTCTTCGAGAAGGTTTATGGTTTCCTGAACGCAGCTCGGCCTTCGGCCTCGCCCTTAATTACTTATTTACTTAGAGATGGTTTATCGTTTTCGTGAACGCAGCTCGGCCTACGGCCTCGCCCTTTGTTACTTACTTTCTTCGAGAAGGTTTATAGTCTTTCTGAACGCAGCTCGGCCTTCGGCCTCGCCCTCAGTAACTTACTTTCTTCGAGAAGGTTTATAGTCTTCCTGCATGCAGTTCGGCCTTCGGCCTCGCCCTCAGTTACTTACTTTCTTCTTTGAAATACGAATTTCACGCGAGCGAAGCCGCGGGCAAAAGCTAGTATTTAATAAGCGGCGGGTGGCCGAGTGGTTTGGGCATAGGCTTCTCATGCGAGAGGTTAGAGGTTCGAATCCGGTCGGCGTGTACCAATGAGTTTTTTCTGATAAAAAAAATTTTCGTGCATACCTACACTACACTGCTTCACCGTTCGGAACCGGTGTAAAACTGTACGTCGCTAGATGTACGGTGTAAGCCTGTACTAAGTGATAGGCTCAAATTGTAGCCGACTCGGTTGATACCACCGTACTGGATGTAAGATGGCCGCATAGCAGCCTCGGTTGAGGAGTCTTCGGTATGGCACCTACCTTCTCGGAGGTCATATTGGCTTGTCGGAGCATGTGCCTTGGCCCTTCCGATTAAGCCACCCATACCGGATTACATAAAAAAAAATATATATATAATTATTTACCAAATTTCTAAGTAATTTTTCTATTATTTTACGCTCGGATGTCCGAGAATGAGCCAAAGAAATTGTGGCAATCGTACAAGTCGTCCCATCAGAATCAATTTGTACTGAAGTATCTAAAGTGGCGCAATATTTGGATCAAAGCAGGCATTTATATTGACTATTTCAAAGTGCTTAAGTAAAGCACGAGACCGTGGGTAGAAATATCTGAGCTATCACTTAATATGATTTTCTATGTCAAAGATTATTGTTTTTAGATATTGCGGGAATATTTTTTTATTGAATATATTGTTCATTCAAGGAAATATTTTAGTGGAGCATATTTTACCCGACTGCGAACGCGACGGAGGCTAATGTGTTTATCTATATCTCGTTACGTATGATTTTATATGTATTATACGAGAGTCTACTGTTGTTTTACCAGTATTTCATTTTTTATTATCGAATTCTTCTTGTTATGGTTAGAGTTATAGTTTTTTTTTTTTACAAAAAAATGGCATGAGCTGCTCCGGTGGATCCGGTGATGCGAAAAGTTCATATTTCAACAAAATAGCAAACGATAGAAATAATCGCTAGATGTACGATGAAGGATCAGCCATGTCGCCGCATATATGCGGAGAGATTTTTTTAATTTTATTTTATTTTTATTTCATAACGCATATGGAAGAGGATACTCATCTTTGAGCGCTCTCATTTGCAATATTTTGCCACCTATTTACCCATAAAACTCCGTTTTTGTAACTGTGCACTTCGAGCTGTTAAAATTCGTTAGGTTGGCAGGGCTGAATTCACCCCCCGCTTACTTCCTCACCTCTCCGCCGACGCCAATCAGGACACGCCCCTGCTGTGTGTGCACGAGTCGTGTGTGTGTGTGTGTGTACTGATAGGCGTCGGCGGAGAGGTGACGAAGTAAGCGGGAGGTGAATTCAGTCCTGCCAATCTAACCACTTTGACAGCTCGAAGTGCACAGTTACAATGAAGTCGGTTAAAAACGGGGGTATACAAATGTAGCCGACACACACACACACATACAGTATTTAGGGAGGTACTAGATACGATGAAGCGAAGAAAGAAAAATATGTTAAAATCTGAATAAAATTATTTTAAAGCGAGTACATGCTTAGTACTAACATATATTAAAAATATATATATAATATTAAAAATCTCAAGTCAACTTCTAGTGTCCGATGCCAAATACGACTTTGGTGACACCACAAGATTCAATATTGAATCGTGCATGTAGACTGAACGCAGGAGATTGCTCATACCTACTAGAGAAGATGCAAGCAACGGTTCGAAAATTTTGAGATATACGTCATCGGCCCGGTGGCGGAATTGGTAACGTGCTGGCGGCTCAAGCCGGAGTTCCAGGTTCGAATCCTAGTCGGGACGTATTTTTGTCTCTTCATTTTCGGCTTTGCATTTATCAAATGAATAAATCAGAATTAATTTCCTTTGGAATTCATCAATCGCATGACCTAGAAAGTGCTCTGGACGAGCCATTATTGGCAGCCGGGGGTGCTACGAGTATTTACGCAGTCGGGGTTTTTTTTTAAGTTTGTTTATCATACTTAATTTTGCTGTATCTTGACAATCGGGGTAAGCAGAGTAATCAGGGTTGTGCTGCAAGAACTCTGATAAATTACAGCACAACACCCGACCACCACGTTTAGCAAAGTATTCGGAAAAGAAAATTGTCAAGCAGCAAGTAAGGCACGAAGACCCACCTACTTCCTGGCTCGGTGGAAGGACGTGCCAAGGTGAGAGGTGGCTAGCCTGTTGCCCTTTAGCACGGCATCTTGTTCTTATCTCTTAGTCGCTTTTTACGGCATGCATGGGGAGAGATGCAGTCATTTACATATATTAATATTTTATTTTGTAATGTTTCACTGATAGTTGAAATAAATGATATCGATTATTAAATTGTATCGACTTTGTCAAGGCCTACTGGTGGTGCGCTATTGGTTCGTTTCTTGAGGTACGCTCCCATCCCTCTCTCACCGCTCACAGTTGCTTTCACGAGTCATGAGCACAGATGGACAGTGGACTAACATTGCACGTAAGTGTATAGTAGTCGAACTACACGCGTGTGAGCCCAATAGGCGACGAGCATCGACTGACGCTGACTGACGAACCGATCGCGTGAAGCGTCCGCGCCGTCGACGTCACATCCCGTAAAACCGACGTACCGTGTGGGGCCGGTACTTTAAAAGAATAGCCCCACTGCATGTCTCCCCGTGTATGTCGTAAAATGCGACTAAGGGATATGACTCCCTTCTTATATTACTAGGTGGTAGGATTTAACCCGCCCGGGTTGGTACCACTGCACTGAATGAAAGGTCGGTCGAAACGGCTATGTAAATAGTTAGTGTTTTCCGTTCAGTTCAGTGTAGCCGGCACGACCTAAGGGAAGCACTGACGTGGCACCGCAAGTTCACCCGGTGTTATGAGCTGACATCACGGATGTTGTAGGTGATATAGCCAACCGTGTCCATAAAAAAAAACGACGAATGAAAAATGTGCTCATGACTCGTGAAAGCAACTGTACCCCGCAACATGGTTGATCGTGTTCCGCGCTGAGTCAGCTTGAAGGCAAATCCATTTCCTAGATCCATGGCTTCACCGGCCGCCTTTGTCCACGAATGAGAAATACGAATTAATCCGCAAATTGTCGCTTTTGGGGCATCTGTGATTTGCAATTTAGGAAATTATAACTGCTACTAATGATAGGCCTTTAATTAACTGCCCGCCCTTTTATCATGGTGGAAGAATGGGGAAAAAATCTAAAAATAATCCTTAAAAAAAAGTAACCCCTCCAGCCAACCTCCAGCAGTCCTCATTTTGGAAGAATATTTAATTTTATAGTTTTTTCTAAATTTTGTTATATGCTTGTATTTATATTTTTTATAAGTATATTATGTATAAATAAAATAAAATGTAAGGCGGTTTCCTCTCTGATTTAAATTTTACTATTGTTAAATATATTTTCTTAGATACCTAATAATATAATCTCCTTTCTGTGTTTTTTTTTATTACTCTTAATGAAATGAAAAAATGAAATAAAAATATTTATTTGCTCCTATAAACACGTTAAACAGAAAAACAAGAATACTTTAACACAAAAAAAAACTAAAATAAAAAAACATACCACAAGGAGAAAGCATTTTGCTGCAGGAACTTACTCCAGCGCTGGTTTTCGGTTGGCGTCTTTAACATTCTGTCTGAGACAAAAAAAAAAAATTTGCGGATAAATAAAATCAAACATAAAAATCATACGAACGCCAAACAATTAATAATAATAACTACTACACGACAAATAATGTGATCACAATAAAAAACCAAAGAAGATGAAAGAACAAACTGCTCTGCGGAACTAGCATCCCTTATTCCCTGCCACCCGTCCTATCTCCGCATGACTCGTCGCAGAGAGACTCAGCACCCTTTTGTTGTTGACATTGGGCTTCTGAGAACCCATCGGTTCTCTAAATCGTTTCTCTGTCGCACCGCTAGAGTGTGGAACTGTTTTCCGGCGAGTGTATTTCCTGAATCCTTTAACCTGGGTGTCTTCAAGCGTCGTATTAACGGGCTAGACAGCCTAGCAACAGTCCGCAAATCTGCTGGCATGGCACCTAACTGAGCGTGGTTTCGCGAGGAGAGGTGATTTTGGCTCTGTCGACTGCACCATTGGTCCCTCGGTACAGCCACCCATGCTGGTTCACATAAAAAAAAAAACAAAAACGCAGACAAATACAGGAACAGATGTGACAATTTCATCTCGACACAGAATATTGCATTGTATTGTTTATTGATTAATTTCATATGACAGTTAAAATGCACTCGAACTTGTCACAATTTGTTCTATCAAGTTCGATTACACCCATCAAGAAGAACCGACAAGAAACTTCGCAGGGTATTTTTTTTTTCATACATAATATTATTACAAGTATTTTTTGACTAGCCATATAATAACATCGCTCACAGTCTATCGAAAACACGGATTGAGAGCAGGATTAATAAATTTTACTGAGAGTTCCGACATGTGATTGTGACGTTATTCTCATAAGTGTGAAATAGTCTTTACAGACGGCAGCACACTACCGCCCCCACAACAGCCCGCTAGCTGGTCCCACAAACCGCTGGCCCGGTCCCGCAAACCGCTAGCCGGTCCCACAAACCGCTAATGAAGACGGGTTAGAGACTAGAGTAATGGGACAAAGCCATAAATTAGTCCAACGCTAAGTACACTAACGCGTATTCGCTGCTAGCTATTATGCAACTATGTAAATACAGTTGGCTGGTTGATATTGTACATACATACATACATATCACACACGCTGAATCCCGACAATCGGGGTAAGCAGAGTAATCGGTGTTGTGCTGCAAGTACTCTAGTAAATTATAGCACAACACCGACCACCACGTTTCGCAAAGTATTCGAACAAGATTAAATCGATTAAGCAGCAAGTAAGGCACGAAGACCCACCTGCTGCATGACTCGGTGGAAGTACCGTGCCAAGGTGAGAGGTGGCGAGCCCGTCGCCCTTTAGCACGGTATCTTGTCCTTATCCCTTAGTCGCCTTTTACGACATGCACGGGGAGAGATGCAGTGGAGCATTCTTTTTAAGTACCGGCACCACACGGTACGGTATATTGTGTTTGCGTGAAACACCTGGGTACAGCCTCGATAGCTCGGTGGTGCTGTTTGGATCGACGTCCGATCGTGAAAATTACACCCCGGCGCTCTTTTTTATGGCTCGAGTCACGCACCACAGGCGTCACACCCGCGTGCCGAGTGATGTTTCAGATTTTTCTGTTTCTTCTTTTTGATATTCAAATTCATATTTCAAATTTCAACATTTTTATTCATTGAAAGGACGAAATTAAATTTGACGAATTGAAATCTGTAAAGCGGATTCCTCTCTGATGTAAATTTTACTATTCATAAGATATATATTTCTTAGATACTCAAGTAAAGAAATCACTCTTGTCGATGTAATCGTAAAATTATTATAAAAATAAACAATCATAAATATGATTCATTTAACATTTGCAAATACACAAATGAATAAAGAATATCACGAAAATTTTAAAATATTTGTAAATAACATGGGGGTGAATTCACAACAAACTCTCATACAAATTGAATTGTTGGATTGGCATAAAGGCAAGGTAGCGGGCTTACTTACTTTCTTCTTTTTAAATACGAATTTTACGCGAGCGAAGCCGCGGGCAAAAGCTAGTTAAATAAATGAGCTTAATTAAAAAAAAATCATCGATTCACAGACAATGGTAAATATTAAGTAAGTAAAAGTAAGTCTACCCTAGTCCCGACTGAGATTTTAACATCAATGACCGTTCAAACTTTTTAATAGATATTAACGGTGAAAATTACTTGTGGAATGGTTAACCCACTCGTCTAATTGGCACTATGTTTTCCTTAAAATAGTTCCGGTAGTGGCCGAGGCTTGAAAGATCAGACGGGATAATCCTCCTACTGAGGGGGACCAGTGACCACGCGCCATAGGGGCCGTAGCGTAAGGAGGAAGTAATTAAAGTTTAATGAAAAGATTCCAGTATCAGACGCGATCAGACGTGTGAATTTTCAATTCATTCGCGTTGAGGCGAGTGCGTTCCGGAACTAAAGGAAGAAAACATTATATCCAACTACTACTAGACTGTCGTGGTTTAAAAAAATCCATGTTTGAAATTAGAATCCCAATTTGTATAGAAGTGAAGCCGTGTTCTACGTTTAAAATTAATTTATTTTTATATACTCCGTATGTAGGGATGTCGGCTCCGTAAGTGTGTTCTGAACACTCGCAGGGGACCCGCGAGTGGGGTGAGGGGGATTATGTGGTTTGTTATGTATGTGTGAGGGTGTGTGTGTAAAGTGTGTGTGAGATTGTGTGCGTGCAGTTGACTATTTCGTTTGGCGTTATTTTGTATTGTTTCTTTTCACGCACTATTATTATTTAAATTGTGTGCAATACCATGTTTCTATTCTATTTAATATGCGTTTGTGGTATCATTACAGGTATTTTACCCTTAGATGAGAAAGATCGTGGACCGCATATCATAGAAGTGCATAGAATCCATCCCCATGCTCCGCATACGAGTTAGTTAATTCAGGTGAAAAACGGTTTACCTACTGAACCCTAAAACTGCTTATAGCTTCGGAACGCGACGTAAAGTGACAGACGGTGCGGGTGCGGCGGGCTGTGCGGAATGCGGGGGGAGGGGGGGAGGGAAGCCATTAATGGCGTCAAATGAGCGGCACCGCTCATTACCGCAACCGCAATCTGTTTACTTCTGCTACCGTGCGGGGGCGCCCACTGATCTATAAGTATCTAGATGAACATTTCTCATTCATAACTCCCGAAAAAGCATGTCACCGAACAAATCAGCTTATAAGGCTGAGTTCACAATGACTGATGCTTGTGTTGTATGGTTCGCCCTACCGTCTTGTGTCCGCAAATACGCGAATGAGGAGCATTAGCGCATTCATAGCATGCGAGATGGCTCGTATTGCGGTCCTTTGAATTAAATTAAATTAAATTCTGTGTGGGGCCGGTACCGACTTAATAAGAATAGCCCCACTGCATTTCTCCCCGTGCATGTCGTAAAAGGCGACTTAGGGATAAGGGCAAGATGCCGTGCATAAGGGCGACAGGATAGCCACCTCTCACCTTGGCACGGTCTTTCCACCGAGTCATGCAGCAGGTAGGCCTTCGTGCCTTACTTGCTGCCCGATAGTTATCTTCTCTGAATACTTTGCTAAACGTGGTGGTCGGTGTTGTGCTGTAATTTATGAGAGTCTTGCAACACAACACCGATTACTCTGCTTACCCCGAGTGTCGGGATACGGCGTGTGGTATATAAATATGTATGTAAATTCCTTCTGGTACATTATATGCACTCAAACAGGTCAAATACTGTACACAAATTGTTCTTGTTCTATTTAGATCCAAAATAGAGCAAAAATAAGCCACCGTCCTTCCAAATATAGAATAATTTACAATAAAGATTAAATATTTAGGTAGCTACTACAAGTAAATTTAAAAATTTAAATGGTCAATCAAACCTTAAAATAAAAAAAAAACATTGCCATAAAATAAAATGTATTCGTATGAATGTACAATTCGTGTTGACAATTTCACACGAAGGCACGCACCGGCAGGTAACACGTTCCAATGCGTTTTGCCTCATCTAGAGTATTTCTTTCGGTAGGTGCGCCACCATCTCAGCTGTTACTTGCAGTGAAGCGGTAGAAATCCAGTCGGTGGCACCGGATTTTATGAATAGAACGAATGCACAGTTCTTGATCCGTACATTTTTAGGGTTCCGTATCAGGTACGGGATCCTATTACTAAGCCTACGTCGTCTGTCTGTCTGTCTGTCTGTCTGTCTGTCTGCTTGTCTGTCTGTCCGTCCGTCCGTCTGTCCGAGGGCTGTATCTCTTGAACCGCAATAGGTAGCCCGTTCAAATTTTCACAAAAAATGTGTTATTGTGGCCGATATAACAACAAATAATAAAAATAAGAAAAAGTAAAAAATTCGCGGGGGTTCCAATAGAAGAAACCAAAGAGTGTATGCGCGCGCGCCATCTACCGAATAGATTATGAAACATTAACTAATATGAAGCATTTCATAACACGCCATCTAGATGGCGTGAGTAGCGCTGGCCGTGACATGGCGATACGGGACCCTCGGTGCGCGAGTTCGACTCTCACTTGGCCGGTTTTTTTATTCTTCGTCGAGTAAGTAATGTTGCCGTTGCGAATTTCGGATCTGCTGGCATGGCATCTCATTGAGCGTGGTTTCGCGAGGACAGGGCATTTTGGCTCTGCCGACTACACCATCGGTCCCTCGGCACAGCCACCAAATACATGTTGGTTTACGTAAAAAAAAACGGCCAAGTGCGAGTCGAACTTGCGCACCGAGGGTTCCGTATCACATGGCGATACGGAACCCGGAATGGTCAGCGACACTCACGCCATCTATGTATTAGTTAATATGCTTCATACTCTTTTCGGTAGATGGCGCGCATACACTTTTTAGTTTCTTGTTTGGGGAGCCCCGTAATTTTTTTCCTTTTCTTATTTTTTATTATTTGTTGTTATATCGGCCATAATTATTAATAAGACATATTCTGTGAAAATTTCAACGGGCTACCTATTACGGTTCAAGAGAGCCAGTCAGTCAGACAGTCAGCTTGTAAGCGTCCACTGCTGGACATACGCTTCTCCAATTTTCCTCCAGTCCTCCCTGTTTGAAAAAGACTGACTGTTTAACCAAAATTACATCGCAAACATGAAGTTTAAATTTCTAAAAACATTAAGCTGGTCCTTCACGGATGGCGTAAAGTCACAGAATACTTAATCGGTGGTGTTGTCAAAATATCCTACTGTTCGATTGAGCGAAACGTACAAAATAAACGGTACCGTTTTGATGAGAAAAGGAAAGAAGAAAATTGAATCGGACTAGCGTGGCGACGCACCTTCGTTTCGTCTAATCCCCTCGGGTCACTGTGTAAATCAGTTGGATTATTAATTTAGAGGCACTTTCAACACCGCGTCCAGATTAATTTTCGAGAGACTTTTATCACCGCATCCAGATTAATTATTAAAGCAACAAACTTCTATCTAAAAACCGGCCAAGTGCGAGTCGGACTCGCGCACCGAAGTTTCCGCACCACAAAAAAAAAAACATTGAAAAAAACGCATTTCTTGTATGGGATCCCCCCTTAATTTTTTACTTATATTCTGTGCAAATTTCAACGGGCTACCTTTTACGGTTCAAGAGATACAGCCCTCGGACAGACGGCGTAGGCTTAGGCTTCCGTACGGGATACTGAAACCTAAAAATTGTCTCTTGGTTAATTTGAAGAGATAATTTGTAGTGATAAGTCCGCCTCAGCGATGTACTGTTTTTTCTGTGAATTGTATGCAATAATGTGTTTCTATTATTGTATTCTATTTTATTCCAATACGTATTTAACGAAGAAGTATTTTGTTTGGTTTTGTTTTTTTTTAATTAGGATTATAATAAATATACCTATATAAGATGCTTCATTATTCATGTCAAATGTTTCGGGAGGGTTTCATACACACTCAAATAAACACGTTATGCAAAAAAATATTATATGTTTTAGCATTACTTTTCGAGAAATTTAACAAAACATGTTTGCTACCTAAACATTAACTTGCATTGTACGGGTTCAATGGCCGTACTATCGTACTATGTTCAAACGCAGAACGGCTGTTTGTTGTAAATAAGTCACAAGGTCACCATGATTGGTTTTTATTTTACAGCTACTTATTTGATTTTATTTTTTTGTTAGGAGAAAAAATGCTCCTATAAACATATGTTTTTTTCTTACGTGAAGTGTTTGTTTGAGTGCGTATGTAACACTCCCGAAGTTATTGACAGCAATAACGAAGCAGCTTACCTATATTCCACACTCCACACTCTTTCATGAGATCCCTCAGGTTGGCTGGAAGAGAATGCCCATGGCATTAACTTGTACCTTATGCAACATCGTTTTAAGTGCAATAAACGTATTTTTATTTGATTTAAAACCTTGACTTTGATGAATTGACTTTTTTTTAATGGGAAGCACGACATAACGCGTGCGCCAGACTAACGCAGAGGTGTAGTCCGACGGCGCCCACGGGCATTCGGATATTTACGGGGGCTGCGAATACCGTGTCGGCCGGCTAGGTGCACCTTCACATTATGTTTGAAGGACCCCAGACTGTACATTGGAGGAAAGGATGCAGGTGGGAGTGCATTCCACATGTTGGCAACACTGTAAATGAAGGATTTACAGGATCGATTTGTCCTACCTAAGTGGGGGGATATCGATATTTTATGTTTTATTTTATTTAAAAAAATAAACGATTCAACCATACATACATACATACCATACGCTCTATCCCGACAATCAGGGTAAGCAGAGTAATCGGTGTTGTACTGCAAGTACTGCGGTAAATGACATCACAACACCGACGAAGCAGCAAGTAAGGCACGAATGTTCACCTGCTGCGTGACTCGGTGGAAAGACCGTGCCAAGGTGAGAGGTGGCTAGCCTGTCGCCCTTTAGCACGGCACATTGTCCTTATCCCTTAGTAACCTTTTACGACATGCACGGGGAGAGATGCAGTGGGGCTAGTCAAGCAATAAAAAAGTTTCACATTTTACAAATTTTAATTTTATGTTACCTATGTAATTTTATACATAGGTAACATAATACCTTAATTTTATGTTCATCTAACGCTATTCGCGTTAGACCTAACGCGAATAGCGTTAGGTCTAACCTAATATTATTAACTATTTAGCGTTTTTTTTAATGGAAACTGACACGGTTGGCTACATCACCTATAACATCCGTGATGTCAGCCCATAACACCTTGGTGAACTAGGTGCCATATGTCAGTGCTTCCCTTCGATCGTGCCGGCTACACTGAACTGGACGGAAAACACAAACTATTGACATGGCTGTTTCGACCGACGTTTCATTCAGTGCGGTGGTACCAACCCGGGCGTGTTGAACCCTACCACCGAGTAAGGTGGGAAGGGAAGGGACCTAAAGTTTTAAGTGGAATCCGAACCACGGTTAGCCTCCAACGGTCGAGCGGTCACCCATCCAAGTACTGACCGCGCCCAGCGTAGCTCAACAATCAATAGCAACAGTCGACTGTCTGCACCACGAGCTATCGAGGCCGACATGAACCATTTAATTTTCTAAAGCTGGTAACCCTATAGTACGAATCATTTATTTTCTATAGCTGATAGTGATAACCGTATGGTGTGAGTCATCCAATCTATTCGGCCGACTCCGCAATTATTCGGCTCCGCAAAATTCCGCAAGTGGCGTACTGGCGTCTTGTACCATCTCAAAACCACACGAGTCCCCCCCCCCCCTCCCCTCCTGTCCCCCCCCCCCCCCCCCGCCGTCCCCCCCGACCCCCTTGCAAATTTATTTCTGGCGGCAATATCGCGGCGAGTGTGCGATGTAATATCAACCAGATCGGTCAATATTGTGCGAGTATTACACTGATTTGTTGACGCCAGGGAGTGTCGGCGTGACGCGCGAGTCATGGCTTGGGGCAGAAGAAATATGTATGTACAGTTGCTTTCACGAGTCAATGAAGTATGTCGTAAAAGGCGACTAAGGCATGTGACTCCCTTCTTATATTACTAGGTGGTAGGGTTTAACCCGCCTGGGTTGGTACCACCGCACTGAATGAAAAGTCGGTCGAAACGGCTATGTAAATAGTTTGTGTTTTCCGTCCAGTTCAGTGTAGCCGGCACGACCGAAGGGAAGCACTGACGTGGCACCAAGTGCATCCGGTGTTATGGGCTGACATCACGGATGTTGTAGGTTGCATGTGGAAGGTACGCACATTTTTTTACTGACAAGTAACAAGTTTCAACACGCTTTGCCTTCTTCCTTCTTCCTTCCTTCTAGAAGCGGCAAAAAATTTTGTTCGGTGCACCCACGAGAAAAAGAATCGAAGCCGCGACCTTTCGAATAAAAATCTAATTTATTATTGAGCCAGGTCTAAACTAGTAGGATACTAGATGAGACGGGTCGGCGCACGTAGATGTCAAATTAAATTAGGTTAGGACAAAATACTATTTGGAAAAGATTTGGACTTATTGGGATAGGAAAATATGGATTGGTTAACTTCAGTGAAATGATTTGATGAAAACTCTTGGTTTTAAAATTACCGTGGTTGATATGCATACATACATGCATGCATCAAAGTGAATTAGATCAAGTAGGGCATATCTTCACCTTTTTAGGTTTCCGTATCCCGTACGGAAGCCTATTACTAAGGCTACGCCGTACGTCTGTCTGTCTGTCTGTCCTACTGCTGTATCTTTGAAACCGTAATAGGTACCCGGTTGAAACTTTCACGGAATATGTGTTATTATGGCGGATATAACAACAAATAATAAAATATAGAAAAGGTCAAAAATTAAGGGGAGGTCCCCATACAAGAAACGTGCTTTTATATAAGTTTTTTTTGTGGTGCGGAAACCTTGGTGCGCGAGTCCGACTCGCACTTGGCCGTTTTTGTTTTTAGAATTTAATACGTACATTCCGCTTCGCATAATATCTTCTTATTACTACATACATCCGCAATGCTTTATTTACCTTCAATTTCCCTATACAATCCAGTAATCCGAAGATTACAATAATCGGTTCGGATTTCACGTAAAACTGTAGGTTCCTTCCCTTTACCTAACCAGGTAGCAGGGTTTAACCCGACCGGATTGGCATAACCGCACTGAATCAGAGGCGGCGCAAGGCGTGGGCGACCGCCCACGGCCTCGCGGCCCGAGGGGCCTCGCGCCGCGAAAGTCCATGCAGCTTTGATTCGTGAAAAATATTCAGCTAGATCTATTAAAAGAGACCCCGAGTAAACATGTTTAGACTTAATCAAAGACAAACTAAACCTTACTATAAAGCCTTTATCCGACACAAAATGGGAAAGGAGGACAGAGGCAGTGAATATTGAAATAATACAGTAGTGCCTGTATTTTGCGATTTGATGATGTTGTTGAATGTATTGAGTATTAGCAAAGATGAGAGGGCCTCGCAAAATTTATCATGATCATATCAAATTAAGTTCATGCCCCGCCAATGCACTGAATGAAGGCTCGCTTGGTGTTTTCCATTCAAGTTCGAAGGACTTCTTGGTAATCATCGCACGCTAGCTCGCGAGGTCAGCCAAATACACACTGTTCCTGTGGCGGTCAGGTGCCATGTAAGTAAGTGCTTCTGATTCGGTCTAAATACCTCAATTTAGCTGTCAACACAGACACCTAGGCAGGCTGACCTTAAGTTAGGAAATGATAAATTCTTCTACCGGCACTCACGTTATGCCTACAATGTGACAATGGTCGATCGAAAGTGCCTTCGATCGAGTAAATTGAAAACTACTCACGTGCCTCAACAAGAAGCTATTTCGTATCGATTTCCAACCGTCTTCATGAATAATTAAATCGTGAAACTTTCGATCGCAACGGCAACGTAACATAATAAACGTATCTACAACGTACGAGAGGGCCAAGCATTTTCAGAATAGCATTGTATTATTTTTTTTCATTCCTTTGCGGCCGACACGGCACACACGTTTATACGTGTTTCAGTGTATGGTTGGTTGGCTCTATCTACTAGGAAATGCACAAGTGGTGTGCAACGCGGCGACGACACGTGCGTGCCCGTCGGCCAAGAACCTATTTATGTCACACACATTAATACCAGCACGGTACAAGTGGGTTCTTTAAAACACCAATAATATACCTACGCATTTTGTCGCGGAATCCTAATATCGCCGGATGGAGTGTAGGGTAACACATTCTAAAGTGTGGCGCTAGGTTTAGTGTTCGAAATTCAAAAGCCAATATTTCAAGATGGCCACCGAGGTAGAATTGGCAAGTGAAACAACTGACGTTATTGCAACGCAATGAGTATAGTGTTCGAAATTCAAAAGCTAATATTCCGAGATGGCCACTGGGGCAGATTGACAAATCTATCAATTGGCAACAGAAACGATTAAAACTTGAATAGCTTAGCAATTAATTTGGCTCTTTGTTTGTACGACTTGTCGGATTAGCGAACGATTAGCCATGATGAGCTTTTGAGCGATTCGGGGCGGTATTAATTTAATTCAGAAGGAAATTTCTCTTACAACGTTGTTTTATGAGAGGAGAAAACAGGTTCATTATGATGAAACATTCTTGTAATGTCGAAGACGGTATCTTGAGAGCGCCGGTGCGGGTCTGACGTACCTTTTGACGCTGGCGGAGGATGTCAGGAGAGCAGCAAGCTTACCTGAAGTAGAAAATAAACATGTCAGTCATGAATATACAACCCCTACGGCTCTTTCATAAAAACACATTGAGAAAAAAATTATGTAAAGGACGGAATACTGATTTGTTTTATTTTAATTTTCATTTCTTCATTCAAAATTTCTATCTTTACAAAATACGTGAATATGCCCTTTTTAGACGAGTAACAGGAACAGACTTATATGTTGACTAGCTTTTGCCTGCGGCTTCGCGCGTGAGATTCGGGAAATCGAAATATATGCAGAAACAAAGCTGTTTATACGGACGTGGATGTAGTGAGACACCATCTCCCTATTAAATTAAAAAGCTGAAACATGGTAAATGTTCTAGAAAATTAAGGATGCAAATTGAATTAGTTTTTTTATGAAAACTGACACGGTTGGCTACATCACCTACTGCATCCGTGATGTCAGCGCATAACACCTTGGTGAACTAGGTGCCATGTCAATGCTTCCCTTCAGTCGTGCCGGGTACACTGAATTGGACGGACACCAGGACGTCAATGAGCGCCATGCCAGCAGATTTGCAGACTGTTGCTAAGCTGTCTAGCCTGTTAATATGACTTTTGAAGACACCTAGGTTGAATAATTCGGGAAACACACTCGCCGGAAGATAGGTCCACACCCTAGCGGTGCGACAGAGGAACGAGTAATCCTATCATCGAGCATAACATAGCATAACATCATAGCGTTGTAGGAACATGCGTATATTTTCATATGAAATTATAAAATAAATTTGATTAAAATTTCATCTATATTCGAGAAAAGGTCAACTCTACGCGCTACGCCAGATGGCTGTAACACACTGCCATTGTCTATAAACTTTGTTCTATTGTCTGAAATATGTATACAAAGTCGGTACACACGCGCTGACAATAGCAAAGTGACGTATAAACTTCTCAGCAACGTCACGACACGACGAGCCATCAGCAACACTAGTCATGGTGACGACGCGAACGACGACGACGGTAAAGTTGATTAGGCTGCCTAACTACTCATAATTACATTTTTATCATCATCATCATCAGTCTGTATCGATCAACTGCTGGATATAGGCCTCTACCAAGGCACGCCACCACACGCGGTCTTCCGCTCTTCTAACATTTATATACAGGGTGTCCCTGGACAGGTGTAGTTCCTTTAAAGAGGCTATTCTACGCCTTGTAACAAAATCACTGGTGAAAGATTTTTTTAATATGTGCTTTCATTAAAATTTTAGGATTTCCTAACAAACTAAATGCATACTACAATGTGTGGGCGCCTTTAGACCGCGCGACTGTGAAACGCAAAGCGGAATGGCGCGGGTCGGGGCGCGAGTGGTACGCAGGCGGGGCGGGCTATCTGTTTGCGTTCACTCGCGTCGCGATTCCCGCTGCCCGCTGCCCCGCGCCCCACGCGCGCCCGATTAGAGCATTACAACATTACACTACATTAATAACTTTAAAAATTTATATCTCCGCAACAGGCGTACCTAGAAGCCCACTTCTCTTACTAATTATGTTTGTGACAAAGCGTAGAATAGCCTCCTTAAAGGAAACAGACCAGTCCGGGGACACCCTTATAGGTATAGTATATTACAAAACACACATTTTAATCTAATATATTTCGACTTCAGTCGTCATCAGTTATAGGTAAATTTATATAGAAGATAATATGTAGGTTAACACACATACACGGCCATCTTTCACCTACTAAATAGGTTCCCGCACATTCAAATGACACACATAAACACTAACTAGGTATCTGGCTAACTATATAATCATCAAAGAGTTTGTATTACGGCGCAGCGACGTAATACAAACTCTTTGATAATCATGTAATATTATTGTAAGAGTTTAGAAGGTGGCTAGGTACCTGTCAAGTGAGTTGTAAATTTGTCAAACCTTTATGTTCTTAGGTTACTTCCTACAGGACAAACTTGGTTTAGTGTGGGAAGTGACATATAAATATATATATATATATATATTTTATTGTTTTTATTGAAACTGACACGGTTGGCTACATCACCTACAACGTCCGCGATGTCAGCCCATAACACCGGGTGAACTAGGTGCCATGTCAGTGCTTCCCCCTGTGATCGTGCCGGCTACACTGAACTGGTCGGAAAACAAACTATTTAAATAGCCGTTTCGAACGTTTAGGAGGGAAGGGACCTACAGTTTTACGAGGAATCCGTACCTCGGTCAGCCTCCAACGATCAGCGGTCACCCATCCAAGTACTGACCGCACCCAGCGTTGCTTAACATTCAATAGCGACAGTTGACTGTCTGCACCACTGAGCTATCGAGGCTGACATATTTGTAAAACATTTTTTATATAATAAATAAATTGAAATTGTGACGAGCTTTATCTTCGTGCTATTTCAGCGCCACTTCGAAACGATTAATTGCGAAGGGAACAATGCAAACATTAAGAGGAAAAAGCTAACTGAAGAATTGAGACAGATTTGAATGTTCTATCAATAAGCGTAGTACCTAGTACCTACCTACATATTTACTACTGTATATTTTTCAGAAGCATCTTATATTTGGACATGGACGAAATATACTGGACCTATCATTAACGTCGTCAACAAAGCAAACCGGGGTCGCCGCGAAAGGGGTAAGAAGACGGCGAGGGAGCGAGGACGTTGCGTATGCGATGTTTTTCCATCTCTGTCGATCACGCACGATCACGCAGTCGCACAGTATTTCTTTCCTCGTCTACGAATTCACCTACACACACTTAAAGAGGAGAAAGAGATAAGGCGATCGAGTGCCTTCGTGAGTGAGCGAGACGCAGTTCAGGCAGTCAGTGAGCCTGACGCCCGTGCGTGGTTACTCCCGCTCGCCTATGTATGATCGGTCCAGTGTATTTTGTCCATGTATTTGGATTTATTTATTTCAAACTTTAGGTACACTTGTATTGTCAGCCTCGGTAGCTCAGTGGTGCGGTCGGACGACTGTTGTTAAGTACACCTGGGCGCGGTCAGAACTTGGATGGGTGACCGCTCGACCGCTGGAGGCGGACCGTGGTTCTGATTCCACGTAAAACTGTAGGTCTTACGTTACTAGGTGGTAGGGTTTATCTCGCCCGGGTTGATACCACCGCGCTGAATGAAACGTCGGTCGAAATAGCTATGTAAATAGTTCGTGTTTTCCGTCTAATTCAGTGTTGCCGACATGAAATGAAGGGAAGCACTGACATTTCATCTAGTTCACCCGGTATTATGGGCTGACGTCACGGATGTTGTAGGTGATGTAGCCAATCGTGTCAATTTCCATAAAAAAAAAATCGTCACATTAAAAGACAGGAAATTATGTTAGAAGTCAAGGCACACATTTTCTGAATGAAGAGTTGATGAAATTTTTTCTAATATCTAACATTTTATTAGTCTGACAGTTGTATGAAATCAGGTATTGATCATTTTTCTCTACCATGTAAAAATTAATGTAGTTGTAAGTAAATATAAAAAGTTGTAAAAAGTGATAGGTTTTTGTTGGCTGAATCGTTTATTTGTTTTATTTAAGTTGTGCAAATGTATGTTATTAGCTGTAGGTTTCCCTATAAAATAAAATAAAATATATCACAGATAGTATCTAGTAGAGAATGCCATAATTGCCAGACATTTATGTAGGTATGTATGTTTGTATGTACAGAATCTGTTTTTTTTTTTAATGCGAAAGATAACTTTATTCAGACACAAAAGTAAGTATTTATAAACATAAATAATTATTAAATAAACTATAACTACCTATCAAATAAAATTTAAAAACAAATATAACTAATTAAAAAACTATAACTAAAAACCACTAAAAACTCAAATCTAACTTAGAAACTATCTAATATAATTTTAAATTATAAATATTTATAATTTAAAATTGATTGTATTTTATTGAACAATTTTTTTTCAATGTAAATGAGTTATTGAATTAAACTAAAAAAAATTATTTCTAGAAATAATTTTCAGTATTTCTAAGTAACTGGCGTACAATAATAGGACGATATTAGTGACATCAGAACCCTCGATGACTCCACGAGGTTTTAACAGCGTAAATAGCTTAGCTTGAACGGGACTATAAACAGTCAGTAGGGTGGTTTTGTACCTACTAGGAATAATACATAAATGTTTAAAACTATGTGGAAAGAGATTCAAAAATGTCAGCCTCGGTAGCTCGGTGGTGCAACGGATCGTGCGATCGTGAAATTAAGCACACCCGGACCCGGCGAGAGCTTGGATGGGTGACCACTCGACCGTTGAGGCTGACCGCGGTTCGGATTCCACGTAAAACTGTAGGTCGCTTCCCTTCTTACCTTATAGGTGGTAGGTTTAATCCCGCCCGGTACCACCTAACTGTATGAAACGGCAATGTAAACAAATAGTTAGTGTTTTCTGTCCAGTTCAGTGTAGCCGATATGAAATGAAGGGAAGCACTGACATAACACCTAGTTCAGCCGGTGTTATGGGCTGAAATGCACGGATGTTGTAGGTGATGTAGCCAACCGTGTTAGTTTCCATAAAAAAAAATTTAAAAAATCTAATTTGTCACTTTAGATTTGCTGTCTCTATTATCGTGAACGCTGTTTAATGTTCTGCGGGTCCCCCTGTGCGCCCCGGAGAGCATTGACCGGCAGTTACGCAGTGACCGGTATAAATAATAATTATAGAGGAAGTGTTCCTGCGAATCTATTTTAATTAATTAAAAAAAAATTGCGTTTACTTACTTAAAGGAGTCGGGGGACCGCTAAGTAAATACCCGCGCAGCTCTGAGTTTTTATATTTTATTTACTTAGCCGTCCCCCGACTCCTTTGAGTAAGTTAACGGAAATTACTTTTTACTCTTTAAGGGTCGGGGTTTTTTTAATTTGTAATTTAACATTTATTTCAGGTTTCCATTAAAAAAAATCGCATGCAAATCGGTCCAATTTTTGATTATTTAATTACTTGATTAATTGATTACAAACATAGCTAACAACCATCCCGATTAAACCAGCTTTCTAATAAAAAAAAACGCATCTAATTCGGTCCATCCGTTTGGGAGCTACGATGCCACAGACAGACATCCATATATACATACATACACATGTTAAACTTATAACACCGCTCTTTTTTCGTCAAGGGTTAAAAAACAATAATTTTTAGCAATCCTTCAGGATCTCAATCAAAATATTCTACAAAATGACAATAAAAAAATTGCTACATATCACACGCACAATCGGGGTAATCAGAGTAATCAGTGTTGTGCTGCAAGTATTCTTGTAAATTACATCGCAACACCGAGCATCACGCTTAGCAAAGTATTCGCACAAAATAACTACATCAAGCAGCAAGTAAGGCATGAAGACCCACCTGCTGCATGACTCGATGGAAGGACCGTGCCAAGGTGAGAGGTGGCTAGCCTGTCGCCATTTAACACGGCATCGTTTCCCTTATCCCTTAGGGCCTTTTACGACATGCACGGGGAGAGATGCAGTGGGGATATTCTTTTAAGTACCGGCCCCACGCGGTTATGACGTCATAGCGGCTTAGTGTGCTGGTCTATTTCTAGTGACAACACAACCCTATTAATTCTGCTCACAGAGGTCCGGTTTTACCATAATCTTTAATTTATTTTAATCGGAGGTTAGAGACTCCTGCTTCGTTTTCAAGTGATTCGCGGGTGATGCACACAAATGAGGATTTCGTAATAAAAAAAACAAAACAAATATAATTTTGCGTTAATAATTATTGGGTAACTTTACAAAACGAAGATTTTGTTTCCTGATTGTTGAGAATTAAGAAAACTTACTTGTCATGTCATTGTCAAGTTGTCACTTCAATAATAAAATATTCACCAACATGTAGAAAACTCTCTTTTCTTATCCTCGAATTAGGTACAGCCAATACTGATCTTTTCTTGTTCTTGTCATTAGATTTTATCCTCTCAACAATAAAAAAACCGCCCTTCAATTACAAATTTTAATAGACACAATTGCGTTTATCTATTCTACATAAAATAGGTACTAATGAACTAAATACATTTCGATATTTCCCACTGTTTGAATTAGCGATTTGTAGATTTAGATTGATAGTTATAACGAATTGCGTAATAGGATCATAAATATTTTATAAATGCTCATAAAAGTTCAGTATACTTTGATTGCGTTATTTCGTAAATTGTGATTTGTGTGAATCGCAAAACACTCCTAAGTATCTGGCTGGTCAGTGACAACGGATCTTCGCGTAACTTAATTCAGAAAGAAACATATCTGACGGCTCTTTCATGTCATAATTATCTTTTTCGGAATCTCGAGTTAACATCCAAATATCGCAGAACCGGGCTTAAAAGTTATCCTACGTTCAAGCGTCAGGTATAAGGTATTATAGATAGAATAAGTGCAGACATGCATTATGGTTGCATCGGTCGATAAGTCTAGCTGATCCACTCTATTAGAACTAAGTAGAAGTTCAATCGATGCACTGTGCATTATTAACGCTTTGCGACTAGCGAGCCTACTTTCGACGCTTCAGCAGTGTGAAAATGAAATGGAATGAAATTTTAAAGTTTTTAGGAGGAGAGAAGATGTCTCATGAACGATCGCGACCTCTGGCAACGTGAACCTCTCTGGTACGAGCGATATCAGTATTTCGTCTGTTTGTTAACTAGGCTACTTGATAACGTGACAAGGGAGATACACGGGAGAATCTGACCTATATAGTTCTATTCTATTCTAAGTTCATTCTTAGCGAATATGCTTTTGCACACTCCCACAGACAGACGTAATTTTAACATTCTGAACGCGTCCATTCGCGTTCCATTTTCGAATAAAACAATTCGTTCAACTTTCTTTACTGAAACAATAAGTTCCAGTGTACGTTTTTTGCGACGCCTTTGCTGAGTTTTCAACTGCGGCACTCAACAGCACAAGTTTGCCGTTTCTTGGATAACCGCTGCCGAACTTGGCTGGAAAGTCATAGAGCTTTCCACTGGCCGGTTATAAGTTAGATGGTTAGACTTATTATGGGGTAGAGGCTTGGTAGGGGTGGTTCTGGCGGTCCCCACCTCGTTGGGTGGTAGAATGTAAAATCAAGTAACTTTTTTTTTATTTCCGACTGTTGGTAGACAATATTAATAGCTAGCGGTTTTTTCTATCGAAGATCATAATGTTTTCTTTTGAATTATTCACTTGATATTTTTATTTATTTCATTTGAAGTTATTAAAACTTTATGTGGAGTTAATTTTTTTTTTATGAATATCGCGACAGGTGGCATCGTTTTACCTACAAGTAGGTGTCTAACGATGCCCATGGACATTCTGTGATGCACGGGGATTAGAAAGAAAGAAATTTAACCCTAAAATACAATTTGTCAGCCTCGGTAGCTCAGTGGTGCGGTCGGTCGACTGTTGTTAAGCAACGCTGAGCGCGGTCAGTACTTGGATGGGTGACCGCTCGACCGTTGGAGGCTGACCGTGGTTCGGATTCCACGTTAAACTGTAGGTCCCTTCCCTTCTTACCTTACTAGGTGGTAGGGTTTATCCCGCCCGGATTGATACCACCGCACTGAGCGAAACGTTATCGTCGGTCGAAACGGCTATGTAAATAGTTCGTGTTTTCCGTCCTGTTCATATTGTAGCCGATATGAAATGAAGGGAAGCACTGGCATGGCACTTAGATCACCCGGTGTTATGGGCTGACATCACGGATATTGTAGGTGATGTAGCCAACCGTGTCAGTTTCCATAAAATATATATATATTACCACTATCATACACACGATGACTGTGAAACACTCAGCTGAGACGCAGTCAGGACACGAAGCTGGTTTTCAGCGACTCCCATTTTCAGAATAAATAACATACATACATACTACGCGCAAAACTGATAATGTCACAATTTATATGAAACGGCTCCTTCGAGACAGATTAACATCTAGTGACGGAGCCAATGTTTGTTATGTGCCGTTTGTAGTACCTACTGAATAAATAAAATTTCATTTCATTTAAAATTTCATTTCATTTCATTTCATACTACTCTGTCAAGAAAGTACCGGGAAAAGGTCAATAATACACAAAATGTTAATTATTCTTCCAAATTTATGCTATCGCCTTCAAAGTAATAATCCGAATCGAAGTCGAAGTCGAATAATCCAATTATCAAAACATTTTTTAAACGCATTTTCCGGAATCAACTTCAGTTCTCGCCGCGAATTCTCTTTTATGCCTTCCATAGAGTGAAAACGGGTGCCTCAAAGTGGTAATTTGTAGAAATAGAAAAAAGTCGACCGGAGTCATATCCGGTGAATACGGTGGTTATTCGATAGTATTTGTTGAGTTTTTGGCCAAAAATTCGTTCACAATGATGGCCTCACGCGATTGAGTTTTTGAAGAAAATTCAAATCTATCGGGACTATTCGAGCGGCAACGTGTTTCGTGCCAAAGAGATCGTTTAAAATGGTACGAATCGATTCGTGAGACACAGAAAGTTTAGCGGTTAACTCTCTCAAACTTGAATGAGGATTTTCAGTCACCATTTCCTTCACTTTAGCGATATTAACTTCAGTTGAAGACGTTGATGGCCGACCAAAGTGAGGCAAATCTTCCACCACATGTCGACCGCTTTTGAATGCACTGTACCACTCATATACACGTTTTTTGATAAAGTCGAGTCACTGTAAGCTTTCTGTAACATTTTAAGCGATTCGGAATACGAAATTCCTTTTGCGATGCAAAATTTGAGACAAACTCTTTGTGTGATATTTTTACCCATTATAGAAATCGCAAAACACACTTGAGATGAACTAACAAAATCGAGCACTGTAAACAAACTAAATGACAGATGGTGCTCAAACTCCGCGCCAATATAGAAACAGTTGTGCCAATTTAGCGACAAAAAGAATTGTTTGAATTGAATTTGGAATTAGAAGTAAATGATCAATTCCCGGTACTTTTTTGACAGAATGTACATACCCCGCGCTGTATCCCGACAATCGTGGTAAGCAGAGTGTGTGCTTACTCGGTGCTGTGCTGCAAACACTCTTGTAAATTACAGCACAACACCGACCGCCACGTTTAGCAGAGTATTAGGACAAGATAACTATCAAGCAGCAAGTAAGGCACGAAGACCCACCTGCTTCACGACTCGGTGGAAGGACCGTGCCAAGGTGAGAGGTTGCTTACCTGTCGCTTGTAAATTTATTGTTTTTGATTGGGTGCACGCTAGATTTAAGTTATTCGAATAATACCTTTTAAATTTATCAAATTTAAATAAATATAAAAATATAAATAAAAGTTTTAATAAAATATTTTTTGAAGTGAAAACTTCTTTAGCGGCGCTTGGCACTTTTTTTAGATGGGTAAAAAATGTGAAACTCGCGTCAGAACTCGCGTCAGATCCGTAGCCTGATTGAAAAAGCGTAAGATTCGAAACTTCTTTAGCGGCGCTTGGCACTTTTTTTAGATGGGTAAAAAATTTTAAACTCGCGTCAGATCCGTAGCCTGATCGAAAAAGCGTAAGATTCTTTGAAACTATGGATGAAAGTTGATTTTTCTGAGAAATAAACTTTTTGATGTAAAATTATTATAATAGTTCTGTAGTGTTAAATTTTTTATGTAATATAAATTGTCACGATTGTCTACGATAGCGCAATAAATGAATATTGTATTTTACCACATAAATGATAGTAAGTACTTTTATACTGATAAATAAAACAATTCGTGCGAAATTATTCCCTAACCATTCCAAAATATTCAGAAATGCACAACGTTGATGTTTAAGTTTTCACTTCTGCCGGCACTCCCGGAGTGCAACCCGTCCGTTTTTTTTACAATATATGGAAAGTGTGTGAGTACCTGAGTAAGTATGTACTGGTACAATCTCGTAGTTAGCTGTATTTTATAGGATAATAAACAACTTTGATTTTACCACTTTATTACGTCCGATTTCATGTTGCTTGTTTGACATTATTTTTCGAGTACGAGTGAGGTGTTTTTATTAATAATCGCTCTGTGTGGTCAAATGAAAATAAGGAGAAAATAGCGTCGCGACTGTAGTTTCATAATGTATATTCAGTTTGTAGCATTTGGACCGTACTAAAGTTTATAAAAGCGTTTTACATACAGCCGCCGCGGTGTAACCAGAACAGTTCCGAGGATTTATACGCCATTAGAGGGCGCTAGTGGCGCGGGAAGAAATTAATAGCTAGAAGAATCGACTTTTCGAGAATTTAAAGTAATGGGCATAAAGGCTAAATGAAAAAAAAAACACGGGCCAAGTGCGAGTCGTACTCGCGCACCAATTCCTGCGCAGCCTCTGAGTTTTTATATTTTATTTACTTAGCGGTCCCCCGACTCCTTTAATTAAGTAAACGGAAATTATTTTTGACGGTTTAATTTTTTTTTAAATTTGCAATTAAAATTTTATTTCAAGCTTTAAAAAAAAACGGCATGCAAGTCGGTCTACTTTTTAAGATATTTTTTTTGGTTACTTAACTATGGATGCTTGGAGCAAAGAATAAAAAAAAATTGTTCAATCAATAGGTTCAAAATTATCGGAAATGTCAGGAGTAGGTACCTAACTACGAAACATTCCTCAGGCAACGGATAACCCTTGCTATCCAGCGTGGAAATGCAGCGAGTGTTTTAGGTACCCTTCGCGGTCTTTTCGGCGACAGGTTAAATTCGATTTTTTATATATTAGAGTTTTTAGTTATTAATTGTCTATTATGCAATGGTTTTTTCTTGCTGTATAATATATAAAATCATCCACCTTAATTACCTTGCTTACTTTATTACAAACATAGCTAAGAACCATCCCGTTTAAACTAGCTTTCTAATAAAAAAAACCGCATCCAAATCGCTCCATTCGTTTGGGAGCTACGATGCCACAGACAGACACACCCATACACACATACACACACACGTTCAACTTATAACACTCCTCCGTTTGCGTCGGGTTTAAAAATTAATTAAAAATTGAGTGCATGCCCATCAAACGCTGGTAGAGTAGGTAAAATGTTACAATATAATAACCCTGATTTCGTGGTATTTATTTCTTTGTGCGAAGCTCTGTAACGAACTGCGCGGAGCGTGTCAAGTGGGGCCATCTATTATCGCTCGCTGCAACGCTTTTTGCGCGGGAAATTCGAATCTCGAACTGTGTCGTTATGATCCTATGGAAATGCAGGGATTTATTCGGCGTGCCGGGCGAGAAAAGTTTTCGAATAATTTGATTCGATTTATTTGAATTGCAGCGGGAGACCGCATATCAGCCTCGACCGATTAGGCCAACAACGAGACGAGATAAAAAAACCGGCCAAGTGCGAGTCGGACTCGCGCACCGAGGTGCCCGTACCACCACATAATTGGTCGATGTTTACCCGACAGCGCGAAACAAAAAGGAGAATTATAATTTTTTGTTGTTTTACTTTAGAGTTTGCACTATAATTGCAGCAAG
Source organism: Nematopogon swammerdamellus (assembly GCA_946902875.1). NCBI lineage: Eukaryota > Metazoa > Arthropoda > Insecta > Lepidoptera > Adelidae > Nematopogon > Nematopogon swammerdamellus. Next base: position 18,128,979 of record OX336354.1, on the reverse strand, counting down.
TTTGACGATTGTGTCAATTTATAATACAGTGACAATATTTGTTGTTATATCCGCCAAAATAACACATATTCAGTGAAAATTTCAACCGGCTAGCTACGGTTCCAAAGATACAGCCATCGGTCAGACGGACAGACAAACATACGTTATATGCTTAGTAATGCTTTCGTACGTGGTACCTACGGAAACCTAAAAATATGTTTTCATTCTTAACGATATGGCCATTCTTTTTTTGAATTCTTCGCTTCCTTCATTATTACTGTACTGTGTGTGGACGGTACTTTAAAATAATAGCCCCACTGCATCACTCCCCGTGTATGTCGTAAAAGGCGACTAAGGGATATGACTCCCTTCTTATATTACTAGGTGGTAGGGTTCAACCCGCCCGGGTTGCTACCACCGCACTGAATGAAAGGTCGGTCGAAACGGCTATGTAAATAGTTTGTGTTTTCCGTTCAGTTCAGTGTAGCCGACACGACCGAAGGGAAGCACTGACGTGGCACCAAGTTCACCCGGTGTTATGGGCTGACATCACGGATGTTGTAGGTGATGTAGCCAACCGTGTCAGTTTACATAAAAAAAAATGCCCCAGTTTCACTCCGGGAGTGCCGGCAGAAGTGAAAACTTTTTGTATTTCCGTAAATAATTCTTAGGTGGTTATAAAAAAAACTAAACACCCCAAAAAAATTTTAACACCGTAACATTGCTTAAAAAAGAAAACAAAAGAAAAAAAAACATAAAAAAATTGAGGGAATCGAACCCATGGTCAAAAAATACAAATCCTACACTCTTACCATTGAGCTACGTAATCACATAAAAGACGAAACGAATATCGGATTCCCTTGATTCGCTATTAAATAAATCTGACGCTTTTTCGATGAAGCGACGGATCTGCCCCATCCGATCTTTTCTGGAACCGCCATCAAGTTGATATAATTAAAATTATTTGAGTTCCTGTTTGCTATTTATAACCGTGCGTACCGCCATCTAGTTGATATACTCGCTCGATAGAGGGCAGTGTTCAATAGTATTTTGTAACTTAACCCTTAATGCAATGACTTAAGGTTAAATTATTTTTTTTTTTATTGAAACTGACACGGTTGGCTACATCACCTACAACATCCGTGATGTCAGTCCATAACACCGGGTGAACTTGGTGCCACGTCAGCGCTTCCCTTCGGTCGTGCCGGCTACACTGAACTGGACAGAAAACACAAACTATTTACATAGCCGTTTCGAACGACCTTTCATTCAGTGCGGTGGTACCAACCCAGACGGGTTAAACCCTACCACCTAGTAATATAAGAAGGGAGTCATATCCCTTAGTCGCCTTTTACGACATGCACGGGGAGAGATGCAGTGGGGTTATTCTTTTAAAGTACCGGCCCCACACGGTACATTTTAAATAATAAAAATAAATCTGACGCTTTTCGAGATCTGACGCCAATCTAACCTTTTTTAACCCACCTAAAAAGTGCCAAGCGCCGCTAAAGAAGTGTTCACTTCAAAAAAAAAATCTCGCCACTCGCCCTCTACACTACACCCTCTTCCTCTGCTCTCCCTTCCGTCAAACCGGCCAGTCAAATTTGACAGCCTCAAAACAAATAGATCTCGGAAGCAATTTGCTTGCGCGCCCCCGCACAACCGCGCCCGTCCACTTAACCGTAATTTGATATGCAGATTAAAAATTCAGTTATCTGTATAAACGGATATACGCGGAAGATAAGTGCGAAAACTCATCTGTATGCAAAGCAGCGCACTCTTTCGTGTGTGCGGTGGTGCCCATCCGGCCCTTCCGCTTCGGACAATGACACACGACTTCACCTTAACAGTTAACCGGCAACGTTCAGAAGGTCCCGCGGGGTCCCCGATTCTATACGCCTGGTTTAAAAAAACCGTTCGGTACTTAAAAAGTACTTAAAAAGAATTACCCCACTGCATCTCTCCCCATGTGTTGAAGACCACACTAGATATTTTGTTCTTTGGTTATTCAATAAAATAATTAATATATATGATTTCCGGCCGGTGTTGTGTGAACCCCTTTCCGGTTCTTATTATGCGCGAGTGTGTGCGCAATAATCTTTTTCCATTGCATTTGTCAAAAAGTGAAATAAATATCACGTAAAAATACTTCTGTACAAGTTTTTATTATTTTAATACTTTCTTCGTACAGAAAATGGTAGCAGGCGTACACCATGCATGTCGTAAAAGGCGACTAAGGGATAAGAACAAGATGCCGCGCTAAAGGGCGACAGGCTCGCCACCTCTCACCTTAGCACGGTACTTCCACCGAGTCATGCAGCAGGTGGGTCTTCGTGCCTTACTTGCTGCTTGATCGATTTAATCTTGTTCGAATACTTTGCGAAACGCGGTGGTCAGTGTTGTGCTGTAATTTAACAGAGTTCTTGCAGCACAACACCGATAACTCTGCTTACCCCGATTGTCGGGATTCAGCGTGTGTGATATGTATATGTATGTATGTATGTTTAAAAAAAATACAGTAATAAAATAAAATATTATTTTAATTTTCTGTACTTCTAAACCGGTAAACTCTCGCACGTTTCATATTGATTTGTAGTTCAGTTCGTGGTTCACTGGTTAACTGGTTCAGTTCCTCGTTGACCGCCGCCGGACACAGGAGCTCAGTTCCTTGTTGACCGCCGCCGGACACAGAAGCTCGCTTGACAATGTCTCGAATGTTTGAGTCGAAACGTCGCGGCAACGCGATACAAAAACCGTGAGTAAAGCCGTAAATAAATATTTCCACTATGAATGTTAACCACGGTAATCTTAAATCTCATTGCCTGTATGTTGTAAGTGATAGAGAATGTTCCACGAAATTTAAAACAATTACTAAATCCCTCTCACTTGGGCTCGCCAACAGTTTATATTTAAAAACTGAATTGATTATGTCCAGTGGACGGACAGTGTCCACCCTAAGTGACGTCTGCAATTCCCTTCGCAATTCCTCGTTCTGACCACACTCCATGAGCAAATGGTAAATGTCATACTCCTTGTTACATACATAAAGCGGCGGATGGTCGAGTGGTTTGGGCATCGGCTTCTCATGCGAGAGGTCCGAGGTTCGAATCCGGTCGGGGTGTACCAATGAGGTTTTTCTAACGAAAAAATTTACGTGCATACCTACACCTGCTGCTTCACCGTTCGGAACCGGTGTAAAACTGTAGGTCCCTTCCCTTGCCCCTTACTAGGTGGTAGGCTCAAATTGTAGCCGACCGGATTTGTACCACCGTACTGGATGTAAGATGGTCGCATAGCAGCCACGGCTGTGTTCTCCTCTAGTCCAGTATAGCCAGCAATCCAGGTAAGTCTACGGTATGGCACCTCTACCTTCTCGGAGTTGATATTGGCCGGTCGGAGCATGCGCTTTGTCCCCTCCGACTCAGCCACCCATACCGGATTACATAAAAAAAACACAATTACTAAATCCCTCTCTCTCACTTGGGCTCGCCAACAGTTTATATTTAAAAACTGAATTGAGTCTGTCCACCCTAAGTGACGTCTGCAATTCCCTTCGTAATTCCTCGTTCTGACCACACTCCATCAGCAATGTGTGAATGTCATCCTCCTTGTTACATACATACATACATACCACACGCCATCGATACCACACGCTTTATCCTGAAAATCGGGATGACCATGTGGTGTTGTGCTGCAAGAACTCTTGTAAATTACAGAACAACACCGAACACCACGCTAACCAAAGCATTCTGACAAGATAACTATCAAGCAGCTAGTAAGGCACAAAGACCCACCCGCTACATGGCTTGGTGGAAAGACCGTGTGGCTATCCTGTCGCCCTTATGCACGGCATCTTGTCCTCAACCCTTAGTCGCCTTAACGACATGCACGAGGAGAGATGCCGTGGGTCTATTCTTTTTAAGCATACTGTAGGTACTATATACTAGTACGCTCAATCCCAAAACAGCAACAAAGTTTCTTGGCTTCTGTTGTACCGCTATTTAAATAATAAAGGACTCAGAGGTCAGGTTACGTCACATTTGACGAAGGTGCGAGCTATTAACACTTCTGCAACTTTTGTGTGGTCAGATCCATCTACGTCCTACGCTACGGCCAATGTACCATCAGCAAAAAAGATAAAAAATCTAAATTACATTTATACGACCTTGTCGTATTGGCGTTCGTTCACAGCCCGCAGTGTTCATTAGGAAGAGTAGCAAGCTAGTTAGTGTGGAAGAGTTCTACATAAGTATCTTCGGTTAATTCTGTGGCCGTACGTGAACTCAATTTGAGCGTTATCTTGCATTTTAGTTGTTGTCCTAATTTGTCCTAATTGAATTTGCAGTTTTTCATAATGAATGAGCGACTGGATAATGTTGGTGCCGGAACGCTATGCTATAAAAAAAGCAATCGAGTCAGGCTCACACAAATTATGTTTCCGTACTAAAACAAAAATATGTTTTTTCCCCCGAAAATATGACACTGTCGAAAAAACCTGCAGTGTTCCTGTAATCTGTGGCTTAATATCTACTAACCCTATGATAGTCAAAATTTTAGCTTTAGAAATCTAGGATAAAGGGGGGGGGGGGGGGGGGCGGTCATTTTTGCTCATTTTTATCACTTAAAATTGTAAAAATGTTGTAAAATTGCAAAATTGTAAAATTTTTAAAAACGACGGCAATTTTGGTCGTCGTGAAATTTTCTTTAAAAATTAAAAAGAAACTCCATATAAGAGTACGAATAAAAGGACATTAAAAAATTGTGAGATATTTCTGTGAAGTTTTACATCACCTACGTATGCATCACTACGAACGAACAAACTATAGAAATATATAATAGTTTGTTCGTTTTATTTCGACGCGAAGAAGAACTGACAAACTTAGCTCGTTTGTTAGTGAATTATTTGTTTTTTTTTACGTAGCAATGCAATTCGCAAAACTAAATACAATTGAAAGAATTTAAATCCCGAGAAAAGAAAGGCCCTGATTGTCTTTTTCTAAAGTTCGATGTTTACTATTTACTGCGGGCTGCTGTACCTACGTGCTAATTAATTGGAATTGTTTTTATTATTTTTTTTTATGGAAACTGACACGGTTGGCTGCATCACCTACAACATCCGTGATGTCAGCCCATAACACCGGGTGAACTAGGTGCCATGTCAGTGCTTCCCTTTGGTCGTGCCGGTCGACCGACGTTTCATTCAGTGCGGTGGTACCAACCCGGGCGGGTTGAACCCTACCATCGAGTAAGGTAAGAAGGGAAGGGACCTACAGCTTTACGTGGAATCCGAACCACGGTCAGCATCCAACGGTCGAGCGGTCACCCATCCAAAAACTGACCCGTCCAGCGTTGCTTAACCATCAATAGCGACAGTCGACTGTCTGCATCACTGAGCTAAGATAATGGACGGATCAAACGTTTTACATGAAATCTGCGCGACGGTGGAATTTCGTGTTCGTGAATAAATGCATTCATCATACTCGGAATGTGGTCGGTGCCAGCGGGATGCATTATTTTATAATATTTATTCATTTTTAAATTTAATCCGGTATGGATTTCGGACTAGATCTAGAACCACTGCAACTTCAGCACTCTGACTGCACTTGTCAGCCTCTGTAGCTTAGTGGTGCGGTCGGTCGACTGTTATTAAGCAACCCTGGGCGCGGTCAGTACTGGCCGCTGGACCGTTGGAGGCTGGCCGTGGTTCGGATTCCACGTTATACTGTAGGTCAGGTCCCATCCCTACTTACCTTACTCGGTGGTAGGGTTTATCTCGGCCCAGTTGCTACCACCGCACTGAACGAAAGGTTTTTTTTTTTATGGAAACTGACACGGTTGGCTACATCAACTACAACGTCCGTGATGTCAGCCCATAACACCGGGTGAACTAGGTGCCATGTCAGTGCTTCCCCCTTTGATCGTGCCGGCTACACTGAACTGGTCGGAAAACACAAACTATATACATAGCCGTTTAGACCGACGTTTCATTCAGTGCGGTGGTACCAACCCGGGCGGGTCGGTCGAAACGGCTATGTAAATAGTTCGTGTTTTCCGTCTAGTTCAGTGTAGCCGACATGAAATGAAGGGAAGCACAGACATGGCACTTAGTTCATCACCTACAACATCCGTGATGTCAGGCCATAACACCGGATGAACTTGGTGCCGCGTCAGTGCTTCCCTTCGGTCGTGCCGGCTACACTGAACTGGACGGAAAACTATTTACATAGCCGTTTCGACCGACCTTTCATTCAGTGCGGTGGTATCAACCCGGGCGGGTTAAACCCTACCACTACCACCTAGTAATATAAGAAGGGAGTCATATCCCTTAGTCGCCTTTTACGACATACACGGGGAGAGATGCAGTGGGGCTATTCTTTTAAAGTACCGGCCCCACACGGTAGACGGTACGGTTCCATTCTCCATTCTAACAGCCGACACGACGTGTCTTCCAAACTGCACTGTTTGTCGTCGTGACCTAAGAAAACGCCGATCCGACACAACACAGGAGACGCGGCCTGCTTGGTTACAAAACAAACACACACACACACACGGACTCGAACAAGACTCGGCCATCTGTTACAACAATACAGTGACGTCATTCCCGTTCCACAGCGCGAGTGGAACGGGGTAAGTGTCACTTTAGTGGAATTATTGCCGTTGCTCAGAGCAGTGCCGGCCAAGTGCTAGTCGGACTCGCGCACCGAGGCTTCCGCAACACAAAAAAAAAATTGAATAAAAACACGTTTCTTGTATGGGAACCCACCTTAATTTTTTACTTTTTCTTATTTTTATTATTTGTTGTTATATCTGCCATAATAACACATATTCTGTGAAAATTTCAACGGGCTACCTATTACGGTTCAAGGGATACAGCCCTCGGACAGACAGACAGACGGACGGACGGACAGACAGACAGACGGCGTAGGCTTAGTAATAGGCTTCCGTACGGGATACGGAAACCTAAAAAGGCGTTTCTAGAACCGGTTCAATAAATATTTGAGAATAAATTAAAATATTCAAACATTTTAAAAATCAAGTGTGTATAGTTCCGAAAAAAATGCGGAGAACAACTGGAAAACGTTACTGGAAACGAGGGGAGGGGGGAAGCGAGAGAGGGAGGGAGGAAGAGAGAGAGAATATGAGATAGGCGATCGGTTTTTATAATATTTGCGTTTAAATCGGATTTGCTATTAAACCGAGTCTACCGCGAGCGAAACCGCGGGTAAAAGCTAGCAAACAATAATGGCTTATGTGCCAAGATAGAATTGTGGAGGTGCAATGGATTATCCGATATGCCGACGACAGGCTGACTTTGAAGAAGCCTTAATGTGTATCACAGGGTTGAATACAAGGGTCACTCGTCTTTTATATTTTGTTATGGAAACTGACACGGTTGGCTACATTATCTACAACATCCGTGATGTCAGCCCATAACACCGGCAGAACTTGGTGCCACGTCAGTGCTTCCCTTCGGTCGTGCCGGCTACACTGAACTGAACGGAAAACACAAACTATTTACATAGCCGTTTCGACCAACCTTTCATTCAATGCGGTGGTATCAACCCGGGCGGGTTAAACCCTACCACCTAGTAATATAAGAAGGGAGTCATATCCCTTAGTCGCCTTTTACGACATACACGGGGAGCGATGCAGAGAGCATTATATCTGCATACATCGATTGTAATACAAACTCAAATTATTCATGTCAGAGTGAATATTAAATTATCATACCTACTTAAATACCAAGAACGTTAGAAGAGGTTGGACGTCGGACTGTCCAATGCTTATATGAGAACCAGCGACGCCGAGCTCCGCGGGTAGCGGAGGGGACGGCGGCGCGCGCTCTGATAGGGTGGTAACGAATGTTATTGGTACGTTTTTACTAATATCGTGTTACGCTGGCGCGGGGAACGTCCGACGTCCCTACCTCTAACTTTCTTGATACATGACATACCACACGCTGTATCCCGATAATCGGGGTTAGCAGAGTAATCGGTGTTGTCCTGCAATTGCTCTTGCAATAGCCGGTATTCTAAAGGAAAGTTTCAGGCTTTTACCTCTTTCTACAACAGAGATACAGAGAGGCCAAAAGTATCCTGAGTCGGTTCGAGAAAAAGATGGTAAGTACGGCCGTGTTTGCTCGACTTGACGGGGGCAATGCCGTGCCCCGTCAATATTAATATTATTCATATATTGACACATTTTCTTTTCTTAAAAAAATTAAATTTTTATAAACTAAAAATTCAAATCTAAAATCGATATAAAAATAAATGAACTTTCAACCACCGGCGGCGGTGGGGCGAATCCAGGCTATACATATATATAATATTTATTTATTATTATTATATATTATATAAGTCACTTTGAGTGATATACCGCGTAACCAAAAACATTACGATAATTTGTAACAGCGGTAAAAGCCTAAACGAACATATGCAGCTGAATATTTTTACAGCGCACACTTGAAAGACATTTCAAAGTCCCGTTAATCAAATAAGGGTTCCATAAGAGATATCTTAAATTTAGACGCCTCATTAATATTCATCAAAGAGGGATAATGAGCATCAGGATATTCCGTTCCGGAATTTCTATTACAAATTCGATATTTTGACACTTTTGACATAATCAACCCCCCCTCCCCTCTCTCTCTCCCTCTGTTGTGTACTGATTTTGTTTTCAGATGAATGAGGAAATTAATTCTTCATTATACTCACAGTCAGCTTAGCATTACAATAGGTGATAGTAGTTTAATGCAATAGGTGATAGTAGTTTAATACAAAAGGTGATAGTAGTTTAATACAATAGGTGATAGTAGTTTAATACAATAGGTGATAGTAGTTTAATACAATAGGTGATAGGTAGTAGTTTAGTTGTAATAGTTTTCGACAATTACAGATTTTCCTTAAAAGCTAATCAATAGTATATAATTTTTTTATTGAACCCGAATCCTTATACTCACATACATACGCTGCCGCCTTATAATATATATAATTTAAATTAATATGTGTACGTGTGGATGTGAGTGTAGGTGTAGCGTGTGAGGGTAAGGGTGTGTACGGGAGTGTAAGGGTGTATGTGTGTGTGAGTGAGTGAGTGGGTAGTTGTATAAAAAAAAGAAATAAAAGAAATGTGCATTCGCTCGTAAGAATTTGGGTTGTTCTCTTTCTATATGCCAGGGCCTACCCTCGAGAGGGTGCTACTCTGGTGAGAAAATTGTTCTCAGCGTAGTTGGTGTTGTGGTACACTGGCATATTGTGAAAGAGCGTAGTGTGGCGAGTGCGGCGGAGTGGAACATTCAATGCCACTTCTCCAAGCTAGAGGGGCAACGCGGTTTGGTTTCTTCAATGACAAGCTGGCTGCGTTGCCCTTCTGAATCTCGGGGTTAATTCTCCGAATGAGATCGAACATTCTAGCTGAGTTGCCCCTCTGAATCTCGAGACTAATTCTCCGAATGAGATCGAACACGCTGGTTGCGTTGCCCCTCTGAATCTCGAGACTAATTCTCCGAATGAGATCGAACACGCTGGTTGCGTTGTCCCTCTGAATTTCGAGGCTAATTAGCCGAACGAGAACAAATCGTAGGAACAAATACGCTGGCTGCGTTGCCTTCTGAATCACGGGGCTAATTCTCCGAATGAGATCGAACACGCTGGCTGCGTTGACCCTCTGAATCTCTGGGCTAATTCTCTGAATAAGATCGAACAGGCTGGCTGTGTTATGAGTCTCGAGGCTAATTAGCCAAACGAGAACAAACACGCTGGCTGTGTTGATCCTCTGAATCTCGGGGCTAATTCTCTGAATAAGATCGAACAGGCTGGCTGCGTTGCCTCTATGAGTCTCGAGGCTAATTAGCCGAACGAGAACAAACACGCTGGCTGCGTTGCCTTCTGAATCTTGGGGCTAATTCGCCGAATGAGATCGAACAGGCTGGCTGCGTTGCCTGTATGAGTCTCGAGGTTAATTCGACGAACGAGAACGAAATTATTTTCAACTGTTATCGATATTGGTTTCTTGTTTATTGGGTATGATTTTCTACGCCTAAAAATTGATATGTACCTCAAACGTTGTTATTACGGTCTTCAACGTAGCGAGGCGATGTCAAGTTGATTCCAGCTTTTCCAATATTATTCCAGTACTCATACCAGAATGTACTGCGACTGAATTATGACGTTGTCAGTTACGTAATGTTGTGAAAGGACGAGGTAAAAGTGTGGAGAGTTTTCAGCGCTCTCCCTCTCTCTCTCCACCGTATTGGCTGCGCAGCTTGCTGTTGTGTGGGCTACCTGCCCGATGCTTTCTGTGTGGCCAATACTAATAAATAAAGTGAAGTTTCTACGGGCGACCGGTGACCGACCGTGTAGCGTACGTCAATCTATGAATATCCTGAGACTGAGAGCACGACTGAGAGTATGCCATCTGACGCTTAGCCGTTAAGCTCCATCTCACGGCGTTGGTGTGAACCTTTGTTGTCACTACAGCGCGATGCGTTGTAAGCTCTGTTTATCGATTTTTAAGCGGTGGCTACAGCGCACTACCCCAGCCAGCGGCAACATGCAATTTTGAATAGAACTCGACGTGATCTAACGCATTTATGTGTGAAGTAAGGGATATGGCTCCCTTCTTATATTACTAGGTGGTAGGGTTCCACCCGCCCTTCTTGGTACCACAGCACACTGAATGAAAGGTCGGTCGAAACGGCTATGTAAATAGTTTGTGTTTTCCGTCCAGTTCAGTGTAGCCGGCACGACCGAAGGGAAGCACTGACGTGGCACCAAGTCCACCCGGTGTTATGGGCTGACATCACGGATGTTGTAGGTGATGTAGGCAACTGTGTCAGTTTCCATAAAAAAAAAGTAAGAGCACGTGATATGTGAACGTCGCCAGTCTAACGAGAATTTCATGTCGACAGCTCTCGCGGGAGAAGTCGCCCGAACCAACCGAAGTGGCCACTTGTCGCGGCTTTCACAAAACATTTGTACACTTGATGTTATATTAAAGTTGTTTTTATGGTTCCGTATCTATACGGAAAGTCTACATGAGAAGCATTACCAGATGCCTTCGGAAATCTGTACCACAGGATTAAGACCGGATATACTCATAAGCGACAAAGCATGTAGTACTTGTTGAACTTACAGGTCCATGGGAAAGCAACATACCGAAGCACCACAACATCAAACTTAACAAGTACTGCAACTTAGTAGACCGGATTGTGAGAAACGAATTCAAGACTGATCTCTTCGCTGTAGAAGTCGGAGCAAGCGAAACCAGCGAAGTCGCTCTACAGTCTCTTCAAGAATCTAGGGCTGCCAAGATCGACGCTAAGCTCATACATGGAGAGAGCTTCGAAAACGTCACTGGAAGCAACCGACAGAATATGGATAGGTAGAGAGAGAGAGGTCGAGAGCGGGAGTGGTGGTTTCCCCGCGTCCTAGTTAACGCAGACTAGCTGACGAGGGCTTGATGCGAGCCGAAACGTGAAGCATGCGCGGGAAATTTAGAGTGGCCACTCGCTAGTCCCGACCTCGATTAACACCCTCCTCTACTGCCGATGGGCCCGGATATGTTCCGTGAAGCCATCGCAAGCTTAGTTCCACACCTTCCTAAGCCTACGTCGTCCGTCTGTGTGTCTGGCTGTCCTATCTTTAAATGACTGTATCTTTTGAACCGTAATAGGTAGCCGGTTGGAATTTTCACAGAATATGTGTTTTATTGTATTGTTATTATCCGCCAAAATAACACATATTCTGTGACCATTTCAACCGGCTAGCTATTACGGTTCTAAAGATACAGCCATCGAACGGACGGACAGACAGACAGATAGACAGACGTTGTAGGCTTAGTAATAGGCATCCGCACAGGGTACAGAAATCTAAAACAGGCCAAGAACGAGTCGAAATCGCGCACCGAGGGTTCCGCAGTATCGCCATGTCATGGTCAGCGCCACTCACGCCATCTATGGCGTGTTTATGAAATGGTTCATATTAATTAAAATTCATGATTAGTTAAAATAGTCTTTTCGCTAGATGGCGCGCATACACTTTTTAGTTTCTTCTATGGAAAGCCCCGTGAATTTTTTACTTTTTCTTATTTTTATTATTTATTGTTATATCGGCAATAGATAGACAGACAGAAGGCGTAGTCTTAGTAATAGGGTCCCGTACCTGGTACGGAACCCTAAAAAGTAAAAAATTAAGGGTCTCATACAAGAAACGTGTTTTTTTTCAATGTTTCTTTTATTTGTGCTTTGTCTTAAAAATAGTAATGCATACAAGTGCCAAACTTGGTGTGGCTTTAGTGCAACCTCTAAAGTTAAAACAACAAATAATAAAAACCAGCCAATTGCTCGGTGTTACGAAGCCTTCGGTGCGCGAGTCCGACTCGCACTTGGCCCGTTATTTGATAATTTGCCTCTTAGTCCATTCGTGCCGTGAATTTCAATTCGTGATACCCATTTTCAATTCAATAATTTCACGAGTTCTTTGATCTAGTTAAACAGCTGATTTCGAGTTTGAACAACAGTTTTTGTGCAGCAAATTGTATTAAAATCAAATCAAATCAAAAATATTTATTTCTTCAGACACGAGATCCATAAAAAAAAAACAACCAAACATTCTAATATAAAATACAAGGTTATTATATATTTATAAGTTGTGTTTATTAATTTGTTTTGTGTAAATTAACTTAAATATAACAAATTTGTAATTATTGGTAATTTATAAAATATCTGTTGTATTTAACTAAGTGCGACGTGAACACTTAAATAAAAAATTGCATAACTTGCGTAGTTACTAAAAAGTGGTCCCATTAAATGTGATGTGGCAAAAGTCATAGTTTAAAGTCATACGCCGCGTGTGGTGGCGTGCCTTGGGAGAGGCCTATGTCCAGCAGTGGACCGATACAGGCTGATGATGATGATGATGATGATGAAAAGTCATAGTTTAGTAGGTACGGTCTAAACAGTGTTATAATTTTAAATAAGGCCGGCATTTTAAAAATTTATTGTTTCACCAAAGAAAAGAAAAAAACTTAATAAATCGTAAGATCTGTAACGATGCGCCGTCGTCTTTCATGTTCGCCTATAAGTCGAAAACCGGTAAATCATTTCATATGGGTTTTCACTTACGTTTTTGGGCATATCAGGTTATTGCGGATTCATAAACGTGGCACCTGAAAACCCGTTGTCTCTGCCTACCCCACCGGGAAAAAGGCGTCACGCTATGTATGCATGTATGTAAACGTGTTTTCACAAAAATACATACACACCACACGCTGTATTCTGACAATCGGGGTGAGCAGAGTAATAGGTGTTGCGCTGCTCTTGTAAATTACAGCACAACACTGACCACCACGTTTGCAAAGTATTGGGATAAGATAACTAACTATCATGAAGCAATTGGGGAACGAAGACCCACCTGCCGCAGGACTCAGTGGAAGGTCCGTGCCAAGGTGAGAGGTCGCTAGCCTTCACAAAAATAGATAATTTTTCACAATCAATTCAATTAAAGAATAAACAACAAATATTAGTTTAGTCCCAACACTCAAAACTGAGAACAAATTTTAACATTCTCTATATTTTTTTTTTAACAGGATCTCCCTTGTTGATAGGCGCCAACGCACAATGAAAGGTTCTCTGCTAAAATCAATTAAGTTCTAATAATTATATAGGCCGTACCGTGTGGGCCCGGTACTTAAAAAGAATAGCCCCACTGCATCTCTCCCTGTGCATGTCGTAAAAGGCGACTAAGGGATAAGGACAAGATGCCGTGCTAAAGGGCGACGGGCTCGCCACCTCTCACCTTGGCATGGTACTTCCACCGAGTCATGCAGCAGGTGGGTCTTCGTGCCTTACTTGCTGCTTGATCGATTGAATCTTGTTCGAATACTTTGCGAAACGTGGTGGTCGGTGTTGTGCTGTAATTTACCAGAGTTCTTGCAGCACAACACCGATTACTCTGCTTACCCCGATTGTCGGGATTCAGCGTGTGTGATATGTATGTATGTATGTAATTATATAGGCACAAATTTTACATTTGAAATATTACAGCACAATTTGTCGTACCATGTCCGAAAAAACATTTGGGTAGTGAATTTTATACATTTTAATCATACTTCATTTTCATCTCTTTCTTCTTCTTTGTTTTTTAGGGTTCGTAAGGTTACATTAAAAACCCTATTACTCAAATTTAAAATAAATTTTTTATTTCAAATTTATTTTATTTCTAACCATTTTTAAACACAGGCTTTGCACTAGAAAAATCTGTCTCGCATTTACTAAGCCTCCTGTCTGTCTGTCCTACCTTTAAAGGGCTGTATCTTTTGAACCGTAATAGGTAGCCGGTTGATGTATTTACAAAATATGTGTTATTATGGCAAATAATAAAAAAAAAGAAAACAAAAAGTAAAAAAATTAAGGGGTCCCCACTTAATTGGGAATAGGCTGCCTATATAAAAAACGTGTTTTTTCTTTTCTTTTGGCTCTATTGTAAAAACTGTAATATATATAAGAGGCAAACTTGCTGTGATTATAGTGCAAATTCTAAAGTAAAAAAAAAATATATAATAAAAACCGACCAAGTGTGTAAAAAATACATAACGCACATCGTGCGGTGGTACGGAACCCTCGGTGCGCGACTAGCACTTGTTTCGAATTTGAAATATTGAAGAAGAAAGCCACAACACATCAGTGCGCCCTAAGTACCGGAATAAAGGTTCTCCAGATGGCTCGTCTGCTGTTTGTGATAGTTGGCGCGATTTTAGTCGGCATCGCCTTAAGTGGTAAGTACCTAGGCACTTTATAGTCCACTAACACGGACGTACCCGGGGGGGGGGGGGGGGGGGGTCCAGGGGTCAGGACAGGACCCCCCCCCCCATCCCCCCCGCCCCCGAAGTTAGGACCCACCCCGAAAATAAAATGTGACCCGAGCCACACAACACTAAAAAAATACATACATACATACATATCACACACGCTACATCCCGACAATCGGGGTAAGCAGAGTAATCGGTGTTGTGCTGCAAGAACTCTGGTCAATTACAGCACAACACCAACCACCACGTTTCGCAAAGTATTCGAACAAGATTCAATCGATCAAGCAGCAAGTAAGGCACGAAGACCCACCTGCTGCATGACTCGGTGGAAGTACTAAAAAAATACCCCAGATATTTAAATCAAAACGTGTCAAAGTAGAAAAAATTATTATTAGTGGATATAATATAATTTGTGGAAATTTTTTCGCTTTTTAATTTCTGAGGAACTTTAAGGTAACCTACCTATGCACTTATACAATACTTTATTTAATAATTACCCTGGTGGCCCCCCGAAAAGAAATCCTGGGTACGTGCTTGTTCACTAACTCTAATGCTGTTTGCGGTACCGGAACGTCCGTCGTGGACGTTCCACTATGGCCAGACTCCGATTCACCGGACGCTGGCCGCACTCAACCGAATGTTGGTCATGTTTCCGGATCTAGACGTCTTCAACTGCAGTACTAAAGTCTTTCAAAAGTACGCGGTGAGATACGTTGAGCTAACTTGGAAATAAATTCTACATTGTTAAATTTTGGGGCTTGCCCTGTAGTAATAATGAAATATAAATTAATCAATCAATCTATACATATAATAAAATCGTAGAGGTAAGAAAGTCTGTACATTGAATGTATTTGGAAAAAAACTAACCAGGGTGGCTTCAAATGAGAAACTGAACATGTTAGAACAGTTTTTAAAATTTTTGTTTGTTTGTTTGTCTGTACGCGCATCACGCAAAAACCACTGAACGGAATTAGACGAAACTTTGTATAGTGGCAGTTTATATGCCGGGTTAACATAATACGTAAAAAAAAATAACAAAAATAAAAAAAAATTAACAATTATAAACATTATTGCGCGTTTAAAATCACGTAGTCCAAAGTACATAATTATATCTTGAGAACTGGCAGCAAATACAATTTGAATAAAATATTCATTCGAAATTTAAAAATAAGTAGATACAACGAAAATGACAGTTCTTCTTTTTTATAACTTGAACACAATAGTCTATACATATCTATTCTTTCTATATATATCATAAAATCGTAAATGCAAAAATGTTAAAGGTAAAAAACAATTTTAAATGTCATGTTGACAACGGAGAACTGTCATCTCGACGTGAGCTGGCCGGTGACAAATTATTTGATAAATAAAAATAATAATTGAAAGTCGAAGTTATGTCGCTGTCATTGGTGCAATAAAATTTATATATCTGTTGCCCGCGGCTTCGCTCGCGTGAAATTCATATTTAAAAAAAAGAAAGTAAGTAACTAAAGGCGGGCCCGAAGGCGGATCTGCGCTCACGTAAACGATATTCTTTCTCGATGAAAGTAACTAAGGGCGAGGAAAGCGGAGCTGAGTTCAGGAAGAAGAAAAACATTCTTGAAGAAAGTAAGTAACTAAGGGCGAGGCCGAAGGCCGAGCTCTATTCTGGAAGACCATAAACCTTCTCGAAGAAAGTAAGTAACTATGGGCGAGGCCGCAGGCCGAGCTGCGTTCAGGAAGAAGCTAAACCATCTTGAAGAAAGTAAGTAACTAAGGTGAGGCCGAAGGCCGAGCTACGTTCGGATAATTGAAAAACCATCTCGAAGAAAGCAAGTAACTAAGGGCGAGGCCGAAGGCCGAGCTGCGTTCAGGAAGAAGCTAAACCATCTTGAAGAAAGTAAGCAACTAAGGCGAGGCCGAAGGCCGAGCTACGTTCTGACAAATGATAAACCATCTCGAAGAAAGCAAGTAACTAAGGGCGAGGCCGAAGGCCGAGCTGCGTTCAGGAAGAAGCTAAACCATCTCGAATAAAGTTAATTAACATTAAGATTGAGTTAATTTAATTTAAATTTTATTATAAAGTCCACGCTTATAACGGCAAATATACCGTGCATCCTAGAACCTCGCGGTTATTCCCGGCTGGATGGCAAGAGGCCCGATGCTATCACCTTAGTGCCATGGACTATGGTTCTTTGATGTGGGACGCCACTTTTGTTTTCACATTGGCTCCAAGTCACGTTAGAACATCTTCAAGAGCGGCTGGCGCGGCCGAGGCTGGGGCGGAGAGCCTCAAACGCAGCAAATATAGAAATATAATTCAAGATTTCGAATTTGTTGCGTTTGCGGTTGAAACCCTCGGTCCGTGGAGCAGTGAAGCCAAAAGAGGCTTGAGCTGGTTGACGCAACTGGTGTCCCGCCATCAAGGGCTTATGTACTTCATTCAAAGGGTAAGCCTTGCCATCCAGCGGGGTAATGCCGCAAGTGCTCTAAGAACATTTGAAAATGCCCGTTTTGATAGTTATTTTAATAATATTTTTATGTTTATATGTTAGTTTATGTTAGCTCAAGCCAGAGACCCAGGTTCGAATCCTGGCCGGGATGTATTTTTTCCAATGATTTTCGATTAGCATTTTTCTAATTAAAAATAGTTATTTTAATGTTTGTTAGGTAGGTTTAATTCTTTAGTTATTAATATGACTTTTTTATTTTTTTTATAAAATAAATAGATTGAGTAAACGATATTATATTCTATCGAAGAAAGGAAGTCTTTAAGGGCGAGGCCCGAAGGCGGAAGAGGGTTTTGGTTTACCTGAACGCAGCTCGGCCTTCGGCCTCGCACTTAGTTCCTTCCTTTCTTCCAGAAGGTTTATCGTCTTCCTGAACGCAGCTCGGTCTTCGGCCTCGCCCTTACTTACTTTCTTTATTTGAGAAAGGTTTATCGTTTACCTGAAAGCAGCTCGGCCTTCGGCATCGCCCTTAGTTAGTTACTTTCTTTAAGAAGGTTTTTCGATTACCTGAACGCAGCTCGGCCTTCGGCCTCGCCCTTAGTTACTTACATTCTTCTTTGGAATACGAATTTCACGCGAGCGGAGCCGCGGGCTCAGCTAGTACTAATAATAAATCTGTACGAGATGGTCATGGAGTAAGTTTCTTTGTTTTATGATGAGATACTGAGTTTGTAGACTTGTATGATACTAAAACTAAATTGACGATTTTTAGAAATCTTTTCTTTATGTATGTTGTATGTTCCTCCATAACTCTTGAACCGATCATCTGAAATCGATTAAACTTCGTACAAGCACATTTACCTATACGAGACACAGGATAGGCTAAATAAAATTCAGTTCCGGTTACGCTAAGATGTGGCTCCCATACAAACCGAAATATTCCGCGCGCCGGAGTAGGTATCTACGGTACGAGCCTCACCTTAATGACTTACTTTTTTCTTTTAAAATACGAATTTTACGCGAGTGAAGCCGCGGGCAAAAGCCAGTAAATAAATAAATAAATACAGAGTTTGCTGTATGGCTATTAATAATATGTATTGTGTGTGTGTACCTATATGTATCGCGTCGTTTGTGGCCTGGTACTTGAAAAGAATAGCCCCACTGCATCTCTCCCCGTGCATGTCGTGAAAGGCGACTAAGGAATATGGACAAAATGCCGCGCTAAAGGGAGACAGGATAGCCACCTCTCAACATGGCACGGTACTTAAGCCGAGCCACGCAGCGGGTGGTTATTCATACTTGCTGTATTGATAGGTTATCTTGTCCGAATACTGTGCGAGATGTGGTGGTCGGTGTTGCGCTGTAATTAAACCGAGCTCTTGCAGCACAATAACGATTACTCTGCTTACCCAGATTGTCGGAATACAGGGTGTATTATTAGATAGTTTGCTTCAGTTGCTCGGTTTTCTCGCCTTGTTTTCCTTCACCGGAGTGACGCATGTACGCAGGAAAATTCTAGAACATTCTAAAACCCTAATACATGCACACCCACACAATAGTTGACAGACAATTTGCTATTACAATTTCGTTTTTACAGTTATTGTTAATGAATTTTTATTCTGGCAATTAATTTAATAGGTTTTTTTACAGTTATACTGATTGTGATTACAAACTTGATGACCGTGTTTGAATTATCTTCTGAATGTACTGTACCTAGTTTAGTTATATTGTCGATGACCTCTGACGGGATTTCTGTTCCATTGAAGTTTCTTGTCAGTTCTTCTTCGCTGTGATAATCGAACTCACTGGCGGAATGTTACAATGTAAATTGATTTTGTCAGCCTCGATAGCTCAGTGGTCCAGACAGTCGACTGTCGCTATTGATTGTTAAGCAACGCTGGGCGCGGTCAGTACTTGGATGGGTGACCGCTCGACCGTTGGAGGCTGACCGTGGTTCGGATTCCACGTAAAACTGTAGGTCTCTTCCCTTCTTACCTCACTAGGTGGTAGGGTTCAACCCGCCCGGGTTGGTACCACCGCACTGAATGAAACGACGGTCGAAACGGCTATGTACATAGTTTGTGTTTTCCGTCCAGTTCAGTGTAGCCGGCACGACCGAAGGGAAGCACTGTCATGGCACCTAGTTCACCCGGTGTTATGGGCTGACATCACGGATGTTGTAGGTGATGTAGCCAACCGTGTCAGTTTGCATTAAAAAAATGACAAATCTGAGCGCAGTGTACTGCCAATAGTTGCTAAATAAACAATAAACAAAGTAAATGCACAGGATATCGACCTATAGTACTGTAGCCAGATGTTTGTAACGTGATAAGCACAACAGCTCTCCAGAGATCGAGATCTCGTAAGCGATATCTGTAGCTCGATTCCAAGTTAGGCACGATCCTAACGTCATATCACGTGAACGTTGCATGCTTTTACGTGCGTGTCACGTGCGAGTCTACCGGGATTCGTGAACAACTCGACGCGCTAACTCATCTAAAAACTCGCCGATATTAAGCAATAGCCGTGTCGAGTGCATTGCCTATTGCTTTCTGATAAAACGAAACTAATATAAATTACTTTTCCTAATTATTGTTGTTGAATTGACTTGATATATTTAAGTATCAAATTGACGATGGCACTATACACCAGATATAGCTAATGTAAATAGGCAGAGTGGTCAGATTCTTCAGTATTCATGTTTATGCTGTAAATATTAATGCTCTTGTGAGCGGTAGTATGGGTTTATTATTTGTAAGTTACTATAATATAATACTTATAAGGTACTAACGAAACATTGTGACTTGCGAAGTTTGTTTTTCAGTTCTTCTTCGCATTGAATTTAGAACTGGCGGAATTTTCGACATATCCAAGCGTAGGTTACGTACCTATGGATAAAATTATACAATAAACAATAAACAACAATTAAAAATAAAAAGCAATGTTATAGTGCCACCAGGAAGTTATGATGCGTGAGAAATATGCGCAACTGTCTACATTCTTAAGGGACGTGAACTTTCGGTCGAAAGTTTGTCGATAAATTGTATGACCTAATAACTTAATTATCGACAAACTTTCGATCGAAAGTTCAAGTGCCTACTTAGGAATGCAGACAGTTGCGCATATTTCCCACGCATCATAACTTCCTGGTGGCACTATACATTACAATTCGACCGGCGTCGTCGCCCCAGCGGTACCCAGCACACTGGCTGCGATGCCCTTCTGAATTTCGCGGCTAATTCGCCGTACAGTTCCCCCAAAACTTAAATGTCGCTCGACCTACCTGCGTGAATTCAACGAATTTTAGGTCATCACTCGTAGATCATAGGTTAGATATTTGCTTCACTGCATATGCGCGAACCCAAGATGCGAGCGACATTAAAATCTACCCTATGTTCTATGCGAATTATGACCTAAAATTCTTTGACTGCGCAGGTAGGTCTAGCGGCATTTTAGTTTTGAGAGTTGTAGCAGTGATGAGATGAGCCTTGGCACGTGGGTCACCAGACTTGTCAACAAGCATATCGCCCAGCTTGCCGACGAACTCTTTTCATTTGGTACCCACGCACCGAGGGTCTCGACGGCGAACGCTACGAAAACATAGGTATTATTGGCAACGCAGCCGTATTTACGCCGCTAGTTGGCGCCGGCTTTCTGTTTAGTTGAAATCGAGCGAGTTTTTGGGTTTGTACTGGTGTAAGTTGTTGCATAAAGCTCAGTTTTGGAGCGATGTTATGTTACACTCCAGACACTTGGCGAATGAGAGCTAGGCCGAAAAAAGTGTAAGACTTCGACCGTCACGACACATTTGCTGTAGATTGTGTGTTTGTGTGTTTACAAGCGTATGTCTATCTATGTATAGGTATATTACTGCAGCATAGAGCCATTTTTTTATTTTTCATTTAATTAGGTTACGTTAAACAACAACGAAATGGTAGAAGTAATAGAAATAACAACAAGTAAAGAGTAGAAGTAAATAGAAATAACAAGAAGTAAATTAGTTAGAGCACTTTCCATCATTTCAAGACGAGAAATCTGATGGGTTGGGGTTAAAAATAAATTTTCACCAAATAATCAAATAAATGTAATTAATAAAAGACTCTTCGCATTAGTTAGTGTAAATTGAAAAATGCGGACGAAGGCGCTTGCAAAATACGTTTACATATTTATATTTTTAATTAAATTCGAAATAGTCCCCGGGGGAACGCGCGGTGTCACCGTAAAGATCCGTCCGCAGGGGACCGTGTCTAATTGTATGAGGTAATTTGTGTTGGTGTAACGTCTAGGCTTGCTGAGTCGCGGGGGTGGGGGGTGGGCGGGGGGGGGGGGGGGGGAGGTGACGACTGAACGTTCTTTACGACGAACGGAAGAAAGCACGAACTAGTCTATTCCAAGTTTGGCGCGAACGTGTGTGAACTTTGTAGTATAATAATTTATTATGTGTTTTGATTTTTGCTATATTAGTTTTATCTGTATTAATAATAATTTTATTATTTTAGACTTTTCCTATAGTAGAATAATTTTATAAGAAATTGTAAAATAGTACGAAACTACTCCATTGGAAATTTTACTTAGACTTTGACTTTGTCAACCATTGAGGGACACAGCCTCGTCAAATTCAAGTGTGACATGTCGTGTGAAGTGTTGTCATTTTCGTTAGCTCAGTGGTGCGGTCGGTTGGCTGTCGGTCTTGGTCATAAGCACACCTGGGCTCTGTCAGTACTTGGATAGCTGACCGCCCGACCGCGGAGGCTGACCGTGGTTCGGATTCCACGTAAAACTGTAGGTCCCTTCCCTTCTTACCTTACTAGGTGGTAAGGTTTAACCCGTTCGGGTTGATACCACCGCACTGAATGAAAGGTCAGTTGAAACAGCTATGTAATTCGTGTTTACCGTCCAGTTTAGTGTAGCCGGCACGACCGAAGGACAGTATGGTCACATTTGACGGGAGATAAGTGGGAGTTTAGATTGCGGCCGGAGGTGGCGAGTACGAGCTGGCTGCTTTGCATAGAAAAAGGTCATAAGTCGGTGTTGTTTCTTAATTTAAAAAAAATTAATGGTAATACAATTTAAAAATCTATAACAATACAGTTCTGTGCTTGTGGTTTAGTTATTTATCAGTGCAATACAAAATTCGTTTTATTCATTCACTTTCGTGTCAGATGAAAAAAAAAATGATTTAACTTAGATTTTTATTACCATTAATTTTTTAAAATTAAAAAACAACACCAACTTTCGACCTTTTTCTATGCAAAGCAGCCAGCTATGGATATCGTCTTAAACGCAAAATGAAAAATTTACACCTGGAGGATTCGTTCGGAAAACCTCATCATCTCGAACACCGGGTGAAAGCCTAAACAAACACACTCTTGTGTGTTTACTATGTACGTACATATTCGAAGAGATTTCTGTTTGCCTGCTTAAGAATTTACCTTAAACTTAGTTTATGTTTGGGCGGCGGGTGGCCGAGTGGTATAAGCGTCGGCTTCTCTTGCGAGAGGTCCCAGGTTCGAACCCGGTCGGCGTGTACCAATGAGTTTTTTTTTACTGAAACATTTCGACAGTTTCGGGTCCTTCAAGAGGGGCGTGAATGGGCCTGTCAGGCCGGCATGGCATTCGTAAGCCCCGCATACGAACGAATGTCCATGGGCGTCGTTAGACACCTTATGGGTGGTTCAGGGCCATATGTCGTGCTGTCAATAAAAAAAAAACAATGTCACAACTCATTCGCGACATATTTTGATCCTTAGGAGCACGGATTTGTCTTGCCGATTGTGAAGATTTTAGTTCAAATTGAACTAACAAAATATCGGATAAACTTCTTACCATAGTAACATTTAAGCCTACTAAAGCATTTAGTTGTTAATTCAAAATTATTTTCAGTTTCAAACATAAGTTGAATGCCTAAGAAATCTCAACCGATTTGCATAATATTTAATTTTCGAATTAAATTCAAACTTTTTAATTTAATTTGTGTTTCAGACTTGGAGTGCTTAGTTTGGATTACGTGGGCGGGAGAGTAGGCCAAAGTTTACACCTTTTCAAGCACGACACAATAATTTATTAATATGGATTTTATATTTTTCACTAGATTGGGACCTCGCTAATCCGACAAATGTTTTAAAGCGAAACTTGCTCTCTGCTCTCTGTGGTCCGGACATTTTAGGACTTTTTTTTCAAATTTCTTTAAATTTCAAATTTCTTTATTAATATATAAATTTGACAATTAATTGAACACAATTCTTGTTATAAATTTATTATTGTATTTTTATTATTAATTTATGGATTAGTATAGTATAGTATTAGTATTATATTTGCATGTAGTATCTATATGTTCTATACATTGTATGTATGTTTATGCTGTTTGTATATTTATGTATTGTAATAATAGGTATGTATGTTACATGTAGGTATAGTCATCATAAAAAATAAAACACATATTTTTCCTCCTTTCGCTTGCACTACCCATACTTCTTTCTCTGTATTTTATTCCTCGTCACCCAAAGGGTGACTGGAAGAAATCACTTGCAGTTATAAGTCCGCCTTTGCGCACTCCTGTATTTTTATTTCTACTCGTGTACTGTTCTTCTTTCCATTGTGTGCAATGAAGAGTTACTATTCTATTCTAAAATATACATGTTGTCTAGTAAGAACTATTACCAGGCCTCACGCACTCTATGTACTTGCGCGCGCTAACTACCTACCGCCCGAGGGGCCGCCGGCGGTCTTTTTCAGTAGAAATTCGTCTGCCGCGCGAAGTATACATAGACGCTCGCCCACGCAAGTGCGCGCAGCTGCAAAGCAATAACCACTTTACACTTGATCATTAAGGTACATTTTCGCACGCAGCGATTGGCGTTGTAAAAGGGTAGGCTATTAAAGCCCGAAGGTAGGAACATTTTCTATGGAGTGATTTATCTGTTACGAAGTAACTATTAAGTAATCTGTGCTATTACGACGAACTAATTGTTATAAATGCATACATCTACCTAACTGAACTAAAGGTATATATGTGTTTGCGTGTATGTCTGTGTGTGTGTGAGAGAGAGAGAGGGTGGGTGTGTGTTTGTAAGCGGTGAAATAAAAGTGAACCTATCAAGCAATGTTTACCAGTGCTCTCTTAATATCGCATAAACTTAGGTGTCTAAAGGTGTGCGAGTGATATACAGTATCCAGTGCAAACGATAATATGAGTTTTATGTGCGGACTTTTTCCTTTTTCCACCATCGTTCCCCTAAAATAAATTCCACCGTGTAATCAGTTTTTCAGTTTTCGGTAATTAAAAAGTCAAAAATAATTTCCGTTTACTTAAAGGAGTCGGGAGACCGCTAAGTAAACTCCCGCGCAGCTGTGAATTTTTATATGTTATTTACTTAGCGGTCCCCCGACTCCTTTAAGTAAACGGAAATTATTTTTGACTTTTTAAGGGTCGGGGGTTTTTTAAATTTGTAATTTAACTTTTATTTCAAGCTTTTTAAAAAAAAGCACATGAAAATCGGTCCACTTTTTAAGATAATTATTTTTTTTATTACTTAATTACTTGATTACTTGATAACAAATATAGCTAAGAACCATCCCGATTAAACAAGCCTCCTAATAAAAAAAACCGCATCCAAATCGGTCCATCCGTTTGGGAGCTACGATGCCACAGACAGACACACACACTCACACACACACACGTCAAACTTATAACACCCCTCCGTTTTTTTCGTCGGGGGTTAAAAAATCACCCCGTTTAGAGTTTCGGGTTCAAATACTTTAGTTCGGTGATTAAAGGACACGGCCTATAATTAAGGCCTAGACGAGGCTGATGTCACTGCGAAGGGTTCCGTTAATATAATTTGACGAGACCCTAAGTGCTGTTATTATATCAATAGAGATTAGAGAAACTACAGACTGGATGGGCATTGTGCCCAACTAGTCTGTAGTTTCTCTAATCTATTTAGAAATATGTAGATTGTTTTTTGTTCGGGTTTAATATTTTATCGTATTTAAATTTTAGTACATACTAGCTGTGCCCGCGGCTCCGCCCGCTCTCATATTTGACTTCTCTGCTAACCTCGTAAGCCATTTAGCGTGATAGTAAGTAGCCTATAGTGATGGGAAGAATCAAGCTATCCGTAGATTTTTTTTTATTAAAATCGGTGCAGTGGTTCTCGAGTTATAAGCGGACAGACAGACATACATACATACATACAGAAAGCAGACGTTGGATTTTATTAAAGGTAAGGAGGAAGGACTAGTAGCGTCCGCGGCTCAACTCGTGTAAAAGTTAGAAGTGGCAGCAATCTAACTTAGATTTTCTCAGATTTTTGTTACACCCGAACCGACTGCTTAGCGTTTATTTAAAATAGCTTTTGCTCGCGGCTTCGCTCGTGTGAAATTCGTATTTGAAAAGAAGAAAGTAAGTAAGAAAGAAGGCCGAGCTGCGTTCCTACGTTACCTTTATTTCGGCGCGCGGAACAATTCGGTTTGTATGAGATTCACATCTTAGCATAACCGGAACTGAATTTTATTTAGCCTATCCTGTGTCACTTTAATTAAATGTGCTTGTACTAATTTTCATCGAATTCAGATGATCGGTTTAACAGTTATGGAGGCATACAGAAAATATTTCTAAAAATCGTCAATTTAGCTTTAGTATCATACATAGAGTCTACAAACGCAGTATCTCATAAAACAAAGTAACTTACTCCATGATCATCCCGTACAGATTTATTATTAGTATTGATAATGGCGTAATAGTTAGACCTATAATCGTCCATAAGTCTCAGTCCAAGATGGATAATCTCGTCATCGACCCTAGAAATGAAATGACTGAAAATATTCTAAAGGTCGACAAAGATGAAGTGATACGTTCCTTATAGCCGTGAACAAGTCACAGAGCGATTGAACTTCGCCGCCTGTGAACTCGAATATTGAGACTTCAGATTATGACGCAGTGACCAAGAACTAAAGAGCGTTCCACGTAACTTGTCCCTCTAAGTAAGCCATTTCAATCTCTATTGCTGAACGCTTAAGGATTACCGCTTGGGACAAGTTACGTGAAACAGATTATAGGCAGTCAACAGCGTGTGGCTGAAAGCAAAGTCTGGAAAACACAAACAAAACAACATACCAACAACAACAACAACGAGTGTTTCCGAAAATATGCGTTCAGTAAAAAAAAAAACATGACCGCACCATGTGAATCACCAACATGAATCACGAATCCTTGAATCATGAGACTGGCCAAAATGTCTCAAAAAGGCAATCGCCAAATCAAATAATCACCAAATGTTCGCGAACTCTCGTAGTAGTAGACTTAGGAAATATGTCACCCAGACTATAAAGTTAAGGTAAAATTTATTTTGAAGCGAAAAAGTTGCCGACAACTTTATTTTTCGTACCTGTGTGAATTCTACATACGAGAATAATTTAAACATTCAAATGTCCGAGCAGCGCAACCGCAGACTTGCACGGTGTAAAACTGAGCCTTTCCACTTTTACTGCCGGATACAGATATTATGTTTACGGTTCGCTAGAGTTTGTGCTTCACTAGAGTTTGTGCTTCACTAGTATTTGTGTAGTACAGCTGAAGAGAGCAACGTATGTGACACTATTTTGTAGTCGGGTGTAAGACTCTGGTAGCTTAGTGGTTTTTCCTAACCTGTAAACAAAGACATGGTGACGAAAAGTGAGCCCATTCATCTTGTTGACTATAACATAAAAAGGTGCGCCAATAAATTAGACGACGACCGCTTTTTTGTCCGCCTTCTCGCTGGTGTGGTGCCTCGTTGAGCGTGTTTTCGCGAGGAGTGGCGTTATTGGCTGTGTCTGATCTTCCGACAGACATTTTGGCACAGCCACCCGTGAGATCTCTATAGAACAATATCAAATAAACAATTAACTGTATGCGTGAAATTTTAAATGTAAACGTGTCAATTTAGCGAGATCGTGTTTGCGCAAAAAATACCTCTCTCAAGAAGCTACATACGTTTCAAAATGGTGTCTTTCGAAGTAACGATGTCTTTAAAAAAACTAATGAATAAAAATTAATATTACCAATTTTGCCGATCTGATCCATCGCAATTTGATTGAACGTTCGGAGTTTAGGGAGCGGAGGTCCCTCATTAGCGAAGTGGGGGTGTAGATTATATTGTTTTAAGCTAAATTCGGCCATATCACCTGTCAAACTATTGGCAGGCGGTCGTGCAGACTGTCAATATTATATTGACACGATATCGCAGGCGGCCGTGCAGACTGTCAATATTATATTGACGCGATATCGCAGGCGGCCGTGCAGACTATCAATATTATATTGACACGATATTCCAGACGGCCCGTGCAGACTGCCAATATTATATTGACACGATATCGCAGGCGGCCGTGCAGACTGTCAATATTATATTGACGCGATATCGCAGGCGGCCGTGCAGACTATCAATATTATATTGACACGATATTCCAGACGGCCCGTGCAGACTGCCAATATTATATTGACACGATATCCCAGGCGGCCGTGCAGACTGTCAATATTATATTGACACGACATCATCATCATTGACTTGAAGAAGCAACCGAACTGGCAAGTCGTCCGGACTATCACAGAGCTCCTCTCCATGCCCAGGGTGCGCATCGAGGCGTGGGGGGGGGGTGGGGGGTGCCATAAGTGCCAACAGTTCCGTCACAGCATATATGTATAACCCCTCCTTTTAGCGTCGCTGCAGTCAGGTATTAAGCCTCCTCTTCCACTCATAGTGACGTCATGTTCTCAGCGGAATGGGAAGCGGAGACAGGGGCGCCGCATGCCCGTTTCTCTTTAGGCCGTTTCCTCTTTGCTAGAGCGGGATGGAATTGCCACAAGGCGCTTACGATAAAACAAAGCGATAAAACAAAGCGATTTATTTTAATAAGTATGAAACATTTTAACTTTGTGAATTTTTTAAATTACGGTTCACTAAAGAATATAAAATTGTATTTGGAGAAAAAATATAAAAAATGTACATTAATTCTTTATATTTTTACAATAGAAATTGCTGCAATAATAGAGGAATATTTGGATTTTATTTTTCTATTGAGCGAAGTTAATAAATTAGCTGTTTCAACGTTTTGGTTCACTAAAGAGAATCCTGTAGATTGAAAACCTAGAACAGTCCTTATACTTATCTTTAACTTTACCTATGTCTGCATCAATCCTACGCTACAGATGACCCGAGTGGTAGAGGCTTAAGAGGATTCATATGGCAACACAAAAATTCGAGTCGGCGGCACCGAGCAATCGAGCGCAGTGCGCGCGTTTATATGGTGAATTTTGTATTTTTTGTTTGTTTAAAAATTATCAGGATTTGTTTTTTTTTTTCAAAGAATGCTGCTTTAGTGTCTAGAAAATTAAATTCTCTATACAATGACGTAGGTAAATTTTATTCCAAAATAATTATCCAGTATGGACCTAGCTCGACATAAGAAATTAAAATAGAGTCACATTCAGAAATTTTTTTCACCATGAAAAAATACTGTAAATTTAAAAAGCCTGCTTCAGTGTTACATATTGTCTAGTTTAAAAAAAAATATTTTCATATTATGTAATTCATAGACCTAAATTTTTGTTTTAAATTTTACGATTTTCGTTGTTTTGCCATGTGAATCCTCTTAACACTCGCATACACTACACCTCGCAGTTTTTAAGTTCGGTGTGGCGAGATATTCGTGCCGGACTATAGTTTGCGAACTGTTAATTAAATCCGACGTGGGCTGTCCGGAATTTTTAGCAACAAAGTGAATATAATCATTAGCACTTGGCGGCTTTTGTAAATATCGGCTTTCGCATTATTTGAAAGAAGAGGAGGGGAGGGAAAAGTTTAAAATATTAAGCATAATTTTAATATGTAATTAATACATAAATTAATACGTTACAGATTTTTTTTTATGGAAACTGACACGGTTGGCTACATAACCTACAACATCCGTGATGTCAGCCCATAACACCGGATGCACTTAGTGCCACGTCAGTGCTTCCCTTCGGTCGTGCCGGCTACACTGAACTGGACGGAAAACACAAACTATTTACATAGCCGTTTCGACCGACCTTTCATTCAGTGCGGTGGTACCAACCCGAGCGGGATAAACCCTACCACCTAGTAATATAAGAAGGGTGTCATATCCCTTAGTCGCCTTTTACGACATACACGGGGAGAGATGCAGTGGGGCTATTCTTTTAAAGTACCGGCCCAACACGGTACAATACCCTACCCTATACGGTACGTACACTTATATGAAATGTAGATATTATTTGTTTTTATTTATGGAATTTCATTCAGTGTGCTGGTAGCAATCCGAGCAGGGTTTATTCTTAGACTTAATCGAATAATTAGTAATAATGAAAAATGGGAAACCGGCCAAGTGCGAGTCGACTCGCGCACCGAGTTCAGTATCGCCATGTCATGGCCAGCGCCACTCACGCCATCTATGGAGAGTTTATGAAATGCTTCATATGAGTTCAAATTCATGATTAGTCAAAGTGCTTCATACTATTTTCGGTAGATGGCGATACACTTTTTAGTTTTTAGTTTCTTCTATGGGAAGCCCCGTAATTTTTTTACTTTTTCTTATTTTTATTATTCGTTGATAAATCGGCCATAATAATACATATTTTGTGAATATTTTAACGGGCTACCTATTACGGTTCGAGAGATACAGCCCTCGGACAGACGGACGGACAGACAGACAGACAGACGGCGGCGTAGGCTTAGTAATAGGGTCCCGTACTACGGGACTTGGTACCCAGATTCCATAAAAAAAAAAATAATAATAAAAATTAAAAAAACATTCTTCAATCCTAGTGGATACGGCAAATGTTAAGACGGAGTTATTTCGCTCGAAGTGCGCAGTGAAAAATGTCAGTAGAGATTTAGGCTGACAAGTTCAGAGAGCGGATTCAGAAGGAAACGTATAAAGAGACAACAATGCAGATACTCTGAGCTCGTGGGCTGGAAAAGCAAGATAATACTTATGAAAAAAATCTGTTAAGTGCGAGTT
Source organism: Nematopogon swammerdamellus (assembly GCA_946902875.1). Lineage (NCBI taxonomy): Eukaryota > Metazoa > Arthropoda > Insecta > Lepidoptera > Adelidae > Nematopogon > Nematopogon swammerdamellus. The sequence goes on along the minus strand of OX336354.1, from coordinate 18,098,746 downwards.
TTACTCGCGCACGGAGGTTTCCTTATCTATCCGCTATTATCCGCCTATCTTTGGTCTTTCAACAATGCAATGTATAATAGCCTATGGCGCCATATATTATACAATAGATTTTTCGGATGTTTGTTGTATGCCCCCCTTAATTTTTAACATTTTCTTATTTTTCTTATTTGTTGTTATATCCGCCATAGTAACACATATTCTGTGAAAATATCAACCGGCTACCTATTACGGTTCAAGAGATACAGCCCTCGGTCAGACGGACGGACGGACGGACGGACGGCGGAGGCTTAGTAATACTTCCGTACGGGATACGGAAACCAAAAAATAAGCTTATACCATTGAGATATATTATAGAGGATGCGTTACTAAGACTAAGTTACAAAGTACAGTTCCCCGCAGCAAATAATGCGGTCGAAACCTTCCGAGATCGTATATTAATCGAATCTCAAACATCCAAAAGTTGACTGTAAGAAATCTCTGTAAGGGATGTGTGTGTATGTCGTAAAAGGCGACTAAGGGATATGACTCCCTTCTTGTATTACTAGATGGTAGGGTTTTAACTCGCCCGGGTTGGTACCACCGCACTGAATGAGAGGTCGGTCGAAACGGCTATGTAAATAGTTTGTGTTTTCCGTGGCATGACCGAAGGGAAGCGCTGACGTGGCACCTAGTTCACCCGGTGTTATGGGCTGACATCACGGATGTTGTAGGTGATTTAGCCAACCGTGTCAGTTTCCATAAAAAAAAGGATAAGTCCGCCGCGCACGTTATGTAAATATTTTAATGTACTTGTTACTGTTTTAATGTTTACTGGAGATATAAAGCATTTTCTATCTATCTGTCTATCTAACGTACACAAGAGTATTATACAAATTATTTTCAATATATTTTCTAGACGGACGGGCGGCAGAGGCATCTGTAATGCGTATTAGAAACTATTCATATTGCGTAGTAAATCATTGGCTTATTTCCCAGGAGAGACAGACGCGCCATCTTTCGGTGTTACACCGAAACACGGTTACACGAAACATTTTCATTTTCGTTCATTTTGGATTCCATGCCGATTTCTGTTATTTATTTATTAACTTTCTTTGTTATGTATTTTTGACGTGAATTTGATGAACGTCTTTGGATTCGTGTATAGGGGGGGGGGGGGGGGGGGGGGGTCAACTAAGAAAAAATAAGTTGTACTGTAATAAATGTACCGACAAGAAAAAAAATTGTCAAAAAAAATAATTTACTTACAAATCTCACAAATTTATTCAAAAATATCTGGTCTCTAAGTTTTTTATTTTGGCTATAAAATATAAATATCAAATCCACGCAATAAATTTGACGGCTACATGCGGACTCCTCCGATTTTTTTTTTATCAGAATCGTGTGGGCTCGGTACTTAAAAAGAATAGCCCCACTGCATTTCTCCCCGTGCATGTCGTGAAAGGCGACTAAGGAATAAGGGCAAGATGTCGTGCATAGCCACCTCTCACCTTGACTCGGTCCTTCCAGCGAGTCATGCAGCAGGTGGGTCTTCTCGCCTTACTTGCTGCTTGATAGTTATGTGTCCTAATACATTGCTAAATGTGGTGGTTGGTGTTGTGCTGTAATTTAAAATAGTACAGAGGTGTGCAGAGTTCAGCACAACACCGACTACTCTGCTTACCCCGATTGTCGGGATACAGCGTGTGGTATGTATGTATGTACATATTTATTGTCTTTATTATTTATTAACTTTTAGTTAATGTTTTCATACTTAGGTACGATAATAATAGATAAGTGTCTCTCGCTGAGTGGTTGGGTCAAGGGCCAGATCCAGAAGGCAGCCCTGCTCGACACTGCACGCATCGTCCGGAGGTTCCTCTCTTTGGGACCCGACCATCGGTAGCTTGGGCTCGCCCCGCCGCCGGTGGTGGAAACTCCATTTGTTTTTGTATTAATTTTAGATTTTAAGTTTGTAAATATTATGTAAAATTAATATAAAAAAAAATGTGTAAATAAATGATAAGTGTTAAGAGTATGTGGCTTTAGTTTTAGCTATTTTTTGTCCGCGACTTCGCCCGCGGTAGACTCGGTTTAATAGCAAATATCATAAACGATCGCTTCTCTTATATTCTCTATGTCTCCCGTCCATACTATACTTTCTTTGATACTACTCAGCCCTAAGGGTATTTAGCGTGATGGTATTATAGTGAGCCTCAAGAACTAATCTTTCCATTGGTGCACACCGCATCAAAATCTGTCCAGTGATTCCGGAGTTTAATTCAAACATACATACATACAGTCAGACATTCCCTTTTATAAGAAGTTGAGAAGAGATAGAGATAGAGATAGAGATAGAGATAGAGATAGAGATAGAGATAGAGATAGAGATAGAGATAGAGATAGAGATAGAGATAGAGATAGAGATAGAAATAGAGATAGATATAGATACATAGATAGAGATATAGATATAGATAGAGATAGAGATAGAGACGATAGAGATAGAGATAAAGAAAATATGCTCTCCACTCCGACCAACTAAACTGACCAACTAGTTGTGCAGAATGGAACTCGATGAAGACGTCTATTCCAATCAAACCAAACTGTATTTAAGCTAAGAAATAAACTAAAAAACTGCAACGACCTGGAGGACACCCGTCACGTCGTCCGGTCAGATGTCAACTGGCTGGCATGACTGAGTTGACATCTGACTGGACGACGACGTGTCGGGTGTCCTCCGCGAGTCCTGACGATGTACCCAGAGTGAGGGACGAAACGTCAACAATTTTATTGTAAGTCGCTTTGAGTAATATACCACGTAACCGAAAACCATTACGATAACGTGTCTATTTCACCATTATACCTGAGTATGAAAACATCAGCGCAAACGCGAATGGCCTTCTGATAAACACTTCTAAGACAAATTGCGTAAAATTTAGTATCTTACAAAACCATAACGCCCAGAATCTGTTCCTAGAACATCAAAATGAAATAATAAATTTCGCAACGCAAAAAATTTTTTTAGGATTCACAATAGACCAAAATTTAAGATTTAACATTCACATCGACAATACATGCGAAAAATTATCCAAAGCATGCTATTGTCTCAGAACTCTCTCAAAATCCTGCAACCTGAACACTCTCACCAACGCTTACTATGGGTACTTCTACTCTATACTTACCTATGGGATAGAATTCTGGGGCACCTCAGGGGAGGTCGTGAGAGTGTTTAGACTACAGAAGACAGCAATACGAATAATATCAAAAGAATCATGGGATACCCACTGCACACCACTATTCCAAAAACTAAAAATGCTCACCATATACGACCTATATATATAAAGAAAGCTGCGTTGCTTGTGCGAAAAAATCCATCACATTTTGAAGACAAAAAAAAACATAAATATGACACCAGATTTAGAGATAACATAGAACAAATTGCACACAACACTACAAAATACGAGTATCAGAAAAGCCTACAATTTAATAGTACAAACATTTAAACATACAAAGAAAAAAACATACACACAATTTAGCACCCGACTACATAATTGGCTCGTAGAAAAAACCTTCTACGACCTAAAATATTTCAACATAGTAGTCTAGAGCCATTGTGTGGTTGGAATGACGACGAGGAACATTATATAGGTGGTTGTAGGCAAAAGCTAAAGTTTGTAAAACTGTATTGCTGTAAGTACATGCCTAATTATGTATCCAATAAATGATTTGAATTTGAATTTGAATCAACTAAGTAAATATTGATAAATAATAAATAACAAAAAAATTCCCCCTGACTGAGCCATTCTTACCGGATTACATAAAAAAAACCGTCCAAGTGCAAGTCGAACTCGCGCACCGAGGGTTCCGTATCGCCATGTCATGGTCAGCGCCACTCACGCCATCTATGGCGTGTTTACGAAATGCTTCATATTAGTTAAAATTCATGATTAGTTTAAATGCTTCATACTCTTTTCGGTAGATGGCGCGCATATACTTTTTAGTTTTTTCTATGGGAACCCCGTGATTTTTTTATTTTTTCTTATTTTTATTATTTGTTGTTATATCGGCCATAATAACACATACTCTGTGAAAATTTCAATGGGCTACCTATTACGGTTCAAGAGATACAGCCCTCGGACAGACAGACGGCGTAGGATTCGTAATACGGTCCCGTACCGGATACGGAACCCTAAAAACGAAGCAACATTAAAGCAAAATTTATAGTGTGTTCGATTAAAATGTAATGGATGTAATTTTAAAAATAAACAATTTGAATTTTGATTTCTAAAGCAAGGATAGGTAAAGAAAACAATTCAAAGTGCTTCGTTAGAAATTTCGCACCTTTTCCCGATTACAGTGGATAGAAAAAACATTAGTTTTCCCCTCTGAATATTTTTGGTTAAGCGCACACCCTATCCACGTATGAATATGGTAATCTTTTAAGGCAAAGTTTTTACACGTTCTTGTAAATTTTATTATAGGGCGCACATCCCCTAGGACGCGGGCGACTTTCTGCATTATTGGTTATCTTATAGAAAAATAATAATATATTTTTTTAAATAATAGGCAAATATTTGTATTTTAGGATAATGTATAAAACAATAGTTAATTTATTTTTTGTATTTAATTAATTTTTTTTTAGCCAAAAAGGTATATATTTGAAAAGACAACTAAAAATACAAGTATACACTAATACACTAAAACTAAAACTAATCTAAAATAAACTTTATTTTAATAATATTATTCACCATTTATAAATTAAAATTATTAAATAAACTATAACTACCTATGAAATAAAATTAATATTCAGAAAACCTACAAAAAATATATTTCTGAAAAGTCCGCCGAAAACAATTATATTTATATTCTTATTTATTTACCACAAGCGATACAAAAATGTAGGTTTAAAAAAAATTTTCTTTATTTAATCTCATCACCCAACGGTTGACTGGAAGAAAACTGGAAGATCCTTTATATTCAACCAAGATGGCGATGTAACCAGTTTTATTTACTTTTCTCTCCTATTTAAAATCATTAATCTGAAGTAAATAACTAGTATTTAGCTTTGAATTGATAATTTGCTACATGCTTTCATTGACATTTCACAAGTGAGCTAAGTTAAGTGTTCAGTTGGCGAAAGATTCTCACCGGTTCATTGAGTCGGCAGAAGATGGCTTCCAAAGATCGGCGTCTCACATTCACCTGCACGAAACCTAGCTGTGTCAAATGCAACAACGAGATATTTGACCAAGAATCACTGGCTTGTGTAAACTGTGCGAAACTGTATCATCCTGTCTGCGTGGGATTGACCGACCGCCTCTTCCGGAAAGTACGTAACTCGGGCAAGGGCAAAGTATGGCAGGGCCCTTGTTGTTACGGATCGCCACTACCGCAGCGCGAATCGTCAGAAACTGGCCCGGGCAACGAGTCATCAGTAGTTCAAGCTGTAGGTACTACGACGACACCTGCGACTGTGTCGCCGATATCAATCAGTGGCATTCAACATACTACTTCAGCGGCCCGCATCTTGCCGGGAGTTCTGTCGCCGCCACTGCAACCAGCGTCGGCGCCGCCACCCCACCCGCCGTCGTTCTCGATGGAAGAGAGTGCAAATGCCACTGTCGATGATGTACCACGGAAATACTACGATCTCATAAAATGCGAAATTGAAAAGTTAGGGATCCAGCAGCATGCATCGGTGGAAGAATTAAAGAGTGAATTGCTCAACAAATTGGAAACAAATAACTCAGCACAAGAAGCAAAAATCGAACAATTGACTAGAGCAGTAAATGAGTACAAAATAACATGCGGAGGGAATACAATACCACAGCAGGTCACTTATGGAGACAGTAATGCTGACGACGGCCCCTCCATATGCGCTGCCTTCCTGCAGTACTTCCAGACCGTTTACAGAACTGATCCCGAAACTGCTACCTCGCTTGAGTCAGCTCTCACATCCACCTCGTCTGACAGTCCGGCGTCCTCGTGTTGTTTGAGTCCTCACCTCTCCATCTGCTCGATCGACTTCAGTTGCTCACTCGTATTAAGATATTTGAAGGCTCTAGACCGAAATAAAGGATCTGGCAGTGATAACTTACCTCCCGATTTTGTAGTAAAATGTGCTGAATATCTCGCACAACCTTTGTCAATATTGTTCGAAAGATCACTATGCGAGGGAATCTTCCCCGACAAATGGAAGGAGGCCTTCATAGTCCCAGTTCACAAAAGCGGGCCGAAACATGCCGTCGAGAACTACAGACCGGTATCAATACTGTCGGTACTCAGTAAATTGTTCGAAAAAATTGTGTACGATCAAGTCTACTCACTTATATCAAATAGCATAACGACGTCACAACATGGCTTTATGCGCGGCCGGTCTGTTGTCTCAAACCTCGCGGTGTTTATGAACTACGTGGCTGGAACTATGGACCAGAGAGTCCAGGTGGACGCCGTGTACACCGATTATTCCAAATGTTTCGATCGGATAAGACATGATATCCTCATACGGAAGCTTGGAGAGCTCGGTGTGCACGGCGACCTCTTGAGATGGTTTGAGTCCTACGTCAGAAATCGCACGCAGGCTGTCCGGATAGGCTCGTACACGTCTGATTTTGTAAAAATCCCATCCGGAGTTCCTCAGGGCTCGCACTTGGGACCACTTCTGTTTAACAGTTATATTTACGACATTATTCTCTGTTTCAAGTACGTAATATTTTTACTATACGCAGACGATATGAAGATATGTCTGGGCATAAAAGACGAGAACGACAGTCTGAATTTTCAAGAAGACTTGAATAGATTGTCAAACTATTGTAAAATTAATTATTTAGATGTAAATGTAAAAAAGTGCCACCTTATTACCTTCACCAGGAATAAAAATGTTCTACAATTCATTTATAAGTTGAACGATATCCCGATACAGCGTGTGACTAGTGTTAGAGACTTGGGGGTGCTCCTGGACTCAAAATTGTTATTTGATAATCATCACGAGCATATCATAAACAAGGCACTGAAGATGCTAGGCTTCATTACTAGAATTACAAAACCATTTAAAAATATTGAAACATTAAAGTATCTTTATTTCGCGTATGTACGCAGTATTTTAGAGTTTGCCTCCCAGATTTGGTCCTCCTCATACGTAACCTATATCTCACGTATAGAAAGAATACAAAACAAATTTTTAAAACATTTAAACTATAGATTAAAACTAACCGTTGCAGACTACGCCGAAGCTAGGTCGTATCACAAACTGCTGTCTTTGGAGAATAGACGAAGCATAACTGATGTCATGTTTCTTCATAATATTATAAACAACAACATACACTGTCCAGAATTGCTGTACGCTCTCAACTTCAGAGTAGCCCCAGCCCGCACCAGAAATTCTAGCCTCTTTGCACCAAATAAGTGCAACACGAATTATGCTAAAAATTCAGTCATAAATAGGTGTATGTCCTTATATAACCATTCATTCTCAGATATTGATTTATTCAATTCAAGTAAATATTCATGCAGGAGGCGTCTTCATGACATGTATGGACTCCCAGCTCAATAGGGCGGAAATTGACCAATTCAATTCAATGAAATTAATAGTCTGTCAGTCCGTCCGTCTGAGAGTGTAGCTATTATAATTAGGAGTGTGAGTGTGTGTGTGTTCTCGTCCGTCCGTCCGTTTTTGAGTAGGATTAGTAGATAGGTAGATTTTTAGATTTTAGTGTGTGTTTGTCCGTCCGTCAGTCTGCTAGGGCAACGTGGTCACATTCGCACAATATGGCGTATGTGTACTACGGCGAAGTGTTAATGAAAATTTAAATTGTAAATTAATTTTTAATACATACATCGTTGTTAGGCTAAGACTTAAAATGTAGCTTAATTTGTTTTTTTTTAATCTATGTAAACTGTTGACAGGTTAAGACTTAGCATGTAATTAATTTTTTTTTGTTATTTTAAGTATGTATACTGTTAGGTATCGCTGTATTAAAGAACCTAAAGGGGGAACACCGAATGGCCATGTATCTTTGCGCATGTAATAGCAGTAGTTGTAAATGTAAATGCTGTAGTGTTTCCTAATAAAGTAAATAAAAAAAATAAAATAAAAAATAAAACAGTCATAAGATAAGTCCGCCTTTGCGCGCTATTGTCCTTGTGTTTCTCTGTGAATTATTATTGTATATTGTTCTTTTGAATATTTTGTTCACGTATTATTTATATTGTTAACGCTTTGGTGGACATTTCTATCTTTCTATCTATCTAAACATGCCCGTGTGGGATGCAAAACCTACACACATAAGCACAACACTGATCACCACGTTTAGCAAAGTATTAAGACAAGACGACTATGAAACAAGGAGCAAAGTGCACCTTACCTACTGAATTACTTGGAAATAGCTTGCCAAGGTGGGAGGTGGATAGTCTGTCGCTCTTTAGCATGGTATCTTGTTCCTATCCCTTAGTCAGGTTTTACGGTATGCACGGGTAGAGATGCAGTGGGGCTATTCTTTTCGAGTATGTGAACCGTGGGCACTGCCGTCAGTACCTACGATGAGAGTTTCTCCATACTGTATGATTGAAAAAATAGAAGGATCTCCTACAAACAGTATAATTCAAGATACGATGCATCTCCTACAAACGATTTCAACGCATAGTGTGGGTTTTACCTTATAAAACAACGCACAATTTTTTTTATTAGAGCTTGCAACTGGGTAGGGTTTTAATATATTTCTACATAACAATTTTTGTCAGCCTCGGTAGCTCAGTGGTGCGGTCGGTTGACTGTCGTTAAGCACACCTGGGCGCGGTCAGTACTTAGATGGGTGACCGCTCGAGCGTTGGAGGCTGACCGTGGTTCGGATTCCACGTAAAACTGTAGGTTCCTTCCTTTCTTACCTTACTAGGTGGTAGGGTTTAACCCGCCCGGGTTGGTACGGTACCAATGGTACCACCGCACTGAATGAAACGTCGGTCGAAACAGCTATGTATATAGTTCGTGTTTTCCATCCAGTTCAGTGTGGCCGACATGAAATGAAGGGAAGCACTGACATGGCACCTAGTTCACCCGGTGTTATGGGCATCATATAATAAATTTTTGGATTTGGTTTTTATCAAAGACAATAATAATAAAAAGTGTATTGGAATCTGTTGTATTATATTTGTACCGAAGTGGACCAATCAATGGGTGGATGCGCGGTACCTAATTGTGGAAGTAGGACCGAAAGGAATGCAGAAAACGTATCGTTTCATTAGTAATAAAGTTTAGATAATGGTTTTATTTTAATAAAGTAGGCGCAAAGTTAACTTGCGCACACCACTGTTTCAATCTACATATTCAAGATCTATGAAGTGAAATGTGAAGAGATCTCACTGAAGCTATGATAACCTATTGTTTATCGAGATAAGTTCTTGTTTTTTGTAACACATAAAAGTAGGTAAGCTGAGGTCATGGAGATTATGTAGTTCACAAAAGTAATAACCTGTTTCTTCTTAATTCTTATTAGTTAATAAATTTAATTAGGCAGTGTCTGCATTTCTTTATTTATACACAATTAGACAATATCAATCTCACACACTTACTGAATAAGACAAAAGGATGAGAGGTTTATTTTTTTTAATGTTATAAATTTTTTTGTGTAACTTAAGACCCACCCCAGAGGAAACTGCCGCGGTAAGAAAAAAAGGTTGCATAAAATGGTAAGACGGCTAGGTGGACAGATGACCTAAAAAAGGTAGCCGGGAGTGGATGGATGAGAAGAGCGGAAGACCGCGTGTGGTGGCGTGCCTTGGGAGAGGCCTATGTCCAGCAGTGGACCGATACAGGCTGATGATGATGATGATGAAATATATACATATGTATTATTATTTTTAAACTGAAACCTGTTGCCTTCTTGTATGCCTTCTTTCAAGAAGGCATAATACTGTAAATTTTTGCATAAAAAGAGATTTAAATATTTAATTGCTTACAGAGTGTGCATTGTGAACTTTCACGTTACGAGTTTTCGCCAGTAATTGGTGTTAGGCATATCCTAATAAAAAAAATAACATAGATTTATGTTTTTTTTCTTTTCCTGCGTACGATTTTCATCGCTTAATCTCTTTTAAAATAAAGTATCTGTGTACATGAACAACGCACACACACTTTCACATTTGCTGAACGTTTTCTTTAGAATCCGATTCGATACGATGAAGAGCCTGTAAGGTTTTGCAAGACATTCCGCAGTTATACTAACTATCATTGCTGAACACATTTCAACATTTCTCGTCAACAAATAAGGCAAGTACACTCACCTGATAAATCTGCTCGCTGCGAATCTAGATTCGATGCTGTTTCGCCAGTCTGCAACAAAAACTCAATTTAAATATGTTGTTAATGGTAATGCTTGTACCGTGTGGGGCCGGTACTTTAAAAGAATAGCCACACTGCATCTCTCCCCGTGCATGTCGTAAAAGGCGACTAAGGGATATGGCTCCCTTCTTATATTACTAGGTGGTAGGGTTTAACCCGCCCGGGTTGGTACCACCGCACTGAATGAAAGGTCGGTCGAAACGGCTATGTAAATAGTTTTGTGTTTTCCATCCAGTTCAGTGTAGCCGGCACGACCGAAGGGAAGGCTGACGTGGCGCCAAGTTCACCCGGTGTTATGGGCTGACATCACGGATGATGTAGGTGATGTAGCCGACCGTGTCAGTTTCCATAAAAAACAAAATTAACCCCAGATCATTAAAGGTTATAATCAAAGATTTTTCAAGGAGAGAAGATGTGTCATGAACGCCGACTCGTATCGGAACCGCTGTCGCCAGTTTCCGATCGCACACAATCACAATTCACACACACGAACGCACGTACACATTCTCACCAGCGATTTTTGCCAATCCAAAGCGTTGCATCCACGGGCGCTCACGTACACATCTATCGTTAATATGGGAAAATCTGCCCATATTGCCGTGTCGCGGACACGCCTCCTTCGCATAACTACTCTCCTTCCAATCTTCACATCACATAAGCTGAGCTGGCTCCACTAGCGAGGATATAAACGCTAATTCTATTCTATTCGGTTCTAGTATATTCTATTTTATACTATTGTATTCTTTTATATTCTACATATTCTATTCTATAAATGTAAATTGTCTGGTTGACTGTACTCGCGTATACAGGAAGTCTCTGTGAATACAGGTCGGTTAACCAAAGCTGGCGCGTGCACAGTACTCACACCAATGCAATTGTGCAAGTGCGAGTGGTAGAGACAGATCGGGCGTATGCAGTGTGACGTCACCCGTGCGCTTACACACAGACACTACGCGATAGTGTTAGTACTTGCCAGCTTTGATTAACAGACCTGTACCTGCAGCGCTTCAGGGACTCATTTTGTACCTAAAAAACTTCTGGAAAAAACGAAGACAATAAAATAAAATAAAATCTCTTCTCAAATTTTTTTCATTTTCTTTCCTCCACATATCTGGGGACAGTGATTTTTAGGTTTCCTTATCCGTACGGGACCCTATTACTGAGCCTACGCCGTCTGTCAGTCTGTCTGTCCGTCTGTCCTACCTGTAAGGGTTAAGATCTTCGGTTAAGATCTTTTGAATCGTATTAGGATAGCCGGTTGAAATTATCACATAATAATATATGTGCTTGTGGATAAACGAACAAAAACAAAATACCCCAAACAAGAAACAAGTTTTTTTAATGTTTTTTGCTTTTTTTTTGCTCTATTGTAACACGATAATACATACGAGCGCCAAACTTTGTGTGATTATAGTGAAAATCCTAAAGTAAAACAACAAATCTCTGTAAGGGATAAGTCCGCCTTTGCACCTTATGTAAATTTTCCAATGTATTTGTTACTGTTTAATGTTTACTGGAGCAATAAAGAATTTTCTATCTATCAATTTATCCTATATTAATATAAATTTCACAGTAATAAATTAAAATTATTAAATAAACTTAAACTACCTATCAAATAAAATAAAAAACTATAACTAAAAACTACTAAAAACTAAAAAACTAACTACTATCTATCTATCTAACAAATAAAAAATTACATAGTGGTACGGAACCCTCGGTGCGCGAGTCCAACTTTCACTTGGCCTGTTTTTTTATAGATTTCTTCGCAAAATATATTTAATTTAACGACTGCCCGATGCGCAGGTATTCACAAAACATCGACAATTTTTATAGTTACATTAATAAACATTCTTAAATATATTATGTACGAGTACAATGAAAATATGACATTTCATTCTATTTAACCTCTTGTTTTATATTTTAATACAAACGTTAATCTAGTGCGTAAACTGAGAAGTGAATGGATATAAAATTCAGCCGTTTATTTTGTCAGTTAATAAATTTCGCCCATAAAGTGTGAAGCGACTCGCGAGATATGATCTATAACCGCTAATATAAAATGGTAATCAAGCGAGACTCGACGGCTCCAACCACAGAACATAAAACGACAAGTTAATAGACTTCACATCACATACGCTCGATCGGTTCGTACTAATATGAGCCAAACGGTTCATCTTGAGTTGACGGTCTGTCAGTCGCACGCTCGCACGATCGACGAGCGCAGGCGCGTCGATCGTAGTTTTTTACAAATATAATGCGTTATAATGCCTACGTGTCCTTTGCGACAATTATTTTAATAGGTTCTTCGAGAGTCATATATGTGAAAACTTAATACAAGCTCCAGGTTTACTTATATGATATTTTTGTAGAATATCTACCGAACTGACATGACACCTAGTTCACAAGGTGTTATAGGCTGACAGGCTGACATCACGGATGTATTAGGTGACGTAGCCAACCGTGTCATTTTCAATAAAAAAAATAAAAAAAATCACCAAAAATAAGATTTTTATACAACTAAAATCCTTTCTACTAGTTTTTGTGTTCTGTGGGCTTAAACACTTCCCGCTGGGAGTCGTGTGAAGTTTTAACCGTATTATTAGTGGTATTAACACTTGCGCCTTCATTAATAAAAACAGTCACTGCATTTAAGTCTTTTGTAGACCGTTTATACATAGATAAATAAAATAATTAAAAAGCCAGTGCTGTGACTATACGAACATTACATGGGAATTGTGAAACGTGATTTTGAAAAAAAAAACTATTAAATTGTCTTATTAAAAAATGTATTGTCTTTATTTAAGTTTTATGGCGGTCCAACATTTTCTTTGTGCGGAAGTGTAATAAGCAATTAAGATTTTTTTTTTACGTTTTTAGTTGTTTTTTGTAAACTTGGGTGACTGTGCCGAGGGACCAATGGCGCAGTCGACAGAGCCAAAAACACCTCTCCTCGCGATACCACGCTCAGTGAGGCGGACTGGACGGATGGGGATTTGCGGACTGTTGCTAGGCTGTCGAGTATCTAGTCTGTTCTACAGGTACTATCATGGACGCTGCTCGGAGGAACTTGCTTCCCTTATTCCTTGCCATCCAACCTATCTTCGCAGCACTCGCCGCAGAGAAACTGAGCATACTTTTGTTGTTGAAATTGGGCTTTTGAGAACCCATCGGTTCTCAAAATCGTTTCTTTGTCGCACCGCTAGGGTGTGGAACTGTCTTCCGGCGACTGTGTTTCCCGAATCCTTTAACCTGGGTGTCTTCAAACGTCGTATCAACGGGCTAGACAGCCTAGCAACAGTCCGCAAATCTGCTGGCATGGCGCCTCACTGAGCGTGTTTTCGCGGGGAGAGGGGTTTTTGGCTCTGTCGACTGTACCATTGGCCCCTCGACACAGCCACCCATGTTGGTTTACATAAAAAAAGTCTGTTAATACGACATTTGAAGACACCCAGGTTAAGGGATACATGGAACACACTCGCCGGAAGAGAGTTCCACGCCTTAGCGGTGCGACAAAGAAACGATTTTGAGAACCGATGGGTTCCGTATATTATGTACCGTGTTTAAACAGTTTTTAACTAATAAATAGTATATTGAAATTAAAAAACAAAATTTACTAACAAACGTCTATTAGTCAATTTACTAATATATATAAAATAAATAGAAAAATATTTTAAGCAAGAGCTATAAACAATTTGCATTAAATAAAAAAACCGGCCAAGTGCGAGTCGAACTCGCGCACCGAGGGTTCCTTATCGCCATGTCATGGTCAGCGCCACTCACGCCATATGTATTAGTTGAAATGCTTCATACTCTTTTCGGTAGACGGCGCACATACAAACATTTAAGTTTCTTGTATGGGGACCCGTGTCAACTTTTACTTTTTCTTATTTGTTGTTATATCGGCCATAATAACACATATTCTGTAAAAATACAGTGGTATCAAAGTTCAGTCATCTATCGTTCGCTCCCTACGGCGTAGCGCTGCTCGTCCGCGAACCGAAAGCCTATTAGGGCTTCTATTCTGTTCTATTGTCTATTTTCATCTGTATTCCTGTGTTTAAAAGTGTAATTTGAACTAATTAAAAACTTTACTCCTAGCTAAATAATTTCTTTCTTTTTAAAAAGACTCCTTCAAATACCGTCCTAACGTCAGTTTCCATAAAAAAAAAAAAAACAAAAAAAATTCAACGGGCCACATAGTACGGTTCAAGAGATACAGCCCTCGGAGAGACGGATAGACAGGCAGACAGACGGAGTAGGGTTAGTCATAGAGTCCCGTACGACGGATACGGAACCCTAAAAAGGAAATAAAATCCCATTCAAATAAGACAAAATGTGCTATAAGAGTAGCTCGTTAAGGCGCCATCACACTGGCCACTCGACACCGCGGCAGTTAACACTGACAAGCAGTTACTTTTATCGCCCGCGCCGTGTGTCGCGCGCGTTATTGACAGCTAAGCGCGTTTCAAATTCACTCTGCGATCAAACGAATTGTGCATAAAAGTGTTTTACTGACGCGAAGAACCGCCGAACTAAGAATAAAGCTACTCGGAGCCACAACGATAAAGGTGGAGTCGCACTGACGGGGCGGCAGCGTTTGTAATTGTTCATACAATAAGGCGGCGGGTGGCCGAGTGGTTTGGGCATCGGCTTCTCATGCGAGAGGTCCGAGGTTCGGATCCGGTCGGCGTGTACCAATGAGTTTTTTAAATAATATACGTGAAATAATTTACGTGCACACCTAACACCTGCTGCTTCACCGTTCGGAACCGGTGTAAAACTGTAGGTCCCATCACTTGTACCTTACTAGGTGGTAGGCTCAAATTGTAGCCGACTGTGTTCGGTAGGTTCCGTAGGTAGGGGCGTTCGATAGAAAAAAATTACGAAAATGCCACTGAATTTACTTATAAAAGCGTATTGGACTCAATTTGACCAAAGCAAGGTTTTGGAATATAATTTAGAAAGAAAGAAAAAAAAATCATTCGTTGATTCTACTACTTATCTGTTTGGTAGTTTTTTACTTTTTTTTTTGTTTCAATCAGTAGTTTTGTAATTTTTCGAGCTTTGCATCCTACGTCAACCCGCAGAAGCAGCGTGGCGTCAGCTTCGGTGCGGCCGGTCGACTGTCGGTCGCGATCATAAGCACACCTGGGCGCAGTCTGTACTTTGATAGGTGACTACTCGACCGTTGGATGCCAACAACCAAAGGGAAGCACTGACATGGCACTTAATTCAGCAAGATGTTGGCCGATTGATACTTTGCGTTATAAGTATACGCCGCGCTGCGACTAAGATTCGTCTATCATTGAATCTTCCAAGGTTGGCTGTAAGAAATGTAAGGGATAAGTCCGAACACTGACATGGCACCTAGTTCACCCGGTTTTATGGGCTGATATATCACGGATGTAGTAGGTGATGTATCCAACCGTGTCACTTTTCATAAAAAATAAAAAATAAATATTTTAGGCGATCCAGCCAACCGTGTCAGTTACTAAGAAAAAGAAAAAGTTCTACATTTAAAAAAGTGTCCTAGAGTGAATAGCCGATATTACCACGACAGCGAGGTCTTAAATAATTTGATCTCGATTTATTCGGAGACACGTTCGCACTCGGGCCGCGCTAGCGACGAAAAATTATTTGTTTTCGTTACATTTTTCTCTATTTTGATATTCAGTTCTGAATAAACATAACTAAATGGACATTAAATACTAAATTTAAATAGATTCTAAAATAATTTGTCATCAAATACATACAATTGAAAATATGCTATAACAAATGTGTTGGGGCACCGCCCATGGATGGGATTTTCTATCTCGTAATGGGCACCGAAGTCGTTGGTGGCTCACGGCAACGCTGCAATTCCGGCTCGCCTGTCCCTGGACGGTTTTTAGTAGGTATTTATGATTTTTTTTAGGTTTAGATTAAAAATTTTAAGATAGTTTAAGATGTTAGTTTAATTTAATAGGATTATTTATTTATATAGCATATAACATTGTATATACCGGGTGTTTTATGTCCCTAGGTCATATAGAAAACCAGGTACTCCTGAGCCTATTTGGAGCAAAAAAGTTGGATGACATTTTGTTCTACGGTGAACTTTTTCTTTTTTTTTCCATACTAAACGAAATAAAATTTAGGCACAACGGAACAACACCGACCGCCACGTTTATCAACGTATTCGGATAAGATTACTATCAAGCAGCAAGTAAGGCAAGAAGACCCACCTGCTGCATTACTCGGTGGAAGAACCGTGCCAAGGTGAGACGTGGTTATCCTGCCGCACTTTAGCACTAAAGTGCGACAGGATAACCACGTCTCACCTTGGCACGGCATCGTGTCCTTATCCCTTAGTCACCTTTTACGACATGCACGGGGAGAGTTTTTTTTTTGGAAACTGACACGGTTGGCTACATCACCTGCAAAATCCGTGATGTCAGCCCATAACACCGGGTGAACTAGGTGCCATGTCAGTGCTTCCCTTCATTTCATGTCGGCTACACTGAACTGGACGGAAAACACGAACTATTTACATAGCCGTTTCAACCGACGTTTCGTTCAGTGCGGTGGTACCAATCCGGCCGGGATAAACCCTACCACCTAGTAAGGATAGTTATTTTAATGTTTGTTTAATTATTTAGTTATTTGTATTACTTTTTTCATATTTTCTTGATTAAATTTTCCAATATCCTAAACAAAAATTCAACTTTAAAAATAGTTCTAATTTATTTATTACTCAAATACACCTAAATAAACTTTTCCGAATAGATTCCATAATTAATTTGCAACACTCGATGTCCAGCCCATACTTTATAATTTCATCATCATTATCATCGGCCAGTATCGGTCCACTGCTGGACATAGGCCTCTCCCAAGGCGCGCTACCACACGCTGTTTTCCGCTCTTCTCATCCGTCTTACTTTATAACTTGACATGGGTAATTAATATTGTTATTTGCTCTTGCATCTTTGTATTCATTTTTAGGCATCTTTACGGGACCCTATTATCAAGCCTACGCAATCTGTCCGTCTTCACTACCTCTAAAGGGCTGTATCTTTTGAACAGTAATAGGTAGCCGGTTAAAATTTCCAAATATGTTTTATTATGGCGGATAAATTTTGGGTAAAAATTTAAAATGTATCACTAGGTGGTAGGGTTTAACCCACCCGGGTTGGTACCACCGCACTGAATGAAAGGTCGGTCGAAACGGCTATGTAAATAATTTGTGTTTTCCGTCCAGTTCAGTGTAGCCGGCACGACCGAAGGGAAGCACTGACGTGGCACCAAGTTCACCCGGTGTTATGGGCTGACATCACGGATGTTGTAGATGATGTAGCCAACCGTGCCAGTTTCAATAAAAAAAATAAAACAAAATTTCATTAAAATCTGCGATTTCTACATATAAGTAATCAATGCTGTGCTTAACCTTGTCGACAACATTGTAGCATGAGGTTTTATACATATTATTAGTAAGTTATTATTGTTTGCATGCCGTCGACATTAAAGTTTCATTTCATTTCATATTTTAACAAAAAAAAAAAAACTAAAATAAATAATTTATAAATTAGTACGACCAAAATAAATGGAACCGTTTGATTAAAAAAAACATTACAAATACCCTAAAACCAAAAAAACTATCTAACATACATTGAAATGGCTATCAAAAGGGGCGTTTTCGAAAGTTCCTAAAATAAAATATAAATCATGAATAATAAAATTAAAACTAAACCTGCTAAAACTAAAACCGAAAACTTTTAAACGCTTAAAAAATATCATAGTCTCCGTGCCGCAAATATTACACTGCATTTTCAAAAGAATATATAAATAAGTGAAACTTAACTAAAGTTGACTTACCGCGTCAAGGCTCTGTTCCTTCCAGTCGACTAACGGGCGGCGCGCGACAGACTGGCGTTCCTCCGATCCGCCCAGCGCTATATAACAGCAGTAGGGCGGCGCTTGGGCGGGCGGAGGGCGCCGGCGCGGTCCGCCCACTTGCAGGTACTGCGGTGTCGTCATCGAAACGTCATCGACGGAGGCCTCTTGGCGGAAAAGTTTTATTTCATGGTAAAAATGTTTTCACTTTGTCATGAATTGCTGCATCTGCCATAAATCAGCACATGCGTGTCTAGGCAGTGGCAAACATTTTTGTAAAGTAGACTAAGTGAAGGCTCGCCACCTCTCACCTTGGCACGGTACTTCCACCGAGTCATGCAGCAGGTGGGTCTTGGTGCCTTACTTGCTGCTTGATCGATTGAATCTTGTTCGAACACTTTGCGAAACGTGGTGGTCGGTGTTGTGTTGTAATTTACAAGAGTTCTCGCAGCATAACACCGATTACTCTGCTTACCCCGAATGTCGGGATTCAGCGTGTGTGATATGTATTGTATGTACTAAGTGCACAATGAAAAAATTTCAAGTGAAGTTTCTTGTCAGTTCTTCTTCGCTGTGATAATCGAACTGGCGGAATGTTACAATGTAAATAATGACAAATCTGAGCGCAGTGTACTGCCAGTAGATTCTAAATAAACAATAAATAAAGACGAAGTTCGAATTTTTGTGAAGACATTATTTCATCATTGTGGCTACATCATACATCACCTAATAGCTAGGTGCCATGGCGTGCAGGGCTTCCCTTTGATCGTGCTGGCTACACTGACTTCGAGGCTCGTCAGTCGTCGGTAGCTCAGTGGTGCGATCGGTCGTCTTGTCGTTCATGATCATAAGCACACCTGAGCGCGGTCAGAACACGGATGGGTGCCCGTTCGATCGTTGGAGGCTGACCGTGGTTCGGATTTTACGTAAAACTGTAGGTCCCTTCCCTTCTTACTTTACTAGGTGGTAGGGTTTAACCCGCCCGGGTTGATACCACCGCCTGTGAATGAAAGATTCGCGTTTTCTAGGGAAGCACTGACACGGCGACTAGTTCACCAAGGTGTTATAGGCTGACATCACGTATGCTGTAGATGATGTAGCCAACCGTGTCAGTTTCCATAAAAAAAATTAACTGGACGCAAAGCACGCACTTAATGTGGAACGCACTCCCTGCCCATCTATTTCCTCCCAAGTACTGCCTGGGGTTCTTCAAAAGGGGCGTGAAAAGGCTCCTGTCAGGCCGGCATGGCATTCGCAATCCCCGTGCATCACAGAATGTCCATGTACATCGTTAGACACCTACTTGTAGGTGAAACGATGCAACAATATGTCGCGCTATCCATAAAAAAAAAAAAATTACATAGCCGCTTCCGACCTTTCATTCAGTGCGGTGGTGGTACTAAACAGGACGGGTTGAAAGGATCTACAGCGTCGGGTGGCCGAGTGGTCTAGGCGTCGGCTTCTCTTGCGAGAGGTCCGAGGTTCGAATACAACCGGCCTGTACCAAATTAGTTTTTTTTTATTTGAATAAAATTACGTGCATACCTTCACCCACTGCTCCATGGTTCGGATCCCATGTAAAAGTGTAGGTTGACTGGAGGAAATTGCCTAAGGCAATAAGCCCGCCCTAGCTACACATGAAGTGGCATAAAGTGTATTATTATTACAGTGTTTTTTTTATGTAATCCGGTATGGTTAGCTGAGTCGGAGGGGCCAAAGCACATGCTCCGACCAGCCAATATCACCTCCGAGAAGGTAGGTGCCATACCGGACACTTCCCTGGATTGATGGCTATACTGGACTAGAGGAGAACACAACCGAGGCTGCGATGCGGCCATCTTACATTCAGTACGGTGGTACCAATCCAGTCGGCTACAATTTGAGCCTACCACCTAGTAAGGGGCAAGGGAAGGGACC
Organism: Nematopogon swammerdamellus; assembly: GCA_946902875.1. NCBI lineage: Eukaryota > Metazoa > Arthropoda > Insecta > Lepidoptera > Adelidae > Nematopogon > Nematopogon swammerdamellus. Next base: position 18,078,648 of record OX336354.1, on the reverse strand, counting down.
TACAGTTTTACACCGGTTCCGCACGGTGAAGCAGCAGGTGTAGGAATGCACGTAATTTTTTTCGTCAGAAAAAACTCATGTTCTGGTAAACATATGCACTTGGTAAAGTCATGATTCCTATCTCCCCGAACGCTGTCTTACAAGTATCTCTAGTTTTCATATTTAAGATGTACCGCAAGGCCCTCTTCTGTAACAAAAATATTCTATTTGTATCTGCTGCATTTCCCCAAAACATAAGGCCATATGACATGATGCTCTCAAAATAAGCATGATAAACCGTTTTTGCAGCATGGGTCCCGCCTAGCTCTTTAATTTTTTTGATAGCATAACATGCGGAACTCAGCTTACGAGCTAAAGAGTTTATGTGGGCTTTCCAAGTAAAACTTTTATCAAATATTACCCCAAGTTAGTTCATTAGCAAGGTTTAATGACAAGTTATCTGCAGTTTTTAATATGCTATCATTGTTATTACGTCTATGAGTCCCAAGAGCAAAGTGCATAATATTAGTTTTGTTAACATTTAGCAATAGATTGTTGCACTCAAACCAAGATTTTAGAGATTCTAGTACAGTTAAAAAGGATTCTCTCAGTTTACTTATATCATTGTTTTTCAGTACAAATGAGATATCATCTGCAAACATTACCATCTCTATATCGTCTGTTATACAGCTCGAGATGTCGTTAACATATATTAGAAACAATAATGGTCCCAGGATAGAAGCCTGCGGCACACCCATTGTGATTGATTCTACATTCGATTTTAAGCCATTGACGTCACATATTTGAGCTCTATTTTCTAAATATGATTGAAATATACGCAATTCATTGTCTCTTATGCCATAATGTTCCAGCTTCATTAATAATATTTCGTGATTTACACAGTCAAAGGCTTTGGATAGGTCACAAAAAATGCCATAAGTATGCTGAGAGTCGTCTAGAGAAGTTAATATTGATTTTACCATAGAAGCTATAGCATCACCCGTTGAGAGTCCTTTCCGAAATCCAAATTGTTTACAATTTAAAAGTTCATTATCTGTAAGGAATTTACTTAGCCGTTTTTCCAATTTTTTTTCAAAAACCTTACTGAAAACTGGCAATATAGAAACAGGACGATAGTTCTCAACATTGTTATGGCATCCCTTTTTATACAAAGGTATAACTTTGGCTACTTTTCATGAATCTGGGAATATGCCATTTTCTAGACAGTCATTTACAATATCTGTTAGCGGGCCGATGACACTTGTTACAGATTTCAATAATACAGGTGATAGACTCCACAGGTCTAGGGGAACGTTTAGATTTCAGGTCCTTAATTACTCTCTCATTAATATAATTTAATATAGTAATCTCATTAATATAGTTTAAAAAGCGATTAATTGAAATGTGTGTGAAAATAGTCAATACTATTTCCAACTTGTGTAAAACTGTATGTAAGGCCTCTCTCCCTTACCTCACTACACTATGTGGTGCGGTTTGACCCTTTCGGATTGGTACCACCGCACTGAATGAAGGTCGGTCGAAACGGCCATGTAAATAGTAAGTGGTTTCCGTTCAGTTCAAGGTAGCGGGCACGCAGCCGGTGATGTAATTAACTGTTGTTGTAAAGAAAAAAACCGGCCAAGTGTGAATCGATATTTGCGCACCACAAAAAATAAAAACACGTTTCTTGTATGGGGACCTCCCTTAATTTTGAATTTTTTTATTAATTGTTGTTTATATTCGCCATAATAACAAATATTCTGTGAAAATTTCAACCGGCTAGCTATTACGGTTCCAAAGATATGTGCCACCAGGAAGTTATGATGCGTGGGAAATATGCGCAACTGTCTGCATTCCTAAGAAGGGACGTGAACTTTCGATCGAAAGTTTGTCGATAAATTGTATGACTTAATAACCTAAATTATCGACAAACTTTCGATTGAAAGTTCACGTCCTTTCTTAGGAATGCAGACAGTTGCGCATATTTCTCACGCATCATAACTTCCGAGTGGCACTATACAGCGGTAGGACGGACGGACGGACGGACGGACGGACGGACGGGCGGACGGACTGACAGACAGACAGACAGACAGACAGACAGACAGACAGACAGACAGACAGACAGACAAACATACGGCGTAGGCTTAATAACAGACTTCCGTACGGGGTACGGAAACCTAAAAAAAACGTAGAGCCTGAATTCATACTACTCATAGCGGTCCGCCACCTGAAAGAGCTGCTCGATCCTGCAACCTACTCCTTTAGCTCCTTTCGGCAAACTTCGGCTCGAAGGAGGAATGTGTGGTATGAGTGATGTTGTGTAGTATGTATTAGTGATGTTTTTGGTGGTTAAAAAAAATAACCAGGGGTAATATAAAGAAGATGCGTCGCTACCCGACGCATCTCATCTATATTAACCCTAACCTAATGTTGAGGCGGCGCATGTCGTTTTTGTTTCGTTTGTATTTCCGAAAATAAAGCTTTCTTAGGTGGTTATAAAAAAAATAACCATAACCTAATTTTAACACCCTAACATTGCTTAAAAAAAAACAAAACAAAACAAAACAAATTTTGACAAAAGGGACACGAACCCATGGCAGGCCTCACGCACTCTATGTACTTGCGCGCGCTAACTACCTACCGCCCGGCGGGCCGCCGGCGGTCTTTTTCAGTACAAATTCGTCAGCTGCGCGAAGTATACATAGACGCTCGCCCACGCAACTGCGCGCAGCTGCAAAGCAATAAACACTTTACACTCGATCATTAAGGTACATTTTCGCACGCAGCGATTGGCGATGTGAAAAAGTAGGCTATTAAAGCCCGAACGTAGGAACATTTTCTATGGAGTGATTTATCTGTTACGAAGTAACTATTAAGTAATCTGTGCCCATGGTCGAGATCGAAAAAATTAAAATCCTACACTCTTATACCACTGAGCCAACAAATTACATAAACGACCAAACGAATATCGGATTCACTTGGTTCGCTTTCGAGCCGAGTCAACCCGAGTGTTTCCGAAAGTAGCGTAGGAGTAGGCGCAGGAACAGCCAGAGCTGTCAGGTGTCAAACCCCTACTCATAGTATATAATGTTGCCAGGGTAGGTCGCTGCCGCCGACCGTCTAAAGGGGGGAAATAAAGTTAATATAAGTTTATGGCAACACTTAAACTTAACGACGCCGAGAAAAGAAAACATCTCTCGTCAATTTTACGCGCGCCTTAATTGGAGTCGACAATAAAATCGGCATAATATTATAACCACCGCACATTGAGATGCCAACACTATGGACGGGCAGTGAACACAGGAGGGGAAAAAAAAGTTTAAAAAAAACCGGCCACAAATAAAAAACCGGCCAAGTGTAAGTCAGACTCGCGAACCGAGGGCTCCGTACGACCACGTAATTTACCGCCGGTTTTTATTATCTCGGATCTATAATTAAATCAAGTTATCACTTGTATGTATTTTTACCATACATACATACATACATAACACACGCTGTATCCCGACAATCAGGGTAAGCAGAGTAATCGGTGTTGTGCTATAAGGACTCTGGTAAATTACAGCACAACACCGACCACCACGTTTAGCACAGTATACGGACAAGACAACTATCAAGCAGCAAGTAAGACACGAAGAACCCACCTGCTGCATGACTAGGTGGAAGGACTGCGCCAAGGTGAGAAGTGGCTAGCCTGTCGCCCTTTAGCGCAGTATCTTGTCCTTATCCCTTAGTCGCCTCTTACGACATGCACGGGGAGAGATGCAGTGGGGCTATTCTTTTTAAGTACCGGCCCCACACGGTACTTTTTTACGGTATTTTTACCGTTTTTACAATACATTCAAAATATTGAGACCTTCGTAAACCCTCACATCATCTATCGGTTACCACTTTTATAGGTTCATACTTTACTTTAAAATTTTATTTAAATGATCATTCGATATTCAGTTATTGGAGTCTTTATTAGTAAATAAATTAGATCGAACATTCGGCTTCGGCCGAACGTTCGGCCCAAAAAATGGATTTCGGCTTGCGTTCGGCTACTGTCGAACTTTAAGATTGTGTGCGTCTTTTCTTTCAGCGAGCTTTTATTTAGTGCTGCGAGACGTACATATAAATGTACGATACAGTAGTTTGGACGGAGAAAACGTAGAAAAACTACTTTTTCTAGCATACACCGTATGTTTAATTTTTAATATTAAATGTTTGTTTTGCCACATGCCAAATCGCGGGTTAATAGCCTTTCCCCAGCAACATTAGTCCACCTCCAAGCCGGACTGGCACCTCCTCGGGGGTGAAATTGGCTGCGCCTGAAGTTGCGACCTCGGACAGAGCCACCCAGATCGGTAGCAATGAAAAAAATAATAATAATAATGCTTGGTTTATTGGTTGAACCTCTTCTAACCTAACATAACCTGAACTTCACTTCGGTCTAAGAATCTAACAAAGAAAAGAAAAAAACTCTTGTCGATCACTCAACATTATCAGCACACAACAAACGAGTGTCCTAATTCCTAATACAAACCTATTTAAAATGAATTGGGGGACATTTTAAGGAAATATGGAATGGTTCGGGATCGGACTCGGCCGAACATCTTAAAAAAAGTTCGATACAGGTTCGGATTCGGCCTGAACCTGAAAAATCACCCCGGGGGACAGCGCTAGAGGGAATAATCCAAAAATACAGATTCGGTCGGCATCTAAAATAAAGTATGTATGTATGTATATTTATTTGTACATAATATTCTATATATTTAGTAATTTATATGTATTAACACATGTATGGCTTGTATTTATATGTATTAACACATGTATGGCTTGTATTTATATGTATTAACACATGTATGGCTTGTATTTTACTAGCTTGCACCTAACTTGCATAGATTATTCGGTAGAGAAATCGAAAACCGTGTGGTGCCGGTACTTAAAAAGAATATCCCCACTGCATCTCTCCCCGTGCATGTCGTAAAAGGCGACTAAGGGATAAGGACAAGATGCCGTGCTGAAGGGCGACAGGCTCGCCACCTCTCACCTTGGCACGGTACTTCCACCGACTCATGCAGCAGGTGGGTCTTCGTGCCTTACTTGCTGCTTGATCGATTTAATCTTGTTCGAATACTTTGCGAAACGTGGTAGTCGGTGTTGTGCTGTAATTGACCAGAGTTCTTGCAGCACAACACCGATTACTCTGCTTACCCCGATTGTCGGGATTCAGCGTGTGTGATATGTATGTATGTATGTAGGAATCGTAAAGGAACATAAACTCATACACAACTCGTTGTCGGTAAATAGTGGACACAAGAAGTTTTGCAGTTATACCCCTCATGTATTGTCAATAAGTATTCTTATTATTATTTATCTTCAATTGTCACGCTCAACTCTTTTGCTACTACCTACTTACATTCCACTATATTATTGAATCTCAAACATCCAAAGGTTGACTGTAAGAAATATCTGTAAGGGATAAGTCCGCCTTTGCACCTTATGTAAATTTTGTAATATAGTTGTTACTGTTTAATGTTTACTGGAACAATAAAGAATTATCTATCTATCTATCTATCTATCTATCTATCTATCTATCTATCTATCTAAAGTATTATTTAATTCCGTGGAAGGGCTCGTCTATGCATTTCATCACAGCCATGTCGGGATAAGGGAGCACAGCTCGCCACGCGTCATGCGAAAACGAGATTAACGTGATATTAATTAATGGACAACTTCCACACAATTCACTATCGCATTTTGTTTTAGGAGTGTGTACGCTTGCGTTCATGATCGGAGTACGACCTCTAGAACACTGTCATAAATCTCAAGAAGATAACATAATCGTAAACTTGTTGCATGCAGTGTTTCGCTGGGCGCACGGACAGTTTGGTAACGCGGTGCGTGGCGATGGCCAGCGCTGCAGTGGGGCGAGGTGTCGCCGCGGCTCAAGAGAACACCACCACCGTTGTGGAAAAGCACTTATGAACCGGAATTTGGCTTTTTTATTTAGGGTTCCGTATCCGTCGTACGGGACCCTGTTACTAAGCCTATGCCGTCTTTCTGCCTGTCTGTCCGAGGGTTGTATCTCTTGAACCGTAATATACCGCACATAATAACAGCCGCAGCGACGTAATACAAACTCTTTGATTTTTTCATAGTCAACTCAGCCCACGGACCCAGTTGACCACTTTGAAACTCTAACTTAGCCCACAGCCTACTCAGCCCGCAGGTTCAAATAACCACTTTTAAATATGTATTTTTTTTAATAGTCAACTCAGCCCCACTGCAAATCTTGCTAAACATGTTTTCAGTACCTAATGTTAATCCAAGAGATTTATATCACTGTAATGTTGAGAGCATCCACTGTTGCCGCAAGAATGCAAATTAATTATTGCCGTAATGAGTCGTAATGAGAACGCATACATAATTTTTTTCATTTTTTTTTATTTTCTTACAGTCAACCTTTGGATGTTTGAGATTCGATAATATAGTGGAATGTAAGTAGGTAGTAGAAAAAGAATTGAGCGTGAGAATTGAAGATAAAATAATAATAAGAATACATACATACATACATATCACACACGCTGAATCCCGACAATCGGGGTAAGCAGAGTAATCGGTGTAGTGCTGCAAGAACTCTGGTAAATTACAGCACAACACCGACCATCACGTTTCGCAAATTATTCGAACAAGATTCAATCGATCAAGCAGCAAGTAAGGCACGTTAATAAGAATACTTATTAACAATACATATAAGTGCATGCTAGTTAAATACAAGCCATACATGTGTTAAATACATACACATTACAAAATATATAGAGCATATTTTATACAACCACAGTCGAAAGCAAGCATACGGGCCTAATTTAATTTCTAATTAAAAATATTTTGAAATAATATAATCTTTCATTCACTTAATAATAATGTATTACAGTTTCAAAGTAGTCAGCTGGGCCCGCGGGCTGAGTTGACTATGAAAAAAAATACATATTTCACAGTGGTCATTTAAGCCCGCGGGCTGAGTGGGCTGTGGGCTGAGTTGACCAAAGAATGCTTAGAACACATTTTTTTTGTCCACCCTGCAGCTAGTCAGTATAAACTGGCAGCAAATGCAATTCGAATAAAACATTTCTTCGAAATTTAAAAATATGACGAGAACAAATTACTGTTCTTTTGTTTTCAGTTAATTCCTCTTCGAAAAAGATATATTGAATGAAATGGCCTATTTATTACGAATTTGTTTGTTCCTATTGAGATAATTTAGTTCCGCCTGTTTCTGTGTTGGAGAACTAATTGCTAAATATTAGTTTCTTCCAGTCAATATCCTTTTGGGAGCTCGCACAAACTTAAAAATAAATAAAAATACGATGATATGAGAAATATTTCTTATATTCATTGCTTCAATGAGTTTTTGTTTTTTTTTTAACTTTTCCACAAGCTTCCACTTTTGTTGTGTTAGGAGTGTTTTTTATCATCAAAACAGCTATTGTCCAAGGTCCACTGCTGCGGACATACCTGCTTTCCGCCGACGTACTTGATGTCGTCGTCCAGCCTGGCGGGTGGTCTCCCCACACGTATGTTTGTATTTTCCTGTTCCTGGCCGCCAGTGTAGGACACGGTTACTTCCCTTGTTACTCCAACATTACGGGCGTTCGTTAAGTCAGGTTGCGCGGTAGATGAACAGCTATATAATATGGGAAGACAATATGTTTTAAGCATGAATCAATTTAGATTCAGATATTTATTGCGCCATAAAGAACACAAAACATTAACAATATTTCATTGAGACATATGCATATTCAGTATGGTTCGTCATAATTTGTTTTGTCATGTCCCGTTCAGCAGTGCAATCTATAAGGAAGAACCGAGCAAGAAACCATATAGAGCTTTTTTTTGAAATATAACTTACATACTAAGTGTTAATTACGTTAAATATAACATACTATATTTAAGCAAAAAAAAAAAAACAAACAAAGGACATAGGCTTCAGTCAAGTCATTAATGAAAGTTGAGTTTATACATATATATAAACAATTGTATTAATTTGAATCATAGAAGTCGTCAAAATTGTTATTGAAAATATGGAAAAAAACCAAAGATGATACGTCATTGAAAAAAACTTGTAAAATGGATTGTAAGAGAAATGTTTTATTTATTACGTTCTAGATAAGATTTCTAACTCACAAACTGTTCACGTCGTCGTCCCCTACCAACGAGTGTGTCCGTGGAATATAATGGCTTGTCCGAAGATTAGGCAAATGTTGACACAGGCTAGCCGACGCCGGACGCGTGGGAGACGATTCACAACCACCTGTAGAGAAGATACTTTCTGAAAATATGTTTTTGTTTTCTTTTCAGAATATTAAAATGTACCTTCAACCGAAACTACGCATTTACGGCAGACAATTCTTTCACTATAAATCATCTCTCAATTCGGTCTACACAATAAGCTTACCAGTAATTTGCGATCAATGTAGTAGTCTTCTAATCCACACCCAATAACTGTTTACGAGACATAAGGTGGCGAATACGGCCGTAAGCTAACCTAACCTAACAAGGAGAAAAGTGAAAGAATTATTAACTTCAGCTCCGACAACTTTCTTCCGTCCGACACAGCCAGTCTAGAGGTTCTCAGGTTCCGGACGAACTGCCTAATACGGCAATCATATTTGCTTCGCTTGTAGCGCGTGGCATCATCCCCAATCTGTGTGATTGAAAATCTCGTCTAGTTTGTGGTTGGTCAAGAGATCTGTAGTTTCTTTAATCGCTGTGGATACAAAAGGTTGGACAATATTTTTTTTACGATTGGTAGCATGTTATCAGCTCCATTTGGCAGCATGTTATCTGAATGGTATACTTATGTATATACTACTTACCTGAGTGCATAATTATTAGTTAACACTTGACTAGGCACGATTAGTGCCTAAATTTTATTAACCCATTGACAACTTGATACGTCAAGTATCTTAATATTTATTTTTTGAGAGTTATCCTACATTGTAGTATGTTGATTTTACTAACATAATTAAGTTGATATAAATTACGTATCAAAATTTGACAAAGGCTCTTTACACCTGATACACTTAATTAATAAGTCTTTGTAGTCTGAGTTCTCAGTAAAATTGTTAATCTTGCACTCAAGCTGTATTTTCGATAGACTCTAAGCGGTGTTATTATGTGGCTAGTCACAACACACAAAGTACTTGGAATAATAAGTATGAAAAAAAACCCCTGCGAGTTTCTTGCCGGTTCTTCTTCGTATGTGTAATCGTTTGAGTGCAGTCTAACTGCCTTAAGAATGCTCAATAAACAATAAACATTACAGCAGGTTAACTACATCACCTACCAACACCCGCATGATGTCAGCCGAACTAGGTGCCGTGTCAGTGTTTCCCTTTGGTCGTGCCGGCTACACTGAACTGAAAGCACGAAATGAATTAAATCAATCCGATCGGATTGAATCCTAATTGAAAATATTTAAGGGGAGTCCCCAAAACCGAAACGTGTTTTCACGTAAACAAAATTGGGTGACTGAACTCGAGGTCGGAGTCTTGGCCAGGCCAATCCATATTTTTAATTATCTTTCACAACCATAATATTTTATTCGCAGACTTGGATGTCTCCTTGACGCCCGCAGTATCCACTCGAGGCAAATCACCTGCTCTTGCGCAGTTGTCCACACCACCGATATTGAAGAAATACAGCCTGGAAGAAGTCAGCAAGATGAACGGAGAAGATGGCAAACCTTTGTGCGTCTTATTCCACGGAGCTGTAATAGACGTCACACACTTTTTGAATACGGTGTGCCAACCTTCTTATTTAGAGACAGTACAGTCTCGGGTCCTTCGTGAGGGCGTAAATGGCCTCCTAGGCCATTTGCGCCCTCACGAAGGATCCATATAAATGGGCGATCAGGCCGGCATGGCATTCGCAACCCCCGCATACAACCGAATGCTCATATGCGTCGTTAAACACTAACACAAAAATTGTGAAAAAAGAACTAGAATGGTTTTTTTTTATGTAATCTGGTATGGGTGGCTGAGTCGGAGGGACCAAAGCGCACCAGCCAAAATCACCTCCGAGAAGGTAGGTGCCATACCGGAGACTTCCCTGGATTGCTGGCTATACTGGACTAGAGGAGGACACAACCGAGGCTGCTATGCGGCCGCTATCTTACATCCAGTACTGTGGTACCAACCCAGTCGGCTACAATTTGTGCCTACCACCTAGTAAGGGGCAAGGGAAGGGACCTACAGTTTTACACCGGTTCCGAACGGTGAAGCAGCAGTGTAGGTATGCACGTAAATTTTTTCGTCAGAAAAAACTCACACGCCGACCGGATTAGAACCGAGGACCTCTCGCATGAGAAGCCGATGCCCAAACCACTCGGCCACCCGCCGCTTAGGTTAACGGTTGTCTACAATACATTAACTACTAAACCCGTGATGTCAGCCCATCACGGGTTGTCATGTCAGCCGGCCACGTCTCCTTAGCAAGCTCCCGACCTACGGTGTTCCCTCATCCCTCTGCAATTGGATCGTCAGCTTCTTGGGAGGTCGATCCAATTTTGCAACCGTCGACAGTGCAAGATCGGTGTATTTCTCAATAAACGCTGGCGTTCCTCAGGGCTCGATGCTGTCGCCTGCATTACTCCTGTTATTTGTTAACGAACTACTGTGTCTAGGTAGCGTTCACAGTTATGCATACGACAGCAAGGCCGACGAGGGTTACACTAAAAACTGGAATGCTAAAGATGTTTGCATTGATGAAGCTCGGCGTCTAACAGTTGAAAGAGTCGACAGTGTTCTCATCAAGGTAGCCTGGGGCCTGGAGAACTTTGTTGATTTCAACGCTAGGAAAACTCATGCTTGCGCTTTCTCTACCAAAACCGATCGGTTTCTCTCCCTAGCCACGTTTAAGGGTAAGACCATACCTAAAAATGATAAATTGGACCTCCTGGACGTGGAACTAACCAAAGATGTAGATTTTAGGAGCTTCATAGAGTCCAAAGCTACCCATTTCTCCATAAAATTGGGCGTCCTTTACCGCAGCAGGCGGTTCGTTTTATCGGCGCAACTCCATATGCCATACAAAGCGCAGGTTCGCCCGGTGATGGAGTACTGCAATCATCTGTGGGAAGGACCTCCTTTGTTTGTCGGCGTCCTTGGACTCTATCCAGCGCCGCGCCATCCGTCTAATTGGTATCCTAAGCTCACGGATGGACTTGAATCTTCGCGCCAAAGGTGAACAATCGGTTCCCTTAGCCTGTTTTATAGATCCTAGCGTGGCCGGTGCTCCGATTAATTGGCTTCTCTTATCCCTCCTGCCCCCATCGCCATACCCGCTGGTCTCGCTCAGAACATCCATATTATGCCCTTGACACCCAACTTCTGAGAAGATATCGCTTTTCCAAATCGTCCCTATGTGGTACGGCGAAAATACAGAACGGTCTTCCGGTGAGCTACTCTACTATTTATGCGAGTACCTGGAGCTCTCAAAAGGCGTGATAATAAGTTAGACGACGACTTTTTGTCCACTTTATAGTTGGCATGGAGCCTCTCTGAGCGTGGTTTCGCGAGGAGTTGTGTTATTGGCTGTGTAGACACCCGTGCGGGATGACAGTTCGTGTTTTCCATTCACCTCGTATAGTCGACAGGACAAAAATGGATAGATAGATAGAAATACTTTATTGCTCCAAAAAAACATTTTACATAAACATACAATAAGTAATGTACATGAGGGGCAAAGGCGGACTTATGGAAGCACTGATATAGCACCTACTTCAGAAAGATGTTATGGGCTGCGTCATCACGGGTGTAGGTGATGTAAACAGCCATGTTATGTAGGTTCTATAATAAAATCACGCATATCACGGTGTAACTGTTTGTTATTTGTGGTACCAGCACCCCGGAGGGAAGATGGCGTTGCTGGAGCATGCAGGACGAGACGCGACTGAGGCTATCCTCGCGTCGGGCATGCCGCGCGCAGCGTACACTGTCATGAAGAAGTTGCAAGTCGGCCAAATTGTAGGTACATTATGAAGTAGTCGGAATGAGAAGGGGGCGGGGACTAGACGAGGCGTGTTGATGGAGGTACGATCGGTCGATTTACGCCTGGGACGGGATGGATAGGGGTCCGGGGTCCGGTTGAACCGGGGATGGGATGGATAGGGGCCGGTTGGACCGAAGACGGGATGGATAGGGGTCCGGTTGGACCGGAAACGGGTTGGATAGGGGTCCGGTTGTATCGGGGACGGGATGGATAGGGGTCCGGTTGGACCGGGGATGGGATGGAAAGGGGTCCGGTTGTACCGGGAACGGGATGGATAGGGGTCCGGTTGGACCGGGAATGGGATGGATAGGGGTCCGGTTGGACCGGGGATGGGATGGATAGGGGTCCGGTTGTACCGGGAACGGGATGGATAGGGGTCCGGTTGGACCGGGAATGGGATGGATAGGGGTCCGGTTGGACCGGGGATGGGATGGATAGGGGTCCGGTTGGACCGGGGATGGGATGGATAGGGGTCCGGTTGTACCGGGAACGGGATGGATAGGGGTCCGGTTGGACCGGGAATGGGATGGATAGGGGTCCGGTTGGACCGGGGATAGGATGGATAGGGGTCCGGTTGTACCGGGAACGGGATGGATAGGGGTCCGGTTGGACCGGGGACGGGATGGATAGGGCTCCGGTTGGACGGTGGACGAGATGGATAGCTGTCCGGTTGAACCGGGGACGTGACCACGTGAATGAACAAATGACAGATAGACATAAGATAGATCTTTCAGCCTCGGTAGCTCAGTGGTGCACCACTGAGCTACTGTCGACTGTCGTTCCTGGGCGCGGTTAGAACTTGGATGGGTAACGGTTCGAACGTTGGAGGCTGGCCGTGGTTCAGATTTCACGTAAAACTGTAGGCCCCTTCCCTTCTCACCTTACTAGGTGTTAGGGTTTAACCCGCCCGAGTTGATACCGCCGCACTAGGTGTGTGGTGTAGCCAACCCTGTAGGTTGTGCAGATGATGTAGCCAACCGTGCCATTAAAAAAATTCTTTATTTATTTTCTGTCACCTTCTCAAGAAGTTTTATCCTTGTAATTATTAAATTATCTACCTTAAATGAATCATTTGTATTTAATTTGTGCTCTTGTCCACAGGTCGAGAAAGTCGATAGTGATAAGTGTAAAGAATAATTTTAGCTACTCTCTGTATGATTAATAATAAATTATATTATTACCAAAATGTGGCCCGTCGACTCGACGATCGTTGTGCCCATAGTCGTTTCGGCGCATGGGCTGATAGCGAAGAGCCTCGACGATCACCTTGAGAGGCTCTCGCTGAGTGGTTGGGTCAAGGGCCAGATACAGAAGGCAGCCCTGCTCGACACTGCACGCATCGTCCGGAGGTTCCTCTCTTTGGGACCCGACCATCGGTAGCCTGGGTTCGCCCCGGCCGCCGGTGGTGGAAATTCCATTTTTTTTAAGGTTAATTTTGTATATGTTTTTAATATTAGGTTTTTAATATGTACAAAATTAGTTTTAAGATAATGTGTTAATAAAGAATTATATTATATACTAATAGCACGTTTTATTTTCCAACTTTTTTCTGGCACTCTAGTCTCAGTGTACTTTCGATTACTTTGTTTCTTATTATGGATAGATCGAGAGAAAAAATTATAGAAACACAGTTTCGTGCAAACTACAGCCTATATAATTTTAAATTAATGGATGATTGATGTTATTTCTATTTTTTTCATATTTCCTTCGTAGGTAAGTTTTGCGACTAGTTATGGGAGATAGGTATGTTGTCGTGATGGCCGGATACTTTAAGTTCTAGGCCAAGATTGGTCATCACACCTAACAACTTCATGTTATCGGTGACGAAGTCTCACTATCTACACAATCGAACGTGACTCGATAATGCCTGTTTGAGGATAAAGGAATGAGTGACAGGTGACTGAGTCAGTTTGTGAGGAGAACTCGGGAGGTACACATGTCTCAAATTATAATCTAAATTTTTTATTTTAAAATTAGGTACATATTATAACTCAGAGGTAGGGGAAGTTCGGAGATCGTTCGAGATTCAATGAAAACGGTAAGTTACTTAAATACATACATACCACATGCTTTATCCCAACAATCGGGGTAAGCAGAGTAATCGGTGTTGCGCTGCAAGCACTTTTGTACATTACAACACAACACCGACCACCACATTTAGCAAAGTATTAGGACAAGATAACTATCAAGCAGAAAGTATCTCGATGGAAGGACCGTGCCGAGGTGAGATATGGCTATCCTGTCGCCCTTTAGTGCGGCACCTTGTCATTATCCCTTAGTCGCCTTTTACGACATGCAAGGGGAAAGATGCAGTGGGGCTATTATTTGGAAGTACCGGCCCCACACGGTACAAAGAAAAGGGTAAGTTAAATTGTCGCACCGCTAGAGTGTGGAACTGTCTTCCGGCGAGTGTATTTCCTGAATCCTTTAACCTGGGTGTCTTCAAGCGTCGTATTAACGGGCTAGACAGCCTAGCAGCAGTTCGCAAATCTGCTCGCATGGCACCTAACTGAGCGTGGCTTCGCGAGGAGAGGTGATTTTGGCTCTGTCGACTGCACCATTGGTCCCTCGGCACAGCCACCCATGCTGGTTTACATAAAAAAAAAAAGTTATAGGCATTTTATTTATATTTTGTTGTAAATAATTTTAGCGTAGGACGTCCCCCCGGCTAGGTGGACAGATGACCTAAAAAAGGTAGCCGTGGATGGATGAGAAGAGCGGAAGACCGCGTGTGGTGGCGTGCCTCGGGAGAGGCCTATGTCCAGCAGTGGACCGATACAGGCTGATGATGATGATGATGATGTAAATAATTTTAATGTAGCTTGTGAAACTTGAAACATTTATGAAACTAAATTTTAACCCGTTGGCTCTGGAGCGGTTAATATAAACCGCCGAGCATTTATCTAAGCACCCAAGCACTAAATTGTCCTGCGATTCCAATTTGAATGGCTGGAATACAGAATAACATTTCTAGATATTTCGTTAAGATGGGTACAAACATTTGCATAGACAAATTTTCGCGAAACGGAAATGATAATGTAAGAACTTTTCCTGTAGAACTCAATACAAACAAGCTTACCAAACATTGAAGTTCGTAAACAAGCTAAATTAGATCAAGTATCAGATTCAGATATTTCACCATGAAGAACACACAACGTTTACAATATTTCATTGAGACGTTATGCATGCATATTCAGTATGGTTCGTTATCGTTTTTAGGTTTCCGTATCCCGTACGGAAGCCTATTACTAAGCCTACGCCCCGTCTGTCTTTCCGTCCGTCCGTCCGTCTGTTCGAGGGATGTATCTCTTGAACCGTAATAGGTAGCCCGTTGAAATTTTCACAGCATAGGTGTTATTATGGCGGATATAACAACAAATAGAAAAAGTAAAAAATTAAGGGGGGTACCCATACAAGAAACGTGTTTTTTATTTCAAATTTTTTTTTTGTGGTGTGGAAACCTTGGTGCGCGAGTCCGACTCGCACTTGGCCGGTTTTGTTTTATTCCGTTCAGATATGTAATCTATAGGGATGAACCGGGCAAGAAACCTAGAGCTTTATTTTTAATTACTACATTACCTAAAACCTAAACTAAACATCCTTGGTGCGTTAGTAGCCTTTCCCGTTGGTATGGCTAGTAGTAGTAGAAATATCGGTTCTATCACCATTGAACCGAGCCTGATCAGGAAGAGTAGTTAAAGTGCTGAGACAAGTAAAAACTTGTAAAAACTTGTGTAAAGACTTGTAAAAACTAAACAGGACAAATCCAAGCGTAGTGTACTACCATACGAATGATGAATAAAGAATAAAGAATAAAGAACAGCTCTCGACCACAAACTCGACAAACTTTTTGGTGGGTGACTAGATCACTGTGATACTGTACTTGTAGTATGAGGAGGAATATTAATTGACAGGTCCAAGTTTCCCGGTTCCAAGGAGGATCCCGCTTGAGTACAAAATTAAAATAACTCAAATACACTGCTTACTCGAGGGTACATACGGGGACGAATGATCGATCCTTCCAGGACATAACATACATAGGACAGACAAAATAAATTAAAAACAAACTCAATCACATAATAGCGGCTCTTGCGGTTTATATAGACCGCTCCAAAGCCAACGGGAAGTAAAATGAACTAATGTTGTGATGGCTGATGGCCAGCACAATACGATCACAATTGGCTAGCCTGTCGAATTTCACAACTATTCCTTAATTAACGTACCTAATTATGAAACTACAAAATACGTAAATGCTATTGTGAATAAAATGAATACTCAATGCACAAATCATTTAGACTCGTTTTAGACACAACAATTTAGAATCGTTCAGATAACTTGAACAATAAACATACAAAGCCACCTAACACACAGACTAATAAAAAGCAAAACGCAAAGTAATTAACACTAAAGTCCTTTGCATAGACGTAGACGACCCATCATGTCAGAGGAATCCGGAAGATTAGGTCAAAATCGCGTCACGAGTCGACGCATGTCTAGTTGAACGACGATCAGACCGATTGTGATTTGATAAGACCGCCGTAATCTGAATGACTTATTTTTATCTCTACATCACCCAGACTAGTAATGTCGATTGCTTAATTACTTCACATCTGAAGGACATACAGATTTGCTAAGTATAGCAATAAATAATCACAATACTTGTTGAGAAAATGCTGATAACGAATTACGTGATTTGCATTTTAATAATCGAGAAATTCGCACGTGTTTACAGGCACGTACGACTTTTCTGAGTATTACAAACAAGACTTATTGATCATTTGTGAAATAATTAAAACATTTTAAAAATATTTATGCGTTTGAATCGGTTATACTTTGTATGAAAGCTTACACATCTCATATTGTTTGTTCATGTTAAATTGGGAAACAAAAACCCGCGCTGCGCGGCGAAACAAAAAGCGCCCGCTGTACCGCAAGGTGGAGTTTTAGGTCTCAACTCTTTGCTTTTAGTACTTATAAGAAATTATGTTAACAGTTTTAATGAAATTGAATGGAAAACAAAAAACAAAGGTAGATGACACAGATATATATAAGATAGATAAGAAGGATAACGGATTCCGTAAAAATGCAAAAAAATTAAAAGCAAAATAAAAAAAATAATCACAACGCAAAAAATGAAAATAATAAAGTTGATAATAGAGGTGAACATAACAAAATTCTAATTCAATAACAGGCGAAAGGAACCAGAATCCATTCACACACACACACAATGGGAGACATAAAGCAGTTTACGTATGCGGAGGTGGCAAAGCATACAGGACGCAACGGGACCAGCTTGTGGGTGGTGTACAAGGACGACGTCTTGGATTTGACGGACTTTCAGAACGAGGTAATGGATTCAGCATAGCTCAGACAACCATTATTACTACAAAATTGATGTTGTATATGCTACTTCTTTCCATTCTCTTTACAATTATTATTCTTAACGACCCCAATTTTCCCCTCTACCTCAGAGAGAGGTGTGCCTATCTCTCCTCGCATGGGTACCGCTAAGGTCAGCTGACTCCTTCTCATCCCCTCTCACAGCTCCTCTAGCTATTCCGAATCGTTCTCTGTAATGTCAGCGCGCCTGTGGAATAATCTCCCACCAGCCATCAGAACATCTCCAACTCTTGCCACTTTCAAAAAGCGTCTGAAAGAAATGTATCTCTCCAAGTAATAGAGATGTTTTATTTTATTATTTACAGATATGAAGTAGTGTATTAAATGTGTGTATCGATCGAGTATCTATTGTTAGTACATGATATATATATATATAAGTATGCTTCTATGTATTCTTATTTAGTATTATAAATATATCCTATGTTTATGCAATAATCGTTGGTTCTAGTATTGTACCTACATATACTATATTATGCCCGGCGCCTTGTTTAGTTTATTTTATTGTTTTGTTAGTATTAAGTTTGTGTCATTCTTCTTCTCTGTTTGCTACCCTTATAAGTGTTCATAAATAAGTCAGGTTGACTGACAGAGATTGCCTTACGTAATAAGTCCGCCTTTTGCACAATTTTGTATTGGAAAGCAATAAAGTATATTATATATATTCTATTACTTAATATAACTACTTAGTTTTATAAATCCGACCTTGGAGCCTATTTGCTAAAGCGGAACTTCCACTAACCTCTAGAAAAATGTCCAAACGATGAGAATTACTCGTTGTCTAGTATTTATCGGACAGAAAGATAATTTGAACTTGATAACTGCAGGGATGAATTATGGAAAATCCTTTAAAGTTTTTTAAGAGACTCGACATGGTGCACCTTTCCAGTTTTCACCCATTCATACATAAGTGCTAACGGTGCCCATGGGCATTCGGATTGCCGGTGTTGCGAATGCCGAACTGCTCTGACAGATGCTGACTCATCAATAATATAGAGGATATTATTATAGGTTTCTTATTGAATTTATAACTTTTCAGCACCCCGGAGGAACCGACACGATACAGGACGAAGCCGGCAAGGATTGCACGAAAGCCTTTGACGAAGTCGGGCATTCCGGAGATGCAAAAAAGATGATGCAGAAATACAAGATCGGAGAGATTGTTCAGGTAAATTAAATATTTAATTATTTTTTTCCCCAAAATGGGTCGAATGGATCTGTGAGTTTCTAAGCTCTTTTGAAGTGTTCAGCAGGATTAAATAATTGAAATGACGAACACGCGGACGCGGTCAGAACTGAATGGGTGACGGTTCGATGATTGAGACTGACCGTGATCATTTTCTGTAGGAAGAAATGATTAACTCATTGCGCAGAAGAATATCTTATTTCACTTTTTGACACACGCGCGATTTTTTGTGTGCGCACAGATAAAAAAAAAATGCGTACCATTTTGTGTACGAAGAAATGATTCAAAGAATTTCTCCTTGAACATAATTATATTTTATTTCACTTTTTTACAAATGCACACACAAAAAACCGCGCCCTGGCCGCTGGAAAGTTTGCCGGATCTAATTTCACGTAAGACTGTAGGCCCTTCCCTTACATTTTTGGGTGGTTCAGGTTTGACATCACGGCTGTAGTAGGTGATAGAGCCAATGGATGTCAAGTACAAAAAGAAAAAAAAATTACAAAAAGAAAAAAAATCTGTTAAGGCCGTGACAAACGCCAACGACCTTGAGCATTCGGGAATTCTACATAATGTACCATGCGACTGCTAATTTCGCTTCGCACGTTCAAGTCACATTTAGCGTAGTTTGTCGCTATCAGCCTAAAGAGTTGATGGTTCGGCGTTCGAATCCCACTTTCGTATGTTTTTTTTTTTTTTGCTTTTTTATTATTTTAATTATTAAAATGATTGTGGCTTATGTAACTGATGCGTGATTCTAATTTTTTATTTTTTATTATTTTACCTAAATAACATTTTATTGTAATTTCTTCCAAATTATTTTAGTTCATGTACTTACCACTTTTTATAAACCTCTAAATAGACTATCGATGAAAACTAAAATAAAAATAGGTAGGTAGGTAATAGGTAGATAGGCATTTAGGTATGTATGGCAAATATCATAGCAACATAGGTACCGGCATTCGGGAATTCTACATAATGTACCATGCGACTGCTAATTTCGCTACGCACGTTCAAGTCACATTTAGCGTAGTTTGTCGCTATCAGCCTAAAGAGTTGATGGTTCGGGGTTCGAATCCCACTTTCGTATGTTTTTTTTTTTTTGCTTTTTTATTATTTTAATTATTAAAATGATTGTGGCTTATGTAACTGATGCGTGATTCTAATTTTTGATTTTTTATTATTTTACCTAAATAACATTTTATTGTAATTTCTTCCAAATTATTTTAGTTCATGTACTTACCACTTTTTATAAACCTCTAAATAGACTATCGATGAAAACTAAAATAAAAATAGGTAGGTAGGTAATAGGTAGATAGGCATTTAGGTATGTATGGCAAATATCATAGCAACATAGGTACCGGCCGGCGCGCGCGGCGCGCGCGGCGGCAGCATGGCACGGTGCGGTGGGGTGCGGTGCGGTGCGGTAACTCAATAGCAGCGTGCGGTGCGGAGGCGGCACGGCGGCGGCGGCGGCGGAGGCGGCGGCGGCGGCGGCGCGGTGGAGGCGCGGGAGGCGCAGACAGCGTTATACCACAGTACCTATTAGTTATTCTGTGGTTATACCAACGAAAGCCATGCGTATAACGCCCCGTCAAGTTACGTACCGGAGCGTATACTGATAGATACCACAGAAGAGAGATATTACTGATACGGTCGTACTGTATACTGTTACGGAAAATTACACGGTGGCAACATCACCTACAATACAACATCCGAGATGTCAGCTCGTAACAACTGGTGAAGTAGGTGCTATGTCAGTGCTTTTCTTCGGTCGTACCGGCTTCACTGAACTGGACGGAAAAAAAGAAGGGACTCATATCCCGAAATAGTTTGTATTTTCCGTCCAGTTTAGTGTAGCCGGCACGACCAAAGGGAAGCACTGACATGGCACCTAAGTTCACCCGGTGTTATGGGCTGACATCACGGATGTTATAGGTGATATAGCAAACTGTGTCAGTTTACATAAAAAAATCCCTCAGTCGCCTTTTACGACATGCACGGGGAGAGATGCAGTGGGGCTATTATTTTAAATTACCATCCCACACGGTACAAATATACCTAACCTACCTATCTTTTTTCCATTCGATCCAAACACAGAAGACAGAAATGACGACCGACACGCGGGCGCAGCAGGGCAGGAGCGAGCAAGCGAGCCCGGAACTAAAATTGTATCTAGTATTGAAGTGCCTGCTAAATTGACGAAGGCAAAAATTTTACCCTTCCGACTGAAGAATTACGTCAATAATTTCATGTAGGCGTTTTTTGTTTTTTATTTTTATCTCCTTTCGTGGATAAAATAATAAAAAAAATTGAATAGAGTTTTCTCAGAGCTTTGTGACCTTTGAATCGGTGGTATTGTAAAGTTGTAATAATACACACATACTCAGATTTTCAAAAATTCATGCTTTTTTTATATATTTTTAATTTTATGTTTATTACTTACTTTTACTCATTATTAAAAAAACCAGCAATGCACTTTGTTGGTAAGGAACCAAAATATAGGTTGGTATTTTTTTAATTTTCTGAATGTGTGTCAATTGGTCAGTTTTGGACCTTCTTTGTCGCACTTTTTGCATGTTTTGCGTATTTGGCGTTTGTCACCGCCTTAAGTAAGTGCGAGTTTTACTCGCGCACGGAGGTTTCCGTATCTATCCGCTATTATCCGCCTATCTTTTGTCTTTCAACAATGCAATGTATAAAAGCCTGTGGCGCCATCTATTATTCAATAGTGTGACTAATCGATTTTTCGGACGCTTGTTGTATGGGCCCCCATACAACAAAGGCCCCCCCCCCCCCCCCATTAATAACATTTTTCTTATTTTTCTTATTTGTTGTTTCATCCGCCATAGTAACACACATTCTGTGAAAGTTTCAACGGGCTACTTATTACGGTTCAAGAGATACAGCCCTCGGACGGACGGACGGACGGACGGCGGAGGCTTAGTAATAGGCTTCCGTACGGGATACGGAAACCTAAAAAAGGCGGAATATGGAGCCTAGCTAAAGTAATATTTGATCCGTACATTTGTTTCAACATTTGCTTTTATCACTTACGGTATTGACCCTCTCAATGCTATTGGCACAACACTGCACGCGTTAACCAGGACCCCTTCGCAATTCCAATGGTGGATTCGCAAAAATCAATAGAACAATAGAAAGAGCGACAGGGTCCAGTAAGTGGCGTGGAGGGTAATGGCGTCGCTTGTAGGTCGCCACTCACGATATGGACATCTGTAGCTGGAGACGTCGTTACATTAGGACATAGTGGGGCCCTGGCCTCTAGTTGGTGGATGGGCGGGAAGGTAAAGAGCCAAGAATAAAATTCCCTAGTCAGGCACTGAGAATAAAATAGTTTATTGAACAAACAAAACAACCAAAAATTTGTATAGAGAAACGGAAAAGGGTGAATTAAATATAAAATATATGATTTTAGCTCTGTAAAAATCTTTGGTAGCTCAGTGGTGCGGTCGATCGACTGTCGGTCGGATTATATGCACACCTGGGCGCTGTCAGTGGATGGATGGGTGACCGCTCGACCGTTGGATGTTGACCGTGGTTCCACGTAAAACTGTAGGTCCCTTCCCTTGCCCCTTACTGGGTGGTAGGCTCAAATTGTAGTCGACTGGGTTGGTACCACCGCACTGGATGTAAGATGGCCGCATAGCAGCCTCGGTTGTGTTCTTCTCTAGTCCAGTATAGCCAGCAATACAGAGAAGTCTCCGGTATGGCACCTACCTTCTCGGAGGTGATATTGGCTGGTCTAAGCATGCGCTTTGGCCCCTCCGACTCAGCCACACATACCGGATTACATAAAAAAAAATTGACAGTAGGCCGAGCAAGTCTGCGACGACGCGACCGCCCCATTGGAGTAACCGTGCGTGTCCTACATTGAATGCCGTGGACATGAAAACGGAGTGTGGGAAGACTACTCGCCAGGTGGACGACGACATCAAGTACGTCGGCGGAAAGCGGTTGTTCCGTACCGCAGAAGGCCGGGAGGACTGGAGGAAAAGAGGAGTATATCCAGCAGTGGATGCCTAAGCAATGAATGATTACAGTAACTGTAAGCACCGCAAAGAACCAGCACGAACCAGCACCGGAAAGAACCAAGCGACCAACTCAACTGTTGAGTTGATCGCTTGGTTCTTTCCGGTGCTGCTCATCCAAGGTTTCCCGGTAATTTGGTCAAAAAACTAAAGGAATTTGTCGCCGTAGCAGGAATGTGAGACGACGCGCGAAACAGGACTAGAGGAAAGAGGACAAATGAACCACGCAATCATAATAACTGTGACAGATGTGCCGTGTCCCGTAAACTGCGGGTTTATTCACTACAAACAAATGTATTTATATATATAAAGAACACACAACATTAACAATATTTCATTGAGATATATGCATATTCAATATGGTCAGTATGGTTCGTCATCATTTTTTTTTATATCACGTTCAGGAATGAAATATATAAGGAAGAACCGGGTAAGAAACCTTACAGAGTTTTTTTTTTAAATAAGGAATTCGCCATAAAGAACACACAACATTAACAATATTTCATTGAGACATGCATATTCAGTATGGTCAGTGTGGTTCGTCATAATTTTTTTTTCATATCACGTTCAGGAATGAAATCTATAAGGAAGAACCGGGTAAGAAACCTTACAGAGCTTTTTTTTTAAATAAGGAATTCGCCATAAAAAACACAAAACATTAACAATATTTCATTGAGACATATGTATATTCAGTATGGACAGTATGGTTCGTGATAATTTTTTTTTCATATGACGTTCAGGAATGAAATCTATAAGGAAGAACCAGGTAAGAAACCTTACAGAGCTTTTTTTTAAAATAAAGAATTCCCATAAAGAACACACAACATTAACAATATTTCATTGAGACATATGCATATTCAGTATGGTCAGTATGTTTCGTCATCATTTTTTTTTTCATATTACGTTCAGCAATACAATCTTAAGGAAGAACCGGGTAAGAAACCTTACAGAGCTTTTTTTAAAATATAACTTACATACTAAGCTACTCGATTTTAGATCTTCGTGCTACTGAATTCGCGTCCTTTTATCCGTTGCAATAGCTTGGCCTGTTGCTAGCTGGCCGTCTTACTGAGGAGTTATTTAATTTGTCTATTATATTATGAAATAGGGTATTTTAAATCCTTTGTTCAATCGGGGCATTTGTGGATCAGTAGAAAATGCAGTATTGATTTATTCATGAAACTACGCGTATCACGTTGGCTACATCGCCTAACAACCGTGATGTCAGCCAACATGTTCCTGTGGGAATTCGTTGCAATGTCATTACTGCTCTTTTGGTCGCGCCGGCTACAATGAATTGAATTGAAAGCACGAGCTGTTTGCATAACCGTTTCTACCGACGTTATATCATTGCGGCGGTACTAACCCGGAGGGCCTTAAATAATAAAAAATAAAAAATTAAGGGCCTTATACTTAATACCTAAATATATATATACATACTCGTCCATTCAGGCTTAAATGATTTTTAGCTATTGACTGCACACTGACGGAAATAGTACAACTTTAAAGTGTTGATAGAAATGCACTTAAAAAACTTGTAATGAGACTAAAAATAATGCCACATTCGAATTTCGAACCCGCTACAGATGTTTAAACTCACAAAGGCGGGCACACTCACAACTAAAACCAATTATTGAAGCCACATTTGAATTTCGAACCCGCTACAGACATTGAGCTCAATGGCTACAGATGTTTAAATTTACAAAGGCGGGCACACTCACAGCTAAAACCCAAACATGCTACTCAATTTCGAATTGTATACCGAAATGATAGGCCTTTTCGTCTATCTGCACTTGACTGAAAATGTCACTGAAATAGGGTCCCAACAAAATTCTCAAGGCTAACAACTTTGTCGCCTATGTATGGCGTACCAGTCGCCTTAAGATGTTGCCATCGTGTTGGCAATGTGCTTATAGGGATCAATTTTCATTTGTCACGTCTTCATTGTCACGCTTAGTTCACCGGGAACTGAGCCTTGGGACCACACGTCCACATAACACTAGCGCTTCCAGTCAAAGTACTTTAACGCAACGTAACTTTTTTATGGCACTGTTACCTGGATTTGACTCTAACTTAAGCGGCGGGTGGCCGAGTGGCTTGGGCATCGGCTTCTCATGCAAGAGGTCCGAGGTTCGAATCCGGTCGGCGTGCACCAATGAGTTTTTTCTGACGAAAAAAAATTACATGCTTAACTACACCTCCTGTTTCACCGTTCGAAACCGGTGTAAAACTGTAGGTCCCTTCCCTTACACCTTACTAGGTGGTAGGCTCAAATTGTAGCTGACTGGGCCGATACCACCTTAATGGATGTAAGATGGCAGCATAGCAGCCTCGGTTGTGTTCTCCTCTAGTCCAGTATAGCCAGCAATCCAGGGTAGTCTCCGGTATCAAATCAATTCAAAATATGTTTATTGCCTTTTTTAAATTTTGCAAAAGGTACAAATTAACGCCGTAGGCGTTCTCCTCCAGCCAACCTTTGGGTTATCATATCATGAATGAGTGTGGAGTGGCAGAGAACAAATAAGACGCCTACCTTCCTATGGCATGGCACCTACCTTCTCGGTAGTGATATTGGCTGCTCGGAGCATGTGCTTTGGCCCCTCCGACACAGCCACTCATACCGAATTACATAAAAATAAAAAATAAAAACTGGGGCTCTCAAAATTCTAAGCAGACGTCCCGCGATTTAGTTTCGCTACGTCTCCCCAGGGTAGGGCTGCCATAAAGGTGCAGGTACTGACCGGGACACTATATCAAAACCTTAGAAAAATTGGTTGTCTTTGAGCGGGGAAATACAGCACCTGCTCTATGAATATTAAATTAAATTTTAGATGATAGGTATCTTTTACATTTTAAGAATAGATTTTGCATAAATTCTATTAGATAATTAGGTAGGCAATGGTTTCCGAAAGTATCCGGTTCAGAACGATCCACGCAGCTCTGTAAGCTCACAGATAGTTTGCCAAAAGTCTCCACTGAACGTTCTTTGTCTATGTATACACATAATTGACATCTACGACTGAAATCTGCAGAGTTATGATGCCTGAAACGCTCTGTGTTAGGAAATAAGAAGAAATATTAACCCCATTAAAGATGTTTTTTTTTTTGTAATATTAGTATGGATAAAACTAACTGGCTTTTGGTTCCTGACCGGGACATTTGTTTGGTGGTCAGGCGGGACGACCGGGACTGAGATCCTAAACCAGCCGTTTGTCAGCCTCGATAGCTCAGTGGTGCAGACAGTCGACTGTTGCTATTGATTGTTAAGCAACGCTGGGCGCGGTCAGTACTTGGATGGGTGACCGCTCGACCGTTGGAGGCTGACCGTGGTTCGGATTCCACGTAAAACTGTAGGTCCCTTCCCTTCCTACCCAACTCGGTGGTAGGATTAAACCCGCCCGGGTTGGTACCACCGCACTGAATGAAACGTCGGTCGAAACGGCTATGTAAATAGTTTGTGTTGTCCGTCCAGTTCAGTGTAGCCGGCACGATCGAAGGGAAGCACTGACATTTCACCAAGTTCACCCGGTGGTATGGGCTGACATCACGGATATTGTAGCTGATGTAGCCAACCGTGTCAGTTTCCATAAAAAAAACCGCTGACAATTCCCGGTGTACCGGGACGAATGGCAACCCTATTCTAGGGACATCGCATCACTATCGTATGTCCAATGAAAGGTTTGTAGGAGCAATTTACTGCTAGTTCTTTATATTTCCGCTTCGCCCGTGACGAGCACCTTCAAACAGTACAAATAAAAAAAAATTAAGGGATTCAACTCGCGCGTAGGTTGAAACGGGACACAAAGACAGAATTTTCCATTAACGCTCTGGGGCGCGGTCAGAATTTAGATGAACGCATGAATGAATGATTTAAATGTTGATTTGTCGACATTTATAATAACACTAGCTTTTGCCCGCGGCTTCGCTCGCGTGAAATTCGTATTTCAAAGGAAGAACTAAGGGCGAGCTGGGTTCAGGCTAGTAACTATGGGCGAGCTGGGTTCAGGTAAACGATAAACCGTCTCGAAGAAAGTGAGTAACTTTTTGAGGCTGAAGGCGGAGTTGCGTTCAGGAAGACGATAAACCTTCTCGAAGACAGTAAGTAACTATAGTCGAGGCCGAAGGCCGAGCTGCGTTCAGGAAGAGGATAATCTTTTCGAGGAAAGTAAGTAACAGAGGGCGAGGCCGAAGGCCGAGCTGCGTTCAGGAAGACGATAAACCTTCTCGAAGACAGTAAGTAACTATGGGCCAGGCCGAAGGCCGAGCTGCGTTCAAGATGAGGGTTACCTTTTCGAAGAAAGTAAGTAACAGAGAGCGAGGCCGAAGGCCGAGCTGCGTTCAGGAAAACGATAAACCTTTTTGAAGACAGTAAGTAACTATGGGCGAGGCCGAAGGCCGAGCTGCGTTCAGGAAAACGATAAACCTTTTTGAAGACAGTAAGTAATTATGGGCCAGGCCGAAGGCCGAGCTGCGTTCAGGATGAGGGTAACCTTTTCGAAGAAAGTAAGTAACAGAGGGCGAGGCCGAAGGCCGAGCTGCGTTCAGGAAAACGATAAACCTTTTTGAAGACAGTAAGTAACTATGGGCGAGGCCGAAGGCCGAGCTGCGTTCAGGAAGAGGATAACCTTTTCAAAGAAAGTAAGTAACAGAGGGCGAGGCCGAAGGCCGAGCTGCGTTCAGGAAAACGATAAACCTTTTTGAAGACAGTAAGTAACTATGGGCGAGGCCGAAGGCCGAGCTGCGTTCAGGAAGACGATAAACCTTCTCGAAGACAGGAAGTAACGATGGGCGAGGCCGAAGGCCGAGCTGCGTTCAGGATGAGGATAACCTTTTCGAAGAAAGTAAGTAACAGAGGGCGAGGCCGAAGGCCGAGCTTCGTTCAGGAAAACGATAAACCTTCTCGAAGACAGTAAGTAACTATGGGCGAGGCCGAAGGCCGAGCTGCGTTCAGGAAGAGGATAACCTTTCCGAAGAAAGTAAGTAACAGAGGGCGAGGCCGAAGGCCGTGCTGCGTTCAGGAAGACCATAAACCTTCTCGAAGAAAGTAAGTAACGAAAGGCGAGGCCGAAGGCCGAGCTGCGTTCAGGAAGGCGATAAACCTTTTCGAAGAATGTAAGTAACAGAGGGCGAGTCCGAAGGCCGAGCTGCGTTCAGGAAGACCGTAAATCTTCTCGAATAAAGTAACTTCTTTATTACTTACATTCTTCGAAAAGGTTTATCCTCTTCCTGAACACATCTCGGCCTTCAGCCTCGCCCATAGTTACTTAGTATTGATGATTGATATTGATGATTACAATTTACAATACAAACACTTCAATCCTTCATTAATATGAGTCTGAGTGACCTTTCGATCGTTGAGGCTGACCGTGGTTCGGATTTCACGTAAAACTGTAGGCCCCCTTCCCTTCTTATCGTACCTAAGTGTTGGTACAACCGCACTGAATGAAAGGTCGATCGAAGCCTGTGTAAATAGTTCGTTATTTCCGTCCAGTTCAGTGTATGCCAGTCAGTTGTTCAGTCAGCCTCGGTAGCTCAGTGGTGCGGTCGGTCGACTGTTGTTAAGCAACCCTGAGCGCGGTCAGTACCTGTATGGGTGACCCCTCGACCGTTGGAGGCTGACCGTGGTTCGGATTCCACGTAAAACTGTAGGTACCTTCCCTTCTAACCTTACTAGGTGGTAGGGTTTATTCCGCCCGGGTTGATACCACCTCACTGAATGAAAGATCGGTCGTAGCGGCTGTGTAAATAGTTCGCGTTTTCCGTCCAGTTCAGTGTATGTAGTCGGCACGGCCAAAGGGAAGGTCTGACATGGAGCCTAGTTCCCAAAGGAGTTATCGGCTGACATCACATGTGTTGAAGATGATGCAGTGAACTATGTCTGATTCCATAAAACAAACTTTAACGCAAGCGGAGCCGCGGTTAAAATTTGACATATAGGAAGCAATTTTTTTTATGGAAACTGACACGGTTGGCTATATCACCTACCACA
Source organism: Nematopogon swammerdamellus (assembly GCA_946902875.1). NCBI lineage: Eukaryota > Metazoa > Arthropoda > Insecta > Lepidoptera > Adelidae > Nematopogon > Nematopogon swammerdamellus. The sequence continues at coordinate 18,050,015 of OX336354.1, read as the reverse complement.
TCCGTGATGTCAGCCCATAACACCGTGTGAACTAGGTGCCAGTGTCAGTGCTTCCCTTCATTTCATGTCGGCTACACTGAACTGGACGGAAAACACGAACTATTTACATAGCCGTTTCGACCGACGTTTCATTCAGTGCGGTGGTATCTACCCGGGCGGGATAAACCCTACCTAGTAAGGTAAGAAGGGAAGGGACCTACAGGTTAACGTGAAATCCGAACCACGGTCAGCCTACAACGGTCACCCATCCAAGTACTGACCGCGCTCAGCGATGCTTAACAACAGTCGACCGACCGCACCACTGAGCTACCGAGGCTGACAATTCCGTCAGTCATCATATCTGTATGGCCATTTCCTGCGATATCTTCGGACAGCACGTGTATATCCCAATGATAACTGGCGGATACCGGAATGTCAGCTGGTTTTCCCGGCGAGAGATACGGAAACAGTTTACTGACGATTATATTAGGTCAGGCAGTATGATGGCACAAATTTCAAATTTTCAACGCAAGGATGTTCAAAATTGGAGATTATCGTGTCTGGTATTGTAAAATTTATAGTTATGTTCTTTTTATCTGTGGTATTTTTCTCTTTGAAGTTTCTAATCATTATGAGATAAGAGGATAATGAAAAATGAGACATTTGTTACCTGACTATTTTTAGTTAAGTACCTTTGTAGTTTTAAAGTTCCATTCACCGAAAATTTCATTATTTCATCCGCTTTTTAGGCTATGTAAACCCTAAGTGGGTTCATGTCCATGTCAACCAAAAAAAAAAAGTACTTCTGATCTCAGAGTAATGCTTGTAGATACATTGTATGTTTAAAGTATCTAAAACAACATATATATTTTTTTTTTATGGAAACTGACACGGTTGGCTACATCACCTACAACGTCCGTGATGTCAGCCCATAACACCGGGTGAACTAGGTGCCATGTCAGTGCTTCCCCCTTTGATCGTGCCGGCTACACTGAACTGGTCGGAAAACACAAACTATTTACATAGCCGTTTAGACCGACGTTTCATTCAGTGCGGTGGTACCAACCCGGGCGGGTTAAACCCTACCACCAAGTAAGATTAGGAGAGAAGGGACCTACAGTTTTACGAGGAATCCGAACCTCGGTCAGCCTCCAACGGTCAGCGGTCACCCATCCATGTACTGACCGCACCCAGCGTTGCTTAACATTCAATAGCGACAGTTGACTGTCTGCACCACTGAGCTATCGAGGCTGACATACATATAACATGATACATATGTATAATATAATACATAACATGATACATATAAAAAAATATAAATTAAAATTGCTGCTTGCGACTCATTAAAAAACACGTTTAAAAGTTCATAAATATATTTTATTTTTCAGGAGGAGAGAAAGTATATAAACGGGAAGCGAATCGTGAAGGCGCGCAGCGGAGACGACGAGGGACGGAGCTGCATCAGCATCGTGACGTGCGGTCTGCTCGGCGGTTGAATCTCTACTCCCCTTGCTTGATCCGTCGCGTCGTGGCGTCTGCGTTTTTCCAGTCGCTTGACTATCCCATTTCGTAATACTTTTACACACGTCCGGAATTAGTAGAAAAATAATAAAACAACCCAGTCCTTGAGCAGCCCGTAAGTTAAGTAATTTAATTAATTTTAATTTTAGTAATTGTTTTAAATTATTTTGGGTCATTCTTGAGATTGGGCGTATTCAGTTGATTCCACTGGCAGTTTTTAAATCTTAAAATTTTATAAAACCTGTGATCAAACATTAAAGTTAGATGCATAAGAAACATAAATTTCGATTAGGCACCAAATTCTAACGTATGTATGCAAAGATATTTGATATGAAAATTTCATGTCCAGGGGAATCAATACAGAGTGACAAGGGAATCAAAAAATGTTAATTTTTAATTGTTTGGCTTTTATTTTTAGCAAATAATCGCCTCCAACAAATCTTTTCGAACATGTTAACACAATTAAAATATTCAATAATGCACTTAAACGCTGATTCTCACTCACTAGTAATAATTACCTACTTGTAGGTTGATTAAAACAATAATTACCTGTCTTCTCCTCATTTTATTTTTTTATGCGCATTGCTATAACAACATTAACATTAAATCATTTAAAAAGAAATTAAAGAATTATTAAAAACGACACACTCTCATAACAATCACGTAGAGACGCTCAGCTATTCCTTTTTTTTCTAGTCTCTCTTCCCGAGTCTGTTTTTTTCGAGGTGCGATGATTGCCTGAAATGAATAAACTATCTTTGAAACGATTACAGGAAAATAGCAAGCAATTTGAAAATACCGGTTACCGAGACTCAAACTGGAACTTAGTTGCTGCTGTGTGTGACGATGTATGAGCAAGATACTATGACGTATGTACGGCCGCTAGATTTTCATGTGTGGGGACTCTGCAGACGGGCCAAGGACCTAGTTTATGGCCAGCATGGTCACACCACCGTGGAGAATGAAGAAGAGTTGCGTGTTCGGATCGTAAACACATTCGGTATATGACAGTGACACTCTAGTTCGTGTGAATCAGAGCATCGTGAGGAAGGCCACTCTTTGCATCCGAGTGCAAGGTGGCTATTTCCAGCAATTTTTGTAAATGTAGGTAAGTACCTAAATGTAGGTAAGCCCTATAGGGCTAAATTCGAGCATATGGGCAGAATTGGCGATAGGCTGAACCGGTACCCAACTGGGAGCCGTGAGTTCTGGTCTCTCGCCAAATCTGTCGAGTCGAATTTCTGCCGCTCCTCACTTCCACCTCTGCAGCGCACTAGAGGATCACTGACTCACTCCGCAAAAGATAAAGCCGACCTTCTGGTATCTCTTTTTGGGGAGAACTCCCACCTGGATGATGGGGGAGCTTCTCCCCAATCCGGTGTGAGAACTCCATGCCCGAAGTATAGTTCCGACAGAGAACTGTGCGGAAGGAGCTTCTTGTCCTAGACGTCAGGAAAGCGAGTGGGCCGGACAGAGTGCCTACATTGGTGTTGAAAAAGTGTGCTCCCGAGCTGGCTCCAGTACTGACGCGCCTCTTTCGCCTCTCGTACTCTACTGGCCGCGTGCCGGCAGCTTGGAAATCAGCTTTCGTTCAGTCTGTCCCTAAAAAGGGCGATCGCTCTGACCCGTCAAACTACCGACCCATAGCAATTACCTCCCTCCTCTGCAAGGTGATTGAGCGCGTTATCAATACGCAGCTCATGACGTACCTGGAGACGAATAATCTCATCAGCGATCGGCAATACGGCTTCCGGCCAAACCGGTCAGCTGGTGATCTCCTAGCGTACGTTACTCACCTTTGGGGGGAAGCGCTTGAAGGGTATGGTAAATCCTTGGCAATTGGACTTGATATTGCCAAGGCATTTGACCGGGTCTGGCATAAGGCGCTTTTGGGTAAGCTGCCGGCGTACGGAATTCCTTCTGGCCTTTGTGACTGGGTAATCGACTTCCTACATGGGCGTAACATTCAGGTCCTCGTGGACGGATGCTCGTCGGACGCCATGTCAGTGAATGCCGGTGAACCACAGGGATCTGTGTTGTCTCCCACACTGTTTCTTCTGCATATCAATGATATGCTGCCACTCGGCAACATACATTTTTATGCAGACGACAGTACGGCGCATGGATCCTACACTAGTCACCTTTCAGCCAGACGGAGTGATGTGGACGAGAAGAGGCGAACACTTGTGTCCGAACTCGAGCAAACCCTCGAGTCGGGTTTTAGCCTTTTAGAGGCGGGTGGCCGAGTGGTTTGGGCATCGGCTTCTCATGCGAGAGGTCCGCGGTTCTAATCCCGTCGGCGTGTACCAATGAGTTTTTTCTGACGAAAAAATTACGTGCATACCTACACCTGCTGCTTCACCGTTCGGAACCGGTGTAAAACTGTAGGTCCCTTCCCTTGCCCCTTACTAGGTGGTAGGCTCAAATTGTGGCCGACTGGGTTGGTACCACCGTACTGGATGTAAGATGGCCGCATAGCAGCCTCGGTTGTGTTCTCCTCTAGTCCAGTATAGCCAGCAATCCAGGGAAGTCTCCGGCATCTACCTTCTCGGAGGTGATATTGGCTGGTCGGGGCATGCGCTTTAGCCCCTCCAACTCAGCCACCCATACCGGATTATATAAAAAAAAAAAGTCGATTGCCGAATGGGGCCGGAGCAACTTGGTCGTGTTCAACGCATCGAAGACACAAGTGTGCGCTTTTAGTGCGAAAAGAACGGCGTTCACACCAGCTCCTTCCTTCCAAAACACGTCGCTGAAATTAAGCGACCACCTCGGGGTCTTCGGTGTCAAACTGCCGCACGACTTAAACTTCCGACGTCACATTGAGGGCAAGGCCAAGCTGGCCTCAAAAAAGCTGGGTGTACTCAACAAGGTGAAGCGGTACTTCACGGCGAGCCAAAAACTGACGTTATATAATACGCAGGTTAGGTCTTGCTTGGATTACTGCTCGCGCCTGTGGAATGGCTCAGCTAAATACCAGCTTGCGTTGTGCCGTGCGACTTGTGGATGACCCTGTGGTGTCCCGCGACTTAGAACCGCTGCAACTCCGTAGGGACGTCGGCTCCCTAAGTGTGTTCTATCATCTATTTCACGGGGAGTGTTCGGAGGAGCTCTTTAAGGCGATTCCATCGTCCCCATTCCACCTCCGCACTACGCGTACTGGGCAGGGTATGCACCACTATACAATCGACCTACCGTGGATGCGCGATGATCGACATACCGGGAAAATGTGGAACTAGTGCGTGGAAATAGATGAGCAGGGAGCTCATCTATTTCCTCCCAAGTACAGCCTGGGGTTTTTCAAAAGGGGCGTGAAAAGGCTCCTGTCAGGCCGGCATGGCATTTGCAATCCGCGTGCATCACAGAATGTCCATGGGCATCGTAAGTCACCTACTCGTAAGTGAAACGATGCCACATGTCGCGCTTTCTATATAAAAAAAATAAAAAAACAAAAATGTAAGTTCCTAACTACTAGACTAGTGTAAGTGAAGTGTGTCATTGTAAGTATGTGTGGGTACTCACCCACACATACTCACACTGACACACGCACACCCATTCAAAAACACAGCAAACAGCTGTTTTGCGTTTGAACATAGTACGGTCATTGACCCCGTACATTGTAAGTTACCTACTAGTACACACAGGTTGATCTATTTAATGTTTAGGTAGCAAACATGTTTTGTTAAATTTCCCGAAAAGTAATGCTAAAAACATTTTTTTTTTGCGTAACGTGTTTGTTTGAGTTTGTGTATAGCCCTCCCGAAGTTTTTGACATGAATAACGAAGCACCTTATATATGCGACGCAAAAAGTGGATTCCTTGATGTGTATGTAATGTGTGATGTGACAGTACTCATGTATTCATATTATATTTACGTAATATAACTGTATTGTACATACAAGCCCATTGCACTATCACTGCTGTACACCTACAATACCTTCATCATACCCATAGGTTGGCTAAAATAAAATGCTGTTTAGCGTTAAGCTGACCTTTTTGTCCCGTGTATTGGTGTAAAAATAAAGAATTTTAATAAATAAATATATGTCAGATTATAGACATTGCTTTAAAATAATAATGAATTGTAATAGATGCCTTTCCGCACAATTCAAACGTTTTTTCTGGGATAAACTAAGCAAATATTGATTACCCAGGCTATAAAACCAGTGGAATCAATGCCAAGGGAATCATTTTTTAATGAAAATTTGTCATTTACCGCGAATGTACTAAAATCAGAGTAATGAGGTTAACACAGTAGATAATGGCTACATTGAGTATTGTATATAGATCATTTAATTGATTTTGGAACAAGCCACTATAAATAAAATTCAGCCAGAGTAATCAACGATGTACCAGAACCAAGCCAGTGGAATCAATTTCTTACCTTCGTATTTCGGGAACGCAGCGAGGAGTCGCTCAACCACTCCCCGCAGCTTGAAACACGACTGACGTTCTTCGGCAAAGGGTCGATCACGCGTCTTTTAACCGTTCCGCTAGTGATGTACGCGCGATTTTGTGATGCGCCAGTGAAATCATTGTTAGGTCTCGGACAAAATTTTAAAACTAAATAAAATAAAATATATATAAAATACGCTTTATAAAACCTTTTTTAGGAAATGAACAACTAATCACCTTGCACGGTAAATAATATCATATCATTTAATTGCACAGAAAAAAAAATATAGATGGTTTTGTGTAACAATCTGGGCCGTGGACGCGCCAGTGAGATCAATTTTTGGGGGTTTGATAATTTTTTTGCCTTATTTAATTTTATATTTTACGCTATTTCAGTATTTGCCCAGTTAGTTTATAGTTAAAATTTCAAGGAAAAAAATACTTCATGTGCAAATTTTTGTAATAAGTAGCAATTTTGCTTCAGGACAGTGAAAATCGAGGGGCTCAAGAATGACCCTTTTGTTAAGACTTAAAAGATAATATTCAGTACAATTGCAACACTTTGTTTATTAATTAATACTCTTTCGGCCATATCTACCATGATACCTATGTAAATAGATTTTAGAGTATTACTTTGTGAGAATAAAATTTTTCATCATTAAAATAAAATGCAATATGTTAATAATTCATAATGAATGAATTAACAATCGAGGATGTTTGAGAAGAAAATGTGAATTTAGACTTATTTTTATAAGAAAAAAGTATTTTTGGAGATCGCATCTGTATTTCTTTGTATGTATAATTTTAGAAATAAAAATCGAGCTACTGCAAATTAATTTTGTGTAAAATATAACAAAAGATAAAAAAATATTTTTTATAGCAGCAGATAGGTAGGTATTTATCTTGTGTTCTCATTTAGATGTAATATAACAATATTTTTAAATTATTCGCATTTTTATTTATCTCTTTTAATAAAATTGCAATAATGTTGACTGGACGAAATTGCACTGCACAACGAACCTACCGTCTGCACAGGTCTGCACTGCAGAAATTGTTACACCCCATTATCAATTCAACCCTTCACCTCCAGGGTTGCTTAACAACGGTCGACTGACCGCGCCACTGAGCTACCGAGGTTGACAATTTCTCGAGCAAACGTCGATCCATAGCACCACTGAGGTATCAAGGCTGGCAAAAGTGAACAAGGCCTCATCAAGCACGGCGTGATGGTAAAGTGATGGGGCGGAGTGGCGCCGCGCCGCCGCGGCAATATGTTTCAATCAACATAAACATTAACGAAGCCTTCACGACTTCATCAAATTCTCAGCCTATAAAGCGCCGAAGGCCCCTCGACGACGGCGTCCAGAGGGACCCGGATGTCCGGCTCGTGTGAGGAATACATTTTACGGATATGCGGAGTTCATATCCGTAAAATTGATTCCTTATTCCTATTGTTGTGATGCAACAGGGATGGTTTTGGAGACATTTTATTTTTACAGTTGGACAATATGGCGATTGGCGGCCTTGAACTTTCCATATAATACTAGCTTTTGCCCGCGGCTTCGCTCGCGTGAAATTCGTCTTTAAAAAGAAGAAAGTAAGTAAGCCCGCTACCGTACCTTTATTTCGCCGCGTGGAATCATTCGTTTGTATGAAAGCCACATCAACGTACCTAACCGGAACTGAATTTTATTTTATGTATCCTTTATCGCGTATAGTTAAATGCGCTTGTAGTAAGTTTCATCGAATTCGGATGATCGGTTTGAAGAGTTATGGAGGAAGTAGGAACATACATACAGTAAATATTTCTACAAAATCGTCAATTTAGTTTTAGTATCATACATAGAGCCTACAAACACAGTGTACATCACAGAGCATGAAATGCGCGCGCGGTAGGTATTTGATGCTCTGTGGTGTACATAAAACAAAGTACTTATAACTTACTCCATTCCATGAGCATCCGTTTTAGAATTATTATTACTCGTTTATTTACACATTTTTTCTTTTTTATATTAATTTTACAAATAAAACCTAAATCTAAAATTAATACAAAATAACAAAATGGAATTTCCACCACCGGCGGCGGGACGAACCCAGGCTACCGATGGTCGGACCCGAGAGAGAGAAACCTCCGGACAATTCGAGCGGTGTCGAGCAAGACCGCCTTCTGCATCTGACCCTTGATCCAAGCAAGTGGCTCTAGCGAGAGCCTCTTGAGATGATGGTCGAGGCTCTTCGCTATCAGCCCATGCGCAGACACGACTATGGGCACAACGATCGTCGAGTCCACGGGCCACATGTCGGTAACCTCATGAGACAGATCGATGTATTTTAACATCTTGTCTTTTTCTGCCTTCACAAGGTTCTCGTCATGCGGCACCGTGATGTCGACGAGCGCTGCGCGCCGCGCCTCCCGGTCGATTATCACTATGTCAGGTCTATTATTACTATTATTACTATATTGATTGATGGTACCGAATGTTAACCGTGTAGGTAATTGAGACAAATAAATGACACCAGAAATCATTCCATGATCCAAACTGGACGAGTTTATGAGTTCTATACAGGATGTTTCAGGGTAGGGTTTCGTAACTTCAGGGTTCGAAAGAGGGCCATATTTAAAAATACATAAAAGACAGAAATAAAAGTTTAATTACAAATTTAAAAACACCCCGGCCGTTTACTTACTTAAAGGAGTCGGGGGACCGCTAAGTAAATAAAATATAAAAACTCAGAGCTGCGCGGGAATTTAATTAGCGGTCCCCCGACTCCTCTAAGTAAGTAAACTGAAATTGTTTTTCACTTTTTAAGGGTCGGGAGTTTTTTAAATTTGTAATTTAACTTTTTTAGCGAGAGGGTTTATCCACCGATCTCACGAAACGGTGAATACTCGTCCAATCTATTTGTGAGTGGTGCCTAAATATAATGACACGCAATCGACGGACAGTGGCGCGGCATTAACTTAATTTGATGTGAGCAAGAAAAATTTTGCGAGGCCCTCACAATTTTGCCAATACTCAATACATACATAGCAATAATACAGCCACTGTATTGTTGCAATATTAACTGCCTCCTGCTTTCCCATCTTGTGTCTAATAAAGGCTTCTTAGTAAGCTTTAGTTTGCCTTTGATTAAGTCTGAGCATGTTTTTTTTATGGAAACTGACACGGTTGGCTACATCACCTACAACATCCGTGATGTTAGCCCATAACGCCGGGTGAACTAGGTGCCGTGTCAGTGCTTCCCTTCGATCGTGCCGGCTACACTGAACTGGACGGAAAACACAAACTATTTATATAGCCGTTTCGACCGACGTTTCATTCAGTGCGGTGGTATCAACCCGGGCGGTTGAAACCTACCACTAAGTAAGGTAAGAAGGGAAGGGACCTGGTCAACTTCCAACGGTCGAGCGGTCACCCATCCAAGTACTGACCGCGCTCAGCGTTGCTTTATCCATCAATATCGATAGTCGACTGTCTGCACCACTGAGCTATCGAGGCTGACATTAGGTATGTTTACTCGGGGTCTCTTTTAATAGATCTAGCTGATTATTTTTCATGAATCAAAGCTGCATGAACTTTCTAGGCGCGAGGCCCCTCGGGCCGCAAGGCCGTGGGCGGTCGCCCACGTCGCCCACGCCTTGCGCCGCCTCTGTCGACGGAGCCCCGACTCAGCGCTTCGCGAGTTCAATTGTGATATCGTTTTTGTTCCAGTTTAATTTCAGACTAAAGCAAATAACGCAATGACGATACTCAGCACATTTGACCACTTGTCTGCACCTGAAGGGATAAGCTGTTATTAAGTTTTGTAATGGCTATCGTTGGGTAGGTACCTACTTGGGTGATTTTTATGGAAATGTAATTCATTTCTTCCCGTGCACGTCGTAAAAGGCTACTATGGGATAAGGCGACAGGAGAGCCACCTCTCACATTGGCACGGTCTTTCCACCGAGTCATGCAGCAGGTGGGTCTTCGTGCCTTATTTTCAGCTTGATAGTTATCTTGTCCTAATACTTTGCTAAACCTGTCTTTTCCAAATTTAAACAAATGTATACATTTCAAATTGATCTATTCTATATATATGTTTTGTTGATCTCATTAATTTTAGGATTAAAATTAAATTGTAGAAATTTTACTGGTTTAGGTGTTAGACTTTATTTAATTTTCAATGTACTTATTGTGTAACTGTTTTGTTTCTTTAAAAGTTTAAAATAAATAAAAAAAAATAAACGTGGTGGTCGGTGTTGTGTTGTAATTTACAAAAGTACTTGCAGCGCAACACCGATTACTCTGCTTACCCAGATTGTTAGGATAAAGCGTGTGGTATGTTTATTTTTATTTTTATGGAAACTACGGACATCACCCACAACATCCGTGATGCCAGCCCATAACACCACTTGAACTTGGTGCCACGTCAGTGCTTCCCTTCGGTCGTGCCGGCTACACTGAACTGGACGGAAAACACAAACTATTTTCATAGCTGTTTCGACCGACCTTTCATTCAGTGCGGTGGTACCAATCCGGGCGGGTTAAACCCTACCACCTAGTAATATAAGAAGGGAGTCATACCCCTTAGTCGCCTTTTACAACATACACGGGGAGAGATGCAGTGGGGCTATTCTTAGTACCGGCCCCACACGGTACATATGTATATGTATGTATTACCGTTTTCAATGAATCTCGAACGATCTCCGAACTTCCCCTACCTCTGAGTTATATTATGTACCTACTTTATTAAACATAAAAGATTCCTGATACAAATAATACATCATGTGGAGTAGGTACGATACCTGTTACTTAAATGCTATCCTAGCACTAAGTGGCGGTTTAAATACCTGCCCTTATGTAGTTTTAAATAGAAATATTTAAAGTGCTTCATTAAAAATATTTTTTTGCAAATTAGAATTTAAATAAATAAAGAAAATTCACCCGATGGCGAAATGGTAACGCGCTGGCGGTTCAAGGTCAGATTGCACAGGTGAAAACCACTTGCAAACAGGTTGAGCTATCCTCGACTTATAAGCGAATAGGTAAATGGATTATGTGAATGTGAATTCATTATAGGTTTGGGAATTGTTCTAAACCTATAATGAATTAGGTACTTTACGTTATTTGAATTTAATTACAGTACAGACGAAAGACCCTCGAAGATATGCCCAACATTTTAATTAGAAGGTCTCATCTGTGTGATTCTGATTACATCGTCGCGGTTGTGCTAACGACATCTATCGGCGGCGATACTTAACTTTAGTTAATTTACCGTTCACTACACTTAACACCACAGTTTCTATGTGTACCGGTAGAGGGCGCTGAGCAATTAATTTCACAAACTAGCCGAACTTTCTACGGAAAGAAGGAAATGCAGGATATGAAAATATTAAAACAATAAATATTCTTTCAATATTCAGAAAACTATATAATTAAGTTTTGGTTATACAATTCTGAGCTAGGAATTAGGACTGACAACGAGAAGTGGTGTCGGAGGAGTGTGAAGATCTGCAACTTCGTACTTTGTCCTTTGGCAGCGTGAATGTAGCCGCGAACATCACTGTAAGCAGAAAGGCTTTATGAGATATGAGACAATGTATCTCCCTTTCATTATATTTTTATATTTATTATTGTATTATTATTTATTATATTATATTTATTAATTATATTATTTATTAACGGCATGGTCGCCACAAAAGGCGGTGGGACAGGACAGCGCCAGCAACACTCCTATGACCTTGGTGGCTACCAGGGACCCGACGCGGCCGAACATCGTCGTTCATCATACAAGTTATGGAGCTTAGCGTTACTTGAAGACACTCACCAGCACGAAACAGCACGCTCGCCGCGAAGGCTGTGGCCCACAGCCTTCGCGGCGCCAGCCTGTGGGACAGGACAGCGCCAGAAACACTCCTATGACCTTGGTGGCCACCAGGGACCCCACGCGGCCGAACATCATCGTCATACACACGCCCATAGCCCTGTCGAATGCAAGTCACGATCATTATATCAAGTCACGATCATTATACCGTGTGGGGCCGGTACTTTAAAAGAATAGCCCCACTGCATCTCTCCCCGTGTATGTCGTAAAAGGCGACTAAGGGATATGACTACCTTTGTATATTACTAGGTGGTAGGGTTTAACCCACCCGGGTTGGTACCACCGCACTGAATGAAAGGTCGGTCGAAACGGCTATGTAAATAGTTTGTGTTTTCCGTCCAGTTCAGTGTAGCCGGCACGACCGAAGGGAAGCACTGACGTGGCACCAAGTTCACCCGGTGTTATGGGCTGACATCACGGATGTTGTAGGTGATGTAGCCAACAGTGTCAGTTTCCATAAAAAAACAATGTATAAGTACTCAATTGGAAACAATTATTCACAGAACCGGGAAAATGTGGAACGCACTCCCTGCTCATACATTTCCTCCCAAGTACAGCCTGGGGCTTTTCAAAAGGGGCGTGAAAAGGCTCATGTCAGGCCGGCATGGCATTCGCAATGCCCGTGCATCACTGAATGTCCATGGGCATCGTTAGACACCTACTCGTATGTGATTATTAGGAGCGTGATTATAAGAACACCTGGGCGCGGTCAGTATTTGGATGGGCGACCGCTCGACCGTTGGAGGCTGACCGTGGTACGGATTCCACGTAAAAATTTAGGTCCCTTCCCCTATTACCTTATTTAATATGTATTTTTTCAATATGGCCCTAGTTGGCTGAAATAAACAGATAAATAAAATAAAAAAAAAAAATAAATAAAAATTAGGTGGTAGGGTTTATCCCACCCGGATTAGTACCACCGGACTGAATGAAAAGTTGGTCCAAACGGCTATGTAAATAGTTCGTGTTTTCGGTCCAGTTCAGTGTAGCCGGCACGACCGAAGGAAAACACTGACATGTCACCTAGTTCACCAAGGTGTTATTATGGACTGATCACGGATGTTTCAGGTGATGTAGCCAGCAGTGGAATTGGATGAAGGCATATATAATAAAAAGAAACCAACCTCATACTGGTCGGATACACCTGAACAGCAAAGGCGCTCACGATACCAATGATGGAACCTCCCAGTTGCAGACCCGCGAAGGCCACCGTGGCCATTATAGGGTCCGTCACGAGCAGCAGGGTCGCACAGCTGGCGGCCACGATGCACAGGAATATCAGAATGAGGTTCCTCTTGCCCAGATACCGGGATGTAAACGCCGAGGCCACTGTCAAAGATGTGACGGCGATGGAAAGGTAGATTGCCACTGTGAAAGCTTCGGTGCGCAGTGTGTCGTTGCATAACGCCTGGAAAGTTGCGTTAATTCAGTTTAGTCATTTTACTGTTCCGTAATCTACGGACGATCCATCCGTACTGTAGTACACCTGTGTACAAATTCGCTCGCATGCGGCAGCGAATCGCTGCGAAATTATTGCGGCAGCGAAACTGCGGAAAAGGATTGAGGTTCGGGGGTTCAGATTTGGTCAAAGGGAAATTTCAATACTGGAACAACGAGCCTAAACACTTTCTAGGTGGGAGTGCTAAATTTTTGTTTTGTTTCGGGAGGGGGTGTTTGAACCACTAAATCCCCCCCCTTGTGGCAAGCCTAATGCTGCACGTTTTTGAAATGTTGAGACACTTAAAAAACTTAAAAAATAATCTAGGAAATTTCTCTCATATGGTCCCCGCCACCCGGAATGCTGGCTGTATTGTAGATTATTTGAAATTTTAAAGGTTTTCTTTTATTTTAAAATTGTAAAATACCTTGTAATTTATCATATAATAAAAATTTTACGGCAATATAGTTGTGAAAAATATCGGATTGAATTTAAAATTGTTTCAATACTTTCGGGCTCCATATTGGAAAAATTATGTTGGAATCGACAGAACACGTAAGGACGCGAAAAAGTGCCAAACGTGACTAGGGGCTAGCTAGTGTCGGTGTAATGATAGTTTCGCAGTGCAGAACTGTGACGATAAGGACGCAACTATAGACATAGAAATAGAAATAGAAATATAAATAGAAATAGAAACAGAAACAGAAACAGAAACAGAAACAGAAACAGAAACAGAAACAGAAATAGAAATAGAAAATATTTATTTCAACTTAGTGAATTTACACAACTAGCCAAAGGGCGAGAGAAATAACACTAGACAAAGAGCGAGACATAACTAAGCGAAAAGATCCCATACTTGTTGGCAGTTTTCTCATCATCTCGCTGCCGCATGCGAATGCGTCTGTGTACTAAAGGCGTTAGAGCATACTTCAGAATGTTCTGGAGTGTCAGTGGTGACGCCAGCTAGAAGGCCGCAGAAGTCTCGAGGCTCGGAAGAGTTGAAGGTGCCGGAGGAAGGGAGAGGCCTATCCGCAGCACTCATCACCTTGGTAACCACTTCTGGTAGCCAAATGTAGTAGCCGTTTGAGCTGCAACATTAGCAGAGACAGTCAGTAAAGTGATTATTTTGTTTGGTTTGATAGATTTATTTATTTTTATTTATTTATTTCGATAAATTCCCAGTGCATTTACAGTATTATGTAAACATACAAAATACTTGTACAGTAGTTATTTATTCAAGAAAATATAAAAAGTAATACAAATAACTAAATACTTAAAACTACCTAACAAACATTAAAATAACTATCGAAAGGCGTTCAAAATCGAAAAAGTTCCCAGACACTTGCGGCATTACCCCGCTGGATGGCAGGGCTTACCTTTTGAATAAAGTAGGCCCTTGGTCATAGATTTTGGAAGGTACAGATTCACATTGGTTGTGGTATGGGAAGCCAGTTGCAATGCAACCACCAGCAGAGGGCCTCTTTACACCTGATACACTTAATTAATTGTAGTCAGAACTCTCAGCAAAATTGTTAATCTTGCTCTCAAGCTGTGCTTTCGATAGTAGGCGATGTTATTATGTGGCTAGTCACTAAAATATTTGTAATAATATATTGTATAAAAAATATTATACCCTGCGAAGTTTCTTGCCGGTTCTTCTTCGTGGGTGCAATCTAACCGGATAGAACAAATTGTGACAAGTTCGAGTGCAGTCTAACTGCCATATTATGTATGTATGTATGTATATATTCTTTATTGAACACCAATTTATCAAAATTAGGTACAACAGGCGAGCTTAATGCCGCGAGGCATTCTATTCTAACTAACCTTTGGGATGTGGGAGAAGTACATGCAGGCGAACAAGAATAGTTTGTGACAATGTGTTAGATTAAAGAAATATGTATGATAAACGACGTACGAATACTACATAGATACTTTAATAAGCATAATATATATGTATATAACAAACTTACATATTATATGTACATTAATCGGTGGTACCGTTGTGCAACACAATCAACTGAATGACAGGAGAGTAAGAGAAGGGGCGTAAAGATATGTACTTATGTAATATAAATTGCATTTACTTCGGTAAGGAAAGGAGAAGTTTGTTTAAATTTATGTTAAATACATTCATAGAAATATTATATGTGTCATGTACCATATTAAAAGAGATATTATATGAGAGAGAAAGCGATATGATACCATAATAAAAGAAATATTATATGTGTCATGTATACATGTACCATATTAATGATCATTAAACAATACAATACAATACACTCACATTCCAAAGACCACGAACTGCATGAAGGACAGAAGGAGAGTGTACTTGAGCAGCGGAGGTTTGAAGATACCCAGCGACTGCTCCCACAAGGCTCTCAGCGCCGATCTACTCATGGCCCCTTCTTCCATCTCACTCTTCAGCGAATCCACCTGCGTTTTGTATTTGTACATAATTTGTTTATGCAACGCTCATTCCAACAAATCCGCATACTCGTCTTTCCACATACTACTCCCATACATAAGCAGGTCGATTATTTCACTTTCTCACCCATCCTCGAGCGTGTCTTCCTAAAATCCTGAAAAATAAACGCATCTGCTGGTGTCTTCGGTCTTACACCGTTGTGGGAGAACTCCTGGCTGGGAGGTGCCGCAAGTTCAAGTTCAAGTTCAAGTAGGGTTCCTTATCCGTCGTACGGGACCCTATTACTAAGCCTACGCCGACTGTTTGTCTGTCTGTCTGTCCGTCTGTCTGTCCGAGGGAGGCAACCGTAATAGTTAGCCTGTTGAAATTTTCACAGAATATTCGTTATTATGGCCGATATAACAGGAAATAATATAAAAATATAAAAAAGTAAAAACAATCACGGGGTTCCCCGTAGAAGAAACTAAAAAGTGTATGCGCGCCATCTACCGAAAACAGTATGAAGCATATGAAGCATAATCATGAATTTTAACTAATATGAAGATTTCATAAAACACGTCATAGATGGCGTGAGTGGCGCTGACCATGACATGGCGATACGGAACCCTCGCTGCGCGGGTTCGACTCGCACTTGGCCGGTTTTTCTTTATTTGGATAGGACTTTAGCCGCCTTGCGACTATGCCAGTCTCATAGTTTACTTACGTATTAAACAATTTTATACCAATACCTACAGCACCTACAGTAGCGAACCTCAGATATCAAGACAATTGGTGACGGCGGACATATAAAAATTACACCTGACCCTTACTGACCCAGGATAAGGAGCTGGGTTTAGTGTCATTGTACGAACGACTGAGATACTGGCGCGGGTTAAGCGGGATAAGGCGACGACGACCCGACACGGTCGGAGCGTATTTTTTTTTATGGAAACTGGCACGGTTGTCTCCATCACCTACAACATCCGTGATGTCAGCCCATAACACCGGGTGAATTTGGTGCCACGTCACTGTTTCTCTTCGGTCGTGCCGGCTACACTGAACTGGACGGAAAACACAAACTATTTACATAGCCGTTTCGACCGACCTTTCATTCAGTGCGGTGGTACCAACCCGGGCGGGTTAAACCCTACCACCTGGGAGAAATCCCTGTAAGGGATAAGTCCGCCTTTGCCCCTCATGTAAACTACTTATCGTTTGTTACTGTAAAATGTTTTGGAGCAATAAATGATTTCTATCTATCTATCTATCTAACCTAGTAATATAAGAAGGATACCACCTAGTAATATAAGAAGGGAGTCATATCCCTTAGTCGCCTTTTACGACATACACGGGGAGAGATGCAGTGGAGCTATTCTTTTAAAGTACCGGCCCCACACGGTACACGGCCTATTGTTCAGACTTCAGACCGGCGCATATCAACACAAACATTTTTTTTTATAGAAATCGCGACATGTCGCGCCGAGCCACCCATTAGATGTCTCATGGACATTCGGTCGTATGCGGGGGTTGCGAGTGCCATGCCGGCCTGACAGGTGCCTATTCACGCGCCTCTTGAAGGACCCGAGACTGTACTTGGGGGGAAATATATGGGCAGGAAGAACGTTCCAGAGTTTACCAGTTCTGTAGAGGAAGATCTGCAGAACCGGTTAGTACGCGACCGCGGTAAGTCCAGCGTGTATTCATGCATACCCTGCCCGGTGCGCGTGGTGCGGAGGTGGAAAGGGGATGGAGGGATCCCGTTAAACAGCTCCTCCGAGCACTCTCCATGGAATAAGCGATAGAACAAGGGAGCCGACATCCCTGCGAAGTTGCAGTCATTCAGCTGTCACTATCCTGCGTGTATCTAGGTGCCGTGTGCCAAGCGGCGGGGTGGTCTGGGCGTCGGCTTACCTTGCGAGAGGTCCGTGGTTCGAAACCGGCCGGCGTGTACCAATGAGTTTTTTTCTAATGGAAAAACTTACGTGATGATCACATACACCTGCTGCTTCACCGTTCAGAAGCGGTGTAAAACTTTAGGTCCCTTCCCGTGCCCCTTACTAGGTAGTGGGCTCAAGTTGTAGCCAATTGGGTTGTTACCACCCTACTGGATGCAAGATGGCCGCATAGCAGCCTCGGTTGTGTTCTCCTCTAGTCCAGTATAGCCAGCAATAAAAAAGAGAAGTCTTCGTTAGGGAATCTACCTTCTCGGAGGTGATATTGGCTGGTCGGAGCATGTGCTTTGGCCCCTCTGACTCGGCCAACCATACCGGATTACATAAAAAACCTTGATCTTGAGATCCGACATGGACAAGGTGTAATGGGTTGACGCCACCTGGGTAGCAGGTGATGTAAGTCGAGGTTCAGTATGAATTTGACCTCATTGTTGTACACCTGGAATTCCTCTTGCCTCGATACAAGTTAGTTTCTTAACCATTTTACAGTCAGTCAGCGCATAAGCGTCCACTGCTGGACATACGCCTCTCCATTACTCCACTTCTCCCAGGCTTCAGCGATAGGTACGGAACCAATGCTTTCCGCCGACGTACTTGATGTCATCCTCCCACCTTGCGGATGGCCTTCCCGCACTCCGTTTTCCTGTCTACGGCCGCCAATGTAGGGCACGGTTACTTCAACGGTCGTTGTCTCTTCGGCTGTCGTGCCCAGCCGACTGCCACTTTAGCTTAGCCACTTGTTGTTCAATATCGAATACTTTGGCGCGTCGGCGGATTGCCACGTTACGCACCATCATCCTTCATGCAACAAAGTTTTTTTTTATGTAAACCAATATGGGTGGCTCTTCCGAGAGACCAATGGTGCAGTCGACAGAGCCAATCACCTCTCCTCGCGAAACCACGCTCTGCCATGCCAGGAGATTTGCGGACTGTTGCTAGGCTGTCTAGCCTGTTAATACGAAGTTTGAAGACACCCAGACCCAGGTTGAAGGATTCGGCAAATACACTCGCCGAAAGACAGTTCCACAACCTAGCGGTGCGACAAAGAAACGATTTAGAGAACCGATGGGTTCTCGAGAGTCCAATGTCAACAACAAAAGGGTGCTGAGTCTCTCTGCGACGAGTCATGCGGAGATAGGACAGGTGGCAGGGAATAAGGGATGCTATTGGCTAACCGGGTACTCCTGACGTCCACGTCCAGTATTGACGGAGTACATCGTCGCCAGGACTCCGAGTGCCTCCTCATCCTTCCCCACAGAGCTCAGGAACTTGGGACTCTCCGGAAGCCAAAGGCAGACGATTGAGCAGACGAGGTACGGCAGAGCAAACAGCTTGATGAGCAGCCGCCACGGACGGTAGACGCCGGCCCAGAATGGTAAGGAGAAGTCCAGGGGAAGCACTGCCCAGGCGAGCACTGCAACGAAAAAGATGGTTAGTTGTGTAATATTAAAACAAGTAAAAACAAGCGGCTGGTGGCCGAGTGGTTTGGGTATCGGCTTCTTAACCGTTCGGAACCGGTGTAAAACTGTAGGTCCCTTCCCTTGCCCCTTACTAGGTGGTAGGCTCAAATTGTAGCCGACTGTATTGGTACCACCGTACTGGAAGTAAGATGGCCGCATAGGTACCTAACTAACACGTTATCACGTGACTAACTTCGAGGCGATAGTCTACTCGGATTGCAGACTAGGCGATAGTCTACTCGGCTTGCAGACAAGGCGATAGTCTACTCGGCTTGCAGACTAGGCGATAGTCTACTCGGCTTGTAGACTAGGCGATAGCCTACTCGGCTTGTAGACTAGGCGACAGTCTACTCGGCTTGCAGACTAGGCGATAGTCTACTCGGCTTGTAGACTAGGCGGCAGTCTACTCTGCTTGCAGACAAGGCGATAGTCTACACGGCTTGCAGACAAAGCGACAGTCTACTCGGCTTGCAGACTAGGCGTCGATAGTCTACTCGGCTTGCAGACTAGGCGATAGTCTACTCGGCTTGCAGATAAGGCGATAGTCTACTCGGCTTGCACACTAGGTGATAGTCTACCCTGCTTGCAGACAAGGTGATAGTCTACTCGGATTGTATACTAGGCGGCAGTCTACTCTGCTTGCAGACAAGGCGATAGTCTACACGGCTTGCAGACAAAGCGACAGTCTACTCGGCTTGCAGACTAGGCGTCGATAGTCTACTCGGCTTGCAGACTAGGCGATAGTCTACTCGGCTTGCAGATAAGGCGATAGTCTACTCGGCTTGCACACTAGGTGATAGTCTACCCTGCTTGCAGACAAGGTGATAGTCTACTCGGATTGTATACTAGGCGGCAGTCTACTCTGCTTGCAGACAAGGCGATAGTTTACACGGCTTGCAGACAAAGCGACAGTCTACTCGTCTTGCAGACTAGGCGTCGATAGTCTACTCGGCTTGCAGACTAGGCGATAGTCTACTCGGATTGTAGACTAGGCGGCAGTCTACTCTGCTTGCAGACAAGGCGATAGTCTACACGGCTTGCAGACAAAGCGACAGTCTACTCGGCTTGCAGACTAGGCGTCGATAGTCTACTCGGCTTGCAGACTAGGAGATAGTCTACTCGGCTTGCAGACAAGGCGATAGTCTACTCGGCTTGCACAGTAGGCGATAGTCTACCCTGCTTGCAGACAAGGTGATAGTCTACTCGGCTTGCAGGCTTACGCGGCACGATGCCAGTCCCGGACGCAAGGGCTGCATTCCCGAGCATGATGACCGCGTCCCGGTTGGAAGGGGCGCACATCTCACCCAGGAAGGCGTAGCCGAGGGCTGCACCCCCCGCTATGCTGGAACATAAGACGATAAGAGTGGAAAAATTGACGAAAAAATGCTTCACCGTTTGGAAACGGTGTAAAACTGTAGGTCCCTTCCATTGCCTCTTACTAGGTGGTAGGCTCAAATTGTAGCCGACCGGGTTGGTACCATCGTACTGGATGTATGATGGCCGTATAGCAGCCTCGGTTGTACACAACCAAGTTTGACGGCTAGTACAACGGACACCAGACGTCGGCTCCAGGAACTCCCGCAGTCCCTGAAGAAGCCCGTGACGTAGCGGGCGAAACGTCGACTTAATATGTAAGTCTTTAAACCTACTCTGTTAATCCTAAAACTTAAAAATGAGTACTCACAATAAGGATGCCCCCAATCGAAGCGTCACGAAGACCGGCAGGTTAGGAGACAGCGAAGACAGCAGCGAGAGGACAGAGCCGACCGACATGGACAGCATCAGCGCGCGCCGCCGGCCCCAGCGGTCCGCTGCCCAACCCCACGCGTGTGAGGTCACGATGAAACCTGAAGGATAGGTTGACGGCTATGCGTGAGTTATTTTCGAGTTCAACGGGTCCGCCGGGAAACACTCGATCGAGACACGCTCACCAAAAAAAAACATCGCTCGATTTCAACCAATAGCAGCGCCGAGTGCATTATCTAAAGCCACGTACAGATTGTGTGCAACACAACGTGCAATGCAACGTGCAAAATTGCAAACCAAAAAACCGCCATACTCTCGCGTAACACCCTTTTATAGTCGACAGAACAGTTCGAAGAACAGTCAATAGAACTGCACGATTCTCTAAATCGTTCTTGTGCCGCATTGCCGCATTGCATGTTGTGTTGCATATAATGTGTACCCGGCTCAATGTTTCTGATTATTTGAAATCGAGCGAGTTTTCGAGTGAGTGAGCGTGTGTGTCGAGTGGCTCCCGGCAGCACCCTTATTACGATAATGGTGCTGATGTTGCGACTGGTGTTGATGTTGCGACTGCGACGGACAAAATTGGTATTACGATAATGCGACCGGTCCCGCGGACCGACATCAAAGGTTGGTTGTTGGTTGAGGTAAGGTGCCAAATTTTGAAAGAAACTTGTAAAATGTTACTACGAATGGGAAAAGTATATATTAAAATCAATAATAAATAACGTATGTTACTTTTAACATGCCAAATATAGGAACATAAAGCAATGATAATTAATACAAGCGATTGAACAAATTATTTATTGTGTTACGGATTGCTTAGGAAAGGCGTTTCTGCCTGCACGGCGGCGCGGCGTGGCGGTCTGTCGGGCGGTGTATGTATACATACTGATATATACACATAAAGATATGATGGCGGCCGCTTTCATGCTATCTCGGTCTCTTTCATATTGTGTGCTTGAATATGAATAGCCTAGCAGGCAGAAGAGCCGCCCTCAATAATCAATGCAGGAGGTTGTGGGTTCTAATCCTGATTGTGGAATGCTACAATGTTATTTCTGATATTAAAAATATTTTCTCTCGAAAAAAACATTTCTGTTACAAAAGTTATTTAGCTTCAAATACAGAATAACCTCCTGATGGCAGTTAAAAATATAGCGTGGGCATTTGCAACACCGTATATATTGTACAATTATGTAAAGTCACTTGTATTATAATTTCGAAATGACGCAGAAGACCAAAATTCTAAATTTTTTGTTATTCCTATTACAATATAGATAATATAGTGATGGTATATATAGATGATAAATATGGGCGTCGTCGGCTCAACAATCCATGCTGACGGCGCCAAGTGTCTCGGGTACCAATAATAAAAAAAAA